>CM068374.1:78091419-78753919 GCA_034769895.1 Magicicada septendecula | reverse complement strand
AATGAGCTGTGAATTTTGTGTGATTTCAAACGTTCCTTTTCCAATAGTCTGTGAAGTGTATGTCAAGGCAAAAAAGCGTTTATTTTATATTTTGTATATTAGATATCTGTGTTTTATATATTAATGTGCAGTTGAAAGTGAAATACAGCTTGCTTAATATACACCTGTTGCAAAAGGAAAATTTTGTAGCAGCAATTTGAATTGACTTACTCTCGCCTAATTATTATTGGTGGTTTCAAAAAAGTGAGTACATTTTATTATTTTTAAATTAAACCCTGTCTAATCTTAGTTTCAGTAATTTCATTACATGTTTTTTTTACATACAGATATTCACACCTACTTCCATTATGCCTCGACTTAGAACATTGACGGGTCGGAGTGAGAGACAAAGAAGAAGGAATATATATTCGCGTGAAAGTCAAAATGATAATAGACCAAATGCAAATTTAATGTAAATAGTATACAAAATGATGAAATTATTTTGAGGGATACATTTAAATGCGCACTGAATGTCATTCCAAGAAATTTTAATACCTTTGATTGTGGATTAATGCATTTACAATGCAGGTTTTGCAATGCAAAACATTTCGAATCTGAGGTCACTTTAGGTGAAAGGACTGCATTCACTTCATGTTGTCATAAGGGTAAAGGATTATTACCGGCCTTAAGTCAAAATGAATACTTTAAATCATTGTATGATGGACTTACTTCAAATGAACCTTCAATAAAAAGAAAGTCAAAAAATTATTTTGAAAACATTCGTAAATACAATTCATCATTTGCTATGGTTAGCTCAGAAGCTAAAATTTCGGATACAGTAACGCGTGGAGTGTATCATTTTAAAATACATGATGTTTTTTATCACAGATCAGGTCCAATGACTGCTGGATATGGTCGCTCACCATGTTATGCGCAATTATATTTTTATGATGTTGACACTGCTGTCAATTACAGATTATGTGAACACTATAATCAAACATGTAATAACAATATAATGCGCGAAATCTCTCTTGAATTGGAACGCATTAATCCTTTCGTTCGGTCATTCATTGCAATGAAAGATCATTGTCAGAGAGTTGAAAATCAAAATAAAGAAATTTGTATGCTCATTAAAGTAAATCGTGATTTAGATCTACGCCGTTATAATGATGCAGTTCAAATTTATGTAGCAGTAATATTTAGTACAGTTGATGGTGAGCCACCCTTTGAACGAAATATGGTTTCGTTTTCAAAAGTTAATGGTACCATTAAAAATATCTCTGTTTTGGATTCATCATTGGACCCTTTAGCGTATCCATTACTTTTCCAAATGGTGATACTGGGTGGCATATCAATATTTCTTATCATGTACCAACTACATCTAATTCAAGAGCGCTCAGAAATAAATTAACCATGCTTCAGTATGCAGCCTATCGACTTGCAATTAGAGAAGATTTCAGCATGTTGCACCATTCACAAAAATTATTTCTGCAGTGGATAATTGATATGTATGTGAGAATAGAGGGCACAAGGTTACATTTCATTCGACAAAATCAAACAAGTCTTAGGTCTGAAGTTTACAACAATTTAACAGATTATTTAGAATTGAACCCCAATGCCAATAATGTTGGCCGTAGAGTAATTTTACCATCTTCATTCAATGGATCTCCAAGAAATATGTATCAGAATTATTTAGATGCAATGTCAATTGTACAACATTTCGGAAAGCCTTCTTTGTTTATTACAATGACTTGCAATCCAAGTTGGCCTGAAATAGTTAGCAATATTGGTGTAGGTGAGTCAGCTAATTTTCGACCTGATATTGTTGTGCGTGTATTCAAGTCCAAACTGAAAGCATTAATTGAGGGCCTTACACTAAAAAAAATCTTCGGTAAAGTTGAAGCACTCATTTATACAATTGAGTTTCAAAAGAGAGGATTGCCTCATGCTCACATTTTACTCTCTTTAAATGAGCAAGATAAAATTGTTAACGCTACCGATATTGATAAAGTTGTATCTACGGAGATTCCTAACATTCAAACACATCCTACATTACATGAATATGTTGTAAAACACATGATGCATGGTCCATGCGGTGTACTTAATCCAAATTCTGTATGTATGAGAGATGGAAAATGCACAAAAGATTATCCAAAACGATTTAATGAATTTACATGTGAATCATTAAATGGATATCCATTATAGAGAAGGCGTGATAATGGTATTAATGCTGAAGTTCGCGGTAGTTGCCTCGACAATCGTTATGTTGTACCATACAATCCGTATTTACTTGCCAAGTTTAATTGCCATATAAATGTTGACGTATGCACTACAGTTAAAAGTGTTAAATACATTTATAAATACGTGTATAAAGGCTATGACAGTGCATCTGTTGAATTAGGTTCAGAGAGAAATGAACCAGGTCAAGAAATACAAATTGATGAAGTTAAAATTTTTTTAAATGGCCGTTATGTCGGATCAACTGAAGCTGTATGGCGCATCTATGAATTACCAATGCATTTTCAATCACATTTCATCGTTAGACTTGACATTCATTTACCGCGTAGACAGAATGTTTACTTTCGAGAAGGGCAAGAACGTCAAGCAATTGAAAATGCAAGACAAACAAAATTATTAGCATTTTTTGAATTGAATCGATCAGATCCATCAGCGCATGAATATAAGTATATTGAAATTCCTTTGCATTATGTGTGGGAAGATTCCCGAAAAAAATGGAAGAAGAGAAGGCGTGGAGGTGATAAAATCATTTCACGCATATATGTAGTATCACCAAAAGACATCGAACTTTTCCATTTACGATTGCTTTTATTACATGTCTGTGGTCCAAAATCATTTGAGGATGTTAGAACATACAATGGAATTATACACACTTCTTTTGTTGAAGCGTGCCATGCTCGCGGCATTGCTTCAAATGATAATGAATGGCGCGAATGTTTAAATGAAGCAAAAGAATTACATTCACCAAAACAAATGCGAAATTTATTTGGTTACATTTGTGCATTAAATGTGCCAGCCAATGCATTGGCGTTATGGAATGAATTTAAAGTATATCTTAGTGAAGATTTTTTGAGAGATTACAACGAAGAAGTATCCTTTAACACAGCTCTATTAGAAATTGAAGATATTTTGAATGTTCATAATTTGTCATGTCAAGAACTTGGTTTACCAGTTCCCACGTATTCGCAGAGAACAGACGAAGCAAATGCTATTGATCCAATAGAACAAGAGTTTCTGTTTTGTGAGCATTATGAAACTGCAAATATTGAACAGCGTAATCTAATTGATCGTGTGATTCGTGAAGTTTTGCACCATGATACTGGATCTAATGTTTTTTGTTTAACCGCTCATGCAGGTTGTGGAAAAGCATTCACACAAACAGCAATCATTCACTAATTAAATTTCGCTTAATCTTAGTTGCATTGCAACAGCGTTCAGTGGCATAGCTTCAACTCTATTACTTGGAGGTAGAACTTTACACAATGTGTTTAAATTGCCTATACCCATTTTGGAAAATTCTGTAGCGAATATTACCGCAAATAGTAGCTATGGACGTTACATAAATTCATCATCATTGATAATTATTGATGGAATTTCTATGTGCCCACTGCAAATGTTGAAAATCATAGATAGATTATTGCAGGATCTATGCGATGAAAATGATAAACATAAACCATTTGGAGTGAAAACGATACTTCTGTGCGGTGATTTTCGGCAAATCTTACCAGTTGTCCCACATGGATCACGTGCAACTTTAATTGAAAATTGTGTCACGAGTTGGCATAAATTTGTTCATTTTCATAAAGTAACGTTTACTCAAAATATGAGAGCCTTACCAAGTGAAATAGAATTTGTCGAATTCTTGAAAAAAATTGGTAATGATGAAGCCCCACAATTCCCTCAGTTTGGTGAAAATATTTTTGAAATACCTCAGCAATTAATAGGAGATGAAAATAATATTATTAATGAGGTGTATGGAAATATTTCCGAAAACATACTCTCAGATAACATATTGAAGTCAGTTATTTTAGCACCTAAAAATGATGATTGTACTTTTATTAATACTGATATACTTAATCGAATACCAGGTGAACAGAAAACATATCATAGCTACGATAAAATAATTTGTGATGATGACAATGAAATCAATAACTATCCAGTAGAGTTTTTGAATTCTTTGACTATTAGTGGTTTGCCACCACATAAGTTAGTATTGAAAGTTAATTGCACCGTTTTACTGATCAGAAACTTAAATACAAAGGAAGCATTAGTCAATGGAACAAGAATGCGCAGCAAGTGTATGCATCGTAATGCTATTCATTGCGAAGTTTTAACTGGAACCGCACGCAATAAGAGAATTTTGATTCCACATATAAATTTAACATATTCCGGTACTGTTTTACCATTTAACTTACAAAGAACTCAATTTCCAATTATACCTGCATTTGCGATGACAATAAATAAGTCTCAAGGACAAACATTCGAAAAAATTGGAATTTTATTGAGGGAGCCAGTTTTTACACATGGTCAATTGTACGTCGCAGCAAGTAGAGTTCGATCATTCGATGGTTTGAGATTTTATATTTCCGAATATAATGGCCAAGGGCATTTAGCAAATGATGAAAGAGTTTTTACAAAAAACATCGTTTACACAGAAGTTCTGAACGTCATTAGCGTGTGTTGTTTGTCTTAATTCCCTGCAATACCTATGAAATTTAAAATTTAATGTTAGTAACAGTTGAAAAAAAAACACAATTAGAGCTTGTATTCGTATTTATTTTTTAATATAATTCATTGTCAGTTTTAATTTCTTCATGTTATTATTGAATCAAATAAACGCTAATAAAAATGAGACTTGACATTCATAGAAGTATAAGATACAGTGTTTTCAATTCCAGTGGATTACATTTCATTTTCGGTAAGGTACAAAATTCGAAAACAGTTTGAAGATTATCTGCTACAAAGCTTATATAATTTTTTAATTTTTTTTCTATGCATTAATTTTCGAGTTATTTGAAAAATATGAAAGATAGGAAAAATGAGGTTTAGCTTGGCTAAGCCATATTTAAAAAGCAATAACGCGTTTTTTGATATTTCGTTGGGTTTTTTTATTGCCATACTGACCAGGTTTCGCCAAGGCTACACAGTTATTTTGCCTATCTTTTCCGAATTATATAAAATTTAAATAAAAAATTAATACAAAATAAAACATGAAACAAAAAATACGTGCCTCGTATTTTTTCATATATTTTTCATTAAATCAAAAAAACCGGGCGGTTAAAAAAATAAATGTTGTCCATTGAACTTAAAATAGTTTGAAAGTGAATTTAATGATGCAGAACTTCTGTGTAAACGATGTTTTTTGTAAAAACTCTTTCATCATTTGCTAAATGCCCTTGGCCATTATATTCGGAAATATAAAATCTCAAACCATCGAATGATCGAACTCTACTTGCTGCGACGTACAATTGACCATGTGTAAAAACTGGCTGCCTCAATAAAATTCCAATTTTTTCGAATGTTTGTCCTTGAGACTTATTTATTGTCATCGCAAATGCAGGTATAATTGGAAATTGAGTTCTTTGAAAGTTAAATGGTAAAACAGTACCGGAATATGTTAAATTTATACGTGGAATCAAAATTCTTTTATTGCGTGCGGTTCCAGTTAAAACTTCGCAATCAATAGCATTACGATGCATACACTTGATGCGCATTCTTGTTCCATTTACTAATGCGTCCTTTGTATTTAAGTTTCTGATCAGTAAAACGATGCAATTAACTTTCAATACTAACTTATGTGGTAGCAAACCACTAATAGTCAAAGAATTCAAAAACTCTACTGGATAGTTATTGATTTCATTGTCATCATCACAAATTATTTTATCGTAGCTATGATATGTTTTCTGTTCACCTGGTATTCGATTAAGTATATCAGTATTAATAAAAGTACAATCATCATTTTTAGGTGATAAAATAACTGACTTCAATATGTTATCTGAGAGTATGTTTTCGGAAATATTTCCATACACCTCATTAATAATATTATTTTCATCTCCTATTAATTGCTGAGGTATTTCAATAATATTTTCACCAAACTGAGGGACTTGTGGGGCTTCATCATTACCAAATTTTTTCAAGAATTCGACAAATTCTATTTCACTTGGTAAGGCTCTCATATTTTGAGTAAACGTTACTTTATGAAAATGAACAAATTTATGCCAACTCGTGACACAATTTTCAATTAAAGTTGCACGTGATCCATGTGGGACAACTGGTAAGATTTGCCGAAAATCACCGCACAGAAGTATCGTTTTCACTCCAAATGGTTTATGTTTATCATTTTCATCGCATAGATCCTGCAATAATCTATCTATGATTTTCAACATTTGCAGTGGGCACATAGAAATTCCATCAATAATTATCAATGATGATGAATTTATGTAACGTCCATAGCTACTATTTGCGGTAATATTCGCTACAGAATTTTCCAAAATGGGTATAGGCAATTTAAACACATTGTGTAAAGTTCTACCTCCAAGTAATAGAGTTGAAGCTATGCCACTGAACGCTGTTGCAATGCAACTAAGATTAAGCGAAATTTAATTAGTGAATGATTGCTGTTTGTGTGAATGTTTTTCCACAACCTGCATGAGCGGTTAAACAAAAAACATTAGATCCAGTATCATGGTGCAAAACTTCACGAATCACACGATCAATTAGATTACGCTGTTCAATATTTGCAGTTTCATAATGCTCACAAAACAGAAACTCTTGTTCTATTGGATCAATAGCATTTGCTTCGTCTGTTCTCTGCGAATACGTGGGAACTGGTAAACCAAGTTCTTGACATGACAAATTATGAACATTCAAAATATCTTCAATTTCTAATAGAGCTGTGTTAAAGGATACTTCTTCGTTGTAATCTCTCAAAAAATCTTCACTAAGATATACTTTAAATTCATTCCATAACGCCAATGCAATGGCTGGCACATTTAATGCACAAATGTAACCAAATAAATTTCGCATTTGTTTTGGTGAATGTAATTCTTTTGCTTCATTTAAACATTCGCGCCATTCATTATCATTTGAAGCAATGCCGCGAGCATGGCACGCTTCAACAAAAGAAGTGTGTATAATTCCATTGTATGTTCTAACATCCTCAAATGATTTTGGACCACAGACATGTAATAAAAGCAATCGTAAATGGAAAAGTTCGATGTCTTTTGGTGATACTACATATATGCGTGAAATGATTTTATCACCTCCACGCCTTCTCTTCTTCCATTTTTTTCGGGAATCTTCCCACACATAATGCAAAGGAATTTCAATATACTTATATTCATGCGCTGATGGATCTGATCGATTCAATTCAAAAAATGCTAATAATTTTGTTTGTCTTGCATTTTCAATTGCTTGACGTTCTTGCCCTTCTCGAAAGTAAACATTCTGTCTACGCGGTAAATGAATGTCAAGTCTAACGATGAAATGTACGAATTGAATACGACTCCAGTACAAATCAAAAGCGGCGTCGGTAACAAACCAAGACAGACAGACAGACAGACAGACACAAGATACACGGGACGTCTTTCGCCCTGGTTTGTTTGCGTTGTCCCGATGAACGCCAGGTTCTTACAGTGAAGTTAGGTCGTTCGCTCAGCACAAGATCTTAGGGTGCGGTCCACGAATACACGATGTGGCGTGTATACCATGGGAACATCTCTTGAATGATTTCCTTCGGCCAGTCATCAGGGCTGTGGCACGCCTCCGTGGTCCCCTTAAGTCATCGGCCGCAGGAGCTTAGAGGCGCACTGGTGTGGCCGATTGGCTCGACCGCCCGGAGGCGAGTCGTCCGTAACCATGGGTTACCACTTCAGGGCGGATGGCTCCCGCAATTAGACGTTGCACACCTCGCGGCTCCCCATGCTCTGAGTTTCAGCCCAGCCGAGACGGCAAAGCAGATGCTGACTGTTGAAACAAGCCAAGAGAGAGACGCATTCATGAGATATCTGTAATACGCGAATTTAATTCAAAACCACTCAATTAAAGAAAAGTAGTTTATAAAAATTAATAATTGTAAAAATACAATTACAAATATAAATAATTGTTCTAAAAATGGAACGAAGAATTCTTCGGAAAATTTATGGCCCCAAGGAAAGCAAAGATGGGTACAGGCATAGACCCAAAGAAGAGCTGTACAGGGATATGGAAGATCTGGAAACGGCTTTCCGAAGGAAAAGACTGAGATTCCTTGGACACAAGGTTTGGGTGGATCGGTCCAGATTAAATAAACAAACTTTCATTTATATTTGGCAACTTTCTAGTCTCAACGGATACACCAAACAACTCAAGGAGAAAATTATGAAGCTGGGTATCTCTTTGAACGACTGTGTGGGTAGAAATACATACAGAAACAAAATTCAAAATTTTTAAGTTCTCTGTGGTGACAAGAAGACGAGAAAGGGGTAGACAGTGGAAAGAAAGGCGGCGCGTAGTGTGCGCATGAGGGCATTCTGGCAGAAGAAGAAAAGGAAATGATATTCGCGTGGTCCACGGCTGGCCTGTTTACGTAAAAAAAATTGTACATTAATTTTAATTAAACTCTCAATTCTCTTATTACAGTGATATGGAGTTGCCGTTTGATTTTGTTTGTTTGTTGTCTATATCTGTTGAACTTCTTACGGTGAGGATTTATACTGTAATATAATCTATTAAGCAGTATTTGTTTCTGTACCTTTCATATGTAAGCATTTCGTACTGAACGACATGCTATTGATAAACAGAATGGTTAAATTGAGACTGACCAGGATTTGAAAACGAGGAATTCTGTAGCCAGTCTTTACAAGCACACACAGTTTTAGCCCAGGCCACCGATTAGCGGAGGGGGAAGGAGGCTGTCCGACGCAGCGACCACCTTAGACGAAACAATGAAACAGTCTTGCAACTTCATTATGTTGCCATAATGATTCAATCGGTTCTGCATTGTTAATATCTACGTCCTTGGTCTCATTGCCGTTGGTTGGGATACTGTGACCCTACAACTGAGAAGTTAGTTTTGGCAACGAATTTAAAAGGTAATAGCGGAATTTTAATCAATAAACTGTTTTAACTGTTTAATATTTCGTTAGCGATATGCTATGTTATTCATAGAATTCTTGTACGTTAAATAAATATGAAGTCTGACATACTCAGATAGAGCTTGTACTTACACTTTTAATTTAATTGCTTATGAATTAACAATGAATTAACACAATATTTTATATAGTTTTTCTATAGTTGTGTTTAACTTTGTAGGTGGTGGTGGTTTTGATAAATGTTTGACTATTCACACTTTTTAGTGAACGAATCTCGGGTAGGCTTAAGTTTGTTTTTAGTGTACTAGGTTAACTTGCTCCTGAAGACGATCAAATGTCGTATGATAAATTCTAACGATAGCTTTTATCCAACCTAACCCTTCTAATAGTGATACACATCACTCATTTTATAACTTATTGTTTTCTCATTTCCTTTTGGTTCTCTTTTCTGATTCTAAAGAATACTATTTGATTCTGAAACATAAATTTAGAAAGTTTCAATAAACTTCGTAGAATGTACCTACTGCTTAATGCGCTTTCGTCTATTGAGCACTGAGGTTTTATTACAAGAAAATTTACATAATAATGCAAGAACAAATTTTAAATTTAGGTAGTATTATAAATTTTAAATGAGTTGAGGAACAAGTAATCATAAACGTAAAGATGGAAGAACACGAAAGTGTGAGAGTCTGACAACTATAAAATAGTAAACAAAGAAAAGGAAAGACTGAGCTATAGACAGAGAGACATAGGAGGGAGAGAGATATAGAATGGAAGAGAAAGAGAGGGACAGACAGGGAAACAGAGATAAAGACGGAGATAAAAAGGAAATTAAAAAGAAACTTTCCTGTGTAACAAACGGTTTAATTATACAATTACTTAGCAAAGGAGGCAATTTCGAGTGTATAAGTACTTCTAGACCCCCCATCTCAGATGTTGCTTAAGGGACAACACACCAGCACCCCCACCACACACACACACATACATTCACATATAATTCCTTACATTTTTTATCTGTCTGTTTCTCCTACCACACAATGCTATATTTAATCCTTTATTCAACTTGGTCATATGAGGCGAATATTTTATAATGTTGCACAGTACAAAGGGTTCTTTGTTACCAAACTACACGATCTATAATTCCACGTTAATTATATTGAAAAATGTTTTTTATTGTTCTTGTGCACCACTGTCTTGTTCTTCAGTATGTTAGTATAGTGTTGCAAATATAGATAAATAGTAACAAAACCATACTTTTATGATGATTAATATTTTATTCTATTACTTTAGAAACACAATCAAGCGTGCATTTATTGAAATACTACTATTAAGACAATAAATGTTTCTGTTTTCACATATATTATAGACAAATGAAAAAACTTTGAGAATTTTATAAATATTAAAGAGGATAACTTTAACTTGAAGCAAAGCCAAACAAGGGCACACTTACTTCTTGTGACCTCACAAACTGTTTTCATTTTAGTCCCTGTAGTATGTCATCTGCGTTGTCTTATGTTTCATGACAAAATAACACGTATTTAAATCAGTTTCTACGAATGAGGTCAAACCTGGTGAAATAGAAAGAATAAGGTACAAGAAAGGTGCATTTTGTCTCTACAGTATTTACGTAGTTTCAGTTAACAATATCCTGCCTAGTCTGGGAAAACCGGATTAAATATTATCAAAGCGTTGTTTATAAATATCCCCCTTCTGTTCTCAGTATACTTTATTCCTTTAAGGTATTTTTGATCCTTTACAAGTAGCACCTATATATATAAAGCATATAAGTAGCATATATATATATATATATATATATTGTGCTGTTATTTGTTATAATTATTGTAATTAAAATATTTAATTACAGATATTACTTTCTTCTATCTGCACATAAAAAAAACTCTATCTCAGGTCGACAATTATTAATTTGATTTATATTATTTAATACTGGGAATGATTTATTCTTTTCTTTAATCAGGACCAAATAACGTTAGTTCATCAATTTTTTAAAGAAATAACAAGGTAATAATATCTATCGTGTAAATGTGAATAGTTTGAATCTGAGCTCTTCACAACTGCAATGGGTTCAATTCTTGCTTATGTTTATCATCTTAAATATAATGAAAGGCTTCGTGTTTTATTCCTTCTCTTGTATTTTTTATTAGATTAAATGTCGAATTCTATTTTCTTATTGGATTACTAAATTGATTCTTCTTTTAAATATCGAATTTGATTATGTTGACTATCAAATTATATTCCAGGACAGGCTTCCTCCTTTATATCGGTATTCTATAAATGATATACTCAGACTTCTTGAAAATACTGATGTTTATTAAGTTGTGTAAAAATTATAATTCTTTCAATGTTACAGTTTATACTCTTATATGTTTATTAGATTGAATATCAATGTTAACTCCCTTCTTTTAAATGTTTCCTATATTAAATACAAAATTAAACTCTGTTATAAGACCACTCTTAGATGTTTCTCATAATAAATATAAAATTTGACTTTTTGATGTGTCTCTTCTTAAATATAAAATTAAACTAAACTAATGTTCTTCCATTTCAATACAATTCAATTCTAACAATTTACAATTTGCCATTTAGATACCTATCTAAATTCGTCACATCTTTCCATCATATGACTCTTAAAAACATATATAATTTTATTAATTATTATTAATTACATTTATTTGATTTTTTACATTATCTATTATAATTAATATATTTTAGATTACTATTCTGTTAATCTTTCATTTTATTTTAATGTTTATTTCAAATTTAATATAATAATTGTCAACACATATTTCTTAATGCTGTTCTATATAATATTGGAGTCTACCTCTATGTTGGTCGTGACTAACAACTCAGTTTTTTTGTTTACAATTCTAACATATGTTCACAATACTATTAAATTTATACCTTTTCTTCTTTTAAAATTAATATTTTATTCTTATGTACTGTGGTGTATTTTAACAGCAGTACAATATATGCATAAATTTCTGCAGTTTGTTGCTTTCGGCACACGTTTTACAAACCAATGAAGATAGTTTTTTGCAAAATAAGTGAATTAAAGTATGTTAATCTTATATTCTACCAACAAATGCTTACAGTTACTTGCAAATCCAAAAATAGACATTCGTAAAACAATTTTCTGTTTTATAAACATCGTCCCCCGTCATTCAGAAATCTGTTGTATTATAACAAGAAAAAAACCAAACCTTTAAAAAAATATTTGTTATTCAACATATTTTTTGAATTTTATATTTAGCAATTTTAATATCAACAACGTCTGTTTACTCTTGTTCTATCTCCTGACGATCAGATTACTAAGCTTGTTTAAAATATATGAGAAGACGTTTTATTATTATTTTGTCATTAGAATATTTTAAATAATATAATATTTTAATTTTTTTTTTTTGATAGTTTCTCCATTGAATGTCTGTACTTAACTAAAAAGGGTTTAGTAAAATAGGAGGAAAGAGAGATATGAGAAGACAATCGGAGAGGCAGATATAAGAGAGACGGGCTAAGAATGTTAAGAATAAGATTCAATGCAGAAAACATAAAAGAGGTATTTATTGAAACTAGCGTTACAAAAATACTCTAAATGGTAACAAAAATACTATAAATGGTAACTCAGCTAAGACTGCAATCTCAGTAACTGATATTTTAAATGTTATACTGAAAGCGTATGCTTGTCTTTAAAAGTGTTATTTATGCGAAATTTAACTTCTCTCAATTGGTTAGTTTTACAAAGAGGATTATAACTTTAAATAGCACATCAAATTGAACAGGGGTATAACATTAAATAAACTGTAAAACTATGGAAATCTTTACAAATCAGAACTTTCAGTTTATAAATTACAAGATTTGAGATTAGAAACTAAGCCCTTGAGACTGAAAGTCAGCAAACGTTTGAATAAGAGAGAGAACGGAATGGACCACTACTGAGCTTGATAACGAAGTTGTGAATAGTTTATTATTCCCATCTCAAGGTGGTTTCTGCTTTGGACATCAACATTCCCTTTCTCGCTATTACTCTGGACTTTATCTCGAAACATAAATTGGTTTATGTTTAGTTTTCAAACGGATTAAACTGAATATAATCACTCCAATTTTATTTGTGTATATTTTCATGGAACTAGTTAAATTTTTACCATATAACCATTTGTTTTACAGTTAGTAAATCCTATCTATAGTCTATATATTTTTTTCATGACGCTTATTCTTAAATTGATAATATTTTTTATGTTATTTATTGTTTTTCTTTTCTTAATTACATTCATTATATTTCACCATTATTACCAGGAGATAAGAAATATAAAACCAAACACACACAAATACACGCGCAGAAATCAGTACTGACGCATTTCTATGTGTTCACAGGCACCAACACAATTGCACATTCATCCTTACCGTCTCTCTTCCAACTATACACACATATAGACATATATTCTGATTTTGTTTGGATGGGATTTGACTTGATTTGATTTGACAAGCAAGTCACTTCAGGTAGCTGAGGTTTTATATTACTTGAGTCTTTGGTAGAGATATTGGACATGAGGTAGCTAGCTATATTATCCAGAATATATGGCACGATAAGAAGAGCGCTAGACAGACAGAAACGTGACATACTGAAAGTTAGGCCTATAAGACGATTGCGGTACCAGCCTTATACATGGGTTCAGATGTGGGTGATTAGGCAGAGCTACGAAACCGGTTTACAGTCAGCACAAGTGAAGTTTTTCCGTTCTGTGAAAAGGTTGCACTAAACAAGGTCAACTTAGGAATGATGTCTTCCGGTAGGAATTCGACCCTTTCTCCTTCAAGTCAAGTTGAGTCTATGTTAATCGCGACGACGTGTCATGTGTTAAGAATTGAAAATGACATGCTGCCAAATTAACTTTTCAGTATACGCTTTATTGAGTACGCAGTGTCGACTACCGTATAAAGAGATGGGCTGTAGAGCAAGCCTAATCATTGAACTCAAGGTCAACGACAGTATATTCTTATTCAACAGTCAAAAATAATGAATTTTAATGGGTCCTTAGATAAGAAAATTAAAGTCACTATTTAATTGAACGAGCAAAGTAAGTTCTCTCAGTTTTAACTTGACCGTTTGCCATTTCTCTGTCTGTTTATCTATTTGGGGGATGTCCACAATATCTTTTGAACCCATCAACCGATTCTCATAAAACAATAAGTTGATGCTCTGCACATTTAACATATTGTGCCTTATTGTTTTTGAGATCGATCCTCCAAATTGTTTTTGAAATTGACAGGGGGGTCAAAATTTTGAACAAATCCAACATAATCAGGTGGAGTAACAAATTAAAGATAATTTTAACCACAATCGGAATATAGTGTTCAGCTCTGAAAGCTTGAAACTTTTGGGAAAGTAGGGCCTAAAAAGTGAGGGCCTACATAAATCCACGTGAGGTATCAAATTAAACAGAATTTTAACGACAACCTGCTTGACCAAAATCTGCAGAATTTTTACCTATAGTGTTTAGGCTTAAAACTTAAAAAAATTATTAGGACACCAGAGCTCAAATAAGTGTCAAAATTTTGGAAAAATTGAAAAAATTAATGCCGAAATCTGAGCACATTGTTTGCTTTACATAATGACGCATTCTCTTGAAAACGTGAAGCATGTAGAAGTTAGACCATTATTATGTAACACGATATGTGGAGGTTATTCCATAAAAACGTAACACTGGGAATGTTAACAAATTATATGAAAATATAATTATTATGAAAATATAAAAATTATATTCTAAATAATATAAAATATTAAAAATATAAAATTATATAAATATTATAAAATAATGTTTTATTATAAACATGTCCTGTTTCTAACAATATTTAATTATTAACGTAAATATCAAAAATATTTAATTGTCTATAAAAATATTTACTTATTTAAAACTTCCCTCAAAACAGAACGAAGTTCGTCAACAACAAACTCAGACTATTCGGACTTCCGCCAGATATAAATAAACTATTTCCAGATTGTTGTGGAACGAAGGTCATAGGAATACAAGTAACAACGTCTGGTAGCTTGTCGATAATTACGACTTTGTTTACTTTGTCGTCGGCGATTTTAAAAGGCGAGCGAGAAAAAAAGAGTTGATTAGCGAGTCAGGTGAACGGGAGGGGATTGCACCAATTACTGGGTCCTGTATATTTAGCTTCGAGTATACCGAATTTTGCGTGTGTTACCTAAATGTTTGTTGTTTAACTTATATATTATTAAGTTATTAATTTACTAAATTATTAACTTCAATTTAATTTATTAATTTAAATTTGTGATTTTTTTTAACGTCATTTAATTGAATTAATTGGGATCAAGAACAATTTGGAGACACGTAAAAATTTAGACATTCGGGCACAGGAAAGAATTGTAAGAGTATACAACAAAAATATTTTACGCTACGAATATTGTTACAAATATATTAAAAAGAGCAAATGTTGTACTTAGCCGCCATAGACATTGCCCACTCGCCAACCACGAAAATTGGGAATTTTTCTTCCTTGAGGATGAAACCATATGGCATTTCTAATAGCTCTCCAGTACTTTAGATAGCTTTTGCTTAGCAAGTGCAGGAAACTCCATGGGTATTAGAATAACAAAATCTGAACTAGCAAAAAATTAAAACCAGGAAAGCACAACCACCAGCACTTAACACGTTAAACTATAACTTACTTCACTGACATGTCTTACTACTAAGCTCTATCGCGAACGACATCGTTCGGTTAAATGTAAAATGTCTTATATCTACCGTTACGTTGAAAACAGAAAAGCGTATGATGATGGTGACTTCTTATAGATCCCTCCACTACTAACAAGCATTTACTTCCTACCTATACAAATATTAATTATTAATAACCAAAAAAAGCATTTTCATATTAAAAATATCTGAATATGACTAAATTAATACTTTTATCTAGGAAATGCATATATTTATATATACATGTATATTTTATACACGAACGACAGACATTAGAATGAGTAAACTAAAACGTAATGACTAATTTATGTTAAATTAATAAAAAGTATCCATATATAACGAATTAAATAATTAATTCATTTAATATAACTAGTGGTCGCCCAGTGGTCATTGACAAAAGAACCTCAATAACGTTCAAACTTAAAAATGTATGAATTACGGTCGAATTTCGACCACTGGGCGACCACTAGTTATATTAAATGAATTAATTATTTAATTCGTTATATATGGATACTTTTTATTAATTTAACATAAATTAGTCATTACGTTTTAGTTTACTCATTCTAATGTCTGTCGTTCGTGTATAAAATATACATGTATATATAAATATATGCATTTCCTAGATAAAAGTATTAATTTAGTCATATTCAGATATTTTTAATATGAAAATGCTTTTTTTGGTTATTAATAATTAATATTTGTATAGGTAGGAAGTAAATGCTTGTTAGTAGTGGAGGGATCTATAAGAAGTCACCATCATCATACGTTTTTCTGTTTTCAACGTAACGGTAGATATAAGACATTTTACATTTAACCGAACGATGTCGTTCGCGATAGAGCTTAGTAGTAAGACATGTCAGTGAAGTAAGTTATAGTTTAACGTGTTAAGTGCTGGTGGTTGTGCTTTCCTGGTTTTAATTTTTTGCTAGTTCAGATTTTGTTATTCTAATACCCATGGAGTTTCCTGCACTTGCTAAGCAAAAGCTATCTAAAGTACTGGAGAGCTATTAGAAATGCCATATGGTTTCATCCTCAAGGAAGAAAAATTCCCAATTTTCGTGGTTGGCGAGTGGGCAATGTCTATGGCGGCTAAGTACAACATTTGCTCTTTTTAATATATTTGTAACAATATTCGTAGCGTAAAATATTTTTGTTGTATACTCTTACAATTCTTTCCTGTGCCCGAATGTCTAAATTTTTACGTGTCTCCAAATTGTTCTTGATCCCAATTAATTCAATTAAATGACGTTAAAAAAAATCACAAATTTAAATTAATAAATTAAATTGAAGTTAATAATTTAGTAAATTAATAACTTAATAATATATAAGTTAAACAACAAACATTTAGGTAACACACGCAAAATTCGGTATACTCGAAGCTAAATATACAGGACCCAGTAATTGGTGCAATCCCCTCCCGTTCACCTGACTCGCTAATCAACTCTTTTTTTCTCGCTCGCCTTTTAAAATCGCCGACGACAAAGTAAACAAAGTCGTAATTATCGACAAGCTACCAGACGTTGTTACTTGTATTCCTATGACCTTCGTTCCACAACAATCTGGAAATAGTTTATTTATATCTGGCGGAAGTCCGAATAGTCTGAGTTTGTTGTTGACGAACTTCGTTCTGTTTTGAGGGAAGTTTTAAATAAGTAAATATTTTTATAGACAATTAAATATTTTTGATATTTACGTTAATAATTAAATATTGTTAGAAACAGGACATGTTTATAATAAAACATTATTTTATAATATTTATATAATTTTATATTTTTAATATTTTATATTATTTAGAATATAATTTTTATATTTTCATAATAATTATATTTTCATATAATTTGTTAACATTCCCAGTGTTACGTTTTTATGGAATAACCTCCACATATCGTGTTACATAATAATGGTCTAACTTCTACATGCTTCACGTTTTCAAGAGAATGCGTCATTATGTAAAGCAAACAATGTGCTCAGATTTCGGCATTAATTTTTTCAATTTTTCCAAAATTTTGACACTTATTTGAGCTCTGGTGTCCTAATAATTTTTTTAAGTTTTAAGCCTAAACACTATAGGTAAAAATTCTGCAGATTTTGGTCAAGCAGGTTGTCGTTAAAATTCTGTTTAATTTGATACCTCACGTGGATTTATGTAGGCCCTCACTTTTTAGGCCCTACTTTCCCAAAAGTTTCAAGCTTTCAGAGCTGAACACTATATTCCGATTGTGGTTAAAATTATCTTTAATTTGTTACTCCACCTGATTATGTTGGATTTGTTCAAAATTTTGACCCCCCTGTCAATTTCAAAAACAATTTGGAGGATCGATCTCAAAAACAATAAGGCACAATATGTTAAATGTGCAGAGCATCAACTTATTGTTTTATGAGAATCGGTTGATGGGTTCAAAAGATATTGTGGACATCCCCCAAATAGATAAACAGACAGAGAAATGGCAAACGGTCAAGTTAAAACTGAGAGAACTTACTTTGCTCGTTCAATTAAATAGTGACTTTAATTTTCTTATCTAAGGACCCATTAAAATTCATTATTTTTGACTGTTGAATAAGAATATACTGTCGTTGACCTTGAGTTCAATGATTAGGCTTGCTCTACAGCCCATCTCTTTATACGGTAGTCGACACTGCGTACTCAATAAAGCGTATACTGAAAAGTTAATTTGGCAGCATGTCATTTTCAATTCTTAACACATGACACGTCGTCGCGATTAACATAGACTCAACTTGACTTGAAGGAGAAAGGGTCGAATTCCTACCGGAAGACATCATTCCTAAGTTGACCTTGTTTAGTGCAACCTTTTCACAGAACGGAAAAACTTCACTTGTGCTGACTGTAAACCGGTTTCGTAGCTCTGCCTAATCACCCACATCTGAACCCATGTATAAGGCTGGTACCGCAATCGTCTTATAGGCCTAACTTTCAGTATGTCACGTTTCTGTCTGTCTAGCGCTCTTCTTATCGTGCCATATATTCTGGATAATATAGCTAGCTACCTCATGTCCAATATCTCTACCAAAGACTCAAGTAATATAAAACCTCAGCTACCTGAAGTGACTTGCTTGTCAAATCAAATCAAGTCAAATCCCATCCAAACAAAATCAGAATATATGTCTATATGTGTGTATAGTTGGAAGAGAGACGGTAAGGATGAATGTGCAATTGTGTTGGTGCCTGTGAACACATAGAAATGCGTCAGTACTGATTTCTGCGCGTGTATTTGTGTGTGTTTGGTTTTATATTTCTTATCTCCTGGTAATAATGGTGAAATATAATGAATGTAATTAAGAAAAGAAAAACAATAAATAACATAAAAAATATTATCAATTTAAGAATAAGCGTCATGAAAAAAATATATAGACTATAGATAGGATTTACTAACTGTAAAACAAATGGTTATATGGTAAAAATTTAACTAGTTCCATGAAAATATACACAAATAAAATTGGAGTGATTATATTCAGTTTAATCCGTTTGAAAACTAAACATAAACCAATTTATGTTTCGAGATAAAGTCCAGAGTAATAGCGAGAAAGGGAATGTTGATGTCCAAAGCAGAAACCACCTTGAGATGGGAATAATAAACTATTCACAACTTCGTTATCAAGCTCAGTAGTGGTCCATTCCGTTCTCTCTCTTATTCAAACGTTTGCTGACTTTCAGTCTCAAGGGCTTAGTTTCTAATCTCAAATCTTGTAATTTATAAACTGAAAGTTCTGATTTGTAAAGATTTCCATAGTTTTACAGTTTATTTAATGTTATACCCCTGTTCAATTTGATGTGCTATTTAAAGTTATAATCCTCTTTGTAAAACTAACCAATTGAGAGAAGTTAAATTTCGCATAAATAACACTTTTAAAGACAAGCATACGCTTTCAGTATAACATTTAAAATATCAGTTACTGAGATTGCAGTCTTAGCTGAGTTACCATTTATAGTATTTTTGTTACCATTTAGAGTATTTTTGTAACGCTAGTTTCAATAAATACCTCTTTTATGTTTTCTGCATTGAATCTTATTCTTAACATTCTTAGCCCGTCTCTCTTATATCTGCCTCTCCGATTGTCTTCTCATATCTCTCTTTCCTCCTATTTTACTAAACCCTTTTTAGTTAAGTACAGACATTCAATGGAGAAACTATCAAAAAAAAAAAATTAAAATATTATATTATTTAAAATATTCTAATGACAAAATAATAATAAAACGTCTTCTCATATATTTTAAACAAGCTTAGTAATCTGATCGTCAGGAGATAGAACAAGAGTAAACAGACGTTGTTGATATTAAAATTGCTAAATATAAAATTCAAAAAATATGTTGAATAACAAATATTTTTTTAAAGGTTTGGTTTTTTTCTTGTTATAATACAACAGATTTCTGAATGACGGGGGACGATGTTTATAAAACAGAAAATTGTTTTACGAATGTCTATTTTTGGATTTGCAAGTAACTGTAAGCATTTGTTGGTAGAATATAAGATTAACATACTTTAATTCACTTATTTTGCAAAAAACTATCTTCATTGGTTTGTAAAACGTGTGCCGAAAGCAACAAACTGCAGAAATTTATGCATATATTGTACTGCTGTTAAAATACACCACAGTACATAAGAATCAAATATTAATTTTAAAAGAAGAAAAGGTATAAATTTAATAGTATTGTGAACATATGTTAGAATTGTAAACAAAAAAACTGAGTTGTTAGTCACGACCAACATAGAGGTAGACTCCAATATTATATAGAACAGCATTAAGAAATATGAGTTGACAATTATTATATTAAATTTGAAATAAACATTAAAATAAAATGAAAGATTAATAGAATAGTAATCTAAAATATATTAATTATAATAGATAATGTAAAAAATCAAATAAATGTAATTAATAATAATTAATAAAATTATATATGTTTTTAAGAGTCATATGATGGAAAGATGTGACGAATTTAGATAGGTATCTAAATGGCAAATTGTAAATTGTTAGAATTGAATTGTATTGAAATGGAAGAACATTAGTTTAGTTTAATTTTATATTTAAGAAGAGACACATCAAAAAGTCAAATTTTATATTTATTATGAGAAACATCTAAGAGTGGTCTTATAACAGAGTTTAATTTTGTATTTAATATAGGAAACATTTAAAAGAAGGGAGTTAACATTGATATTCAATCTAATAAACATATAAGAGTATAAACTGTAACACTGAAAGAATTATAATTTTTACACAACTTAATAAACATCAATATTTTCAAGAAGTCTGAGTATATCATTTATAGAATACCGATATAAAGGAGGAAGCCTGTCCTGGAATATAATTTGATAGTCAACATAATCAAATTCGATATTTAAAAGAAGAATCAATTTAGTAATCCAATAAGAAAATAGAATTCGACATTTAATCTAATAAAAAATACAAGAGAAGGAATAAAACACGAAGCCTTTCATTATATTTAAGATGATAAACATAAGCAAGAATTGAACCCATTGCAGTTGTGAAGAGCTCAGATTCAAACTATTCACATTTACACGATAGATATTATTACCTTGTTATTTCTTTAAAAAATTGATGAACTAACGTTATTTGGTCCTGATTAAAGAAAAGAATAAATCATTCCCAGTATTAAATAATATAAATCAAATTAATAATTGTCGACCTGAGATAGAGTTTTTTTTATGTGCAGATAGAAGAAAGTAATATCTGTAATTAAATATTTTAATTACAATAATTATAACAAATAACAGCACAATATATATATATATATATATATATGCTACTTATATGCTTTATATATATAGGTGCTACTTGTAAAGGATCAAAAATACCTTAAAGGAATAAAGTATACTGAGAACAGAAGGGGGATATTTATAAACAACGCTTTGATAATATTTAATCCGGTTTTCCCAGACTAGGCAGGATATTGTTAACTGAAACTACGTAAATACTGTAGAGACAAAATGCACCTTTCTTGTACCTTATTCTTTCTATTTCACCAGGTTTGACCTCATTCGTAGAAACTGATTTAAATACGTGTTATTTTGTCATGAAACATAAGACAACGCAGATGACATACTACAGGGACTAAAATGAAAACAGTTTGTGAGGTCACAAGAAGTAAGTGTGCCCTTGTTTGGCTTTGCTTCAAGTTAAAGTTATCCTCTTTAATATTTATAAAATTCTCAAAGTTTTTTCATTTGTCTATAATATATGTGAAAACAGAAACATTTATTGTCTTAATAGTAGTATTTCAATAAATGCACGCTTGATTGTGTTTCTAAAGTAATAGAATAAAATATTAATCATCATAAAAGTATGGTTTTGTTACTATTTATCTATATTTGCAACACTATACTAACATACTGAAGAACAAGACAGTGGTGCACAAGAACAATAAAAAACATTTTTCAATATAATTAACGTGGAATTATAGATCGTGTAGTTTGGTAACAAAGAACCCTTTGTACTGTGCAACATTATAAAATATTCGCCTCATATGACCAAGTTGAATAAAGGATTAAATATAGCATTGTGTGGTAGGAGAAACATACAGATAAAAAATGTAAGGAATTATATGTGAATGTATGTGTGTGTGTGTGTGGTGGGGGTGCTGGTGTGTTGTCCCTTAAGCAACATCTGAGATGGGGGGTCTAGAAGTACTTATACACTCGAAATTGCCTCCTTTGCTAAGTAATTGTATAATTAAACCGTTTGTTACACAGGAAAGTTTCTTTTTAATTTCCTTTTTATCTCCGTCTTTATCTCTGTTTCCCTGTCTGTCCCTCTCTTTCTCTTCCATTCTATATCTCTCTCCCTCCTATGTCTGTCTGTCTATAGCTCAGTATTTCCTTTTCTTTGTTTACTATTTTATAGTTGTCAGACTCTCACACTTTCGTGTTCTTCCATCTTTACGTTTATGATTACTTGTTCCTCAACTCATTTAAAATTTATAATACTACCTAAATTTAAAATTTGTTCTTGCATTATTATGTAAATTGTCTTGTAATACAACCTCAGTGCTCAATAGACGAAAGCGCATTAAGCAGTAGGTACATTCTACGAAGTTTATTGAAACTTTCTAAATTTTAGTTTCAGAATCAAATAGTATTCTTTAGAATCAGAAAAGAGAACCAAAAGGAAATGAGAAAACAATAAGTTATAAAATGAGTGATGTGTATCACTATTAGAAGGGTTAGGTCGGATAAAAGCTATCGTTAGAATTTATCATACGACATTTGATCGTCTTCAGGAGCAAGTTAACCTAGTACACTAAAAACAAACTTAAGCCTACCCGAGATTCGTTCACTAACAAGTGTGAATAGTCAAACATTTATCAAAACCACCACCACCTACAAAGTTAAACACAACTATAGAAAAACTATATAAAATATTGTGTTAATTCATTGTTAATTCATAAGCAATTAAATTAAAAGTGTAAGTACAAGCTCTATCTGAGTATGTCAGACTTCATATTTATTTAACGTACAAGAATTCTATGAATAACATAGCATATCGCTAACGAAATATTAAACAGTTAAAACAGTTTATTGATTAAAATTCCGCTATTACCTTTTAAATTCGTTGCCAAAACTAACTTCTCAGTTGTAGGGTCACAGTATCCCAACCAACGGCAATGAGACCAAGGACGTAGATTTTAACAATGCAGAACCGATTGAATCATTATGGCAACATAATGAAGTTGCAAGACTGTTTCATTGTTTCGTCTAAGGTGGTCGCTGCGTCGGACAGCCTCCTTCCCCCTCCGCTAATCGGTGGTCTGGGCTAAAACTGTGTGTGCTTGTAAAGACTGGCTACAGAATTCCTCGTTTTCAAATCGTGGTCAGTCTCAATTTAACCATTCTGTTTATCAATAGCATGTCGTTCAGTACGAAATGCTTACATATGAAAGGTACAGAAACAAATACTGCTTAATAGATTATATTACAGTATAAATCCTCACCGTAAGAAGTTCAACAGATATAGACAACAAACAAACAAAATCAAACGGCAACTCCATATCACTGTAATAAGAGAATTGAGAGTTTAATTAAAATTAATGTACAATTTTTTTTACGTAAACAGGCCAGCCGTGGACCACGCGAATATCATTTCCTTTTCTTCTTCTGCCAGAATGCCCTCATGCGCACACTACGCGCCGCCTTTCTTTCCACTGTCTACCCCTTTCTCGTCTTCTTGTCACCACAGAGAACTTAAAAATTTTGAATTTTGTTTCTGTATGTATTTCTACCCACACAGTCGTTCAAAGAGATACCCAGCTTCATAATTTTCTCCTTGAGTTGTTTGGTGTATCCGTTGAGACTAGAAAGTTGCCAAATATAAATGAAAGTTTGTTTATTTAATCTGGACCGATCCACCCAAACCTTGTGTCCAAGGAATCTCAGTCTTTTCCTTCGGAAAGCCGTTTCCAGATCTTCCATATCCCTGTACAGCTCTTCTTTGGGTCTATGCCTGTACCCATCTTTGCTTTCCTTGGGGCCATAAATTTTCCGAAGAATTCTTCGTTCCATTTTTAGAACAATTATTTATATTTGTAATTGTATTTTTACAATTATTAATTTTTATAAACTACTTTTCTTTAATTGAGTGGTTTTGAATTAAATTCGCGTATTACAGATATCTCATGAATGCGTCTCTCTCTTGGCTTGTTTCAACAGTCAGCATCTGCTTTGCCGTCTCGGCTGGGCTGAAACTCAGAGCATGGGGAGCCGCGAGGTGTGCAACGTCTAATTGCGGGAGCCATCCGCCCTGAAGTGGTAACCCATGGTTACGGACGACTCGCCTCCGGGCGGTCGAGCCAATCGGCCACACCAGTGCGCCTCTAAGCTCCTGCGGCCGATGACTTAAGGGGACCACGGAGGCGTGCCACAGCCCTGATGACTGGCCGAAGGAAATCATTCAAGAGATGTTCCCATGGTATACACGCCACATCGTGTATTCGTGGACCGCACCCTAAGATCTTGTGCTGAGCGAACGACCTAACTTCACTGTAAGAACCTGGCGTTCATCGGGACAACGCAAACAAACCAGGGCGAAAGACGTCCCGTGTATCTTGTGTCTGTCTGTCTGTCTGTCTTGGTTTGTTACCGACGCCGCTTTTGATTTGTACTGGAGTCGTATTCAATTCGTACAACTTATATCTGTGTGGTGTACCATTGCGTGTTTTACAGGTTCTCCTATCGTAGATCTCTATTATAACGTCGTGTAATCTTTTGTAAAGGTTTCAGGTTGTGATGAGCCATAGTGTATGGAGCCATTTTTTAAATCTATCAATAGCCTTTTCAATTTATATCAATAAATATATAAATGTACATTAATTACTCCTAATTTTTTGCAACCAACTTGTTTTGAGCGACAAATACTTTGTGTCTAAATGTATACTGCGACCATGTTCTGTCCCATTCTGCTTTTAAAATTCTATGAATTGTTACCACGAATGTCCTTACACAGTAGCTTCTAAAACGTTTATTTTGGTCGACATATATACCACTATATACGGTATTGTAGTCACCGTAAGTGATTTCGTACAGTAATTGAAATGTTCTAAACATACTTCGTTTTTAAATTTTTCAACAAAAGGCTCCAATCTTTTATTTACTAAAGGCTTTCTTAAGCAGGGTTTGTGTCAGTCCTAACAACAATTAAATTACAGATTGTTTTGGGAATTTGAAAGTCTGACTGAAACTGTTGAAACACACAAAATTCAGGCTGTTCTTACAGTTCAAATACACCCATCTGTACAAGAAGTTACGCAAATTATAAAATTTCTGCCTCATGGCGCCTGAATGCATGGCGTCCATTTATTTGCAAGTAATTATTTAATTTCAAGTTCACGTTTCTTTTACGATACAATTCTAATTTATTTTATGAAATGAATTGTCAAGATCACCTTTAACAAGGATGAAACCTAAAATAGTTTGTTCCGGTCCCAGTCACCCAACCAGTATGACTAGAGCTGGTCATTCCAACGTTGCTTAGGACGTCCCACACCTCTCCGTCCTCTCAGCTTATAATTCAGTAGTTGTTTCGGGACGTGGCAGTAATCCGTTGGGTTAAAATACCAAATTTCAGCCGATATTGAGCAATCCTATCCAGTTTACCCATAGTATTCGGTTCCTCTCGTATATCTGCATTTCTTCTGCAATCTTGAACCTGCTACATGCCTGAGAAATCTCGTTTCGGCCGCATGAATAGGACTGGCCTGGGATTTCATTGAAGGGAAGTTCTCAGGTCTATAGAGAACTATGGGGAGCGTCATCACCTTGTAGAACTTTCGGCGTGTTTCTCTATTTGTCAATTTAGAGTTTTTCTGATGCTGCCGGATATACGGTTGAACTTATGTAGCTTATTCACCACCTCAATGTTTGTGATGTAAGACGCATTAAAATTAGATATTTAAAATTGTTGGCCTGATCCAGAACAGTATGTTTTGCCCATATGGGATCAGCTTAATGAAAAGTCATCACCTTGTCTGTAATTCGACACCCTTGCAGATTCCATCCAATGAGTGTACAGCTATCTGTAAGCCGCTTTCCGAGTTCGACAGTATAACCTACTGATAAACAAACAACAAGTGTTAACTGCAGAGTTTCTAACCACAAAATTCTTGGGAAGGTTCGTCTGTCAATTGTGTGTAACTTTAGCTATGTATAAATTAAAAACTGAAGGTAGTAATAAGCAACATTCTCGTACTCCACAATTGATCAGGCTCACACTAGGAGTTGTGTTCGGTCTTTCTGTTGTATGGGGGGGGGAGGTCAATTCAGATTGTTTCTTTTACATAAAGTTTTTTATGGTTCTAATGAATTTTTGCTGAATACCTTTGTTTTCCGTTATTGCATGCAGCCTGTACATATTCTCTCTATCAAATGCGATTCAAGTCAAGACACATCAAGTAAATATTTTGGAAATATTCTTTTGACGATACATAGGCTATTGGTATATGTACATAATAAAAATTTTCATTTACTACTTATGTTAAATTGAATGAGTTATCATAGTTACACACAAAAAATGTTCATAATAATATCTTTACTTCCAAAGAAAGCACAGTATTTTATGCCATAGTAAGCACAAATACTTCTATATTGTTGCCTTTTGCAGCTCCAGTAATCGTATTTTGCTAATAATCATAGCGAAAGTTTATACACGTTAATACGGAATTGGGATATACCAAACTATCTATGTCGTTGTACCTAAACTACATCTAATCTAGTGAAAATCTCAATCAACGTCTGAAGAACAGCAGAGTTCTTTCTATCCAATTTTCTCGTTACAAACAAATCGTATTAATGTACCATCGTAATACTTTAAATGTTGCATAGTAGTATTTGAAATCAATATTCTCCGAGAAACACGAAGTTTTCGTAATTGACGCGTTGAGTAGATTTTGAAGCTTTAATACGAGCAAAAAAAAGCAAGTATGACAGTAGTACATCGACTACTAGCAACGTTGATAAACTCTAGTAATCGATTATAAATACACGATAGACAAACTAAAATGAAATCGTTGACTACGACAAAATTTATCTGGTAGTGTCCAGTACAATAAGGGACGGCGAGCTGTTTCTGTCGGGAATGAAAAACTGTACTACAACTTAGTTATTAAACTGAGTGGTGTAGCCAGTTCTATTCTATAAAATTGTTTGTAAACTTTCAGTCTCAAGGACTTCGTCTCTAATAACACTGCTTGTGATTTATGTAACAACACTTTGTTTTAAAACAGTACATGATATTTACAGTACATTTTCTTTGTTTTTACACTTGCACGTAAGTTTCAAAACTATTTAAACACGTTATAAAGTTTGTGCAATCAGATAATGTAGAGGCGATGTATGACGTCATATTGTTGTCTGAAGAACCCAGCACATTCATTTTGAACTTTAACAAAATTTTATTCAATAAGGACAACGTTTTATTGCATCCTTTTTAAAATTATGAGTTGAAATTCTCTAACGTGAATATTTTTTCTCCATAATTCACGCAGGAATATTAATTTCTGTAGAGGAGATCTTGTTAATAAACAACAGTAAGGCTCTTGACCAAAAGGTCGAAAAATATTCCTTGTGGAGGGCAGCAGTAGCCACTAGTACCAAGTTAATGCGTAAGGGGAATGATCCTGGACCGGGTAATCTTTGGAATACTACAGGCGTGAATCTAGTGTTGGTCAGCGTGGATTTATTCGGCTGTAATGCTGAGTACAGAAAAAATTGGTCTCTTTTGTCCGGTAACACAGCCAGTTTATGGCAAACAATCTAAACAGAAAATCGGGCTGAACGTTAAGCCCGAAGGTGGCAACCACACTACTTTCTTACCCTGCGATTGCTAGTATCATATCCAGTGGACATATTAGATACTAAACTCTGGCAAAGAAGATTATAAGCCAAAAGGTGTGGAACGTCCGAAGAAGTGTTGGAGTAACCAGCTTAAAGTGTTATTGATCAACCGTTAACCATGTACTACTGTGAAGTCGTAAGAATGCAGTTCATTATAATGAGACAAGGCAAATTCGAAGAGATAATTGCATTATATAAGCAGTTACCTTAGAGAGAAGAGCAAAGTTTTTATGTGATATTAGTAAAAACTGTGTGCAATGTAGAATAAGAAGGAAAAAAGTACAGAATTGCTATTATGTCTATATATACCAGAACATGCTTTCTATAATTTTTAAATAGAATGAGAAAATATCAAAAGAAATTTCGAACCATTATCGGTTTACAATTTTAAAACAAAACGATCTGTCTTACTTTTCATCTTTTATGTAGTGTTACATGCCTGTTTTTCCTCAAGCATTAAAGGGATTTGCTAGAGGTTGATTCCAAGTACCCCGTCTATCTCTTCTCTCTCTTCTAGAATCTCGCACTGTTTTCATCTCGCAATTTTTGTCGATCTCAGCTTGCCCTGACAACATGGTCATTACGTTCTCTTACTCGCCTTCTGACAAATTTGACTACATCCTCTTCTTGATACTACCGTTTTATGTCACTATTTTGATTCTATCAAGTCCCGTTTTTCAAGAATTCTACTGAGGGTTCTCATTTCTGTTGTCTGAACAATCGTTTTGCTACTAGTGCCTACCTGCGCGTCAGCACTGGTCGTAACATTCTCTTGTATACCTTCACTTTACCCTCAAATCTGAGGTATTTAACTAGTAGATATCCAGAAATACAAGCACCTTCCAACAAATGTCAATTCATTGTTGCTTCTATTTTGTCGGTAGATAATTCAAGCTGGAAGAATAAATATTTTTGTCATCACCTGA
The DNA here is from genome assembly GCA_034769895.1 of Magicicada septendecula. Classification (NCBI taxonomy): domain Eukaryota; kingdom Metazoa; phylum Arthropoda; class Insecta; order Hemiptera; family Cicadidae; genus Magicicada; species Magicicada septendecula. Next base: position 78,724,838 of record CM068374.1, on the reverse strand, counting down.
TGATTTGCTTTATGTATAATCGAGGAATGTTAAATTAAAACGACAATTTCCAAGAATTAAAGTGGCTTAATACGTTTTACAGCCATCGTTAACAGGTCCTTTGCCCTACCTAAACAGATTTAGGAGCAGCCCAAACACCACACCACTTATATCTATGTTAACTACAGACCTATTATAAATATATAAAGTTATTCTTCGGATAGGCTCCTAATTCCTTTTTGAAAAACATATTTTTTATAATTCTTTACGTACGGTTTTCTTATTTGGACTAAAAAAAAAATTCTAGCTATTTTTCTAAAAAGATCTTATAAAAGTAAATATTTTGTATTCAGCCTGGAATTTAAGTGTCTCAAAATCCTTGTATACAGAACTTATATATGATACCATATATGTGTCATAAACATTTGGTTAAGATTTGGTGAAGATGAAGACTCATGAACATTTACCATATCTTATATGGTAAACTAAATGTCACTAATTATAGCTCAGGAAAAGTAATTTTCCGCAAAAGAGAGTTACAGATAGTTTTGCATAATTAATCCTACGCTGATGGGGTTGATATAATTCACACTATAAGGTGCGGTTGAAGGACGAATCCTGTTCTAACAGCAGTGCAGGCTTCAGAAAGTAAAAAGTTATACAATTATAAAATTTTTAATTGTTTAGTGTTATATATTATTTTAAAGGAACCGGTAAGGAACAAAACCTACACCACTGTATGGTTCTGAAACTTTCTTCATAAAGATAAAAGATGAACAGAAGATACAAACAGCAGAAATGAAATTTCTGAGATCAGTTAAAAAGTGTATTGACGATAACACATAAGAAATGAGGAGATAAGAAGTGATTCAGATATTTTTTCAGATAATGAAAGGATTAAATAAAACAGAAGAAAGTGGATTCAGGACACCAATAGAATGGAAGAAAGTAGAATATCGAAGATGGCGAAAGATTACGACCCTAGAGGCAGAAGAAAATTTAGTAGACTTAGAAAATGTGGACTGTTGAATGGAACAGGCCCCTAAAGCTTTAAACCGTTAAGAAGATACCAGATGGTGATGAAAATTGGGAAATTTTTAAGTGTTTAATGTTATGTAACATTTTAAAATAGAAATCCCCAAAAATACTAATAAATAAAAAACTAAATAAATATATAAAATTTGTTTCCTGTTTAGACTACCGTTAATAAACTTTTATCATATTAACCGTTAAACATATCTTATCGTAACTTATTTTATCTAATAACTGACTACAAACTTGTAGTCATTCAAAGCAAATTTGTCTTTATTGTGCGCTGTGAACCGTTTCAGTGTGTGTATAACAACTAGCCTAAGGTTTGATGTAGAAAGTTTAAAATTACTGCACATATGTGTAAAGTAGCATTTATTCTGTCCAGTTTTATCTGCAATATAATTTTATTGGGATTAAGTGAATTTGCCGTAAGCGGTGGGAACAATGGCAAAGCAATTGCGACTGCTGGAACAGTAACTGTGTAATCTGAAACAAGGGTAAAACAAAGCACTGGGGGAGTGTGCAGCAAACAAAGGGTGATGCAGTGTAACAACTCTGTTCACTGTGATATTCAACTAATCAGTTAAGATAAAACAAACAAAAAGAAAAAAATTTAAATTTTCAGACTTTTCACAGTAGGTATGTTAGCTGCCCAGTCCTAATTACTCTTGTATAATACGTACTCAGTGTTTATACAAGCTGGTATCCGTTAGTTTACTTTCTGCGTTGAAATTTGTTGATAAAAATAAGTAAACCAACCTTTCCAATCCGCCTTGTGATTTGTTGATTTATAACTAACAATCACGCGTTTCAAAGAATATGCTTGATCATCACATATTTATAAAGTCCTATACTGTATAGTAAAACACCATTTATCGCATTTGCACCGAACGAGTTAGTACATTACCTGTTTCTGTTTTGTCGACCACTGAGCGGTTGTTCGTATCTCTAAAGCAGGTTCAAGGCGGTATCTCATCGTGGATTCTATTTAAAATGCAGCTGGTCATTCCGTACGAAACTGCGACTGCTTATGTTTGTGTATGACCTATACATTTCAAATTCCTTTAAGGTGAGTATTATTCAGCGGCCCTTTTCTCAAAGGTACAGTTACACTTGAAATCCGTGTAATTGTGGTTAAGTGAGACAAAATTATAAGACAATTTTTACATGTTGATAGAGTTTAAGACTTTTTATTTATTTAGGCTTATGTTCAAGGAAACATTTAAGAAAGCCTCTCTCCGTTTTACCAAAATAAACACAATTACAGTCATTACACGACAGTTTGTAGACGCCCGTTGTCTTTTCTAAAAGTGTGTGTTTATTCTGCCAAAGTGTTTTTAGAATACTATTATAATTTCTAAATATTATAGTGAAATTATCAATGTTTATTACGGGAAACAAAATCTTTGGCATTAAATCTGTGTATATAGTTAAATCAAAGTTTTTTTGTTAGTCAATATTCTTTACTTGGTAATTAGGTTTCTTATTTTTATGTTTCCTCAGCAGCTGATTAATAGTCGAGCATTTGTCGCCATTCCAAAAGTGATGTGTTTTATACTGTTTAACTATTCACGGAAATTATTTTCATCAAGAGTAACCGTTAGCAATCTATGGATAAATCTATTACAGGCTGGCAGTTCTCTTTTGTGGTAAAGGATGATGGGAGTCAGAATATATGGTTGTATCAGTGATTCAGTGATTGTTGATTGTTACTGTGATCTGTCGTATACTTTTACTATATGTCCTGTGACTCTTACTGGCTCTCTGTTGCTTTCAAACGGTACAGTAGAAAGCGCTATTAACCACGCTGCCGCAAAAGCTTGATACTTTAGAATTTACTATGTCTTGAGAAAATACAATTTTTAGTTTAAAGGTTAAGTACTATACAATACTATACTGTATGTACTATACTATTCTATAAAATTGTTAAGTACTATACAATTTTAAACTTAAAAATTATCAATTACAAATATATTGTTAAGACAGTCTTGCTGATCGTCTTATGGTACAGTGGAAACAAAATATAGACACCAATTAATTTGTCCACACGCAATAATAATGTCAAGTAATAGAGTTTCGCAGTAAGTATAACACAGTAGTCACTTTCCACGATACTTCAACAACCACTCGATTCGTACTAAAGAAATCGCTCACTGTAAATGTCTGAAAAAGCCAGTCTCTGTCCATTGTATAGGTAGTGCAGGTGTGCTCATTCAATTTAATAAGCAACTTTTGTCCATCTAGAGACATTATTAACTGTTATCTGTAGACTGATCGTTACTGTTTCTACATAGTAACAGGTAACTAATAGTGCAGTGTCATCAGCAAATTTATCTGTTGTCACCCAATCACATGAATATATCCCGTGAACAACAAGTATTGAATAGGCGCAAGAACACTCTCTTGCGGTCTTCTGTCTGAAATATTATTTATCTCAGAATAACCATCACCAAGCAAAAGAAAAAAAAATGAAAGTCACTGAATTTTTTACATTTTCCCTGCTACCCTATTTTGGGGCAAGGATACATTTAAAAATCAATAGGGCTCTGTAAATTAAAGGTATAAATATTCATGCTAAGTTTTAAGAAAATCGGTTGAAAAGTTATGGTGGGATATAGCCCAAACAGGAAGGTAAATAACAAACAAATGCCAAATAATCGCGTTAAAACTGAGAACTTTCGTTACTCATTCAATAACTATGAGCAAGGTTTGCAGCTCAGGAAGCTTACTAGTTTATCCAAGTACGTGTTTATAAGCTTCATTTTTAAGACACGGAACTTGGTCAGAAATACTGTAGGTGTACAGTAAGTGCATATGGAATTTTGCTGAAATTTGTAACAGCTATTTGCGGAGAGGATCCCCACACCCCATAGTCACGCCACTTATCAGGCATATGAGTGAGAAGTAAGCCTGGCGTACGTAACACAATGAGGCTCGGCCGCTTCATGCTGTGTCTCCGTGAGTCTTGTCACGAGTGATGGGGCAATGAAGCCATACTCAGACGTTACTAAGTAGGGTTTATGTTAAATCGTATATCAGTGTGTAGGGTTGGTTCACTTTGAGTCTTCAACCCTAACTGTCTTGACTAATGTGAAACTATCAGCCGTTTATGATAGGTTTCAGTCAGCTTGGTATTGAGTTTATGATGCAGCGTAATAAGCTAGTCACTTCTAGTTTAATTAGATTTTGTAATGTTATTAAATACAGTGCAAGTTTATACAGTACACGAGTCCAGGTTATATTTAACGCGACTTAGATTAAACAAACAGTTGTCATAGTAACACAAACGCAGATAAATTAATATACTGACTTAAAGTTACAACAGAGTTTCACAATAATAATTTAATTACGATTGTATTAATGCGTTTAAGATTGTATTGGTGCGTACTACTATTCCGTTCACGATAAAGGTAGAGAGTATAAACAACATATTACAATCTTGATATTGATTCAAGACAATTTACGTTTATTATTATGCCTCTACAAGCTTTTTCCTTAAACACTTAGGACCGGAGAATTTAACTAGATAATTTCTTCTAATTGTTAGAATTGCATCGAGTTCACGAGGACTTGAAAATGATAACCATTTAACGTAGCTGATTTCGTGCACGCTTAAGTTTTTGAATGACTACCAAAACAGTAGAATTACACCCAATAATATAGTCAGTAGAGCTTTAGAATGGCTTATTTGTTTGTGCACTTACTAAATACAGATATCAATATTTAAAAGTCTTCACGTGCTCCTTGTTCAGGACATCCCAAATTTCAGTATCTCGATGATTCTAACCCATTCTTACAATGTAAATGATAATGATGATAATAATAACGGTGAGGAAGATAATGATGATGACGATGTTGGCAATGTTATGGAAGAATATTTGCCACTAGTAGTTTTGAGATCACCTTACAATGTCAGATGTTAATCCAAGCAACCAGAAGGATATTATGATAAATTGGGAAAGATTTTATTCAAGCATAAATAAGGAATCGACTAAGTATTATTTATTTATTTACAATAGCAATGAGAAATTATAATAATTTCTATAAGATATTTTGCTGGCTTAGGAACTAGTTTAATCTTCTCTTCCAGCGTTATGAGATTTCCCCAGTAAGAAAACTTTCGTTACCCTATGTCAGAAGGCCATTTCTTTTCAATCTTCTAGCGTGATATTCTTGCACAAGTGGTTGGATGAGAGCATTGGCATTCGTTTCTAACCTAGTATGATGTTTCCTACTTCGTTCGTGGATAAGCTCTTGAACGGTTGGTATTCGGAGCTATAGTTGTAGCATGTAGTTAGTGACACACCGTGACACATCGGTTATTGCTCGAAGGGTTTTCGATTGTGCTCGTTGAATTATAGTAATGCTAAATTTACTGGTGCAAACCCATAATTCTATACCATATGTCCAGATAGGCCAAATTTCGGTTTTGCATGGAAGGAGTTTGTTTTCTAACGAGAATTTACATTTATTACCAATTAGACAATATAATTCTTTCATCCACAATCAATCTGTTTACCCTTATTTATGATGTCATGCCTCAAATTAGGTTTACAACCTAGATGAACTCCTAATTACTTAACATATGATGATTTACAAATTTCTATATCTATACATATAAAACTCAAAGTCTGAGGATTTATGTGTACTGAATACAAATCCACACCGTCACACCGATTGCCACCAAATGTTGAACACGTAACCTTTGACACAAGGCATAGAATACTGTCTAACTTGGAATTTGATATTCTGCCCCGTTTGCACGATTTAGGCCCTTTTAATTATGCCTTTTTGTTGACACGTATAAAGATGTCAACAACACTATGGAGACCAGAATTAATTATATAGTAACAAGTAAATAAACAAATGATATTTAGCGGCATCGGAACTGTACCATTAATCGTTCCTGCAGTTTTTAATTTTTTTAATATGCGATTGTATCGATACGTTTTGCAATTTTGCATACAGATACGTCTATATATTTTGTAATTGTCTTAAACGATTATAAAATTTATGTTTATACGTATTTCTGATGATGCAATGAATAAGTAACTAAATATATTAAATTCTACTACTAAAGATGTAAACACCATGCAGACCAGAATTAATTATCATAGTAACAAGTAAATAAACAAAAGCTATTTAGCGTCATCGGAACTGTACATTTATCCATTCCTGCAGTACATTTTCGATATTTATATAATATGCGATTGTATCGATATATTACGATGTGAAAAAGAAGAAGTGTACTAATTCTAAACTGTCCTATTACTTAATGTAAAGCAAAAATACGTGTCGTTTTCTTTTGTGAGGTTAGGTGACAACGGTTTCTGGTTTTTAGTTTACTGCTGAAATAAGTAAAAGCCATGGTTGAGGAAAACATAACGTTTAATGTGTTATACAATGCTTCTAACACAGTAACACTTAAAATAAAGAATTTAGCGTTTTTGATTTAACCGGTACTTTATAAATATCTCCAAAGGCTTTATAAACGGGTACTTTTAGATCTCCAAAGGCTGTTGCACCAACATAATAATTTAGTACAATTAAAATACAGTAGTACAAATGTTGAAAACAGCTTTGGAGAGAATGTGACTAATGAGCACAAATTGTTATACGAGCTGACAGAACGCCATATAGACATTGACAATAAAACTTATATTAAAATACTTATTAAATATTTGTGTGTAAAGCCGCGGGTAACAGCTAGTTATGCAGATAAACCTGCAGACATTGCTATTTTTTAAAGATATGTTATAATGCTGGAATTTAGATTAGTTAATTCTAATGTTTCACTTCCTAGGCTACTCTTCTAATTGAAAGAGGTGATTTTGGAAATTCATTAATGCAATTACAGGATCCTTATCAATAGCTAGGACAGCTGTGTCGTTGGCAAATGTACGTACACTTGTAGGATAATAAGTTGTTGGGAAGCGACTAACGTAAGATCGTTTGGACATATGTTTTATAGCAGACACAGAATTTATCTTATATGTGGCTTGAACCCACATACACCCCTTGTGCTTTTTTTACCTCATAAGGGTTGACAAGGTACAGAGTAACTCTTAAGTAAGCGTATGGATTTTACAAAACCGACCTTTACGGTATGCGTGTAATCAGCAGCACTTTCATATTGTTACGTAAAGCGAAAAAAGTGTTACGTAATACGGGACGTTCTACAAGTGTCTCGAATATTCCAGCTGTAATGTGTGTGTGTGCGTACATAATGCTACTACTTTGCGGCGAAAGACAATTACGCGTCAATTAACGGGTCTATACCGGACCGTACCGATCAGCGCAATGTGTTCAAGGATACTGTTTCTAGTGGATTCTCGAGAGCGCCTGTTTGTTTAACACGTCACACAAAGTGACAGATTATTCTGGTAATCAGCGGGGTATAAATACAGCTATTCAGCGACGGTCAGTTCAGTTATTGTCGGGCGATTACACAGTGAGTTTGAGTGTCGATTTACACAGTGCGGTTCGACGTATTGTTGCAAAGTGTTATGTGTTTTATAATCGTGCGGGACAATTGTATTACAATTGTGTTTTATATTAGTTGACATTTTATTGCATATGAACAATTTTTATTTAATTTGTTGTAAGAGACTGTCTTCTTGATTACAAACTGTTTAATTGTGATAGTTAAAGATAGTGATTAGTGACTTAATATTGGTGTCTTGTATTTTGTTTTTCACTGTACCATACGACGATCAACTAGACCGTCGTAACAATATTTTTACCCCCTGCGGCACTGCCTTCTTAAAATAACGGTGCACCAATAATTCAGACGGTAAAATTGTACTTACAAACGTCTGTTTTTTTATGTAAAACGCGTGCAGCGATATGCATATTTTAATTTTTAATAATGTGGGGAATCTCTGCCTGAATTTGAATACATCCATCCTCAGCAGTCGTACTGTATGTTTCCAACCGTTAAACGTGGTCGTTGGAGCGTACCTACCACGCCGCGTTGGTAAACAAACAGCATGTCTTTTACTTTTGGCGTGTTTTACTCTGTAACATCGTTAAACTTCAGTTAATATCACATTTTAACTGAGCAGAACGTTGTAGTGGATGTGATCCGAGCTAGGAATCGTGAATTAAACGCTTTACAAATACAGTACCGTAATTCATTTTAGTTATACAGTTATTTGCACGCCTTATTTTAACACGCGCAACGTGCTTGGAAGTTGGCGTACGTTAAGTAAATGGAATTGTATTGAACATTTTAATAGCTGCTGATATTATCCTCCCCCCGTTGTTAGGCCACTTTCATATTATTGATCTGTATGAAGGGTGAAGACAGAGTAACTTAACGTAACCCACGCCACAGACCATATAGGGTACCAGTGAGATTGTAACATGTAAACAATCTTCGGACGGCATCTGACGATATGATGTTACTAACTTTACTAACTCTAAAATGGGTTTTAGAAAGGGTAGATCGACTGTGGATGCATTGTTTGTATTACAACAGATAATAGAGAAAAGGCTGGAGTATAACCAGAAAACGCATATCGCTATTGTTGATCTGGAAAAAGCATTTGATAATGTAGAACGTCAAAAATTATGGAATATTATGGATAGAAAAGGATATCCACAGCATTTAATAAATTCAGTTAAATCCTTTATAAAAGTACATCTGTAGTACTGGATTTAAATTGTAGGTTCTCAGGTGACATTCCAATAAATAAGGGATGCCGTGTTTCCCCAACCTTGCTTAATATATTGTTACGACATCACAGAACAATCTACGTGTTTGTCGAATGTGCCAGAAGAATCTCGATGTGACGCGTGTGGCGTACGTACTTGTCGACGGATTTTCGAGAGGTTTCTCGAAGGCGCCAGCCGCGCGGACTGTGTCAAGGCCGCAGTTAATTACGTAGTTCACACGAGCGCTAAGATGCAATTAGGAACATTCTGGTCTGTGAGCGCAGGTATAAATACATGGCGGCAGCGGCCTTAAGTTTCAGTATAGCGGCGATATACTTACATTGCGGTTCGAGAGTTATTCTCGGGCGATATTACTGTTCGCGTTCAAGTGGTTATTAGTGAAGTGTTGTGTTCTATAATCGGGCGGTATATTGTAATACAATTGTGTTTAATATTAGTGACATTTTATTGCGTGTGAACAATTTTACTTGATTTGTTGTAGTAGACTGTGTTGTTAATTACGAATTGTTTAACTGGAAGAATTAAAGCTGGTGATTAGTGATATAATGGGTGTCTTGTGTTTTGTTGAGTTCCACTGTACCTACGACGATCGAGTAGACACCGTCGTAACAATATACATCGACGACATGATGAGAGCATGGAAATCCAGAGTGACTTCGGGAATACAGCTTAACAAATCAATTCGTATGGGTTCTCTGCTATATGCGGATGACATAGTTTTCATTCAAGAACATGAGGATGATTTACAAAGACCTACCTTTTAATTACAAGAAGTGGCAACAGAATACTCATTGACAATTTCAGTAAGAAAGACCAAAACCATTGCCTTTGAAGGTTAATATCCAGTGAGGACTAAGGTAGTTATAAACAACAGCATTTTAGAACAAGTGAGCCGTTTCAAATATCTCGGCTGTGCAGTAAGCTATGGATCTGAATATGATATAAGAGAGAAGATAAATTAATTTAGGAATATTTGCGGTACGATTCATAGAAATCTTAGAAATAAAACAAGACACAGCACAATGATTAAATTTTATAAGACAATTGCAATACCCACGTTGATTTATGCAAGTGAGGCGTGGATCATGACAAAAAAGGAAAGCGGCAGATTTAGAGTGCTGAAATGCAGTTTCTTCGAAATACTTTAAACTATACGTTGCAAGATAGAATAAGAATAAAAATATCAGAGGAGAACTGAAAAGTAAAGGACATAAATAAAATTACTTCAATTTACAGAAGGCAATGATAAGATCATCTGCTAAGAATGACAGGATCAATTGCTGAAAGCGGGACTGAACTATAAAACCACTGGTAGAAAAGACGTGGGTCGTCCGAGAATGAGATGGGTGCCGGAACAGGTTTATATAACGTAATCCTTGAAAAGGAGAAGAAGAAGACGACTTTACTTTGGGGCAGTGACAGTGGCGCGAAACTGGGAGCTCCTTGGTGGGAATGAGATTAGCTTTAAGGGGGGGATCACTTCTAACTTCTAGGTTGGATCACCCCATTTTCCTCAGGACAAATGAGAAATTCGAGATTTTATTATTTTATAAATATATTTTAGAATTTCTTTGCGTCACAGCCTTTTTGAGTAAACCAATTTGAAGTAGGCTATAGGATTTCACACATATGGAGAAGCGCTGATTTCAAAACATTCTACATTGATTAATTGTTATAAATGACTAGTGTTGTTAGTATTCCCTTTAATTTAAAATTTGTATCCTTAATAAGTCTTGAGAATATGAGTCATTCTGAAGATATTTTGAAAGACCCGGTTTTATTGCACTTTCACAGATAAATTTAAATATACTTTTCTGAAGAATGTTTAAGCAAAAAATATGGTTTGTGTTAAAGTACGTTATTTTTATTAAAACATTAATCAATATAGTCTTCTAATGTTTCTAAGTTGAAGCCAAGAAAGAGCTAATTTACCTGTGCAAAGACGACACTTCAAACAATTGAGACATTAGATTAGAGACATCATGATATAGACTAGACACCCCTGTAAGGGAAACTGTGTCTGGACGGAAAATATAAAGGTAGATTTGTATTGGTATTGTTCTAAGTCTTACATAGCCCTGACGTATAACACCCCGCGTTAGGTAGACTCGAATTCCACTGAAGATGGCAGCCAGTGGTTGTGCTGAAACGTTTGGTTAGATTTGATTGTAAACCCTGGACCACGGCCAAACAGCCCGGTAGATACTTAAAATGTAGATTAATAGACTGTATCTTTGTTCCTGGCCCCGTGCGTGACTGATTTTTCTTAATACTGCATATACTTACGTTAACTACAAAATGTCAAGTGATTGTCATTGTTAAGAAAACTCTACTTTACTTCATTAGTTTACATATATTGCCATTAATTTTAGTTCTACAATTATTTATAAGCCACATTTTAACACGCGCAACTTGCGTAGAAATAGACGTGCATTAAGTAATTATGTAGTTAGGGCTCTCCTTCCAAAAAATCTCTCAATTTCGCTACATTGTAAATAAACATATTGCCAAGTTGAGATGAAAGGCAATTATTTGTCTCCTGGCACGCGGCAGCGCAAGAAGCAATTCCAAGTGCGGTTGATCTACGTAACGCACTAGATAATTCGAGATTCCCCTTCCGCACGTTTCTGTACTGTACTCCTGGAATCTAGGCCTGCTATGTCACTAAATGCGAGGCGGCCGAACTATAAAATAAACTGTTTTAATACGGCCAGTTCGCTTCAGTTAGACCTGGCGATATTACAATTGCGGATCGAAGTGATTGGTGCGGTTTAGTGAAATGTGATTATTGTGTTAATTTAGTATAAAACTGTAATAAAATGACATTTATTGTCGTATATTGAACAAATTTATATTGAATTATTGTATAAGAGCGCCTTTGTTGATTTCTAACTGATATTCGTGTATACTTAAAGTTTGTAAATTAGCGACTTCATCGGTGTCAGTTACTATGTTTCCACTGTACAACACCACGGTCCATTAGACAGTCGAAACAGTATGTTTGTGTAAAGGCAAGGGCGTTCACGCAAACGGACACGCAAACAGAAGAACGCGGTTAGACAAATTGTAAAAGACGCATAAGCAGTAAGAAGCAGTAACATAGAAGAGTACACTACAAACTACCGCATCTCTGAGAAATCATTAATTTTACCAGATGTAACTGAATGTTAAAGTATGCTCAGTCTTGTTTTCTTCTCCTCAGCCAAAGCGTTATGTTTTAGTATTGGAAACTACATATTCATTAGGGTTTACATGACAGTATCACAATTTACAGTACTAAATGAGTAGTGAAACAAGTGTTGAAGGAAAAGTAAACATTCTGCACGAGAGATTCAAAAATTTCAACTGCTCCGCAGACGCTTCATAAAAACTTGAAAACTTGAATAAACAAAAAAGTGTAAGTATGGTTTTTCAGAATAAATTTCTTTACCATTCCTACAATATTTATGACCAAAACAATTAACAATATTAAAATCGTTTTTTTTTAAAACTTGAACGTTACTTTCTTTTTTCAGCATGATGACTGAATTCAGTAATCAATTCAGTAGAACGAAAAATGCGAGTGTATAGGCTTATAATGTAGTATAGTCATTATCGAAACCTTATATGAATATGGAACAAGTTTAAAACACTATTGTTAACAAAAACCGGTTTTAAACAACTATCTCCATTGCTGAAATAAAATTTCTCAAAGGTTTAGTAAGTACTTACACGGGTAATTGAATTGTCAATGTAAAGATTCGCGTGCCTTAACGAAATAATTGTTCATCCTGAAACATATATTATACCGTTGTAAACTGTAACAGTATATAAACCATTTGAAAATAATAATTTAAACAAAATTTTTATAACACTGTTATATTGTAAAGAACAAGTAGTCTTTCAGTCATATTGGATTGGGTGAAATGTCAAACTGTAACGTAATAAGAAAATTTGGTAAATGATTTAAAATAATAATAAGTAATACTAATCAGTGTATGTAATAATCAGTTGACAGTTGAATTAAAATTATAAATGTAATATTGTAAATAGTCGAATTTCAAATTAACCATAATGTAATAAACGTTGAAAGAATTTGTAAGAAACAGAAATTAAAATAATACTTATGTATTTGGCTTATGCCAAATCAAGGAATCACAAGCGTTATGTAAAGGTAGGTATTATAACTAATTTTGTAAGTTATAAGTGATTGTAAAATGTTAAAAAAACGTAGGCCTAAATCACATAAAAAGATGTGATAGTTAAAAATAATATTGTAAGCTGTGTGACAGACAAAACTAAGAATTGAGACACCTTTTAATGTAAAACTAGGCCAACTTAAGAAGAACCTCTCTATTTCGATCCAAGTACATTTACTATTAGATGAAATTTTATATTATATAATTTTTCAAATTTGATAAAAATTCTAAAACAATTTTTTGATCCCATTTTTGTCCTGTGGTCAACTATTTTTTTTTAATTTTCAAAATTGTATATTATATTCAGATATTGATTAAAATTCTTTTCATTTTCGATTCTAATCATTTTTTATCCAAAATTGAATTTGCAATTTTATCATTTGCTATACGTTCTAGGCCCTAGCGTCCCAAGATTTTAAAATTTCAAATGCTTAACAGTGTATTAAGATTAAAAAAAATTCCTTTAATTTGATTTACCAGATGAAGTTTTGCAACTTCATCATACTTTCATCTAATTTTTGGCACCCCCCGCGTCTCAAATATAGAAATTTTCTAAAATAAATCCAAATTTATATTTTGGCTAAGAGTCTATTTAGTTTGATATCTCACAAGGACTTTGATTTTTTTTTTTTTGAAATTTTGACACTTTAATATTTTTGCCACGGCTCTCCTATTTTTTAGGAGACACAATAGGGTTCTGAAACACAATATCAATCCTACACAATAGGGTTCTGAAACACAATATCAATCCAAACACTAGGGTTCTGAAACACAATAGGGTTCAGAAACACAATATCTATCCAAACACAATAGGGTTCTGAAGGGTAAAAGTGTGGACACGCATATTATGTTTTATGAAAGTCAGTTGATACGTTCTAATCGCATCGTGAGACATACCCCAAACTGTCAGACAAATATATATACATACACACAGACAGACAAATGCCAAAGGGTCGAGTAAGAACCAAAGGTTCGTTTCGCTTATTTCAAAGATACTAGAGAGAATCTAACCTTATAGAGGGTCTGTGACTCCCTTATCACTCTCATAGAGAATTAATATATATACTCGACTCAATAAATGAAGATGAAGCTTATAAAATTCGTTGATTAGGAGGCGACTTTTTGTCAAAGGGAACACGAAAGTAAGTGAACACACGGGAGACGCATTCACTTTCACAACCCCGAAAGTCGAATTAACCCCACCCGACTTCATTGTTGCACTGCTTTGATCCAAATGACAAGCGTAGTATTTGAAAGCGTCATTCTCATTACTTTCTAACAAACGTTGCGTACAACCTTGAGACTTGCGTCTGGAAAGTTTGTCGCAAAAGTCTAAAAGTAGCTACGCTTATATAAATTAATAATGTATATTCAGGCATGTTCCCGAAATTATACATGATTACTTTATTAGGAAATAATATAATTTAAATTAATTCATATGAACGTGTTGAACTACATTTTAATTGTTGCTTGTTTCAGTTCTTCTGTGTATCGTCTCCTGTCTGTCTGTCCCCCTCCCACTCACCCTCTCTCTCTCTTTTTCTCTCTGAACAAATATTACATGATTTGGCGACATGTTTAGTGATAGTGACTGAAATGGCATTCTCTGATTAGTGTGAAAAAGGAACAGTAAATTTAAAGACCATATATTAAAATGTATAATTTCAGCGGAATAGCATGGCCGTCTTCTTTACATAGCTATACTGACAGCAGGAAAAATAACTATACTGAGTTTTCTAACTTTCCTATATCTCGTCCAAATCTCAATTTTAGAGACCACCATGCAGTGATCAGTGGTTATGTCTGGAGCTCAACAAGTTTGATGAATATGCGCTGGTTGAGGTGCATCCCAGATAATTGGAGAGTAGCCAAGGTTATTTATGTTTTAAGAAAGGTGATAAAACTGTGCCATCAAATTGTAAAGGTATAAACTTGACAAACACATATTACAAGTTATATAGAAAAATTAATAATGAGAACTTCGTTCAGTCTCGAATATTTTACTACTTTTTGAACAGGCAGGATTTCGCAGGGCAGATATTGCATTGATGACGTACTGTCTTTGAAAATACTGGTTGAGAAAAGAAGGAAAATTTATTTGGAAACACACCTTGCCTTCACCGACTATGAGAAATCGTTTGATAGAGTTAACAGATACATTCTGTGGGACAATATGTGTATGAAAGTTTGTCTTGATTATCTCGTAGACGTTATAAGGTTTAATATTATCGTACGAGGATAGCATTGTGTATAGGAGAGGACTTGGGACAGGAGATTTACATTAATTAGGGACTGCGACAAGGACGTCGCGTATTATTGACATAGAAACGGGAAATTCAGAGTGTATCTAGGAATATAAACAGATAATAGAACACAGTTGAGAACTATACTGTTTTTGGCTAATCAAATAATAATGCAGAGCAATTAATGCGAGCTCCAGAGAAAAATGTTTTAGTTACAATAAGCCTGTTCGAATTGCAGTTCAAAAATGTTTAAGCACAATGCAAAAACTATGGGTTTTATCTACAAATATGGCTTGCGAACTAAGATTCTATTGGATAACAAGATGATAGAACAGGCGTCACTTCTTGGTCATGACGTGGGTTATGATGTTGATGATACGTTGGCTATGTTTCAGTCAATATGTGGCACAATTGGCGACTCGTTATTGAGAAAAACAAGGAAAGAGACTCAATTAAAATTTTGTAATACAATGGCTGTGCTAGTGTTGTTGTACGGTTCTGATATTTGGGTTCCGGTGAAGAAACATCTGGATAGGATACAGGTATCAGAGATGAGAGTCTTGCGATCTGTTAAAGTCCTCCACAAGAAGAGATAGACTCTCCAGTGAAGACAGTCGCTAGAGTTAAAAATGTTTAATTCATAAGATTGTACTGCACAAAACTAAGAGAGATGGAGTGGAACAGAATTCGAGATGGCACAAAGAAGCATAGAAATACCTATGAAGCGTTGTTGAAGTGGATGTATTCCTTTGGGACCGGTACAGGCGATCCACCTATTCCTGACGTATGAAGAACAGGAGGAAGAAGACGAGATGGCGACGACGACGATAAAGAAGAACAAAGAGACTTAATTTCCCTACGTTATCCCAAAACATAGGCCTGTATCAAAAATATTTAACGTGAAATGAGTTATAGTTATTATAACATTTTAGTTTAATAATTTTTAATAAAAATTTTCATATAGTAAATCTAAATTAATTTTCAGCTACTATAGCATATTATGGCCCAAGAAATAAATACTTTGTTTTATGTAAGTGAATGCGTACACTAAGGGGTTGAACACACGATTCCGGACTGAGTAATAAATTACCCGATGCAGGTACATTAGTCTTAAACTTGTTTAGACACTCCAAAGACCGGCTGCGCTTCCGCCATTTAAGCCGACCCTAAGTCAACAAGCTTAAGTTGATTCTGTACAAGAAGGGAACGGTTTCTTGTTATTATTGTGGAGGAACAGAAATAAGCTTTACGCCAAACCCTTAGTTAGTATTCGACTGAAGAACGCCATTGAATTCACAGTTTCTTACACGTGAATATTCCGAATAGTACTTATTTATCTAAAGTAAGAAGCTTCAATAATAGATTCGCTGAAAATATTTAGGTGCCCAGTGTTGACTCGTTCGTAACGCTTAAATATGTTATACGACGCGTTTAATTCTAACAATATGACGACCATTTCAGTATCGGGTTATTTTCAAATAGTGTACTGTGGATTTTGTTAACATTTCTTATTTATATTACTGTAGTAATGTGTGTGTTGGAGGGGAGGAGGCGCGCGAGCTTTAATTGTAACTGCCGGAAATATCGCCTTTTACCTGATTTACGAACAAAGTTTTAAAAAATAATGACATTTTTTAATTGGGCGCAGGGCGCCACTTATCCTGACAGCCTGCCGATGAACCCATTGGAGGCAGAAGAAACGGAGCCAGAAGAAAACAAGTGTAATATAATTGTAATCTTCAACCCTCGTATATCACCACAATTTGTAGATATATTAACTCTGAGAGACGTTCATTCTAGGAAAGGAATCTTCATGTCCAATTTTTTAAATGAGTATTAAGTTAATTAAATGACTTCTGTAATATTTTCATTGATACGTTACATATGAAAGAAACATCATTTTCCACGTATATTTTAGAAGAAGATTAGAGAAAAACTGTCTACTGCGTCCAATTAGTCATTAGGTAATTTAATATTTTTTAAAACATAAATTCCATTTAAATATTAGTGACTTAAAAAGTTACTAAATATTAAAACCGTTGTGTAGTTCTTTCTACGTAACCAGCATTGCAGCTAGGTAAGGAAATTGCATTGTATGGCTAAAATGGCAAAATTTAAATGAAAAATAACTAGTTATTTAGTATTTTTTTTGTAAATAAGAAAGCAAAAGTATTAAAAAATAAGGATTACGTTAAATCAAAAATTTAACCGAGGCACAAAACAATAAATTTGATATCTCATGTTGCAATATAAAATAAGTAAACAATGTTAGGAAACTTTGGAAGATTTTCTCCTCGATTCTTCATGCTCTGATACCGAAGAGCATGATTCTGATTAATATTAATATTTTGATTCTGATTGATATTTTGTACAATATTTTTTCAAACAAAAATAAATCTAAAATTTCTATAAAACGGGCTACAGACCCTCAAAAGCAAACATTTCAAATACTTGCTACCCAGTGCTCGAATAACTCGTTGACTGCACATGTTGTTAAAATTCCCATACAAATAAATTTATTAGTGCAGGTTTTGTTGCGATTATAAATAGAGGTTACGTATGTACAAAATAACGGACATGTTTTAAGATTTAAATCGTTTACTTGTTTTGTTTTGAAATTAGTAATAGTACGCTAAATTGAAACATTACTATCAAAACCGTTACAATATTAGACACGTTTCTATAAGGTTTAAATAGCAAGTAAAAATAGTGTTCAATTCAACAATTTTTAAGATGCCGTTGCCTAAATTACTTCCCTATGAATGATCCTAAACCGTTTCGGATACACTGCGGGTTAAATAACCATTGTTTAACTATATTTAATATTACCTTGTGTATCCAGGTACACTGCTGCTCCTCCTTGCAACTTCAATGTTGTTGCAAGGAGGAGCACCAGTGTACCTGGATACACAAGGTAATATTAAATATAGTTAGTTATATGCAACTTGGAGACCACAACACAATATGTAAACCATTGTTTTTTTATCACTTCTCTGCCAACATAAAGAACGCAACCTCAAAAACTATTATAACAAATTTGAACCACCTCTGAATCACCAGACAACTAGCAATTTTACACAAAGGAATTTCGTGTTCACAAGACAACTGTCCGCTATTAAAAGTGTTCACCATTCACATAGCTAAATTAGCCTAGTTATTTAATTCGACATCGGCAACGACATCGATATAAAAATAAATAGATTTCAAATAATATGCGGTATTATACACAGAACACTTGGAAATAAGACAAATAAAGACATCAAGATAAAATTTTATAAAATATTGGCAACAACTGTTTTAACTTACGGAAGTGAAAGTTGGACGATGACGAGAAATGATGAGTGAGGAATGCAAACAAGTGAAATGAAGTTCTTGAGAAAAACCAAGGGTTGCACCCTTAGAGATCACATACGAAAAAAAAATATTAGTGCCAAGTTAAATGTATATTCTATAGCCAGCAGAATAAGGGAAGAACAAGTAAAATGGAGGCAGCATATCGAGAGAATGGAAGCTATGAGACTACCTAAACAAGTAATAAGATAGAGACATCAAGGAAGACGAAACATAGGTAGACCAAGGAAGAGATGGGTTCAGTGAAGGCGGAAGAAGCTGTAAGCCTATACCTTGACGTGGAGAAGAAGAGGGAGAAGATTTAAATTGCCTTAGGTGACTATAGTTTTAGCAGCGCAGTTTATGTAAAATTATCTTTTTATGTTTATCGCTACAGATGGGTGGGTTAACCACCAAACTTTCTTGATGCTTCACGGATGTAGCTATAAAACTGAATCAAATTTTAATATTAAGCTATCAGGCGAATTAAACTAATATTAATCAGACCACTAACTTGTGATGAATAATTTCTTTGAATTTTTGAAGGGAAAAGAAGAATATTACTGATGCATACAGTAAAATATAAGTAAGTACTCAACAGTTTATCATATATTTCCCCTCGTTTAGATGATTATTAGAATCCATACCCTCACTATATTTTTAAATGTTGAAAGTATTCGTGTGTAGGTCGGTGGGGTAGTTCTGCGAGCGTGAATGTAGAAACAAGTATTAGATATTGGTCTAAGTATTAAATTATAACTGTTAATAGTTATAATCCACATAATTCAAAAATAGTACTTGGACCGAAAGCCTAACAATTTTGTGAAAATTTTAATAAAATCGCAAATTTTACGTAGGTAATCAAATTAAAGAGGATTTTAACTAAAAACTGAATATGTTGTACAGTTTTAGAAATTTAATAATTTTTACACTCCAGGGCGCAAACATGGATACAAAATTTGAAAAAATTGTAAAAATCTAATCGGGTGTCAGACTAAGTTCAATTGTAACACAAATGCGAATGTTGGGAATTTTTAATGTTAATTGTATAATTTCTCTAAAATTGTAATTTTTGTAAGTAATGTAATCTGGGTTTTTTCAATTTTACCGACAATTAAAATGTTTAATATTGAACTTTTTCCAATAATATAATTTATCGTTCAAATAGTGGGCGAGCTCTGCAACTCAGGAAGCTTACTACTAGTTTGGATATCATTTATTAGCTTCCCTTACATGAACATCCACACACCGTTCATAAGTCACCGTAAAGTTCATAAAGATTTATAAACAATCATTGTTGCAGGAGAGAAATCTCCCTATGCAGCAACATTGTATCGGTTTTCAACAGCTGCGCCTCTCATGAGAACGATTGAGCGAAACCACATATTATAACAACAACAGCAGAAAATGTTGTTCGTTGCCTGGTTTCACACACACACACACACACACACACACACACACACACACACACACACACACACACACACACACACACACACACACACACACACACACACACACACACACACACACACACACACACACACACACACACACACACACACACACACACACACAGTGATGTCAAGCATACATTATTGTACTGTATGCTTACATGCAACGTTGTGATCAAACACTATACAAAAACACAAAACATAATGGCATGTACGACGAAACTAGTGAAATACGCAGAAGGTCGATTATTGTAAGTAGCGACGTAACTAGGAGCTGCTCCTGGAGGGGGACGAGTCACCTTATGGGGGTACGGATGAGAGTAGCGTGAATGTCACGTGTATTGCAAAAATTCAGGAGTCTTATCATATAATTTTAAATAATATTTTATAAATATTTTGTGTTTCAAATTTATTGAATAAGCCAACGTAAAGTACAAGTGTTAAAAATATATAGTGCTTCTTCAGAACATTGTAATTTGATTAATTGTTATTCGGGTTAAAGGTAATTATATAATTACATGTTATTAGGAATCACGTTATTTCTAAATTTGCTTTTTTGAAAAAATTATGAAAATGAGCATTTTTTGAGATATTTTTTAAAACCCCGTTTTATTACCCTTTTGCACTTTAATTCAAGAACGTTTTCCCATAACTGTTTTAGCAACTTACAGTTTGTTTTAAAGTAGGTTACTTTTTATATAAAATCCAGCAATAAGAGCTTCTTATTTTTTTGGACTAAAGTGAAGCCACTGCTAGTTTATCAGTACAAAGATGACGCCTCAAACCATAGAGATATTAGACTGGTGCAGTAATGAAAATACAAGTATAACGAGAGGTGTGTCTGGATGACAAGAGATAAAGATAGCCTCTGCCTTCCTTTTATGGTAGACATAAAGTTTTTAGGATGAATACATGTTTTAAACGTTGAAAATACGTACGTTATTTACAAGTGTACGTAGGCAAAGAAACACGCCTAAAATTCTACAAGGTGATGGCCCTTCCCACACTTCTTTACGGGTCCGAGATTTGGACTTATACGAAAGACCAGGCCAGTCGCATCCAAGCGGTCTAATGAGATTTCCCAGGCACGTGGCTGGGTAAAACTCTCCATGATTATAGAAGAAACACAGATATACGGAAGGAACTGAATATTATGTGTATACTCGACAGGAATGCCCAGCATCGGCTGAATTGGTGGGAACATCTTTGAGGAATGCATGACTGCCGCATCCCCAAACATTTATGGAACTATAAGCCGAAGGGACGGAGAGGTGTGGGACGTTTGAGGGAGCGCTGAAATGACCATCTTTAGATTTTGCCTATTTGAGACCGGAAAAACCATCCTTGGTTTAATCCTTGCAGATGATGATGATGATGATTATGATGATAATGATTTACAAGATGTTGAGTGTTTGTCATTACAGAAAAACTCTATTTTATTAATTTACAAACATTGTAATTCCCTTCATTTCTACAGTTATTTATAAAATTCATTTTATCACATGCAACTGGATTAGCAATACGTTAAGTGAATATAGGATTTTGTTCAAATTTGTAATAGCTCTGGGGGAGGGATTATTGATCTCCTTGATCCCTCCCATAGTGATGCCACTGTTTTTAAGTATACTCGTAAATCCTCACCCCAAAATTAAAATTGTAAGAAACTCGTAAATGACTAATTATTATAGGAAGTAATTACATACACGTATAGGAAGCGGAAACATAATGCGAGAACAAAGGAAAGTAATAAAGGGTGAAGAGGCAAGGAAGAGAAAGAAAATTTCTGGCTAATGTTCTAAAGAAAATTACACCGTGCGCGATATTAGTAAGATAATTAAGAAGTTATGTACTAAGAAGGCAATTTAGAGAGTGGGATAATTACCAGAGTTTCTTTAACAACGTTCCGTAGACAAAAGAAGTACTTAGGCCTACACTTACAACTTCTAAATTTACCGTTACATTTATTTTTAAAAAGTGATGGCCTTCGTCACACTCTATATGGGTGTGAGAATTGGAATTTAACAAAATTCCAGACCAAGCTGTACTAGACAGGATTGCCCAATATTGGCTAAAATAGTTAGAACTTCTTAACATATTGCATGACGGCCGTGTCCCCAACCAATGCCGATTGTGACGGACGCAGGCGACATGGCAGTGGTAGGCTGGTTGTAGTGTTGCATAACTCCTAAGTGTTCCAATAAAATAAACCGATAATTTAATTACAAAATGTTATTTTACAAGCGCGCTCTTGAATGGTAAACAAACAAATCCTGTAACACTAAAGTTCTACAAGATCATGATCCACCACACACGTCTCTATGTGTCTGAAAACTGGACTTTAACGAAATCCCAGGCCAATCGTATTCAAACAGCAAAAATGAGAAGTCGTATTCTCTGGCACGTGGTAGGGTCATGCCGAAATCGTAGAAGTCATGCGGATTACAGGGTAGGAACCGAATAATATGAAAATACTCGATAGACTTGCTCAATATCGGCTAAAACGGTTGGAGCATCTTAACCGAATGGATGACTGCCGCATCCCCAAACGACTATTGAATTATAGGCCGAAAGGACGAACATGTGTGGGACTCCAAAAGAGGCACTGGAGTGATCAGGTCTACTCTATCTGCTTGAGACCAGAAACAAAAAATTTTTGGTTTAAACCTTGATGGCGATAATGATGTCGATGGTGATAATGATTTATTTTCCAAAAGAATGTTTGTATTGATAAATTCTTTGTATTACGTCGTTATAGATTTAGGAGAAAAACACTGTTTTGGGTCAATGTAGTATTGTATTTTGTTCAAAATTGAATAGTGGGTGAGTTCACAAAGTTTCCAAAAAGTGAATTTTTATAAAATCGCAAAAATTCAAGTGGGATATCAAATTAAAGAGTATTTTAACCAATATCTAAATAAAATGCTCATTTTTGGAAATTTCAAAAATTATTTAGACGTCAGGGTCTACAAAGGGGTGAAAATTTTTATAAGTCGCAAAAACTCTTGTGGGGTATTAAAAATAAAACATAAATTTTAACTAACATCTAAATGCAGAGGTACTACTGGAAATTTCAAACTTTTGGGATCCAATGGTGTAAAAAAGAGATCAAAAATTTGATAACAATTATGGAAATTGAGCAGCGTGTTACACAATAAAATTATTTGTAACCAAAATCCGAAAATGTTTAATTTCTTATGTTTACCGTATTATTGTGTGCTGTAGAAACGTTATATTCCTAAAGAAGAAGTATACGAATTAGCATTTTTGTAATTTATCCATAATTTAAAAATCATTTAACACTGAAATTTATAAAATAATAAATACACTTTAATAATGGGCAATATATCCCTTTCAAATAGCTTCATATTAATTCAATAGGATTTGAGAATACAGTGACAAAGAGGAAGTCTTAGCACAGAACTCTATTTTTCTGTAATATCATCTCATACAAACTTTTATATTTGTGTTCGTTTTGATTCACTAAGTCTGAAAGTTCAGTTTTTTCGTAACTTTTTTCAGAATGTATATTTTTTATGTTAAGCCACGCGACAACATTCGGTTTTTCCCATGCGCTATTCGGAATACGTACACACATCACGGAAATTATAAACTCGACTCGTAATATAATCATAAACAAATATGGCTAAACACATTCACACTTAACATAGAAACTAAACATAGAAACCACTTATAACAGAGATACTAAACGGTCAGTCAATTCTCACGTGACTATGCACACATTCTGTGGATGCATATAAGACAATACCGTAAGAAGATTGTGCCGCCCTTGTCCAATAGACTTTCAAATCAGCCTAACGGGATAACTGTATATGGATATTTGTACAAAATAGAACTGAACTTAAATAAATCTGGCTAATTTCTTTCTGAAAGAAAATTATTGTAAGAGAAAAACGACTTGTTAATTTTTAACCCGACCTTTTGGCATTTGTCTGTCTGTTCGTCTCTCTATCTGTCTTATGTCTACCTGTTTGGATGTCTCACGAAACTCCTTGAGAGCTTCTTCAATCGATTTTTGTAAAACGTGGCATCTCTGCAAAACATTATTCTTTTTGAAATTTATCCCCCCAAAATAGGGTAGCAGTAGGGTGGTCAACAATTGTGAAAACATAACAGAAGTTTATGTAGAGTTAATCATAATCTCAATAGAGTGTTCATTTTTTAAAATTTAAAAATTTTTGGACGTCAGAACCTAAAAGTGGGTGAAAAGTGTGATAAAATACACAAAAAGTATATAACATATCAAATTAAAAGGAATTTTATTAACTGGAACCTGATTGTAGTGTTACGTTTTGGTAATTTAAGAAGTTTAAGATCTCATTGAGTAACAAAGAGATTAAAAGTTTTTTAAAATTGTAAAAATACATCAGGGTGGCTGACATAAAAGAACTGTAACTCGAATCAGATATCCGATATTAAAAACTGTAATGTTTCAAGTTTTTAATGTTTATTGTACCACTGTGTACAATACAACTCTAAAGTTGTTATATTAATAAAGAAATAGGGATTTTTATAATTTTTTGCATAATTAATATTTTATTATTGTCTAAATTTATGTAATAATAAATTTAATTTGTCAAGTAGGTTAAGGCACCCTCTTGTCCTTGGGGTGAGAAATTGCCCTTAAGGACGTATGACCTTTTATTGGTCAACGACGTAGGATGTAGGAATAAAAGAGACTCCACCACATTAAAGATCGTAATAAATATCTCGACAGGGAAAACTGGTCTCTTTAGTCTGGTGAAACAGCCAGTTTATGGAAGAACACCCAGACAGAAAATCGGGCTGGATGTTAAGCCTGAAGGTGGCAGCCACACCATACGTCTTACCCTGTGATATGCTAGCAACATATCCCGGGGAAATATTAATCACTAAATAGTCTCAAGTACTATGGAACTATTTGCCGAAGAGACGGGTAGGTGTGGGACGTCAGCGAAAGCGCTGGAGTCACCAGGTCTAGAGTCTTTGATTATCTGAGACCGGAACGAACCATCCTTTTGTTTAATCTTTGCAGACGATGATGAATAAATGTAATTCGTTCAAAGTCGAGAGCGAATTCAGCAGCTCGGGGAGCCGCTAGTATACAAGGCATACAATGTTATATGAAATTTACAATAGATTGTGGAGAATGGCAAAAAGCAACAAGGATAAAACAAGAACATTTGTACACAAACGTGAGCGCACATAAAAAGTTGCGTTAGGCTTACAGCGAAAGTTGTACTGTAGCTGCGCAAAACGCTTACGTCTAATTTTAAGTGGTAAACATAAAGAGAAATGTGGAAATGGGGACACTACCGAGAGAGTTAAGCAGGAAACCACAGTTGTGTACAAAAACCGGGTTTCCAACATGAAAGTCTCGTCACCTAGCAACGGAGCGCGACAATTACGACACTCACGAGCATTGTACCGTTAAATATTTTACACTTAACACACGTTTCTAGAGAATACGTGGGTAAAGTTCTGTTTCCCTTGTACCCATTCTTATAAATTGTTTAGCTTCCACAACATACAAAATTATGTTTTGAAATGTGATTTTTTTAGATTGTGATTAAAAACTGAATTTAATAGTTGTGTAACATCGGTTTCAATTTAAAACTGCAATACGCAGCATTTAAGCAAGAAAATAATTCAATTTTTTACATTTTAATAGTATTGAGAGTTATTTTCATACGCTAAAATTGAGAGTGCTTTCCAGACTACTGGAAAGGTATGAAAAATGGGCTGTGGTCACATCCTCAGTGAAAACAAAATCCCAGACTACACTCACTGGTTGGAACGACATGCGTTGTAGTCAAAAATTGGCTTAATTAAATCCTATACGGAGAAAAAACTTGGACATTGAGGAAAGAAGATGTGAGTAAGTTACAGGTATTCGAGACGTAGACATGGAGAAGAATAGAAAAGATTTCTTGAAGGGATACAAAAACGAGGAGGTGCTTGGAAAGTATGAGAGACAAGGAGAATATCACATGTCATGAGGGGCAGGAAAAGAAATTGGCTGGGACATTGTATCCAGAAAACACAAAGTACTGTGATTTTTCAAGCAAATGAAGGGCTGGTAAATGGAAAGCAGAATAGAGGAATGAGGAGATGACAGATGACGGACGAGCTACAGATGACGTATCAAGAAATCAAGCGAGTAGCCCGGGATAAGAGACGTGGCGGGAGCATGTGTCATAATACCTGCCCTTGGGAAGGCAACACTGGATTAGTCTATACAGTAATTTGTAGACTACCACGTTCCCTTTCATTAATTGATTTTTACAAGTCTACGCTTACCTAGATAACTCCACAGTTGCAAGCAACTTTGTAGAAAATAGTAGTTATCATTCCGAATGTATATCACACGTAACGGTATGAATAGCTCATGCAATGCTGTTGATTATGTAACCATGGAATGCGTCTGTAAAATGTAATTACGCTTGTGTAGATGCGGAGGGACATACGGACAGAGGGGAGGTTAGAGATTACTGTAAGTGGTGTGAGGGCTGAGTACTGACGGTACGAGACCAGTGGACATACAGTAACTTCAACAGCTTTAATGTAAACTGAACGTACATGGAGTTAATCCACACATAGATTAATGAGGCGTTGCCGACTCAAATTTCAATTACGTTTTTGTTTTTTTCTCGGTATGGTGCAGATCGATATTATTCGTTAGTAGTTAGGTCTGACCACTGTCGGAGATTACAGACCTGTGATACTTTTTCCGACCAATCTATGACACTCTATACCAGTAAAAACAAAGTGTTGACAAGTGTTACAAACAATTCAATATTATTTACACGTAATATTTTATTTTGTTACAGATGTAATAATTACAAACGGTGAAACGAATATAGGCACGAAATAAACAAACTACAACTCTCATATATATGTAATTGACTCCATAAGTTTAAGTTGATTGGTTGGTGTACAAAAGTTCCAAACCGAAAGTTACAATCGGAAAGTGCTAGGGAAAAATTCCAATATCCGAACGCTCCAAAAATATATTTTCCCAAAACAGCATTGTTTAATATGTATATAATTCCAATCATAAATTAGCACCAAAATGTTTATAAAATGTTTTTGTAGACTTAGAAAATTTCCGGTGTTCACACGAAATATGAATTTTACATAATACGAAAATTTTAAAGCCACTAAAGTTGTCGTTCCGTGAACATTTTAACTGACGCTCGTAGAATAAACACTAATAAAACTGATTAGTTAAATTTAATAAAAGTAAGTAGTGCAAAGTGAAAATAGTATTACCAAGGATTTCTATTGTGACTAGAACAAAAGTGAGCTGAGCAGAATTATTACGATACTTCCCAAAGTAGGCCTATATATCAGACATATTGTACACTAATTTTCCGGCTTATAGAGAGTATCACTAGTCACTTATTAGTAGAGTACTATTTATTAGTTTTCATGTATTAGTTTGTAATTAGCCTGAAGACGGCTGCCGATTGTCTGGCCAGCCAAAACGTTGTATTTGTATTGTTTCTGTGACGCGACGATCCGTCATTTAGATTCAACTTCAAGTAACGGACACGTCATGGACAACAAAATCCAAGTATGATATATGTATTTACTGATTTAAAGATGTTGATACATTCATAAATCTACGATTAAGCGTAAAATCGCTCCGCGTGCGCGCGCGCACACTCACACACAGACAGACACAGCGACGTGTGTGTTCGTAACAGACAATGGTCGTTACGGGGTCGGGAATAAAGTATTACACACGGTAGCGTCGCTGGTATCCCGCGTTAATATGTGTCTGCCGCCACTGGAGGGTGGCTCCTCCACCCCTTTCGCTCTCCATTGTTACAGCGATTACTGGTATTATCACGTAATCTTTTTATACTAGTGGCTGTTGTTTTTTAATAATGAAATTTTAAATCTTGGTCTCACACGTACGTGTCCACACGAACTGAATGGGTTGGATTATCTATTATGAGAACAAACATGTGACTGAATTAAAAACATACAACAGCCAGAAGATAGGATGATAATAAATGACTCATGTACCGATATACTATTGAAATGTTCATACACTAGTATGCTGCCTGAGCTGCAGAACTAGCTCAGTATTGTTAACTATTTATTGTTTACATAAATTTTGATATTAGATAATTTTTATTTATAGGAAAAATTACAAATATCACGATTTCTCCATAAATTTAATTATTTGAATTGTGGTCGGAGTTCCTATCTCCTTCCTCATAACTCTTGTGTATAGGTTACAAGCTGCGTTTTGTTAATAATTCTCGAAGTGTACAACAAAAAATCGTAAGTTAATGCTATATCCGTTAAGTATGCGGACTAAAATTTCTGACATACGTATTGATAACTGAAAGAACATTAAAGGAACGTGAATACCGCTACATTCATTACGTGTAGAAATCTTGAAAGCGGTAAAAAAAGGACTAAAAATTTAAACAGGACGCAAGAGAATAAGAAAACGCGCAAGTTAAAACACCAAAGAAAATTGAACTTTGTAGGATATTAATTACAGTATCAAGAAGTTACCTACTGAGAGGCCGTTCAGAGGCTGCTATAATTACCAGGTTTACTTTTATAACGTTTCAAACTTCGCTAAAAAGAACAACACTTTCTTTTTACGCTTTTGAATTTAATATCTCATTTACTTTTCGTAACCAAACGTAATTTGATTTATTTATTTAGCTACGTTATTGTTTAAAATTATAACAAGCATATTTGGCTTCGGTATTAGCAGTATTAATTACTTATTTAACTTCTCTTCTCACGGTGTCTGTGTAGGCCCTACTTCAGCAGCTTCTGTAGACTGTATGTTGGTAATTAGCAATGACAGATAACAAACGTGGCTACGTAACGTTCGAGATGGTTTCAGAAACGCATTGTGGACACACGTTGTCAAATTGCCAATTATTACAGGCATTCGGTCTGCGCGATATGTACAAGGTCGGACACGATTCATAGTTTGTCAGACAGTCGAAAAACTTGTGAACACAACTATATTTAATATTTAATATATTTAACATACATACATATCTAACTGTACAGCCTACATAAAACTATGTAGGCCTATGTACCGGTAAACTAACTGACGTAAAAACTTCCTGGTAAACAAGGAAGTGCCGGAAACACTTTTATTAAACATTATTGAATACTATAAACGATTTATGCAAAGATATAACTATAGAAGTGCAAATAGGCAATATGTTAGCAGCTAAATTCAAGGGCGCAGGTGGAAAACGGCAAGGGAAAGCACTCAGCCGAGCTATGTTTAATATAATAATGAATATTCTTATTGACCCCATCAAGAGAATAATGAAAAATACAAAATGAATAATAGGCAGATACGTATCGTGTCCTATGCAGATGACTTATGGGCGGATTCGGAAGAAAGTTTGCAGAGACTTGTTCATAAATTAGAAATGACAGCAACAGAATACAACATGATAACCTATACAGACAAGACCAAGTCAGTGATAATTTCAAAAGATCCCATTCGATGTAAACTGCAAATTAGATGGAAAGTTATAAAGCAGGTCGTAAACTTTCAGTACTTGAGGCCAGAGGTCTTTAGTGACCGAAATACCTAAGAGGAAGCAAGAAGAAATGCAATGAAAGTAGCTAGGGAACCGGAAAAATAAATACCTCAGACTTGAAGATAATGTGAAGTTATAAAAGATGATAGTACGACCAGTGCTATAACAGACCGAGCAAGCGAGGTATAACAGATGTTAAAAGAAATTAACAGGCGGAGTTTAACACACAAAAATCTAGAGCAACTTAAAATACGCAAACCACTCCCAAGCTCTCTTCTGGTTCTTTTGATCATCATCATCATCATCATCATCATCATCATCATCATCATCACCATCATCATCTTCTTCTTCTTGTTCTTGTTCTTGTTCTTCTTCTTCTTCACTGCAAGGAGTAAGATATATAAACCTATTCCGACACTCATCCCATCCTCAGATGACCCATGTCTATCAGGGTCTACATGCTGTGAATACGGGTTTGGCAAACCCGACGTACCCTGGCTGGATTATCACATTGTTTCAACTTGCCTTCGGTGAGATCCCTTTCCTTAATCGATTCTGTCTAGTCTCTCGTGAGTGGCTCGTAATCTTTTTTGACCCCCGAAGCTATTTGAGTATTCGAGGGCTACGGTGTCTTTCATTTTTCTCTTTAAATTCTTAATTTTAGGTGGCTGAAGATCTTATGATGTTCACTGATTCCAATAGGCTGCACATATTAAAAAAGTCTAGTATCAGAATAACACACACAAAACCACCAGCCTCTGTCTCAGAAAGAGAAGGATGCAAGCGAGTCTCCTGCTGCCAAAAGCAGGGGCTCTTCGGCTACGGTATGGTAGCCCTAACAAAAAAGACTCTGGTCCCCCTGGTAGAGAGATATACAACAGGCCAGTAACCTGTTCATATAAAACTATTAGATACTTCAATACCCAAAGCAGTCTCCCCCCCCTCTGTCTCACTCTCTCACCCTCTAATTCATTTCTTTCTTTCTTTTGTTTTCTTTTTCTTTACTGAGTAGACACGAGGCCCCGAAGAACACCTATGCCAATACACCTGTCTCACACTGTAACAGTACATTATGCAACCTATTTTTAGCTGGTGACGAGTGAGTCACAATTACGCACACTAAATGGAATGTGTTTACAATTGTTGTTTGGGTGAGGTGGAACAGAATTGAGTCGTTATGTATTTAAACTGTAAACAAGTGTTACGTCAGCCAGTAAGCCAGCGGCAGCAATGTGTGGCTGAAACCAGAAAAACTGGTTCTAATTGCGCAGTAAAACGGACAGCGTTGTGTAGAACAAAGCCAGTGGAACTCAGTCTCACGATCGCCAGCAAACAGTACACACGCGTCTACAGTGCGCGTGGGCAGCCTAGGTAGGCAGAAGGTAGGCCTACCGCTCTCAAAACGGGAGTTTACCGAATTTTTGCAACATTTTATTTTTATTGTAATTATCATAAAAAAGGATAATTACCGAGAAAGTGCGTGGTTACGCCCGAGTGGTGCAACGACCAGGTGAATGTGAAAATGGGACTCGCCAGATATGTACTAAATAATAAAAGAACAAGGGTTTAAAAAATTTTGTCAACAAACAAAAACAAAATTATGAAATAAAATAGAAGGAAACTGATAGAGTATGAGGGAGAGAGAGAGTGTGTGAGAAAAGTGGGAGGAGTATTAGTAAAAAGAAAATAAAGTAATGATTTGCTAACTTTGCTATCTTTTTTTTCTCTTTTATATTTGTAATATTAAACAATATTTCATTATAATAAAATAAGAATTTTTATTACAATGTGTTAGTCAATTTATTACGCCACTCTACCTATAACGTATTCTCTGTGTCCAAACGTTCGTCTAACGACCTTAAAATTTTTCTGTGAGGGAGAGTTGGTATTTTAAATTGTTTTTCACGGGGAAAGTTGTTACGGTTTCCACATTTCCTCCAATAAAAATGTGGTGGTGACCCTGGGGCTTTTGGTGTTTTTGGAATCTGCTGAAGGTAAGGTGTGTAAGGTTAGTAACTGGGCTTAATTCCTTCTTTTCATTATTCCGAAACGTTACAACACGTCTAAGAGGACTTCTGGAAACATACAATTGATAACACATATTAACTTTCTAATTTAATCACATTTCAAGAATAATTTTCATAATTTTTAATAGTATTCAACAAAATCTGAGAATAGATATTCATCCCATTCCGGAAGTCTGTACATGGAGGAATGGTTGTTGAGTATACATTTATTGGGAACAAATTGTTATTGGATCTTTAAAAGAAACTTCTGTACATGGGTTGGTGGTAGATTTGTTCCGCTCAGACCATAAACAAGGAGAACCGTATCGAATCGCTGACTGGAGTGTTTTACTCCGCAATGTGGATAGAGTAATACAAACAGACGCACGAGCAGAGCTCCACATGCGTGCACAAAACAAAAGACAAAATTTGTTTTAGTCTATGTAAGCATTACTAGCAGAGTTACTTCTGATTGTGAATGTTTTCTCAGTACCAAGAATACAGCGGCATTTGGAACAATTGTTTGAAGAGTGTGTTTGCGTATCGTATATCCTCTTTAAAGGCAAAGCGAGGTAAAGACGTAAAGTACCTATAAAGTTATGTGACTGAAATGAGAGCCACATATTAATTGTATAAGACGTTTCAATTCTTTTGTCTAAATTCCTTTATTTACATTAAATTTACTTCGTTACAATGCTTTTCCTTTTGTAATTACTACACTTTAACTACAACACGTAATTAATGACATAAAAGATTTATTAGTGTACAGGTTTTTGATAACAATTTCTCTTTATATGTTCTACACAGGGAAGATCTGACAGACAATGAGTTTCTATTGTGCCCAATGTACCCCAAACAAAGGCATAGGCCTAATTGCGACCTGTGACCTAGCGTAGAAATAAATTACGTATAAGAAAAAATCGATGAAATAGCTGTAATAGAGATAGATGAAGTTCCCATTGTGCCCATTATACCACGGATTATGGTGTAGGCCTAATTGCGATTATGTTTATTGATATCAGATTAATTTTTGAACACTTTTCGAAACTAATGTCCAACGTTTGCATTAATGTTATTATTCATATAGGCGAGCACACACACACACACACACACACACATATACTTCTTCAAAGAAACATACGATTCGTAGTTAAGTTTAATAGCATATTGGTCATTATTTTTTATCTGACGGGGTTCGTTCCTCAAAAAGACACCATCTCAACTCTATAGAGATTTCCATGCTGTATTTAGACACAAGCTCACCAAGAAGTCGACCGTGCTTTGAAGGTTAATGTTTTGTGTATCGGCTTTTACGGGAATATTACCTATGTAGTGAACCAAACTCAATCAAGAAAAATAAGGTACAAAAATCTCCTCGACTAGCCACTGATTTTGTTGTTTTTCGGAAGCGAAAGAAATTAATCTGTATTAATGTGTTCAATGAATTGTATTGCCTCGATATGGCGAGGAAGATGTTGGCCACCAAGTGGACGACTGAAGACGGTTGACCACTGCTTGACTCTGGGTGGAACCCAGGAGCGATGTAAGACGACGAGGCTACCCGAACTCAATAGTCCGAATTTCCACCGTGGACGATGGTGTGTGTGCACGAACATTGACGGCACTGTCGATGCGGTTGTACAACACTTGAAATTATCGTTTCTCACTAATATAGGGCTACCATTAAAGTATTCAAATTTCAATAATAACACCTAAAGAATTAAACCTATGTGCGGGTGTTACACGACTGTACAAGAAGGTTTACAATAACCGGACACTTAGTCTCGATATGGAAAGCGGGAAAAAACGTAACTATAATAAGTTTTAACTAGTATTGAGCCTTAAGTAGCCGTGACCTGGACGCCCATCTTGCGTGGAAAATACGCACATAAAATCTGGGAAAACTCCACGAATCGAGTAGGGAGTATTTACAGGAGAAAATCTGTAATTCAACTGAACGTATTATCACTCACTAGCCATAACGGGGAGGTATAGCGTCAATTTGTACAAACGTCTTTAGACTAACAGTGTCCTGCGATATACAGGTGGCCTGTAATACATTATAAAGGTTAGGAAATTGAACAAGATCTTGTCTCGCTAACATACATTCAGAACAAAACAGTTATTTTCATTAAGGCTTTCACGACCAGCGTTGAAAAATTAAAATCGGGGCTATTGGGCCGTGGTCTGCTGTAGTTATCATTGTGAAAGATGTTGTTTTCAGACGTTTCAGCCTCACTTCTAGAGTCCATCTTTAATGCAAAACGGTTATTAACACAACTGACACGGCGTCCGTCAGTGACCACAGTACTATGCAAAAGTTACTTTCATTCTTCTGAATAATAATCTAATCATCAGAGTTTTAAAACTACTTTTTAACATAATTCATTCACTTAGCCGGTATCTAAATTCGACTGAGGAGGTACAGCTTATTTATTCTGATAATCGTTGAGAGCTATAATCGCATCGCCTGGTGTATGGTTAGTTTGTCCTTATTTCGTGACTTATATGACTTCAAACGACCTTATCGTACACATTATTTTACACTGTAATTAAACTGGAGGTGACGTTCTGTGTATGTAGTTGCCGTCACGCTCAATTATTTCGTGTTGTTTTTTTGATGAGAGTACACAGTTTTCATGTCGAAAGTCTTTGAAAATAAACAAGTTTAAAATTTTAATCTCCGGTGCAAACTTTGTTGCGTGTAAAACGCCGTTATTCAACAGTTTTGCATACCGCTGGAAAATAAAAAGATCGTCCCTGACCCCTGCTACACTTTGTAATATCATCTGTAATATAACAATGTACTTTAGATTAAAAACGACAGATACCTTTTCCGTTCATAAATTTACAGAAGGTGCACTCAGTATATTCTTCATGCGATCTCATCACATGTAGAGCTATTGCTCTTTTAGTGCCTGTCGATCTGTCTGTCTCTAGCCTTCTGTGTTCCACACACGAACACACACACACACACCATAGTTCTACGTTGAGGAAAAAAGACAAGTAAGTGACATTTCACCTGCATGAATCGAGACAGGCGTTCCAGTAATTTGTACCAGGCGCAGTGGGTCGAGTTCGTGCACTCCTAGAGAATTCCAGTGCGCTTGCAATTACACTACTCTTCTTGACTAGTCGGCCGGAAAGTGGTAGATTTTTCTGGAACCTCTGCGGAGTGCATACAAACATTAGCAGCAGGCTAAGCAGTTCAGTTACACCTGGCAATTTTACAAGTGCGGATCCAAGTGATCGTTGCAGTTTAGTGGGAAATGATTATTGTGTTAATTAGGACGAAAGTGTTAAAAAGTGACATTTGTTGATTGTTGTACACAATCAGTTGTACACATTTAACTTGAATTATTGTTTAAGAGTGCTTTTGTTGATTTATAAATGTTTTTATTTCTAATTATAGTTTATAATTATTGACTTAAATGGTGTCAGTTATTCTTTTCACTGTACAACACGACGATCAACGCGACCGTCGCCGTAACAGTATGAGAATTTGTAATGGTGATAAAAATCTAAATTAGCATGAGAAGAAGTTTGGCTAGTTTAATTGTTGACAACATGATATGATAATGCAAGAAGATCTCCTTGTTAGAACGTTAAATTTAAGGTGCGAGTTTTAAAAATATATCAAATGCAACAAATAAGCAACAGTTTACGAATTTTAAATTAATTTGTTTGTTACAAGTTCATAATGTGAGGAATGCTTTACACAATACAGTGTATACTGCATACGTGAACGTTAAGATGTAGTGACAGTACACAAAATGTGGGTCACACCAAGTCGGAAAACAATATGACAAACTCACACGTTCTGTGCACAGTTAAGATAAACACGTCATGGAAAGTGGTCGCGCTGCTGTATTCAAATGAACAGGCGGCGTCATGCCATATGGGGCAAAACGACAACATCAATATTTATAACTTTACAGACGGAATATTTTGTCGATAAAATAACGAAAAACATTTGATTAACAGCACAATATTGTGGTTTAAATTTTACAACTTAGCCGATCGTAATAAGTATAATAAGTAATATATATAATGATAGTCAAAATTAAATTATGAATTATAATAATGAATGTCATAATAAAACCTGAAATAACTTGTATGTTTTGGTATAACTATAACTAGTATAAATAGTATATAACGAGTTGCAGTACTGGCTCACTATTTTCAAGGAAGTGCATATAATATTGGATAAATTTTACTATTAAATAATTTTCAATTATTAAAACAGTAACGAAAATCATAATTAAAATACTATTTTTTGTTTAGTAAAGTAACAATTATAGAATAAACGCTAAAAATTTCAAATAATTGGTTTTGTGTTAAAACTCCCTTTAGTTGGATTCGATTGGATACTCGTGTTGACCAGTGAAAACAGAATAACCGACACCAGACCAAATCACAAATTACACTTTAATTTCAGTTAAAAAATAAACAGACACTTCTGTAATTCTTCAAGTTAAAGATTGTGCAACACAAAAACAATAAATGTCACCTTACTGCAGTGTCGCACTAAGTAAAACAATACTGTTACGACGGTCTACTGATCGTCGTATGGTACAGTGGAAAACAATATACAAGACACCAATGAAGTCACTAAAAACCAGCTTGAATTATCACAAATAACAGTTTATAAACAACTCGTACAATAATTCCAGTTAAATTTGTCCACACGCAAAAATAATGTCAATTAATAGAGTTCCACACAATTATTAATACAATAATTCTTCACTTCGACAAATACTCGATCCGCGATAACGAAAATTGCTCACGTAACTACGAGCTGCTACAGTTTTATATAAGCCGCGCAGAGGTCCAGTTGAGCTTTACCCTCCTTACTGCACGCCGGTCGGCTTAATGCGTATCTCAAGTGTTCTTGGAACACACTAAACACCTACTTGAATGAGGCAACAGCTGCTACACTGGACGAGGGGAGTGGAGAATGTACTCAGCTGTTTTACGCGGTTCGATACAATACTCAGTTTCTACTCGCAAGTCAACAACAATCATTTCGAACCTCACTGTAATATGGGTAGGCCTCAACTAAATTTTGCCGCCTGCTGACTACGTTTTTACTCCGTTGAGGAGCGGAAACCTCTACCACCTTCTGGTCAACGCGTCGAGAATAGTTACGTAGTTACAGACTCTCAAGAACTCGCTAGAATCCATGTCAATGCTACATCATGCAGGTTGCCTACTTCATTGGCGTAGCAATAATTTGTAGTAGTACATAGTATGTGTCAGAAGTGGTATCTTTAATTGCAACACGGTAGTATCTTTAATTGCAGTTGTAGCTGGCAATAGATTAACAACAGTAACAACTTGCTGCTAAATGTGAAAACAGAATAATTTAGGCATCTTTAACTGACACACGAGGAGGCAAACTGAACAAAAACAAACAAGTTTATAATGTATCCTTTGCAGAAAAATGTTCCCCATTTAATTATAATGTTATGTATTTATAATATACACACATTTATTCCTTCCTAATGGTACCTATAATCTCAATCTTCTATTGTGGTGTTTTAATTGTCCATAACCTAAAGATACCATAGCCTCATAGCCTATGGTATTTTTAGCTTATGAACAATGAATACACCACAATAGAAGATTTCCCATTTGAACACCTAAGCCATCAAAAGTGTATTATATCCGAATTTCACACACAATCTGTTCAAAATCTCTGCAGGCTTTAACAGCTTTGCCTACTAAAAAAGTACTTTGCCTATTTAAAATTTTGCCTACTTCATGACTACACATTGCACAATGTATACATGCAGTTGTTGACTCATCTTGACAACAATTAAACGACTTTAGAAACAAGCACGTAGCGCTGCGCACATCTAGGAACTACTAAATGTGCTTGTACTTGTACTTCCCATTGCTCACTGCTGCCAATAGTAACTACCGGTAAAGTATCTCTGGCAATTTGGAAAGTATCGTTTATATTTGATTGACACTCGTATCGATCGTATTAGTGGTCGATCGTATTCAAGTCCTTTTAATGTTCAAGCATATTCATTACAATTTTTTTTAATAAAATATAACGGATAGATCTAACATGTAGCAAAGAATTCCCAATTACTGTGAAATAATGAGATAATATTTAAACATTTAAACATATTTTCTTCTTCTTTTAGTGACCTGTTTAATCAAGCGTTGACGACTCTCTAAAAATTTTTTAGTGTACGTAGTCAATGTAGGTGTACGTAGTTAGCGGTAGGTGACACCCAGGGAGGAGTACATGAATGGGGTTAAAGCAAAGAAGAATGAATATGGTGATCGATAGGCTGTCTGTGGGAAGGAAGAAATTGCAAGCCCACACCACCACTGGTTGGGCAGGAGAAGAAAAAACAAAAAATAAAATTTTAAACCGGCACAAGAAAAACGTGAAAAAACAATGCTTTTTGCAATAGACGTGCAAAAAGCGGAAACGAGAGAAGAGTAAAATTTTAAATAGGACGGAGAAAAAGGTTTCGGCTTTAATACTAAAGGAAATTACACTGCGCGGAATATTATTAACACAATTAAGAAGTTAGTACAAGAGGCAACTTGGAGGGTGCAATAATTACCAGCCCCTTCTTTATAAACATTTTAAAGTTTTCTGAAAAGGAAAAACAATTAAAACATTTTCTTTTGATACTTTAGAATTACCGTCACGTTTCCGCTTCCCAAAAGTACGTATTTGTAATTGTGTATGGCATTACTACATTAGAACAGTAGAGTAGAATGTATTACAGTAGAATACATAGTCTTCAATTAACAATATATTACATATATTATACTAGTATGATCCATTAGCTGCAGAACGCGCTCACCAGTTTGTAAAGTATTTTCATTAATTATTTGACAGATTTTGATAACAAATAATTTTTTAATTATGAAAATGATTACAAAAATCTAGATTCCGTTACTATTTCGTTAGCTATATGACAATTGTAGAGCACGCAATCCATTGTAAACATTAAAAATTCCAATACAATAAATCCCAAAATTCCAAATTCGGATAAGGGTTACAATTCCTTTTAGTCGGACGTCCTGCTAGATTTTTACAGTTTAAAAAAATGTTATTTCTTTTCTGGACCCTGGGGTCCTAACATTTAAAAATATTTAAAACGTAACACTAAATTCAGATATTAGTAAACAATTCTCTTTAATCTGATACCGCACATGAATTTCTGCGATTTTATTAAACTTTTCACTCAGTTTTTCGGGCCTACGTATAAAATAATGTATTGCAGTTTAACAAATATGTTATTATTGGTATGGAAGAAGAGAACAGGAAGATATTATTTTAAGCAGGAAAAAGGCATTTTAGTAATAAAAAGTACACATTAGATAAGTATGAATATATAAGAGTATATAGAATTGAGTGTTTGCACAGGCACAAGCGGTGTAAAATGGTCGTTTTTCTGCAGAAAACTACAGTTAGATAAAATAATGGTTTATTTAGTTTTCAAATCTGGTACGATGAAAAAAATTAGGTATCTTGAAACTCTAATTTGTCAAAACCGTGAAAATGTAATGCGGTTTAAAAAGCAAGGCAATTATTTTATGTCTATTACTGTGTAGTCTTATTCAAAATGAAGCATATTCAAACTGTACTGTATTTGTAAAAGTCACATACTTGCTGTTTTGTTCAACTCGGGTAGGCCAGTTATTAAAAATATGCTGGGAATAAAGAATACCGTACATTTTAATCTCCGGTCAAAATATGTTTGTAATATTCAACAAACACGCGCTGAAAAACCGCGTGACGCGCGCGCGCGTGCGGATATTTCATGCCGCTGGGTTAGAAAATGTATAGATATCAAACACTGTAAATTATAAACATCACATACAGCTACGTTGAGGTGAAAGACAATTAGTGACTTTCCACTCGCGTTGATTACGCAACCTGGACGTCGATCCAGACACCCGCATTCCTGATGTTTCCCGATTATTCTACACCATGTGGTCGGCGCGGTGCGTTCAAGGCCGGACTTTCAACGTGTTTCAACGCCTGCTGTAACTACGCAATTCGTTCTCGTCGCGTTGTCCGGAGATTTATTCCAGACATTCAGCGAGGTATAAATAGAAACTCCAGCGAAAGGCCAACTGGTTTTGACCAGCAACATTGCAGTGCGGTTGATAGTGATTGCATTTGTAACTCGCTGGCTTAGGGTATTCGTTTTACTTAGTGCAAAGCTGTAATAAGGTGATATTTATTATTGTGTGTTGGGAAAATTTAACTTGAATTATTGTGTAAGCCTGCCTAACTGTGTTTATTTCTAACGGTTGCTTGTGTCTAAATCTAGTTGTAATACGTGACTTCATCTGGTGTCAGTTATTCAGTGTTTACTGTAAGTCTATGCGACCGTCTTGAGAAAACGATCCCGTTTTCAAGCTACGTAACAAATACAAATATTGTGGAAAACAGCACACTTGCCAATGTCATGTTACAATATGCAGTATCAAATGTGTGATGCTTAC
Source organism: Magicicada septendecula (assembly GCA_034769895.1). Classification (NCBI taxonomy): domain Eukaryota; kingdom Metazoa; phylum Arthropoda; class Insecta; order Hemiptera; family Cicadidae; genus Magicicada; species Magicicada septendecula. The sequence continues at coordinate 78,684,916 of CM068374.1, read as the reverse complement.
TACCCCCCTCCCCTTCAGCAAACACAAAACAATTGTGATCCTACAGAGTTGACGAACGTTAAGTAAGCTGTAATCCGATATTATATGTAACACCCATTAACAGGATGGTGTAAAAGTAGCAGTAGTAATATGATTATTTAATTTTCCATTCCTTAATTGAAATTCATCATCGCCAGATTCTCATCGTCAGCAAGATTAAACAAAAATGGTTTGTTCCCGTCCCAACCAGATAGTCTAGAGCTGGTCACTCCAACGCTTCTTCGGATATTACCACTCTGTCCTTTCGGCTTATAATTCAATAGTCGTTTGGAGATGCGGCAGTCATCCATTCGGTTATGAAGTTCCAACATTTTACCTATATTGGACATAATCGATTATGCTCATAACATTCGTTTCCTTCTTTCCGTAAGCTTTAAAAACAGTTTTCATAACGAAGTAAGTCTACAGTCAAAACATTTCTTAGAGTAGTGTAGAAATATAAAAATTGTTATTATATAAATGCTTAGGTCATGTATATATAGTATATACGTTTATGGTACAATCAACCGTGGCATAAAATAAGAAGCCAGTTTAACTAACGATAGCATCGGAGATCAACATTATGCATAATCTTCATGCTTAAATTAATTATAGTGAAAAAATTGAAATAAACTTAGAAACAGATCTAGCATTTATAGATATAACAAAAAGCTTTTGACAATTTTAGAAGTTTGCTTCTCTGGAGCATAAATGTTAAGGAGAAGATACCCCACAGTCAAAAAATGTGTAGGGATCAACAAAATATTTATTTATAAATTCTATGCATTGTTTGAGTCAACTTAAATTTTCAATCTTCTAAATTACATATCGGAGAGGTGATAAGGTAGCAAGGATCGTCGTGTTGTACAATGGAAACAGAATAACTGATACCAGATGAAATCGCTAATCGCAGCCTTAATTATAATACAAAATAAACAAAGACACTCTTATACAATTTTTCAAGTTAATAATTATCAAGCAACATGACAAAGCTTACCAAGTGTATAAGTGTAAGCTTATAAGCTTCACCTTACTACAGTTTCAAACTAGGTAGGCTAATACACAATAATCACTTTCCACTAAACCGCAAGTGACAACAAAAATGAGTCATAAACGCACTGTTCTAATATCGCGAGTTTCCACCGGCCGGATCCACCGTATTGGATCTATTTACACCCTTCCCAGGTTCGAGAAAAATCTCTCACCTTCCCGATGACGCATCGAATAAAAATTACACAATAACAGGCACTGGGACGCTCTGTGTCTGATCTTGTACAGATCGCGCAGACCGAATACCTCTAGAATCGACAAACCTCTTGAATGCGTTTCTGGAACAACTTCGAGCGTAGCCGCGTGGGAAATGTCGCGTACAATCGCGTTACTTTACTGTGGCCGCTTCATAGCTGAGCGAAAAGTGAGGATAGTGGGGAGAATAAGTGTGCTCAGTTGTAACACTACATTTCAAAAACGTTCGTCCTTTTACTGTTGTTACAGCCGGCATTACAGGTGCCCTTAACTATTTAATTCTTACACATAGGTGTTTTACACATTGTTGACATTTCCGGTTTTCATTCAACTAATTTTTATTTGTAATTTTACTCAGTATTACTCCAAATTGTATCAAATATGTATTTGTAATAGCAGAGGAATGCTATTTGTTACATAATGTAAATTATAAATAATTACTAATGTTGTCCCTGAATTGTTTTATTTTCCTGGGATATTCAGTTCTCTTTGCCAACCTCTTTTGACCTTCATTTTTCATTTAATACACTTCTATTATTTCTAAATTTCTTCTACTTAGCGTAAGATATTTTTGTGTGTTGAAATTAATAATTAAATGAAATACAGGCCTATAGGGTAAATGTTTTTGAAAACGCATCAACACCTACGCACTCAGTGAGACGTGCCGTTACACTGACAACAAACAGGGTTACACTTTCACCAAGGTGTAACACACCTTGGCCATCATAAAATACACAAGTAGTAGCCACCATGTTCGTTAACTATTACCACCTCATAGACGCAGCAACCACGTTTTTCACCGTAGCAATATTTTAATAGCTCGAAAGCTTTTTGTATCTTGCACCATTTTTTTTTAAAGAAATTCGGCCCTTGAGACCATTTTTGAGTACCACTATTTAATCTGTGCTTGTGCAATCTGCTACCTGTGCCGGATGTTGTTAATTCTCATATCATGTAATATTGAACGGAATGCAGAATATTGAGAATAAAAGAAATGCAGGATGCACAAAATCTTTTAGAATCATCTTGGATTCAGTCAGCTGCCAGGTTCTTGTTGATACAGTTCTCTTATGCCGTAGCAGTATACAGTTTGTTAACAGACTGCATTAGTTTATACACCATGAAATTTTACCTTCTCTGTTCAAGAAGCTTTGGTTTAACAAGAGATTGAATTGGTTGTTATGTTTACATTTTTGTGAATTATAGTATCGTATGTGGTGTAGCATTGTGTTCACTAATTTCTGTAATATTTAATAATTTCAGTTTTATTATTGATAAAAACATTCCGTTCCTCTACACTCACAGACGCTGATAAAATATTCTCATGTAAGCTATAAATATTAATGCTGTCTTGTTGCACCATATGGCGTGACGCTGCCTGTTCATTTGAATACAACAGTGCTGAAGACTCCCACTGACTTCTATATCTTAACTACCTTCAAAATTACTGACTTTGCGATATCGTTTAGGCTTTTTATAGTCTCTTCTATAACAAGGAAACATGTTTATAGGGGTACTGCTAAATACAGTAATGCTGAGATCAACAAACAAACCATTAGAGCATTGTTCACTGAATCCATTGTTATAGAGTCATTGTTATGACACATTGAACAACTGATGTGTCATCAGTTAATAATGTGAGCATTATATATGTGTGTTCAATACAGGAAATTTCAAATTTCTATTCATCCAATTTAGACTGTAATGTAAGAAATGTATCTTAGAATGCCAAATTGAGTAAATATTGAAAATTATTGAGTAAATATTTGTTAATATTGCAATTTTTGATCAATATTTTAAAATTTTTTGCATTCTAGATTCCAGAATTTACGATCTTTCCAATCAACGTCCTTTAAATGTTCTGTGCATTCCTTCAAGTATTTCGCGGTTTCTCTCTTTTTCTTCTTTCATTAGGGATCTATTCTAGTAATTTCTTTAGCCGAATATCATTGCCCATACGGCACATACGCTCTTACCACCTTAACCTATTTGCATCAAGTGTATTATTTATAATTTATTTATTTTTTCTCTTGTTTCTTAATTTTAACCTTACCTTACAATGTAAATCTGCAGCAAAGTACTGTCTCTAGTATTCCATTTCCGTGGCTTGTAAACAATTCTAATATTTGTAACAACACTCTTGGCGTATTTAAAATTAAAACTGTAATTCAACAACCATCATTACCATTAGAAATTGACTGTTCATTTCAGACAGAAGGAACGCGGTCATTGTTCAACGACTGCATGCGTATATGGCGTGATTGTACTCCACAGATCATACTCCACTTCACGTATAAATTCTTGTTATTACTAGGAGCCAAGTTCAAAAGGGGGGGCAGTTAAAGCTCAATTCACTCTAGTGTATGAAATATATTTATATCTTTTCAGATTAATACTGTAAGAATGTGTTGCTTTGTAATTTTTGTATCAGCATATAATTTTACTTTGCATTACACCATACGATAAAAATGAAAAAGTGGGGTTAAATTCTTCTTTTCCATCGACGGTAGAACAGTACACCGCTTGTAAATTTTGTATTACACAACCAATTTTTTTTCCGATTATAGATCATTTACATGTACAACAGTAAAGACATTAAAATTTGAAATAATTTTGGAGGCACGTATGAGTTCTCCTTACTGGATACAACATAGAAGATCTACGCTACAATAACGAATAGGAGACTGAAGCCAACTGCTGATGCACTAATATCAGAAATATATAAAATGGGTTCATGAAAGGTTGGCCATGCATAGGTGCAATCTTCATGCTTAAATTAATTATAGTGAAAAAATTGAAATAAGCTTAGAAACAGATCTAGCATTTATAGGTATAACAAAAAGCTTTTGACAATTTTAAAAATTTGCTTCTCTGGAGCATAAATGTTAAGGAGAAGATAACCTACTAAATTGATTAGAGTGCTTAAGAGCCTATATTAGATGACAACTGTCATCTTACATCTGAACGGTAGATTAACTGAATATCTTCCTGGAAATAAAGAAGGTGTGAGACAAGGGTGCTCCATTTCACCAACACTTTTTAACATAACTTATACATAGATGACAAATTTCGGTTATGGAATGAAAAGTTGACTCAGGAATATCACTTCAACAAAACATACATGTGGATCTTTTTCTCTACGTACAAGATAGTGTCATAATGCAGAAAACCGAAGACCATTTGCAAAAGGCGATATTTACACTTAATAACGTCCTACAGGTTTACGGGCTAAAGACCATTATGGGCTTCAAAATCACAAACAAAAAAGTAAACTCAAATTAGGACAAAAATTAGTTATAGACAATTAAATTTTAAATAAGAGTAGTAGTTTTAATTACATGGGATGGGTCATTTCAAACAAAAATAACGGTGACTGGAGGATAAGCAAACATAGTTCAGAAGCAACTGTAGGAGATCCATAGGCGCTAAAAATTTTAGTATTTGGTTACTTAAGCTGGCAACTTCTAATTGTTTCCTTATTTCTGTATTCCTCATTCTGTCTCTGCTTGTGCAACCTACGATCCCTTGTTGATCTCTGCTGTTTTGATTCTTTTCTCATTTGTTGCTGTGAATGCTGTACAACAAATTCGGGATAGCCATAGTTTTATAAAATTTTACTAATGTATATCTCTGTTACTTTATTCTTTATTCTTCAGGTGTCTATGCATTGTACCGTTTATGTAGTTTAATTGTTCCATTGTGTCGCCTACACCTATTTCATCCTTGAACATGGAAATTGAATTCGTTTACTCGCTCTGTTTCAATATTGTTAAAAATTATTTTGCTATTAATAGGTTTGTTCCCTTTAAAGACCTTCTTTTTTTGCGACTATATTTGTAAGTTGTAATCTTCTACTGTTTTGTAGAATTTATGTACCGCTTTCTTAAGATAATATTCTCAATATTCGCGGTCTGTTATTATCTGGAAAGAGTATTTAAAAAGTTCTACGATTTAAGTTACAAGTGTAATTTTAAATCCACTGTCTTAATACACCATCTAAATATATATATGAAAATGTATTGGGGATAGGTCGCTTCCTTGTCTTCAAGCTAAATTTACAAAAAAAAAATTGATTTTATAGAGGTGTTTTGTTTTCATAAAATTTAAATTGACGTATCCCGCAACGCAAGCATATATATTAAAATAGGCAACATGAAAGGCATAACTTGCCTTTATCCACTATCTCTTACAGTTGATCAACCGTTTAAGGACGTGTAAAGACTAAAATAGTCACCATGGTATAATCACGTTTTACTTCTCGTTAATTCTGTGTAACGCAAAGAAAAAAATCAGAGGTCGCATTTAAATCTCTGTTGAACTCTTTGAATCTTAAAACAATATCTTTTAACAATAAATTTTAAAAATTTGCAAGTACTTACTGTAATGATTAAATATTTAATTGATTGATAGGTATGTACGGAGTAACCAATCGCTTAAATGACAGTGTAATGCCTATGGGTCATTTAGCTCGATTGACAGTATGGGAAACGGAGATCTCATGTCGGACATTATAGTCTGATTGGATAGCGTAGGGCAACGAGAACTGTTCAAGGGGAAACCAATATTTAATGTGCCGTCCATCACAGTAGACGGATGCGCGTCAAACGTTGTAATAACATTGCACTCAGTTAATTTCCACCCCAATTGCCTACATCACTGGAACGATACTGGTCAATAGTTTGGAAAGAAAACATATTTAAAATACAAAAATTACGGTCATAAGCAAAATGAACAGGACTGCGGAGATTAAAGAAACGAATGAGAAAATTGAACAAGCTTTAAGTGACAGATTTCAGTTATCTGGGGTGTTTAATTAGAGAGGACATGCGTTGTAGTTAAGAGGTAAAGTTCAGAATTACTTTAAGTGCGGAAGACCTTAGTAGAAAGAGAAGATAATTGTCACAAGCCAAGTCACTAGCCAAAAAGATGAGAAAGAAAATTGTGAAGTTATTTATTTGAAGTTTGATCGTATATGGAGCAGAAACTTGGTCATTGAAGAAAGAAGAGGAGAAGAGATTACACGCCTTCAAGATGTGGACATAGAGAAGTAAAGAAGGGATTTTCTGTAAGGATAGACTGACGAATAAGGAGGGTTTTGACAGAGAGGGAGAGAAAAGGGGAGAGCTGTGTATCATCAGGGCAGGAAGAAATAAATCACCAAGGGCTAATATTTAATTTCTGTTCACACCTGTGCCAGCTTTTGTAGTCATGAAATAAATTGTGAAACAGAAAAAATTATGAATATGCTAAAATAATCTAAGTTTAAAACAAGTTAACACTCGTCAAGCGTTTGAGAAGAAACATTTATAATATCAGAAAAAAGAACAAACTGACTGTGTTTGAAAATAAAAATTTCTAATCAATATATGCTCTCTACACTAACTTGCAAAGGCGAATAGCATATGACCAGATATTCACTCTTGAGAGAAATGAATACGACAAAAAAAAGAGAATTACAAAAAATAGCATGTGTTTCTCTACTAAGAACAATAATGCCAAACAGAAAAACAAATAAGCGCATTACGCAACATAAAAGAATAGATAACATTAATGTATTTGCTGAATTGGAAAAACTAAATACAAGTCAGGCAGGAAATTCGTTTAGGCTCTTGCCTGAATCAGATGTTCATCAAGGTTATTCTTGTACAGAACTTCACTTTTACTTGCAAAGACACGCTTTTTGGAAACACAAGGGATATAAGTACACGCACACATAAACTGCGTCACGTCACCTTGAACTAGTCAAAGGCATTTATCATCTGTTGATGGGTGCCTCCATGTGGGAAACTGCACCCATGGGAATCTCTAGTGTTAAAAACAAATATTATATTGTCCTATGGGGAAAACATATTTAGACTGTCTTATGTCTTTCTCTTTTGTTAAAAATCTTCTTGAAAATTCTATTTCTTTAAATGCGGTTTAACTTTTCTGTAATCAGAAAATATTTCCAAATAAAAATTGATTCTAGAATAAAAGTGAAATGTACAGTAGTTAAGCCAGAGTGCCTATATGCAAGTGAATATCTAGCACTGAATTATAAGTTAGACAAACTAGAAATGTTGGAAATACTTATTATTAGGCAAATAATAGGCCCACGGAAAACTTCAGAAGGTTGGAAATGCAGAGAGAGAAAATATATGAAAAGAGAAGACATGTTGAAATATATGAGAGAATAGAAAATATAACAGAAACAATGAGAAAAAGAAGACTATTATTTTTTAAACATTTATATAGAATGGACGACAATAAGTTAACAAAGCAGATCTTCAAGTATCTGTGGGGGAAGAAGTCAACATCAAGTTGGATTAAATAAGTCCAAAAGGATTTAGAAAATAATAATATAAACGCAGAAGAAGCAACTGAAAGAGAAGTTTTTCGGGCAAAATTGTTAAAAATAGAAGTAGTCCAGGGTAGGAGAGATAAAAACGCAGTTTCAAAGTGGATTGAAGACAGGAAGATGAGACATAGTAAAAGATGAAAGAATATTGGAGGAAAAGAAAAGAACAAAGAATAAAGAATTGAATTGGCATGTGGTGGTCCTTAGATGGATGATAAAAAAAGTGAAATGTTCACAATATAACCAAAACGGTACTCAGTAAAAACTACTCGAATTGTGACCAAGAGTGACGATATTTTAAGCACATTTATGCTTAAAAATGGAATTGGAAATGGACACATTTGTTAATTTTAATAACCGGAAATTTAAACATTTAAAGTTACGAGATACTTAAAAAGCTAAGAGAGTATGTTTACAAAAGTTTCTGTTACATTTTCATTTAATATATGCATATTTGTAAACAATTTCGAATTTTTTTAAGCCTATAAGTGACATGAATGGAATGTTTCTTAATAAAAGCATTGTATCTGTTATTATTGATACAGTGAGTTTGAAAGAAAAGGTTGTATTTTGTACAAATACAACAAGACTGAATTAAACTTATCGGAATAAAAAGTATCACGCTTTATTCAGTCTGTCAATAGCACACTGCCTTAGTAATAAGTTATTTTCTTAAATGTTGAGTCCGTAGAATCTCAGCTGTGTTGCGCAAGTTTTAAGGGATTCGTATATTCCTTACCAGATCAGTTAACATTATCATTTTTATTGCGCCAGAAGTAGGCGGGTTAAATCCAAGTCGGCAGTATATACAGCTTAGAGTCATGCTTATACGCTTGTGGACGTCTGCATAAAACAAAATCCACAGTGACATAGTGACGTAGGTCACATAAAAATTTATTTATTACCTGAGACGTTAACATTGCTGTTTTAGGATTTTCTTCCTGGAGTCACATGGATACTTTTTTTTATATAAACGCAATTTCTTCTATTATTCTTTCTTTGCGGAAATCCTATACACAATCCAAATCTTCTATTCACTTTGGTAGATCTGAGAGCTCAGAAAATAATATTTCAGTGGTTCTGTATTTTATTCATTGGAATTTCCTTCATTAACTGAACTCAACAATACGATTTATGGAGACAGTGTTGAAGGGTGTTTGGGCTTAAATTCCAAAGAAATAAAGACATTAAGAGGCAAATTTGTATTGAGAAAACAATTTTAGTCACCACGAATACAAAGCACCTCGTGGTGTAATTGAATACAATTTCCAATTATTCATATTTTGACCTTTTTGTATGTTTTTAATTAATTTTAAATTTTTAATGCCTGGAAATTGGTAGTTATTATTTAGACAATGTGTGACTAAATTAGATTTACAAATTTGGTTTTAAAAATGCATTGCGGTGTTAAAGGAATGTATCGAGATTTTCCTTTGTTGGCCTACGTAAAATTTATGCAATCTGGACATTCTATTTTGTATATTCCATTTTTATTATGAATATTGGATTTAGTTGTAGGGTTAATTTTATTTAATTCCTGTAAAACACATTGAGTTACATATATAGAAAATAATTTTATATATACATTTTATAATGTGTACATTAGGCTGTAATCAGGTACTTTATGTACCAAATGTCGAGTGACTGTCAAAGAACATTCCAACTTTATTTTATTAATTTCCAGGTTGTCTAATTTTTTTATTTCTGCAACTATTTATAAGCCTTATTTTAACACATGTAACTGGATTACAAATAGATCTAAGTTAAGCGATTATGAAATTTCACTGACATTTTAACAGTTACATTTTATATCGACCGTAGTTAGGCCACTGATGCATAGTCCAGCATAAACTTTATCATACGTTTAAGTCATCATGATAAATTCTCATGTCGTCAAAAACATGACGACTACCAAAATATGGAAAGGAACAACATGAAGTTTTACCTAAACAGAGCAAAACTTCAGCCTTACACTTAACAATATGTAGGCATGTATCCGCAGGCATTTCGTAGAAACCGTTGAAAACTAAATATATATGCATCTTATTTCATTGACTGATAACAAAAATAGTGTATACAGACATTTTGATTTCAGTTTCTGTTAATTAATATTGACAAAATATGGACTCTGATGACTAAAATTATCAAAGCTATTAACAATATTCTCCTAGTATCTATCATTACTGCGATAATGCCGCCGGAACAAAGTAACAATAACAACAATAATAACGATAATAAATTAGTAATATTTATATCTTTATTCTTATTATTAGTTTTTAAAATTTATATTATAATGTTATAAAACAGATATTGATGGTGTTGTTGATGTAGATGTTATTACTATTCGCAGTATGATCTCTGTTAATCCTGCCCCACGGTGGGCACCAATCTGTTATAAAACAGATATTGTGTGTAGATGATTGTGTGTGTGATTGTTGTGTAGGTGATCGTTTGTAGATACGCTCCGGTATCCACAACGATATAAGATAATAAAATTTGAAAATGTAATTATTATTAGTGTATTGATTATTGTTAATCGTGTGGGTATTCCCGTTTAAATCTTTCAATTTAAAAATATTTTAGCACTCCACTGTTCACCTCCCCACTTACCATATGTGGAAGATATTACTGTTCTGTTTGGTGACTGCTTCTGCTGTCACATACACTTTACACATACATGTGGATATTCCACTTGAATATCCTAAATAATATATATGCACAAATAAATAAATTGAGGGCTTAATTATGATTTGAATTATAATAAATATTCAATTTCTGCCGCCACCTTATGATAGAACTAGTAATGGAAACTAAACTATTTTAATTTTTGAAATTAAAAACTCTTTCCACTGGTAAAAAATAACTGAGATTTATTACAGTTTTGAAATGCCATTAACTCCTTTAAATCAACAATCAATCACTAATAGTTTTACAGAAAAATAATTATTATGAACAATTTTTTAAAAAGAAACTCTTTTAACCTCAAGGCTGGTAACACTGAAGGTTGTTACAATAATTTTAGTTATAGAGGTTATGTCCTCTTTACACAGTTAAATTACCAAGTTCGTGTGATCTTTGAAGTTGCATGATGCCAGATGCAAGATGTTATCTTTTATAACAATAATTAAGAAATAATTAATACAAAAAAAAGAAACAAACATTAAATATAAAAGTCGGTACCATATAATTGATAATTATCGTACTATCGTACGGTGGATCATAGATACAGAATTTACATTGAAAACACGTGCGTTGTGCAGCACTGTTAAAAATTACTGTTAATATTTATTAGTTGGCTATAAAAATCATTCATTGGCAAGAGAAAAAGTTTATAATAAACAAAAAACTCTTGAAATAGCTTTCATTTAATTTATCTTACTTGAGAACAGAATTATGGAAAGGTGACAAATTGTCGTTATTATTTCTAGGTTAGTTAACCAAGCGTAAGTAGTTATTGTGGTTAAATCTATTATTCATTGAATTCTTACTAGTCTTAATACATATATTTCCTTCATAATTCATTTGATGTGTAACTATCAGTTCATTAGAATATTTTTCGCAAAAAAAATTATTTTATTAGTCAAATCAAACAAAATGATTCAAATGAGTGACTATTCGTGACGCTCATATTTGTAATATTTAAACTAATATTGACTTTTGTAATTACGATAAATCGTAAAACATTATGTTTTAAATTAATAAAATGCGAAATAATTCTTTTTATCGAATTCTGATAATTTTCATCGTTATTGATACACTTCGATACTACTGACTAGAGTAGTACCCAAACAAATATTTTTGTTTAATAATAGAAATTATTATTTCCATTTTATTTATTAAATAGTGAAAATATAGTACTCCCTGGTTTTTTATAAGACACAAACTCGAAAATACGACCAATATTATACACTGGCCGTATTTTATTATTTAAATCACTCCGCACTAGACACTCGATTGTTATTGTGAAATATACAGGTTATGTCTGTAGCGTACTTATGTAATGTGTCGCGCACAATTCAAATATAACTTAATACATTTCTTCGCCAATCTTGCTCGCTGAATTATGCTAGTTGACACTTTGACGACTGGATGATGACTGTCATGCTTCTCCTAAGCGTCTCTGGCTTGTCTGGTTGATTTCATTCATTCGATTGGTGCAAATTGTCGAACTCTCTAACCCAAAACACCTTGTTAAAATAAAACTTTTAATTTTTTACCAATTTCGTATATGGGTTGGAGATTATAGTGACGTAAGCGTTGAGACACAAAATGTTTAAAAAGTTTATAATCGCTATAACTTTTTTATTAATTGTCACATCGTTGAATAATTAGTGGCAATAAATCGCGGACACCCTGGGCTTTAAATAAAGTCCAAACAAAGATAAAATCCGTCCATTATTAACTTATTACAACGATTTCACAAATTCCTATGGTGAATCTTAATATTAATAAGTTTATTTCACCTTACCTTACTCTAAATACACAAAAACACTTCTCATTAAACGTTTTGAGTCCATTTCTCAATTGCTTAATACAAAAATAGGTGTAATTACTTATTCAAACAATGTTTGATAATGGCGTCTCAAGCGTCCATATTCGATTATTTATAATCGCTTATAACACTATTATTTCTTATTTAATGACATTTGTCTGGTATTCTTACAATAACATTTACATTTATTTACATCGGTTTACACTTTATTATATGAAAAAGTTGTGTTTCATATACTAATATTCTTATCTAACTACCTTCTGTTCTCTTTCCTTTTAAATTGTCACTTTGTTTTTGTTTTTCCACATAAGGTATTTAATGTTGAAAATGCAAATAGTGTACAACTATAGTACCTAGTTTATTTAATATATTTATTAGTCTCTCGCTATCTGAAAGCTTTCCAATCTTCAGTATTGGGTTTGTTTACATCAGGTCCTGACATGGCAGTCAGTTGGTTTTTAACAAATCAACAATTAAATTGCTATTATTACATTTAATATGTGTTCTCATAGTAGCTTCAGATATCTCTCTGACTACTGATAACATTTTTATCCATCTTTGAACAAGTTTTAATAGAGTATTTTGCTTAACTAATTCGTCACATTGTATTTGTTTACATCTGACTATACATTCATAGTCAGTTAGTTTTCAATAATTTGATTATGAAACTATTATTATTACAATGGTGATCTGTTCTCAAAGTAGTACTAGATGTTTTTCTAACTACTGGTAATATTTTCAGTAATCCTTGGACAAGTTTTAATACTGTATTTTACTTAACTAACTTGTTATATTGGGTTTCCTTTCATCTAGCTTTGTGCTATTATATTTAATCTGCCTTATGTGCAGTGTATTTCAGTATCAAATATTATTTATTAGCGTGCATCATTATTTATATTGAATCTTTGATTGAAACAATTGTTGATGGTTGCTTGGTTTAATTAACATATATGATTTTTTGTGTTATAGGTGCATTCTCTTTGGGGTTATGTATCAATGTGCAACATATTCTTATGCAGTATATGCTTCTACTATTATGACTGCATTATGGTATTCTATTACAATGGTTTACTTGTTGATTAATACACATGTTTACACTATTTTTCTAAACAATAACACAAATATTCTTAATCTAATGGTATTACATTTTTTGTAGTGTTGTACCTAATTTCTGGTACATTGGTTATTTGATACTTAACAAACTAGTTTGTTTGTTATTATTTTTTCTGGGCTTTCTTTATATTGTATTCTGTCTTGTCGTGGCATTCAGTTATATTTCATTTTAAAAACTTACAAAGTTTTTTTTTTATTATCAGTTTCTATGAACAATGGTTCTACTGTTCTATCTTACATTTCTTGGTGGTATTTCTTATGATTATCTATTTTGGATTACATTCTTCATTAAATTGGTCACACTAATTGTCTGTGCATTTTTAACAACTTAATCTTTGATGTTTCCACCATAAAGGTAACACATTTTTCTCTGTTATAAACCTTTCTCCCTTGTATTGTCTGTGGGGTTTATCTGAGTTAAAATTGGTTGACTTGTTACAGGTTTTCACACTTACATTAAGTTTTCACTATTACTGTTTGTGATTTCTTTAATATGCTAAACACTGTTTCTTCATAGTTGATAATCGTGATGCTTCTTCCGGTTACTAGTATAGTTTCTTGTATACTTGGTGAAAGGTGATTTCTTGTATTGTTCATATATTATTTTCACTCTTCATGTCATGTTCGCTTGCTCTTCTTCTTCCTTTCTTCTTTTGGTTTAAACGTCTTCTTCAATATTTCCATTGTAGTAGTCGTTGTTCCATAGTATTTATATTTATAAATATATTGGTTTGTCTGCAATCATTGTGGTTGCTCTTGAGTTGTCTCTTCTTCATTTTGCATAGTCATTATTTTGTTTGTTCCCCTCACTGTTGGAATTCTGTTGTCTTCTTCTTCATAGTTATTGTTTTGTTGGTTTCCCTCACTGTTGGGATTCTGTTGTCTTCTTTTCATCTTACATATTTATTATTTTTGTTGTTTCCCCTCACTGTTGTAATCCTGTTGTCTTCTTTTCACCTTACATATTTATTATTTTTGTTGTTTCCCCTCACTGTTGGAATCTATTGGGCCTGGTTACTAACATTTTACATTGGCTCATGGTCATTTTCATTCCCTCTTTTGTACTTGATGCTGCTATATTACACTTCCTTCTTATTTGTTGGAATTTTATAATAATATATCTGTACATACACACTTCTTGTTTACATTATTTTACTTACTTAGAAATATTTTCATGATTTCCCGTCACTTGACGTAATAATTGTTTACACTATGTAACTACCAAATTTGGTAACGTTACAATATTCATAGCACTGGGGATTACCTGCTCACCACAAACTATGAGTAGTGACAAGTTAAGATTTATTAGGGTTCCTATTATATTTTTAAAGTAACATATAGCAGTCTTTCATAAGTCCGATTATCTATTATCGCCAACAGGTTTTGTAACTTATTCATTCTGTAGTTACTGAAAGACATTGGACGGTAGCGCGATGATTTTATTTTACTAGGTTGGCTAATCTGATTTATATCTCATCAACGTTCGCGTAATCGTACTTTGATCAGTGCACATTCAGTAATCTCGGCGTTCGGTTCGCCGGACCTTTCCGTCAAGTTAGTGTCGACATTAGATGTAGGCCTTAGGCCTTACTATTTTCTATCATGGCCAACTAGCGCCACAACTTCATTCTTAACTAAATTTATTAATTATTGATTCAATATGCAGCATTAGCCAGCCTTCTTTCAGTTTATTACAGCTGTAATGTGATCATTCAGATTATTAAAACTATTCGTATACAGTCCACTTCTCTTATTTCTTAATGTAATTTAATACATCCTACACAACATCTTCAATCATAATGGAAGACCAGCAGACAAATATTTAATGCAAGATACATAATTTTCGCCCGCTCGGGCTGAACAAATTAACTCTTCCGGTCCGCACTTGCGGGACGTTACTTTTCTTAAACTGTTTCGGCCCACTTGGGCCGGGATCAGCCATATTTTTGGTCCTCCGGGCCGGATTCCAATCAGCATTTTGGTCCTCACGGTGCGCATCATCCATTTTTGGTCACTCCGGACCTGGATTTCCACTTAATGTCTTTTGTATCTTTTTCTGGCCATCACGGGCGGGTTAGCACGTCAGCTAATGCGACCGTGGCGTGATCTGCGTCGCTACTTCGCTCGTCGTCTTCAGGCAACGTGATAGCAAGTTCCTGCCGGCTGCAGTGCCTCAAGGTGGTCATCTTGTCAGCTGTTCACCATCATCATCAAGGAGCCGACGCTGCGGGACGTCGCTGACCAGGTACCACCAGCAACAGTAATAAGGTGCGTAAAAGAATGTCTGAGGAAGGCCTCAAGGTGCTGACCAGAAAGAGAGGCGGATTAAAGTCCGCGATAGTGCGGATACAATCCGCGGTAAATTCATTTGACATTAATTTAACCACAAAACATTTTTTGACTGTGAGATTAGAAAGTCTTAAGAGCTTAGCCTCGAAGTACGACGAAGTACAGTCTGAGATAGAGCTTATAAGTAAAGACGTGAGCACTGCTCAGGCAGACCGAGTCGAGGTTGAGGAAATGATATACTCAACTGAGGCAAACATTTTACAACTTCTTGACACTGTTAATACTCAGACTGTGCCTCCTGTACTATCGACGCCTGTGCATTTAAAACCGATAAGTTTGCCCTGCTTCTCAGGCAACATACTTGAGTGGCAACATTTCTATTCAATTTTTAATGATCTGGTGCATTCAAGATCAGATTTATCACCAGTACAGAAACTGCATTACTTGCCTTCATCGGTGAAGTGTGAACCATTAGACTTAATTAAATCATTACCAATTTGTCAAGAGAATTATGTAATAGCGTTGAACTTGCTGTCCGATAGGTACAATAATCCATTTATATTAGCAAAATATTATGTACAGAACCTACTTCAGGTTAAGTCCACAATAAAGGACTCAGTCCAAAGCTTGGCTGAGTTTACGAATACTATAACGTCTTCTGTTAATTCGCTGGCGGCAATGAAGCTGTCTGTAAACCTATTTGAGTTTATTACTATACAATTGCTTTCCACTAAACTTGACCCTATCACTTTAAAACGTTGGAAGGAGTCTATAGACCCTGACAACTTGCCTAGTTTTCAAGACTTTACTCATTTTTTGAATTTGCGCCGACAGCTTTTAGAAAATACTATGCCAATTGAACCCGGACAGCAATTCAATAAACCTAGTGTAAAACCAAACAATAAGTTTGAGAAATGTAGTTTAAGAAATACTGCTGGCAGCAGTACCTTTAAGAGTTATCATGCTACGGCAAGGCATTATTCATGTGTGTGCTGTAAATCTGATCACCCGCTTTACATGTGTAATAATTTTCGCATATTAAGTGCCGCTGAGCGGGGGCAATTGGTGGCAAACCATAAATGTTGTATTAACTGCCTTAGAGCAGGTCATTTGATAACAAATTGTAAAAGTAAACAGGTTTGTAAAATTTGTTCAAAGGGTCACCACACCTTGCTGCACGCTAATTACGTGCCGAAATCAGCAGCTGCCAGCAGTAACTACTGCTCATTTAAATTACAGTGTAAAAACAATGTACTTTTATCCACTGCAGTTGTATATGTCATTGATCAGGCTGGCAATAGGCATAAGGCGCGCGCACTTCTTGACGCCGGGTCTCAGATCAATTTTTGTACGAAATCATTTGCGAAAAGATTGCACCTCAAACTAACCCGATCTAATATTCCGATTACAGGAATAAGCAACACAGCGTGTTGCGCTACTGACATTGTTTCTATGCGTATTATGTCTCGCTATCAGAGACATAGTTTCGAGGCCAAATTTGCCGTCTTATCTAACTTAACTCATAATCTGCCTTCAATATCGTTTGACATCAACCGGTTCCACATTCCAAATAAAATTTTTCTCGCCGACCCAGATTTTAATATATCTTCACAGATCGACATACTATTGGGGGCTCAATTTTATCTAGATTTAATATTAGCTAATAAGTACACACGCGGACCCAACTTCCCTATCATTCAGGAGACAAAACTGGGTTACATTTTGGCCGGCAATCTGCCCAAGCACTGCCACACCCAGGGTCCTGCTGTTTCGTTCTTGGCAAGGAACAATGACAGCCAAATCCTGCAATCTCTTGAGAGATTTTGGGAGGCAGAAACGATCCCCGGCGATACCCCTAATGGCGAGTCGGCTTGCGAAGAGCATTTTATGCGCTACACTCAGCGCAACCACGAGGGTAGATTTATAGTGTCGCTCCCATTCAAGTCTGATAATCCTCACTTAGGGGAATCCTACACAAGTGCCGAATCAAGGTTTTTAAACTTGGAGCGTCGATTCAGGCGCGATCCCAAGCTCGCTCGCGACTACGCAGACTTTATCGGGGAATACATGAAGCTTGGGCACATGACACCCATTGATCATGGCGCTATCAATTTAGGATCGTCAAATATTTATTACTTGCCTCACCATGCCGTGTTTAAACATTCTAGCTTGACCACAAAATTGCGCGTTGTCTTTGATGGTTCCTCCAAGACTACAAATGGCCTTTCGTTAAATGACCTATTATTGGTAGGCCCCAATGTTCAGCAAGATCTCTTCTCTATTCTGTTGCGGTTTCGCACACATAAGTATGTCCTGATTGCTGACATCGAAAAAATGTATCGTCAGATTCGCGTTGCTGAAGAGGACTGTCACTATCAGCGTATTTTGTGGCGTGACTCTCCCCTCGAACCACTTAAGCTTTTCGCGCTGCGAACAGTAACTTACGGCACGGCTAGCGCCTCCTTTTTGGCCACACGGTGCCTTTTACAAATTGCTAGAGACAATCAAACTTCCTTTCCCCAAGCGGCTTTAGCCATCACTAACGATTTTTATGTAGACGATCTACTTACCGGTTCTGACACTATCCCCGATCTGACTAATCTGAAATCCGACCTAGGTGCGTTACTTGCTCAATATGGTTTCACGTTGCACAAATGGGCATCAAATGAACCCACAGCGGTCGCAAGTCATCACAACCTTTCACGACCCCTAAATAAACAGGACAATGTGCGTACCCTGGGCATTCTTTGGAACAACACTGCTGATTCATTTTTGTTTGATGTCAACCTATCTCCGGTTCTTCATAGCATATCCAAGAGGCAAATTCTTTCAATAATCGCCGGAATATATGATCCACTGGGTTTAATCGGACCAGTTGTCTTTTTGTATAAACACTTCATGCAGCGACTCTGGCTTTGTAACCTTAGTTGGGATGAACCGCTTTCCGGTCAGTCACTGTCGGATTGGCATTCTTTGTGTAACAAATTAAGTCTGATTGGTAAATTAGTGGTCCCGCGATCTATTCGTTGCAACCATCAGGCGGTTACAGTTCAGTTGCATGGTTTTTCGGATGCTTCCGAGAGAGGGTTCGGCTGTTGTGTGTATGTCCGAGTCATTTATCAAGATGCTACTGCTTCCTGTCGTCTTTTGTGTTCAAAATCTCGCGTGGCTCCCTTGCGCCAAGTGTTATTACCTCGTATCGAGCTCTGCGCTTGTTTGTTATTATCGCGACTTGTGTCTAAAATTATTCCTGCTCTTCATTCATTCATTGAGGATGTACATTTGTATTCCGATTCTATGGTGGCTCTTTACTGGATTCATGCGCAGTCTTCGCGTTGGAAAACATACGTCGCTAATAGGGTTGCTGAAATTCAGCGTCGCACGCAAACTTGTACCTGGCATCACATTGATTCGCGACGCAATCCTGCTGATATTATTTCTAGGGGGTGTCTCCCGGACGTTTTGCGCGATTGCTCGCTTTGGTGGCACGGTCCTGGCTGTCTGTCTCAATCGTCAGAGTCTAATCCTTTCCCATCTTTCGTACCGGCCACTCCATCATCTTCGGAAGTCATCGCGGAAGAGAAAACTACACATAACCGTTCGCTAATGTGTACCTTGGCTGTTGACTTATTGTTGGACTTTTCCTCGTTACACCGGCTGACACGTGTATACGCTTACTGTTTTCGTTTCATCAGAAATACTAGGCACTCATCTGCGGACAGGCTTTCGGGCGATCTGACCCCTGCGGAAATTCATCAGTCTCTTAATTTCTTTATAAGGCAATCTCAATCGACCCACTTCCCAGGCGAAATTAGTTGTCTTCGGAACGGATCTTCTGTTTCCATCAGAAGCAAGTTAGCCTCTCTCGACCCGTTTCTTGACGACACTGGAGTGATACGCGTGGGCGGACGATTGCAGCATTCCCAGTTATCTTACGACTCGAAATATCCTATCGTACTACCCCCATCGGCGCATGTCACACGCCTTATCATCGAACGCGAACACATTCGTTTGCTTCATGCTGGTGCGCAGCTCGTGCATCATTCACTGCGTCAACGTTGGTGGATTGTTAATGCCCGGCTAGTCATCCGTTCCATTATTCGTAAGTGTCTCAAGTGCATCAGGTTTAGCGCCACACAGCAGGTTCAGAGGCTTGGCATCTTGCCATCCCCTAGAGTCACTCCTTCAAGGCCGTTTCTATTTTGCGCGGTTGATTATGGTGGTCCCTTCATGATTCGTCATGGCGGGCAGAAGTCTAGAACTCTTACTAAGGCGTACGTGTCTCTGTTTGTTTGCTTAGCAACTAGGGCTATTCACCTGGAATTGGTGTCCGACCTTACTGCCAGCGCATTTATAGCTGCTTTACGTCGTTTTATGGCACGTCGGGGTATACCTAGTCAACTGTACTCCGACAACGGCACGAACTTCAGGAAGGCCCGCACCATCTTACATGACATTTACAACTTTTGGCACGATAAGGATGCCATCACCTCGATCAAGTCATTCACATCCTCTCAGGGGATATCATGGTCTTTTATTCCGCCCTCCTCACCTCATTTCGGTGGCCTTTGGGAGAGCGGCATCAAGAGTTTGAAATTTCATTTGCGGCGCGTGGTAGGCAAATCTATACTAAACTTCGAAGAGTTCACAACCGTTTTGTCTCAGATAGAGGCATGTCTGAACTCTCGACCTTTATTTGCTATTTCTTCGGATGTTAATGACCCGGTGCCACTTACACCTGGCCATTTTTTGATCTGCGCGCCCCTAACTGCGATTCCTTACCCAGACCTTTCTCACGTTCCTGTTTCTCGCCTTGGTCGTTGGCAATTACTTCAGAGGTTTGTCCAGGGCATTTGGAAGGCGTGGTCTCGCGATTATTTGCACCAGCTGCAACAGCGTCACAAGTGGAAGTTTGCCAAAGATAATGTTTCCATTGGTGACTTAGCCTTGCTCATTGAGGACAACTTGCCTCCATTAGCCTGGAAATTTGGCGTGATCATCGCCACATTTCCCGGCCCAGATAATTTGGTTCGCGTCGTGGACATTCGCACGCCTACGGGTGTTTTGCGGAGACCAATATATAAATTATGTCTATTGCCAGCGCGAGACGAGATGTGACACTATGGTTACAGCACAATGCGGCTTTATTCCGCCATTGACTTATTATTTATTACGACCATTTGGTCAACATGATTGTGATGGATTGTCACAATATTTTTGTCAATTTAGCGTCATGGCACGCTTCTGAGTATCACAGTTCTGGTGATATCTTAATATTTGTATTGTATGTTAATTTTTGTGGCATACTATGTCACACTTTCATTGATCTCATGGGGTGTACTGCATGTCTTTGGGTGGTCTTATTTATTAATGTTATTACATAATATTCGCATGTTTGCTGTCAAGTAACCATGCATTCATTTCTTTATATTGTTGCTGATAAATATGTACTATTTTGTGAATGTCTTAAATTGTTAAATTGTTTCTGTAATTTCAGTATTGTATTGTTGGCTGACATTACAATTATTTATCTTGTAATTATGCAAATTATTATTGTTGTATTCACATAAATTGTGTCGATGTAAACTATTGTAAGCGTCTACCGTGTGTAACTGCCTTGTCTAATTTATTTATATTGTACTTATATTTTATTCATTTTTGTAAGTAAGCATGCACAATTCTTTATTTAAATTATGACATACACGTCATATCTGGGCTACATTCAGCATCTAGCTTGGTCACACGTTGGCATACATTGTAAATTCCTGAAACTTCAGGAATAGCGTATTTAGGTCGATACATGTCGCCCTCCTGAATATACAATGAAACATGCAACTGTAACATGTTCAACAACAATTTTATTCATGTAATGAACTTCTGTACAGGTCTACGGACCTTAGCTAGCATTAAGCTAACTCTATGACTTGCATATTATGTATTTTTCGTTCATGTTTTGTAATGTTACGTACTGCGCACTTGTGTCAGTAATATTGGTTAACCAGACTTAGTGGTACATGAAACAGCTGTTTGCCAAACCTTGGCCTACAGTCGCCTATCTGCATGCTTATCTTAAATTAGCGGCCGATTTCCGTTATCTAATCTCAACTCAAGGTTCAACTCAGCCTTGAAGCTGATTCTAATTATTAAGACTCCACTATTTCAAATTGAATTGTAAATGTATTATAATTTATTAAAGAATGTATTAAAAAATCTTTTTGATTTTGGACGGGCAGCTTATGGACGGTAGCGCGATGATTTTATTTTACTAGGTTGGCTAATCTGATTTATATCTCATCAACGTTCGCGTAATCGTACTTTGATCAGTGCACATTCAGTAATCTCGGCGTTCGGTTCGCCGGACCTTTCCGTCAAGTTAGTGTCGACATTAGATGTAGGCCTTAGGCCTTACTATTTTCTATCATGGCCAACTAGCGCCACAACTTCATTCTTAACTAAATTTATTAATTATTGATTCAATATGCAGCATTAGCCAGCCTTCTTTCAGTTTATTACAGCTGTAATGTGATCATTCAGATTATTAAAACTATTCGTATACAGTCCACTTCTCTTATTTCTTAATGTAATTTAATACATCCTACACAACATCTTCAATCATAATGGAAGACCAGCAGACAAATATTTAATGCAAGATACATAATTTTCGCCCGCTCGGGCTGAACAAATTAACTCTTCCGGTCCGCACTTGCGGGACGTTACTTTTCTTAAACTGTTTCGGCCCACTTGGGCCGGGATCAGCCAGACATAAAACACCAAAAACTTAAATATTGTAACGAGAACCCTATGGAACAACCGAGCACGTCCTTCTATCCGTCCCCCCACGTAGTCAACCAGGCCTCAGTCATGCCCAACCAAGCACGTCCTTCTATCCGTCCCCCCACGTAGTCAACCAAGCCTCAGTCAAGGCAAACCGAGCACGTCCTTCTGTCGCCCCATGTAGTCAACCAGGTCTCAGTCAAGGCCAACCGAGCACGTCCTTCTGTCCCCCCCCCCCACGTAGTCAGCCAGGCCTCAGTCATGGACAACCGAGTACGTCCTTCTATCCGTCCCCCCACGTAGTCAACCAGGCCTCAGCCATGGCCAACCGAGCACGTCCTTCTATCCGTTCCCGCACGGAGTCAACCAGTCCTCAGTAATGGCCAACCGAGCACGTCTTTCTATCCGTTCCCGCACGGAGTCAACCAGGCCTCAGTCATGGCCAACCGAGCACGTCCTTCTATCCGTCCCCCCACGTAGTCAACCAGGCCTCAGTCAAGGCCAACCGAGCACGTCCTTCTATCCGTCCCCCCACGTAGTCAACCAGGCCTCAGTCAAGGCCAACCGAGCACGTCCTTCTATCCGTCCCCCCACGTAGTCAACCAGGCCTCAATCATGGCCAACCGAGCACGTCCTTCTATCCGTTCCCGCACGGAGTCAACCAGTCCTCAGTAATGGCCAACCGAGCACGTCTTTCTATCCGTTCCCGCACGGAGTCAACCAGGCCTCAGTCATGGCCAACCGAGCACGTCCTTCTATCCGTCCCCCCACGTAGTCAACCAGGCCTCAGTCTAGGCAAAATTCAAGTACGTTCCAAAGTACTCCGGAGAACACTTGAAATACGCATTAAGTGCGGTACAGTAAGGATGAATGTTTATTCTAGAACACGTGCGCTACCTATAAAAAGCCGTAGCAGCTGGCTTGTAGATCAGTTCGTTGAGCGATTTTCTTTAGCGCCGATCGAGCGAATGTTAAAGTATTGTAGCGAAGTGTTATTGTATTATAATTAGTGCGGAACTCTATTATTTGACATTATTATTGTGTGTGGGAAATTTGAGTTGGCTTATTGTACATGTTGATTACAAACTGTTATTCGTGATTACTTAAAGCTGGCGATTAGTGACTTCATTGGTGTCTTTATTTTGTTTTCCTCTGTACCATAGCGAGACCGTCGTAACAGTATGTTAAACAATACATCTTTAACATTTCAAAACTAATCCCAACGGAAATAAACTTTTTTAACCTCAACTCACATCAGCTATTACAACTGAGACATATTATTAACAATATAAAATATTTAACCTAATATTTGGCAATTATGACAATTTTCAGTAATACACAAATGATGAAATTTAATAAACCACAACTAATTCTAAATATGCTGTTTGTAAATGAAATGAAATTAATATAGATTATTAAACTTTCACTTGTGAAACTTACTTTGTTTCCTCCCGTACGCGTTTCGGCGTGATGTGCGCTTTCATCAGCGGTGTGAGACAGACTGCCAGTAACTTGTAACGGTTTTATTTGCTAGGTTGAGTGGGGTGGTGTGTGGTGGAAGGGGATTGGCGTGGGGATCCGAATTATTGTTTGTTTTATGTATAGTTGTGTCAAAGAGTGTGTGCGATTTATAGTGTAATTGGTCGTTAAGTATGCTGTTTGGTTGTGTTGTGTAGTGTTTGTATATTTCATATCCAAACAGCTATACTATCAAAACAACCATAATACAGCAAAGCGTATTTCATCAACAAATACAGAAACGTCAAACAACAAGTAACGTCCCGCCGAAACGCGTACGGGAGGAAACAAAGTAAGTTTCACAAGTGAAAGTTTAATAATCTATATTAACTGTGAAAAAAGAAGAACTATCAAAACAACTAAAATGAAATTATTATAACAACTGATGACAATTTTTAGAAATAAACAGATACATTGTTAATAACTTTCACATCACAACTAAAATCTAAGGGATACACTCTTTACAAATAAAATGAAAAAAAAAACTTAATTTCCCCTCTGTTAATGATTGCACTACGTGTGGTTAAAATTATTGTTAACGGTATACAGAATGATAAGTGTATTCAAGTGGCTTTTTATTTATTACCCAAGATTTGAAGTGTTTCGGAAACATTGTTTTTTTTTTAATTACCAATACAAGAATGTACTGGTATATTATAGCTACTGTAAATACTCACTCGCTTTCCATTGGCACTGTACATCATGGGCATAAACACGGGGAGGGAGAGAACGATGCTTCCACAAATATAGCTATAAATATTAATGTTGATTCGTTACACCACACGGTGGATGCCAGCTAATTTCTACCCATGCCACAATTGTACTGTTAACCTTTACTGAGCTTAAACGTTTAAGCTTTTACTGCTGTGTATCATTTTTTAAACTTACCAAAATATCGAAAAAATCGCAATATCACAATAATATTATCGTGATTTAGTAGTGTTATGAGTAGTGTTATAATACGCTTTGTGAGCTACAGTATTCGCTCACTGTTTTAAAAAAAAAAAGTTATTATTAAGTAAATATTAATATTAGACAATAAAAATAATTGTAATATAGAAAAAAGTACATTAAATTTAGATTTGATAATTAATATTTGATTAAAAATTCCCTTTAATTTGATATTCTACAGGAATGTTTGCGATATTTTTGCTTTACACTCTCCTATTACTTGGGGTATCAATCTAAAAAACAATAGGGTTTTTTGGGTAATATGTTAGATATGCTGGCCAATTTTTATAAAAATCGGTTGATGCGTTTATAATTATTGTGAGGTAACTAGACAGACACACAAACAGACAGGAACATGCAGAACGGTTGAATTAAAACTGACAATTTGCTTCATTTATTAAATTAATTTAAAAATAACATTGTTATTATTACGCGTAAAGACATAAATCATAAAAATAAACTAACATAAATCATACATATTGTAACGATTTACTTATTTGTATTTGATGATTGATCTTATTGAAACGTAATGTAGCCTCACTTCAGGTTCGTCAGCTTGTGACGACAAGAATATTTCGTTACGTACAATGTTATTGTGAATCAGTTACTTGTATATGTGTCGTGTGCACTTGGATTACACCACCCGTAGGAAGTGTGAACTTGTAATATATATAAATAATGTAGCGACAAACTCGCACTGGAGTCGTCGATGTGTAATTATAAATGTGATATGTTGAACAGCGAATGATTTTGTAAATTGCCGCTTACTCCCACTATGCTGCTTCTTTTCCGTGACGTCACTCAACGATGCCAACTGTCGGGTCCGCTGCAATCTGTGAATTCTATTTACTAAATGTAACAGCAATAATAACGACACACAAATACTATCAAACATATATCCTTGTGGAATCCTTTATTCGGAAAAACACTGGTTGACTGTTTTAATAAATTTAAACAGGATAATTGCAATTGTAGCGAAAACTATAAGTCTTCTTTTACCAGTTGGCAGCAGTAGCCAAACGTTTAGTATTTCTTCCAGACCAAAACATTGCTTCGTTAACGTTTTAAAATAAAAATGTCAATTATCTCAGGGCGTATATGGTTCGGGGATCATAA
Organism: Magicicada septendecula; assembly: GCA_034769895.1. Lineage (NCBI taxonomy): Eukaryota > Metazoa > Arthropoda > Insecta > Hemiptera > Cicadidae > Magicicada > Magicicada septendecula. The sequence continues at coordinate 78,659,063 of CM068374.1, read as the reverse complement.
ATTAAACAAAATATTACACTATTAATCAAAATACAAGTTTACAATTATAGGATATTACAACGTTAGAGTGATACGTGCACACAGAAATTGTATAGTGGTTACCAGTTTTAAAAAGGTTATGTCCAGTTCAGGCTTTGATAGTTATTATGTAAATTAAAAGTTCTTGTTGTGTTTAAAAAGGTGTTAGTCTTATATGGTGTTATTAGTGATTGATTTTTTAGTGTTTGTGTTATATGGTGTCTGTAGTTTAGTTGATTATTACTTAAAATTCGTGTATACAAATGTGTGTGTTAAAGTACGATATAATGAGATGTCAGAATCACCAAATCCTCTTCTTGTACTCTTCTTGGTTGAAGATAGGGCCCACGTACACGTCAGATCTTCTTTCTCGTCCCTCGTCCACTTCAAATCTTCTTCCTGGTTATTATATTTTCTATTCCATGTAATGGGTGTTCTTCTGTTATTGCAAAAAGTTCGTGTAGTGTACCTCTAACTGTATTTATCTGGTTGTATAGTTTTTTCACACTTTATAACGCATAATTTAAGACGATTTAAAAACGCGTCTATCTGCTAAGATCGTTGTCAAAGAAGTCTCTTTTTATTTATCCGAAATTTCTGGTTGCTAAGTGTAAACTTGGAATCTGGTTGGCCAATTCGGATATACATTGTCATATACTTTCATTATTTCGAAATCTAAAATTTGTTCAAAATCTTTAAACTAACATAACTTTTCTATACTGAATGGGAGTTTAAAACCATTATCAGCATTATTTTGATCTTCACATTTGTTATATTTAGACATCAAACGTGCCTATTTTTGCTTAAGAACTATGGATGTTACAATTTTGTTATTTGGAATTTTATTAAATAACTTGATATGTGTTATTTTGTTTCTATATTCCTTGTATACATTATTACCTATAAATACATCTACCCTTTCACATTTGCTTTACAAAATTTCTAATATAATTGTTCAAAATTTACTAAAGTTGGTTTCACCTGGCCTATGTAATAGTATTACTTTCATCACCATGTTTTAGCATCTTTAACAATTAAATCAACTTCTAACACTCATCAAAATGGTTTAACATATAACGTTATTTTAACAACACAAAAGATATATTATTCTAATAGTTAAATTCATGCCCACATGGCTATGATTATAACAAATCCTTGCACAAATAACTGTTTTCTATTCAAACTGTATAGGTGTTTGACACTTAACAAAACATCTTTGTATAGTCCATTCTGCTTGGTCAATTAATTTACCATGGTTTAACATCAGCTCTATTGTTATATTTGTTAACACAACATAAAAAAAAATGGAATTAATATCATTAAATTGACATTCCTTTAAACTAACTGTATCACCTGTTACATACAAAAAACACAACACAAATACTATGATATAACACTGTGCTATAACATAAAACATGCACATTTTACAAAACAAATTCTATACTAATTAGTTAGTCCTTTGTCAGCTAATTTACTCATTATTCTGACACTGTCTATGTCATATTTACTATTTATATGGGTTTCAACATCCGTATACTTACTGATGTTTGACTTACAAAAATTACAATAAAGTGAACACTGTTGCTCTACCTCACCACACAGTTCTAATAATCTTGTTACATTTACTGTTTATCTGGGTTTTACTCTTGTTATAAATGTTATTGTGACCATGTTATAATTTGTTGTTTACTGGACAACCCTATGAACTCTATATGTGACAATTATTTGTATGGTTCATGTATCTATAACCAGGTGTATTTATATTTTTGTTACATCAATTAACTTAATTATTTACTAATATTTCTCTTACATAATATTACATGTTTGGGCCTATTATCCCTCACTTTGTATTTTGATTATCTGGATATAATGATACATTAACTGAAACCATTTGTTTCTTTATAGTCCTGGTTCATAAACCGTTTGTCTTTATAATTCTTTGTTTGGTCATTACTGAAAGTTCATTGTCATAGTTGGGGTTAAAGGTGTTTTGCATCACTTAGCCTAAATCATTAATTTGGGTACGGTCAGTTGTCTTACTAGTCAGTCTAAAATTGTTAGTCGTTCCTCTTCACTATTATCTTGGAAGATATTGTTCTCCTTGTCAGCTTCTTAACCAAAGTCTTCATTAAATCAGGTACGATATTATGTTGTTCCAAATGTAATGTTACATATTACCCTGCCACCAAATTTGATCATTTTAATAAAATATTGTTTTTTGTTGAAATTATCAATTATCTTAACTTCCACATTGTCATTTGTTATTCTTATTATGATCTGGTATACTTGTCTTTAATTATAAGTGTTCTATCCCTGGAACATGTTACTTCCCTAACAAATTAATCACCATATATTCTGGAATCAGTCGGGGGGCTCTCTTGACCTAATACCCCGCTGTCCTTACAATACATAATACATAAATAATATCGATTGCTGGAGCTATCTCGTCAGTCAATCACATTTAATAATCACTAGTCTATTCACGACTAAAATAAATAAAATAATATAATATATTCTTGGGATTGTTCACTCAGTCTAACTTCTCAGATCTAAATATTTCTTTCCATTGATTCTTTCAGATGTTTATTTTCTTGTGGCGATATTAATAACATTTTTTATTTTCTATTGGTACTATCTTCTTTCCTTCTTTATCAGTACTGCTTAATCTTCATTTTTCATCCACTATCTTCATTTAAATTAAAACATAACAAGTATTTGCATCTTCAGTTGTTGTTGATTCTCTCACAATCATGATAGGTTATTTGCAATAAATTCGTTTCTAGTCTTGTCTCATTTTCATCGTCGATTGTCTACATTTGTCTTTTCTTATTCATTTTATAGCACTATGGTTTCTTCTAATTTATGGATGTTGCATCTTTCTTTTATATTCCAATAATAAGTTCATAACTGTGTTTAATAAGAGGTGCTTATTTTGTTTAGAATTTGGAAATTTATTCCCAGTATTCCCAGCAAACAATTTTATTGTCCTGCAGCAAATATTTACTTCATTTTCTATGTTTATTATACAGTGTTGATTCTACTCAAAATTTGTTTATAAACCAAATGCTTTGGGGATTCTTATTAAAACTAGTGTTGTAATTGTTTGTAACTGTAATTGGTGTATTGGCTAGCACGCGCGATTCATGTGGATGTGGTCCCGGGTTCAATCCCCGGTGGAGGCTCAGTACGGCGTGAACTCAGCGTCGTAAGGCAAAATTGAGTAGCCACCTAAGATTACGGCTGCGCATCCTGGCTGTGAATATCGCAACTAGCGGCAGGCGACACGTTGCACTAGCCATGCAACCGCCTCACTAAACATAACAGCCATGTGATATGCCTTCGTCCTTTACGGACTGTTGAGCAGAGGTTTATACTTTTTATTGTTTTGTACGGTAAATTGTATAGAAATCGATTTAGCGACATATACAAATCTAAAAGTTACAAGCTTGCTCGACACTCTGTAGAAGAAGCTAAGAACGGAGAATATCTCTGTAGAATTATACTGAAGATTTTAAATTTCGCATTCTACAATATAATCGTGTATTTATGATATCAAAAATCTAAGAGTTCTTAAATTTCGCATTTTGCGTTTTTGTATATTGACTAATTTTGATATCAGAACTTTTGTTATACAAGAAAAGAAGACAACGGTTCCAATAAAGTTAGTGTTTTAATGTTGTAACGAGATCTGTAAGCTGTAGTTACAAATAAAAGAAAGAAAAAATTTTATTAAAAAAAAAATTTTCTGAAAAAAAATTTATGTTTGTTTGTTGTATATAATTTAGAATTAATCCTGGTTTATTGTTTTATTCAAGTTTCTAGACTTCTGAAAGGTATTTTCTGTTTAATTTGCACTTCTGGTAGAGATTAACAAAATCCGGAGTTAATCAGATTATCTCCTTTCAGCAATCGATTAATGACTTTCCGTGCTGCTCCAGTCTCTCCCCTTTTGTTAATATTTTTCGTCTTTCAGGACGTCTCGTGCTTAATTAAAACCTTACAGTAAAGTGTGAAATAATTTTCTAATCCACACAGTTGAAATGAATTGACTTATTGATAAATATTAACAATAATCGATATTAAATCGATTTATAGCAATTGTTCGGCTCCGTCCTAGGGATAGATCGATATTTGAATACAGGTTAAAAATTCATATAATTATTATAAAAAGGTTCTTTAAGCGATTATTTTATAATAGTCAGAGAAGGGCAGGACGAGAAAGTACAACATTTACAAGAAATAAATTTAAATAATTAATATCTAACAATTGTGAATAATATATAAAGTGTTTAATATATTTGAGGTTCAGACCAATTGTAGGCTATGTCGTCAGTCAACGTTGGTGGCAGTGCATCGTGTTTCCATTATGGCTGCTAGTAGAATCGAAGAGGTTATTTGTAATATTCGTCGCGAGAAAATCTCACAATAAAATCACCTTTATAATTGTTTTAAAGATCCCCGAAATTGTGTAAACTGTCTAGTATGTTGTTTGGGGTAGTCTGGATGAGTGTTCAGTGTCCACTGGTGTTAATTATTTTCTATTAGAGGTGTTCACTTATGTCTGTTCGTGACGAAAAATTGTTATTCTGTGGTAGATTGAATTATTAATATTATATAGTTTTGATGTTTTAAAACACTTGTATTATGTAGTGTGGTGTTCGTTTTCACTGTTGTCGTGGAGTTTTTTATAAGTTTTGACTTGAAAAGTGTTTATTTATGTAACTCTCGTTTCTCACAGATTTTCGGCTTTAACCTTAGCACTTCATAATACGGTTTTAAAGAACGCAATTCCGCGTCGACTGTTCAGTTTGAACGTTAACAAAGAACTAACTCACTTCCTTCACTTTAGTAAAAATCTTGCCAAGTTAATATTGGAAAAGTATTGTTAAAATAATTCTCACTTCCCATGTACATAATTCCAAAGTACATTATATACGGAATAATTTGAGTTTATTGTTCGCTCTCATGAACTATTAACCATATAATTGGTTTATTTATCGCATTCTGTTTAATTTGATATGTCATAGTCCATATTTGTTGAGATTTTTGTTAAAATTACCAAATTTCTGTCTTTTTGGAAATCTAGGCCCAAAAAAACTGTTTCCGTTCCTTCACACTTTTACTGCCATTTTAAGTGTTATTAATATAATTATAATAAATTTCAAATGGTCATAAATCCTTTCTTTCCTTAATTACTTATACATTTAACATTTGAACTGTTTTTTAGTGATAATTTCTGATTTTAACATTCCTCTTTAAAAATAGTCATTTTATACATTTCAAAAATTTTCAATAATTTAAGATATTTTTCTATATTACTCTTTTAAATCATAGGTTCATTTACAGTAGTTGTTAATTGACCTACCTTACCTAAATCTTGTCAGTTTACATGGTTCATTGGTGAATTAACTGGTTTATATTGATTTTTATGAATTCATTATTTGGCCTAGAGTTTAGTATTTTACATGTATGGTTTTTCCAAATAAATTTAATTCTACTCCTCCTCTGACTCTTAATAGTTAACATGACATAAAATAAAATTGTTTACAAACTTATTGAGATGTGTAGCATCTAATTCATGCTACTGTTATAAAATAATAATTAACATTAATCAGCAGTCTTTAAATTTGGACGTTTGCTGAAACTGTTTTGAACATAAATTTAACTACTTTGTAAATTAATACAGCATCCATAATGAAACATTTTAATTTATGTATACTGTGATATAACTAATACAACTTACTCTAAACATATAAACCTTATTCTATGAGAACTCTTTTAAAATATGGAGTTCATGGCTTTGAACAATATCAGCCATTTAAATTTCTAAATTCTATTAAAACTTAAACTATTTCCAGTCCTTTCTGTTTTTACTATTATTATTTAGCATCCCCTTATATAGTAAACATTTCCACCCACACTTTCTTTGTTATTGTCATCCCTATGAATGTCTTGAGATAACAAAGTGATCTTATTTAATGAAATATTGGAAATACCTTCCATTTTAATATTTCATTATCTGTTAATTATCAAATATAAAAGTTGTTTTATAGCATATAGTTTAAGTTATAGTAACACTACAACTTGAAGTTTATTACATTTCAAAACACTCACACTAGTACACTTTCACTGGTGGTTCTGGCTTATATGGGAGTTTTATTATTCTCAGACCAGACCTTTAGTCATCATGGACTGTGAAGATTTGTTTATTTTTTATCATATAATAACTTTAGTTGGTGCACTTCTTATCATACTAGACAACACTTTTGTTTATAAATAATTACAATTTTATAAGGTTTAGGGATGTTATACTTTCTTTAATTGTATCTATTGGTTTGGGGTCAATGGTAGTTAATAATAAGTTTTTCTGGTGTTTCTTCCATCCTATTTCTTCCTTTCTTCTCGTCTTCCTTCTTGTGTTCATTCTTGGGTAAACCAAGGTACTCAGTGTTATCTTGCCTGATGGTTGGTTCGGAGTATCTTATTTATTACCTGATATTAAACCTTATTCTTTATTCTTCTCGTTTCTTCTTATGTTTGGGGTATTATATTTATCACCTACTCCTAATCTTATTCTTTTTTCTTGATTTTGAGGTATCTTGTTATTCCCTGCTCCTAACCTCCTGGGTAATCTCCTGATTTTTGAATATGAGTTTTCTTTAATTCTTTCTTTGACTTTTATGGTTGTATTTTTTATTATTTAATTATGGTTTTTCTTTTATAGTGGTGTTTTCCTTTGAAGTTTATTTGAATTCCATTTGACACTCTTCGAGTATATGTAATTTAATTATTTTTTATGATCTTAAATGAATTAATTATTGGTGGAATATCTGTCATGCTACAATATTATAAGAAAGATGTAATAATTTAGTATAGGCCTGTGTACCAAACATTTAGGTACATATTTATATTTTTATATTTGTTGTAGTTGAAGTAAACAGTTATAAAATTATTGTATAATTAATGTTTCTAATTACATGTGTGTGTATTTGATATTGGTATACCAGAAAGTAGTGAACTTGGAGATAAAAAACTGTATGAGTCCAAATTTTGGAAATATTGCAAAAGTCTAATTAAAGAAAACTTTCAAGCTTTCAAATTTTTATGACCACGGTGTCAAAAAGTAGGTAAGTATTTTGATAAAATCGTCAAAATCAATGAGGTGTAGCAAATTAAAAGGAATCTTGACTAAAATCTGGATGTATTTTTAACTTTGTCAAATTTCAAAATCTTGGGACGCCAAGGCAAATAGTAGTGTCAAAAGTTTTTATAAAAGTGTAAGTCCGTATAAGATAACAAATTAAAGACAATTTTAACCTGTCTGTGAATAAGGTGTAGGTACACTTTTGCAAATATCAAATTTTTTGACTTCAGGGCCCAAAATTCGGTAATAAAACTTGAAAAAATTGTAAAAACTTAGCCGGGTGTCAGACTAAAAGAAATTTTAAAACAAACCAGATTGTCTAGAATTTTTAGTTTTTACTGTATAATTGTGTGCTCTAATATTATTACCTTACTAATGAAATAGTAGAGAAATAGAGATTTTTGTAATTTTGGCTATAGACTTAATTGACAAATCATTTAATATTGAAATTTTGCAGTAATGAATGTACTCCGTTCAAAATATTGACCGAGTTCTGCAGATCAGGGAACTTACTGGTTATGAAAATAATTTAAAATCAATAACGCCTTATTATTATTATTGTTACGACGTTCTACTTGATCGTCGTAGGTACAGTGGAAAACAAAAGTACAATACACCAATTAAGTCACTAATTACCAGCTTTAATTTTCACAGTTAAACAGTTCGTAATTAACAACATAGCCTCTTATTACAAATCAAATAAGAATTGTTCACACGCAAATAAAATGTCACTAGTATTAAACACAATGGTATTACAATATACCGTCCGATTATAAAACACAACACTTAACTAATAACCACCTGAACGCGCACAGTAATCTCGCCCGATAATAACTCGAACCGCTCTGTAATTTATCGCGACTGATACTGAAACTTAAGGCCGCTGGCGCCACGTATTTGTACCTGCGCTCACAGACCAGAATGTTCCTAATTGGGTCTTAGCGCTCGTGTGAACTACGTAATTAACTGCAGCCTTGACACAGTCCGCGCGGCTGGCGCCTTCGAGAAACCTCTCGAAAATGCGTCTACAAGCACGTGCGCCACACGCGTTACATCGAGATTCTTCTGGCACAGTCGACAAACACGTAGATTGTTCTGTGATGTCGTAATTATTATTATTCCGGCCATACAATGTTTACACATTTTCCGGAAGCAAAGATTACAGAATTGATTAAGTTCTCATCTTCCACTCCTGCTTGTCCATCCAAAGATCTTTATGAATTCATCTTTTACTCAATATAGTCTGAATTTCTTTTATCCAGGTGATAGGTGGTCTTCCTTCCTTCCTTCTACCTGGTGGGGTCCAGTCCATAAGTCTCCTTGGCAACCTTTCCTTTGCTATTCTTTTTGTGTGTCTATGCCACTGTAATTTTTTGTTTGAATAAAATCAACAATTGAATTTGTCACATTCATTCTGTCCATAAATAACTTAATTTCTAATTTTTGAAATCTGGATAATGTTGCCGAACGTCTCCAAATATCAAATATTCTCCTCCTCGAAGTATTGCTGGCCTTCAAAATCCTCCAATATCAAGTCTTGCTGAAGGTCACATATTGCCATGTATTTTGTTTTGTTCATATTGAATAACGCCTTCAGACCTTTAAAATTAAAATACTTGACAAAATGTTTTAACAAAAGAATTAACAGTATCAGTGTTTGTGTGAAAGATGTCTTATAAGGTTTGTTTGTACGGTTCAAACTTATAAGTACATTTGACTGACGACACAAATAATCCAACAAAATTTATTTGAACATAACACTTTAGACGTCAATAAATAATTCGTTCGCGGACGTGAATAAATCGTATGTGTGTTTCTCCATATTTCTCTCACGCTCGCGCAGTGACGTGGAAACTGGAGTTACAGTTGTGTCGACATTTGTGTGACGTCATGTCGTATCCAGTGCTGCAGCAGGGGTTCCCGACCCTTTCACATACCGTCGGCGTATCATTCATTGGTATTATCACGTATGTTATTTTTACACGCTCGCACGTGCAGTTGTTTTTATTTTTTAATTTCAACCCCAAATACCACAGCTACCGTACACGCGAACTGAGGAAGAGGTGACTGTCAGATAGGCGTAATGAAAACTGGTACTGGCAGGCTAAACAATGATGATGTAATGATGTTTAAACTACGCAAGTAATTTAACTTTATAACACGTAACAAAAATAATGGAAACGAAGTTAATTGTAATAATGGTGATATGAATGCGGATTGTCTGATTATATGTTATACGCTGTGATTACACATTGTTGAACGAGCGAAACGACTTCTCAGTTTTAACTCGACCGCTTGGTAATTGTCTGTCTGTCTTTATGTTTAGAGTGTGGTTCACGATAGCTTTTGAAAGCACTGATCGATATCCATAAAATTTGGAATGCGCGTCTACACGTTTACTATACAGATCCCTATTGTCTGTGAGATTGACCTGTACGTAATCAAACTAATTACATACATTAAAGCTTACATGCTAATCGCTACGGCTATCAATTGGAATGTTACATTCTCCAGTATGTCGTGTGAAAGACTGACTAAACATGGCTTATTTCTTGAAAAAGTTAAAAAGTTATATAATCATAGGTTTGTGTCCACTAAGCGACAATTTTTATGAATTTGTAAAACCATTTATATTTTTATATTGAACGTAACAGGAAATAAAGTTATAATTTCGACTTCGGAGAGGCATAAAGGCAGAAGTCTGGGTCGGCCAATGAAGAGATGCAGAGATCAGTTGTAACGACGCACGGCGTAATAGGCTTTGAGCCTTTGAGCCTTATGCTTGCAAAGAAGAATAAGAAGAAGAACAAGAACAAGAAGAACAAAAACAAGAATAACAACAAGAACAAGAACAAGAAGAACAAGAACGAGAACGAGAACGAGAACGAGAAGAAGAAGAAGAAGAAGAAGAAGAAGAAGAAGAAGAAGAAGAAGAAGAAGAAGAAGAAGAAGAAGAAGAAGAAGAAGAAGAAGAAGAAGAAGAAGAAGAAGAAGAAGAAGAAAGAGAGGGAGGAGAAGAAGAAATAAATTGTGTCTCAGATATAGTTTCATATATAAAAAAAAATGTTTTAGTTAACATTTCCCAACTATCATTTGGGTAGTTCCAAATGTGCACTTGAAAGAAACAAGTAGAATAACTTGAAAAAATTGTAATTCAAGACATCCGTGTAAGAAATTTGTCTTTAATGGTGTATAATGTGTCGTTCCTTTAAATATTTAATTTAATGAAAACAAATAATTAATTACTTCTCTTTTAACTATTCCTTATTTAATAAACATAAAACTGAAACCACTAACTAATAAACTAAATCAATATAGACACTCTTGGAACTACATATACCTTACAGTTATTTGTTTTCTAGCAACAAAATTTCTTGCGGTTGGCACCAATTCCATTTCAGCAGTGACACTTGAAGTTTTTAAAAGAAATATTTAAATCTACGACAAAGAAGGTTTCTCTGCCCGGTGACTATTGTTTTATAAAATTGTATGTTATATATGAAACATAATATAAATCTAGATCTGTACTATCGAAAGTGCACGAACAATTCTATCCTTTTACTAATTAATTAAATTCAATCAATTAGAAAGCTAGACGTGTAAATAAAAACCTCTAAATGCAAATTTTAATCAAGGCCTATTGTAACACAGAAGAATTGTTAAATAACGTTTAATGGATTCGACTGGTTTTTGTAAAAACAAAACATCATAGTTTCTATCAGTAATGCCGCAATTCTCTACACCGCGCACTCAGCAACAATAAAACAACAGAAACAAATGCACCCGCCCGCGCACTAGTAAGGGGAACACGTATTGAGGTCACGTAAATTGGAATTAGATTTTCATATAAGTTAAATACCAAACACATTTGTATTTTACATTGTTATGTTTAATTGACGTATGTAAATGAATCAGAATAAATAATTTTAAAACATTAAATAATTATTTAAGCTAGTAAATTTTTGGCTTTCGTTAATAATAAAACACTGTTTTTTGGTTCAACACAGTAGTTTTATGACTTTTAACACCAAACACTTCGACCATACTACGAAGAGACATCCCCTCTGTGGCTCAACTGACTACTCAGTCTACTCAGTTATATAATTATTTAACAGAATACACCTGTAGTTATTTAAGTGCCTAAACATCTGCTTTGAGGTAAACATGTAATATATTATAATTGATTTAGAAGGATCTGAATATAGTTTTATGAAGCGTCGTTTGCGCTGAGCACCTATATAAAACGCGAGTCATGTTGTGTATAAATAAGGTCTCGTTTATTTTTAGAAAAATAGTATAACCTGCTTGTTTACAAAATTTTCTTTAAAAATACGCGAATATTGCAAAATATTGCGAATATTGTAAGTGTATTAGAAACATTCACTTGTAATCAAAACATTAAAACTACACTATTTTAAAATAAAAATAAAAACATTTTTGTATAAAAGTGTTATCATTATCTATATACGTAATTCAAAGTTTCTTGCAGCAATTATATAATATTGTGATAGTATTCAATATATTTTTCCTACGAAGAGTTTGTGAGGATCGGTCAAAAAATATAACACAAATTTTAAATTATTTGTGTTGACGTTTCGACAATATTTATTGTCATTATCAGGGCCTGTGTATGAATACAAAAGAAATGTCAATCAGGTCCTGATGATGACAGTAAATATTGTCAAAACGTCGACACAGATAATTTAAAATTTGTGTTATATTTTTTGACCGATCCTCACATACCGGTACCCTTCACCGGGAAAATTCATTGATTAACGGTCACTACGAATTTAAGGATTTAATTATACAATATAGTTTAAACTGCAACTAGTGTACTGCGTTTTTGTCAAACCTGACGCACGTTTCATTGAAAATATCAGCATCGTCAGAGGCTTGTAAGTAAATTTATTTATTTTATTTACTTATTTGTAAGATTTACTTAAAAACCACTGATGATGCTGATATTGTTCAGTGAAACGTGCGTCAGGTGCTGAAACGATAAAAACGCAATACACTACTTGCAGAAGAAAGTATATTGAATAATATTACAATATTATAAAAAATATGTTAATAGACAATATTTAGCTTTGCAAAATATATAAGTATCAGTTTTTACTGAATAGGGTATACGTATATAACATATTGAAATTGTATTAATATTTATTAATTACCGCAGATACCTTGTAAACCTGCAAAAAAGTTTCAAATTTTTTTATACCTCATATAAAATTAGGCTACGTACAATACCAGTACATAATAATTGAAGTGATTTACTTATATCAGTATTAATTCAAGTTTACCGTTGACTTTCCGTGAATAACGTTAATTAATATTTGACTTTGGGTATTTGTAGTAAAAAGGAATAATTCAAAAACCCTATGTTTTTAGTTCACAAAACAAATAGAACGTTTCCAAAAGTGAAGTATATCAACGAGGTTCAGTTGAGAAGTTCACTAAGTAAATTCTATTTGTCGTAAAAAATAACTTTTTTTCGCGTGTAGTAAGATTCGTATTTCATCTAAACACCGGTTACCTTCCAAATCTAACAGTTAATTTGTTTACTATTTACCAGTTGTTGTAAATATACGTATCATGTGCGTCTTCAAGCGCCATGAGAAATTATCAACAAAATGACGAGTGCCTAACTTAGATGCAACACCTTGAAAAACAATTATCTACGAGTATTCGAATATAAAAGTGATCGTAGGAGCACTGAAGAGGATCCCCACAGTGGGCGCCCAAAAACTGCAACAAAACCCAGATGTCATTAAAAAAATTTCATACACGGTGTTAAAAGGCAGGCGATTGACAATGAGTGGCATGACTGAGATCATAGGCGTCTCATATGAGCGTGTGTATCAGATTTTAACTAAAGAACTTGGTGTCAAAAAACGTTTTTGCAAAGTCGATGCCACAATTGGAGCTGTTGCGCCTTTGGGGCGTCCACACGAGGTTCATATTCAGTGCCAGTATGTTTACCTTTAAATTAGACTTCCTACTTACAAACACCATTTTTTCTGAAGACGCAGCATCTCCAAAGTATTTACTGTTTTGTTGTGATTTTCAATTCCCTGTACACCTTTTTTTTAAGGATGAATTTTTGTTCCATTTTTGAAAACACCTGGTTTAAAATTTTTATCAACTGGTAAACAATGAAAAAACTGACGAATATATTTGAAAAGTAACAGGTGTTTACTTAACATATGAGTCTTACAAGGCACTAAAAATTGTTGTTCTAGCGCTAAGGCTGTCGCTCCGAGAACATTTCAACTGACCCTCATATTGCAGGCAATGATTGGTGTTGGGTGTACCTAATACGCGTATATTCAATTAAAAGCTTATGGTAAATACAGTTTTTCTTGTAGGTATAGAATTGTCAGTACAAGTCGTCCACGTCAGTAGAAATTCAGCGTGGTTAGAGCAATCTTAATCGTCTTTTTTTTTACCTATATTTGATTACTTCATGAGGCAACTGTGTGGCAGAATTGGCATTTCGCCTGGGTTTAGGCGTTAATTCCTAACTCACTTCTACTTGTAGTTTCATAACAATTATATGCGGAAATTAATGTTTATTGTTATTACCGTAATTTTTGTAGATACTACTCAACTAAGCTGAAATACATAATCAATTTCTTAAACATATTGTTACGACGGACTAACTGATCCTCGTATGGTACAGTAGAAAACAAAATACAAGACATCAATTAAGTCACTAATCACCAGCTTAGTTTTATTATAACAATAAAACAATTTGTAATCAACAAGATAGTCTCTTACAATAAATCAAATAAAAATTGTTCACACGCAATAAAATCTCAACTAATATAAAACACAATTGTATTACAATTGTCCCGCACGATTATAAAACAAATAACACTTCGACACAATAATTACTTTTCACTAATAACCACTTGAATGCACAGAGTAATCGCCCGACAATAACTGAAAACTCAGCAGCAGGATATTTATAGTTTAAATGGTACCATTAATATGCGTCCGTAACAAGCCATCGAAAATTCTAGAGGACATTTCAGCGCGACCTTTGCAGAAACACGCACCTTTGGGCTAATTGGGAAACTTCTCGAACAAGGCTATCGAATGTACGAGATTGTTCCGATTACGTAACCTGCCTCGCGTGTTAAGTGTCACGTACGCATTACAGCTGCGGGAATAGAGTACAACAACGTTCTCCAATGTACTAGAACCTTCCGTGATGGCGTAACACTGTTTCTGCATTACGTAACAATATAAATCTTCTTGTAACACAATTAGTCAAGAGACAAGAAGTCTTATTAATGAAACCACTTTCCAATTAAAACGTAATGCCCAAAAGAAGGAATCTGTCGGCGGGTTTTTTAATTATTAACGCACTAAAATTAAGTCGCTGGACTACATTTGTTACACAGTCAGCTTGTGTTACATTATACTTGTGTTATTTAGGAAGCAACTGAAATTGCATGTAGAGGCTAAGCGTTTGTTTAAACAAGAGGCTTTTAATGAAAATTTCAATCAAAGCTCATTGTAGCGTAGGGGGATTAGGTAAATGACCGTTAATGGAGTTGGCTGGTTTATTGCACAGAAGCTTAGTTTGGCTACGACTGTTCTCATCACACACACACAGACTGTATTCTATTTCGCGAATTCACTACTCTCAAATTTACAGACACATTTGTTTCTGTTGGATCAATATTATTCGAACTGTCCGTAGTTTGAGCCCGATCCAGTGACTCACTTTATGATAATCTACTTTGTATTTGCAAATTCATTGATTATCAGACAGCGTAGCATTGATAAAAGACAGAAGGGAGATTTCTACAGAGTACACTAACTTCGCAAATACCCCAGAAGTTAAAACAGTTGTTGTTGTAACTTACAATTCAGTGCGTGTTATTAAACAGCGGTTTGGAATGTTTAAGCTTTCACTCAGCGGTGTCAAAAACGTTTAATTGATAAATTTTGTTATTTACTGTTATACTTTGTATTGGTCAATTGCAAACTAAGAAGACTGTTGTGTACGAGAATCTTTGTATATAAAACTGTTACTCATCTTGTAAGGAATATTACAGCCATCAGTTAGTTACAAGGACATTATTTTTTGTTTGCTTTTTGGGTTGTACGTTCGAAACACCGACTCAACAGGATCAGCATCCTACAGTATCTTCTTTGCAACCGTAAAGATAAATTGGACGACCAGCATCTTCTATCCTACCAAGCTGTATCCTTTGAACCCTGCGTAGTGTCCAAATACTAGAAGGCCAGATTGTCAGTAACTTCTGTATTTACATACAGTGCAATACAGAAGACCAACCAACCAGCATCACATTAACCGCCGCACCTTCAACTGTACTTTCAACCTCTTTTGATTCACGCAGGCAAGTAGGAGTTAAGATTCACCTCACACCAACTTGTAGTATACGCGTCGGTGATTTGATGATCCTCCAGTCATCCTTATCTCGAGCAATACTCTCTACCCCAACATAACTCTTACTACTGAGTGTCAATATATGATGACTAATATGCTCCCTGACCTCCAGAAAACGGTCATTATTTTGAATAAAGTACATTCATTCTTACACAAATTTAAATATTAAATAACTTTTTAATTATAAAAAAATTAGTTAAAAAAACAATTTCACTACTATTTGTTAGATATATGTAACGTTTATAGAACACAACCATACAATAAAAACTAAAAATTCGGTCACACTGCTGAATTTTCACAATTTTTTCAAATTTATTGTCTCTTTCTTGGGCCCTGGATATAACAAATTTTGAAATGTCCAAAACTTGATACTGCATATTGATAGTTAAAATTCAATTTTAATTATTAAAATCACATTTATTTTTAAATAAATTTTTATATTAGATAATTTTTAAATTATAGAAAAATTCTTGGTTACTCTACTAATTCTTTATTAACATAACAAATGTACAACATACGATTCAAAACATTCGGAATTGGATTACAATTCTTTTAGTCTGACATTTTGCATTTTTCTGCATGTTTACTTTTTTTTAAATTTTTATCTATTTTTTTGGTTCCTGGGGTTTTAAAATTCTGAACTTTCCAACACTACACTTAGATGTTAATTAAAAATTCTCTTCAATGTGACACCCCACACGACGTTTTGTGTTTTTATCAAATTATTCATTTACTTTTCAGGCCCTGAGGTTCATAAATTTTGAAAACTTCAAAACTAAACACTATACTGACATTGTGGTCAAAATATCTATAACTTGTTACCCTACATGAACTTTGCGATTTTTTCACAATTTCGACCACCTTACATTTTTACCTCCCGGTCCCCTATTTTTGAATGGACCAGTAGTTACAATGGTCTATTGTATATAGACCAAAAATACAATAGTTACAAATACAATAGTTTTTTGTAAACTATGAGTATGGCCATGCATACCAAATTTTTCGAAAATCGGTTGATTCGTTTAAAAGTTATCATGAGACATATCCCAAAATAGACAGACAAACAAATGCCAAAATATCAAGTTGAAACTGAGAATTCGCTTTGCTCGTTTAGTATTTCCCAGTTTAAACAATGTTTGAAAAAAGACATGTTAAACTAGGCGTGAATTGCAAGGAACGAAGGCACTTATACAAAACAGTTTACACAAAGGGGAGCGTAATAACAAGTCTCCTGGGAATACACTTTTAAATGTTTCTAAGTTAATCGTAGCTTTACAGAACGTTAGGGCGTTTCTGTTTTTATTTAAAGTAAAGTAATGTATTAAATTCTTCTAACTAATTTGTATCTTAACCGATCTATTGTTTCACAGAAAAGTTAGAAAACTTACCATTGTCACTGAATTCGTTTGGTTTTTCGTACCATTACTAGTAACCGTCTTTATAACTTGCGGATACACCGTTACAGCCTGAATAAAAACGGCAATTCTCATGAAAAAATCTTTACATTAAGTCAAATGTAGTTGAAAGTCGTCAATAACAAACAACCTCACGAAATACTTAACAGTTAACATTTTACAACAAACTGCTGTCAGATAATAACCACTGAATCGCAACTCACAACTAACGGTTGGCCTGTTCCGGAATACTGTAATTTGCGCTCAATAAGATCGCCTGTTTGGGGATGTGCACAGGGAAACAAAAATGAAAATATATAGGACTGTCATCAGACCGGTGCTATGCTACGGGTGTGAGGCATGGGCAATCACACAGAAAACAGTCGACATAGTAGACACCTTTGAAAGGAAAATCCTCAGACGCATTATAGGCCCAATACAAGAAAATGGCTCATGGAGACTGAGATACAACAACGAACTGTATCAAATATATAAAGAGATACCAGTCTCAAAATTTATAAGAATTCAAAGATTGCGTTGGGCCGGACATGTTATGAGAATGGAGGGTGGCAGGAACCCTAAGAGGGCTTTGCTGGGTACATGGGAGGGAACGAGACCTAGAGGTAGACCGAGGAAGAGGTGGGAAGATGGCGTTGCAGAAGACGCGAGAGACATGGGGATAAGAAACTGGAGGAGGGTTGCAGTGGATAGAGTGGATTGGAGGCGGAGATTGGTGGAGGCCAGGGCCCGACTTGGGCTGTAGCGCCATAGGAGAGAAGATCGCCTGTTTAACATAGTAAACTGACGAATTTATCTTATATGCCGGTAGAATAATTGATCCAGACTCTGGAAGGCGTAGAAGCCTCTAGAGCATTTATTTCCGACTGGCAGCCCGAGACCTTGTCTTGGTAAAACCAATTTAATCATTAGTCTGTTTAGTTTAATAGGTAAAGGAATATTAAAATATTATTTTAAATGAGAATGGTCTTGTAGGAGAAATGTCTGGAAAATTTTATCATTGATTCATTAATAACGTACAGTAAAGTTTGCTTTAGTTCTTTAATGGAAGCGGTATTTTCTCATTATCTTACATAAAAACGATTTTTTTTAAATCTACGTAACTGTAGGCGTAAAATGGCTTCTATGTTTTGAAGTACCACATATCTGTGAAATCGTGTTCTCTACAATGAAGTTAATCAAGAACCACAACAGAAGTCGCCTCACGGGTTCATCTCTGCTTCATCCACTTACGTAGTGGTGTTATCCGTGGAAATGTGTGGAAATCCCACGTTGCTGCTTTAGTGGCTGTAGCAAATCGACCTCAGTTTTCACTTTAAGGATTTTATGTAAATAACAAAATGTTTAATATATCTATATATAAAACTCAAAGTCTGAGGATTTATTTTTATTCTTTCTATTTCTTTCTTTCTGTTTTCCTCATCTTCTATACAACTGTTTAATCTATGACATAAATTATTTATTGCTACCATTTTATACTACATTGGACGGTATGAATCATTTGGTATTATAACATCCGTATATGTGCTTTTCCTATAAATGTCAAATTTTATTTTATTTTCTTTTGTTATTCTTATGTTTAAATCTAGGGAATTTATTTCCTTGTTTCCTACTTCCATTTTAAATTTTATACTCTCTTCTAATTTGTTAACCTCTTCAAAAAATACCTTTAATTCTTCATCATCGCCCTCCCATATTAACAAGATATCGTCTACATACCTCATCCATTTCTTAATTTTGTCTTTATTTTTCACTGTTGACATTATTTTATTTTCAAAGTAATTCATGTAAATTTCTGCCATTATCGGTGACATTGATGAACCCATTGGAAGTCCCTTCTTCTGAATATAAAACTTATTATTAAACCTAAAATAATTTTGCTTCAAGCACTCTTGCATTATTTTTATTAATTGTTCTTTCTTTTCGTATCCTTTCAATTTGTTCTATTCAATTAGTTTTAACGTTTTTTCAACCGGGATGTTTGTAAACATATCTACTACATCAAGCGATATTAACCTTGAACTTTCTTTTACTTGTACTTCTTCTTTCAGTGTTTCTATCAACTTTTTGTTATTTTCTATACTACGTTTTTTCTCGAAGTCATAATATACTTTTAGTATCTTACTACAGTCTTTTGATAACTTATATGCTGGTGCTCCAATAAACGATATTATTGGCCTAACTGGGTGGTTTTCTTTGTGCAATTTTATCTGACATTTAAATTTAGGCGCTTCCGGATTTGATTCTGTTAGTTTTATTTTATTCTTAAACATAGTGGAATTTTTTTATTAATTTCTTCACTCTACTTTGAAATTTATTAGTATAATCATATTTAATCTCTTCATAATTATTACTTTTTATAAATTCATTCTCTTTCTTTATATACTCTTCTTTATCTATTACCACTACGGAGTTGCCTTTGTCCGCTTTTGTTACCATAATGTTATTTTGTTTATTTTAATTTTTAACTGTTTTATGTTTCTCTTAACAGCCATACTATTTCCTCCTTGTTTTCTGTTCTTTTCTTCTAATGTTCCCACAATGTTACTAATTTCAAATCTCAATTGTTTTTTTATTTTCTCTTCTTTTTCTTTGCTTATTATACTTTCAAATTCTATTAATAAACCTTCTTTATTCAAATTTTTTGTCGGTGTATATTTTAGGCTTTTTTCTAATAATTTCTTTTCTTTATTATTGAATACCACCTCTGTTAAATTAACTATTCTCTCGGATAACTTCAAATCTGCTTGATCTGGTTTTTTCATTCTCATATCATTAATTTCTTTTAAACATTCCAATTTAGTTTTCAACTTCTTATTTCTTTCTTCCAATTTCGTCTTCATATACCGCTCACCAAAATCGTACAAAATTTCTTCTATTTCTATGTAATTATAATTTTGATGTAGTTCTAAGTGCATTTTTAGTAATTTTTTATTATACGTATTCAGTTGTTGATACAAATATTTTATTTCCTGTTTTCACTTTTTTCTATTTTCTCTTTTCTCTTTTATACTATTTTCTTTTTTCACTTATTTACAATAAATATTTTGAAATTTTTATATTACTTGTTGAAAATTTATGGTCTATGATGCGGCCCGCCGATAGTTACTCAGTTTATTTGCGGTTTTCAAACGCTTTTAGTTGGAAACCACTGGCGTATATCATTCGAAATTGTGACGTTAGCTGACCCTTAAACATTAGTAAAAACCTGCCATTCAGGTCGCCTTTATAACAGATATTACAATATGTTCTTGTGATTTTAGATGAGCCATATGTTTGTAATAAGGCAGAATACAAGCGTATGCCGCATTTTATAAAATACTACCTATTTTTACTTAACTGGTATGACTACTGTATTTTTCTGACTAGATCTCAAATTGTTTATTGACGGCACTTTTAAAAAGCTTATAAATAACGCAGTAATGTTTATTATGTAAGTAACGTAATAGTAACACATTAGCAACATTTTAAAAGTTGTATTAGAAACTTATAAAATGAATTCAGTAAAAAGTAAAATCGTTCGTATTTAAAAACGGTATACTTATGCGCATGCGCAATACAATTTTACTGTTTTCCAATTACAGTATGTGTACAATCATAAATTCAGTACTGCCCGTCAAACAATAAATAATGAAAGGTTTAGCGAGGAACGGTCAATAAGTATAGGCACAAGTCTTACATCATTTGTGTCGACGTTTCGACAATGTTTATTGCCACCATCAGGGCAATAGTTGAGCTCTTACGACACAAGATACACAACTGAATGTATACAACATATGCGCAACACACACTTTCCCATTGATATCTGAATTAGTGTGTCATCTATGTTCGCACTGTTTTTCTTGTCATACGGGTTTTTAAAATACATTTTCCTCGTCGTCGTCATCCTTTACGGCGTAGGCTAGCAGCCTGTTCCAGTCTCAATGGAACCATCGTTTACGGGGTCTTCTCACACTTCTCTTCCCTCTTGGTTGACAGTCAAGGGCTCTTGAAAATATAGTTGGATCCATTATCTCTACGTGTAACCGCCACTCCGTTTTGTACCGAATGATTTTCTCAATTAAGCTTTCAGCTCTGCCTAGCTCCATTCTAATATGATCATTTCTAATAAGATCTCTCCCCGTACAACCCTTTAGAGCCCTCAAGAACCTTATTTCCGCCCCTTGTATTCTAGACACCTCTTTGGCCTTCTTAATCCAAGTCTCACTACCGTACAGCTGTTGAGGTATGGCCATTAAATTATAATATTTCATTTGCATCTTTTTCCTTGTTTTCTTCTTTACGTGTTTAATGATGCATCTACAAAGCGACTGGAAGAGACTAATTTTGCTTTCAACCTCCTTATCATCTTGATATGTAATGCTGCACCCTAGATACTTGAAATCTGGCACCTGTTCTGTTGGCGAGTCCTGTATGACAATCTTTTTTCTAACATGATTTGCCCCAGAAAATGCCATAACTTTTCTTTTAGATAAGAAAATGGTTTGATTAAGATAAAACGTTATTAAGATAAAACGTTATTAAGATCTGCGTCTAAACGTTATTAAGATAAAACAACGACCTTAAGGTGTAAAATATTTTTCCTACGCCACAAAAAATGACTATTTTGAAGTCAAAATTAATTGTTTTTATTATAAACCATGAAGATATTCTACAATATCTACACTATCGTGGCATGAGTCAGCGTTTTCCTTCATATCAGGTTAATAGTGAACATTGGGGCATTATGACCCTTCAAAACAGAAGAGCACTGCAAGATGTGTTCTTGAATTTATCTATAAGAGTATCCACGTGCTTACTGAGATAGATGTCTCGAGGATCGGTTACAGATTTCCTTACGAAGGCCTTTCTTATTCAGATAGACTTACTTGCGGCAGAGTGTGTTGGCTCAATTATCAAGATTCATCAAAATTACCAACATAGTTTTTGACAGTGAAGGAATTGACTGTTTCTATCAGAACATTAATTCCTTTATGAAGAATTTTATGAATATACTGGAGCGAGACTTGTGACTAGGACATCTAATTATTTTAGAATTTTATGTTGTATATAAATTCATGTTACCTGTTGTTTATTTTATATATGTGTAGTAAATATCCATTTTATCTGTGGTATATTGACGCCTCCCCCTGAAATGCGTCCCAGTTACATGAAATGCATAAACCAAGGTATTCATACTGTTCGATGAACTCTCTTCACATCATAATACAGTCGTTCTGCTTTCTGATTATAAATCTAAAAATTTAGAAACCTTCAAGGAGTTTTGCATGGTTATAAGGGGAAATGTGAAGGCCATCACTTAAAAAAACCTTAACTTATTTATGTCGGCTCAAAAGAAATTTCCTGATAAACGACACATTAACTGAAGCAGTAAATTTCAGTTTAGTGCTTTTCTGTAACTGTTTAATGAAGAAGGAAAGAGGAGTCGTACGAACCACCATCATCATTTCCCTACATGGTATCCCTATCATTTCTCTACATGGTATCCGACATTTACAGGTCCCGTCTTCAAGAATCTGAGCATCTTTTCTTTTGTGCACCGTGTGGTCTACAGATTCTACGCTACGGTTTATGAAACCTTATCCGTTCCACGATCCATGGCTTTCCCTTATACTTATGAAGTCCTTACGTCTGGACTAGACGAATTCTACTTACATCAAGATTACATCCTGCTTTCTTTCAGTCGTACTGCAGTTCTTTCAGAACTAATCAGTTTACCTTTTTATTGTTTTCTTTTCACAGGTGTATACGATGCCTTTCTACGTAATACGTAAGTTTATATTTACAAAGTCACCAAATTGTCGTGTTTACTATTATAGTCTCAATATTCACAACAACAATATGTTTGCTGTCAGAGTTTATATTTACAAAGTCACCAAATTGTCGTGTTTGCTGTTATAGTCTCAATATTCACGACAACAACAATAACTTTGCTGTCAGAGTAACCTATCTTTACGTCACTGTTCAGCTTTCTCGTCTATTTCAACGTAGGAAAAGCTGTTTTTGGCAGTTTCGACTCATGTTATTAAGTGTTTGAAGTAAAACAGAGATCTAAGTGGTGAAAAAGCAGAATTTAATTTTATCTAAATATCACTATAATATTGACGACTCGGAACACAAAGTTTTTTATAAGTAAAAACGTAAAGTTTTACCTTACAGCCTAAACCGGCCTTCACCTATAGAAGGCTTCATCAGAGGCTGTTGTGAACTTGTACGCTTGGACGTTGGCTCGTCTTGCTAAGTTAAATTCTGATGAAGCCTTCTATAGGTGAAAGCCGGTTTAGGCTGTAAGGTAAAACTTTACGTTATTACTTATAAAAAACTTTGTGTTCCGAGTCGTCAATATTATAGTGATATTTAGTTAAGTAACGGACACGTCATGGACAACGAAATCCAAGAATTTAATTTTATCCTTTCATGGCATCCAGCATGGCACTCCACTAATCATAAAAAACTAAATACTTAGATGATATATTTCCTCAGCTAAAACATCATTGATCCCACATATTACAGCGTAAAGGTTCAAATTTTAATGCGACATTTTTATTAAAATTTATTTTAACATTAATATCAGTTAAATATTTAGAACTCATATCATAGATTCCTCCCAGTGCCTCCTCGGAAACATTTCTGTTGCCGGTATTCGAAATGAAAAACATAAAAACGTGAGAAAGCATGTAAGATAAATGGAAAAATTAATTTTGAGTTAAATTTATATAAACGTACTCTTAATTTTTAAATATGGATGCAGAAAACTTGTAATTTAGAACCTTTCATAAACAGTGTATTCTCTTTGCTTGTCTGCTTTCGTGCGTGCATACCCCCCTCCCACACACACAAGGACATACAGGAATAATGCAATGTAATGGAGCTTTAGTGTGTATTGTTCAGTAAACTGAAGCCCACTCTAACGGGTAGCTCTTCTGCAATGCGACACCACAGTTCCTTTGTTTGCTTGGATTGTTTTTAAACCAGCCTCTATACGCACCCCTGTGAAATGAAATGGTGGACAGTGTTAAAACCACACAATCCCTTAGAGTTTCAACGCACCCTCGGCTTTATATATAGTTTTTAATTATATTAACAAACTCCATAAAACAAACCCTACCGTACCATATGCGAAGACACAAAAGATTTAAACTGCACGGATTCATAAAATGTTTTATGTGTCTTTGATTAGAACATTTATTAATTTTATAAAATGTTAAAACTGAAGCAAAATATCTCACGCAGTTTAATATGTATCAAAAATAGACTAATAAAATTAAACATATATGTGGGACAACCCCTAGAATCTTAAAATACAAAACGAGGAAAGAAGACACCAAGCTTAAGTTTTATAAGACTATAGGTGTAGTGGCGGCGCTGTATGGGAGTGAGACATAGGTACCTTCACAGAGAGACAGGGGAAGGTTACATCAGCAGAAATGAAATTTCTCAGGTTGGTCAAAGGCTGCACGTTACGAGACAGAATAAGAAACACACAGATTAGTCGAGAATTACAAATTTTTAAATTACAGGATAGAATTACGGAATACAAGGCCAATTGGTGTAAGCATTTGGGAAGAATGCAGCAACATCGCCTTCCCAAACTTGCCTTGAATAATAAACCTACAGGGTATAGTAGTGTGGGGCCTCCGAGGACGAGATGGTTTCCGGAATGCAGCCTAAACCGTGAAGTAGAGATGTTGATGATGATAATGATGTTAATGTTGAAGGATTAAAACATTAATCATAACAAATAATAATTAAAAATTTGTTAGTTGTACGGTAGACAGGTACCTTCTAGAGTTATTTTGAATATTGACACTGTGCATATTAAATATTCCAAAGATTTAACAGTAAAAATGGTGTACGAGGTGTGTCCGGAAAGTAAAGATACAAAGGTCGTAATTGGTCTAAAAATATTTATTTACAAATCATTAACTGACAGTTACGTAAATACATATATCTTTATTTCTCTACATAATTACCGCCATTATCCATGCACCTATTAAGTCTGGGAACCAGCTTTTGTATCCCCGTGTCATAGAAGTCTGCCGCCAACCCTTTGAACCATGTCATGACCTCTTCTTTTACCTCGTCATCGTCATCGAACTTTTTTCCGGCCAGATATTGTTTCAGGTGAAGGAACAAGTGAAAATCACTGGGCGCGAGGTCCGGGCTATGCGGCGGGTGATCCAAAACATCGCATTTCCAACTGCCGAGCAGCGCAGAGGTCACGCGTGCAGTATGCGTGCAGTTGGAAATGCGATGTTTTGGATCACCCGCCGCATAGCCCGGACCTCGCGCCCAGTGATTTTCACTTGTTCCTTCACCTGAAACAATATCTGGTCGGAAAAAAGTTCGATGACGATGACGAGGTAAAAGAAGAGGTCATGACATGGTTCAAAGGGTTGGCGGCAGACTTCTATGACATGGGGATACAAAAGCTGGTTCCCAGACTTAATAGGTGCTTGGATAATGGCGGTAATTATGTAGAGAAATAAAGATATATGTATTTATGTAACTGTCAGTTAATGATTTGTAAATAAATATTTTTAGACCAATTACGACCTTTGTATCTTTACTTTCCGGACACGCCTCGTACTTTAAGTTTGTTATTATGCAAAAAATAACAATACAATTTGTATATATTTACAACGCAATTTTAAAATAAAATTATATTGTTTACAATTAATTTATCTGGGAAATTAATTTTAACTTAATTGTTTGGTTACATGTTAATTTTCATTGATATAAGTAAACATCTCCAAAAATCTGATTTATTTTTATTCTGAAAGGACACAGACCGAAAATTCCTTTTATTGTTTTAAAAGCTTACTAGGTAAAGCTGGCTACTCTCGCTTTTTGTGAAAATCTAAGTGTACATTAATCATCGTTACTGGGCACTGGGAACAGTAATTTACTTGTGCGGGATGCTATACACTTCCCGTACGAGTTGCTTCTAGTTATCTTCAATTTTCAACAAAATCTTAAATTATTCGGGTGTGGATTATAGAACAGTAAATCGGCGTGAGGTTAGACACAAGCAGTACATCTGCTAGCATAGGACGTACTAAAGTAGATTAAGTACTGCTAGAGTACACTGAACATACACATACATTTAAACAAACTTGTTTAATTTCTATAAATTTATATAAACAAACATTTTAATAAATTTCTAATGAACTACAAAATTATCCGCACGTGAGGATTATAAAATGTAAAAACGTGACATTCTTATGCCCAATGTTAGGTAATCTGCGTAACGTGTCAGCAGGATGTATGCAAGGTCGGACGTTGACATAGCTTCCAGTGTGTTCTAGCTTGCCTGTAACTACGTAATTGTACTCGACTCGCCGCCTGGAAAGCGGTAGATACTTCCCGTACCTCGGCAAGGTATACATATTTAAGCGGCCAACGAGCGGCCAGGTTCAGTTTGGACTGCTACATTAACGTGCGTTATCAGAGTTTTTGTTACTGTGACTTGCGGTTAAAGGATTGTAAACACAGTAAATAACTTATACTTATTGTTTGCTTCATAACTATGTACAGGACAATCTTTAGCTTAATGAACTGTGTTTGTGTCTTTGTAACTGTAATGAAAGTTGTAATTAGAGATTTAATCTGGTGTCAGATATTCTGTTTCTACTGAGCGAGATGTGTATAGTGTAACAGTACATATAACACCACATCCACCTACGTACTGAAAATTAATTTAAAGGCCACCACTAGTAAAAATACATTAAAAGGTCTAGGATACCACCATGAAGACAGAAGAAGAAAGTACCATAAGTTTAAATAAGTGAAGCATCATTGAAAGGAATTCACTAGTAAATGCACCAATAAAGAAGAAAAGAAGAATAAAGACGAGACGACTGACATACTTTACCCAATAGATCAGTGAGAAGGACACCAGACAACAAAAGAAGAAAGAAAGATCAGTGAGGAGGACACAAGAGAACAAAAGAAGAAAGAAAAATCAGGGAGAAGAATACAACAATGACAACTTCAAGAAAGAAGAAGGAAGAAACAATGTGAAGAAGACAAGTGAAAACCACATCATGTATAAAAATGAACAATAGTGAGAAGGAGATCAGTGAAGAAAGAGGAAGGAAGATATCCAGAACAAGCACAAGAACAAGGGAAGGAAATTGAAGTATAACAAACTAACATAAACCTTTGAAAGAATAATTGTATTAAGAAGAAAAAAGAAATGTTAATTAATTACATGATATAAATCCCTAAGCTGTATGGTAAAGTCAACACTGACCACAACTCATTTAATGAATACATTCATTGTCTATGTGAAACACATTATTATAAATAAGGACTAAATATTGTAAATAAAGAGTCACAAGCAAACTAAATAAGGACAAGATAAGTTTATGATAGCTAAATGATGTGTAGTTATAGAATAAACAGAAGAATAGGTCCCAAAATAATGAATGACCAATTGTACAGTGGGAATGATGCTAATACAAACCCACTAACTAACAACATATAAGATAATACAGGAGTAAACTAAATGTGAAATATTAATAATCAATAACCAATGTACAAACATGGAATGAAAACCAGTCGAATAGACTAATGTAGAAATATACAGCCAGCAACAACACCTTACTGCTTACTAAACCTATAACATAACCTAATCTGGGCATCCAGTTTTCAGTAAAACTTGATGAAAACTAAATCAAAACCATATTAAACTAAAATGTAATGAGCTAGGAAGTAAATAGAGCATATAAGGAATGTTTTGTACACGGTAGCTAATAGTATAACTGAATATAAAAGCTATATTTATGTAATACAAATATGACAATATGCTTGTAATGGCAAAGAGACATTATGCAACCAAAATCATGTTATAAACACATTATACAAAGATAGTAACTCAACTAATGACCTGATGTCAGACAGAATACTGTTCAGATGAGCAAATGCAACCAAAATAACTCTCTAAATAATTTATATAAATGTAATTACAACTAAACCATTGTAACAGTTAGCTGCAAGTAAAGTTTACAGCCACTAAACCTAGATAATAACAGAACCAAATGCAGAGTGAACTGCATCACAATAACAATAAGATCATTGTGACTATTTTAATTATCAATTAGAGAATAATGCGAATAATATTTGTAGGATACCAAACATACAACAAGGTAACTCCATATAGGCATGGCAAGCCTAATTAATAAATGATAATTAAGGCACTAAACCAATAA
Source organism: Magicicada septendecula (assembly GCA_034769895.1). Classification (NCBI taxonomy): domain Eukaryota; kingdom Metazoa; phylum Arthropoda; class Insecta; order Hemiptera; family Cicadidae; genus Magicicada; species Magicicada septendecula. The sequence goes on along the minus strand of CM068374.1, from coordinate 78,630,854 downwards.
TGTAGGGAAAAAGAACACTGTCAGTAGTGACTTAACCCATCGATGTTTAATTATACAATGTTAGAATTCAATTAAATATTATTATTGCTAGGGAATAAGAAAAACAAAAATGTATAACAATAGGTTTAAGTTCGAATCTATGAAAACGGACATAGTGTTAATATTAAGGCATAGTTTTAAGTGAAAATTGTACAGTAGTTTAAGAACGAGATATTACCATAGAAAATGGAATAAAAACAATATAATATTAATAATTAATGGCTTAATGGACACTAAGTATAAGCACTAAGTGCGAAGTCAGCTATCCCTAGTCAGAAATATATGATGAGGGGGTTCAAATTAATCGTCTTTAAAAATCATGAACAATGAGGGTAATCACAATGTCATCAGTACAATTATAAGGAAGATATTGGACTTATAAGAATAATTGTATTATGCTGTGCCCTTTCGCGTGGGTATGTAAGCCACGATTTCTTAATCTTGTTCCCAAAACTGACGCTGTTGGAAGCGTCTGTTTTGACGAAGCCTACCGTAAATAAACGAATTAAAATAAACTGACCAATCAGAGCTTATAAAAAATCCGAAATTCATCATTCCGACAGAGGAACCAGAGACAGTCTTTCAACATCAACGAAGCGAGCTGCATGCTCGTCGTCGCTCCAGAAAAACGTGCTTTTGACAGCAACCAGACATAAACAACGTTAACCTCAAACCGATATATAGGTTACATACATTGAAGAATCAGTGCAGTATATTTCTAAGTGTACTTTATTCGGAGTTAATGCGCATAGGAGTGGGTGCAGTGCAGTGATAAAATTTAATTAATTAATTAATAAAAAAGAAATTTTAATTAATTAAAAAGTGTTAATAAGAAAAAGTGTAACCCTTCGAACGACAAGATACGCAAGTATTCATACCCACAGCTATAATGTTATGATTAGATGATAAGAAAGATAACTGAACGCTAATAGCGATTTAAATTAACCTATAGTAAACAATTAAATTCCCTATTCTTAAAAGAAGGGATCTGATGAATACAAATAAACAATGTCGAAGTTGAACGATTTAAGTAACGACAATTTCAACTATTTGTATACTATAAATATTTAGAATAAGTAAAGACATTGTACTATCAATGAAGAGTGTATGTGCTCTTATGCTATTAGCAGATAGGAGTATGGAATATTTTGTTGCTAAATTTAAGTAAGAGTTACGCCAGAGAGTGATAACTACAATAAATGAATTATCGTTACCTGAACTAGGAATATCCAATTTTAAAGATGATCTTAGTCCCTGACACTGGATCATAACAATTACTATCAATTAATAATAACTATTTAACCACTTTTAACCAAACAAGGTTGCATAAACGATATTTAAAGCATATGTCTAACCATGAACAGTCGTTCATATTTTGACTTTTTTTAAATTAATAATCAATGAATTCTTATCTTATATGTTTGTTCTAGCCGTAGCAATTATCTCAAATAAGTGTATTTTGCAGTCTAAAAGAACCTACTACTTTTATTATTATAATTATTAATAACATTTCAAGTCGAATAATACGACATAACCTGTATGTTTGTCAACACACATTTTGTAACTAACCAGAGGCAGTCATGCCAACTTGAGCTTATCAATTGTTGTAGAGTCCATGTTCACACATAAAATATTAATTGTTAACCAGAAAGAAGAGCAAAACGTATTATTGTATTAAATTTCATTGTGTTAGAATTGAATAAATAACCATTATTATTTTTACCATTGAAAGAGTTGACCTTTATTGTATCAGTAAATACAGCTTAGAGGAGAAGAACGAGGCGGTTGGTACCATGCTGAAAGTGCGAATCATTCAAATTGAGTCATTTTATATTTTGTTTACAACCGTACTGACCTATATATTTATAATATTATAAAGTATGAGTTACCATGAATGTCATGTCTATGTATGTGTATGTTAGTATATAGGAAGAAAACTACTGATCTTCTCACCACCGCTGATCAACGAAGAGTCGACAGAACTTCGATTGGAATAATTCTAAGCAGTGAATATAATACATATAATTAAACCATTTAAACAGACAGCTAATACGACGAAAAGAGTGTAAGTAACCGGCTTATTCAATCCTGGATTCAACAATAGGTTGAATTGAGGGGAATAAGTCACTAAACAGATAAATAATAATAAAATACGAGATTGAATAATAATAATTAGCCGAGTGCAAGACCCATTTTAAGTAAAAATAACCCTGAGACTACTACTTAATAATAAATATAAATAATTATAAACAGAGACGGATCGCGTCCTCTTACAAATTGGCTTCCATCGCGGGGCATAGAAGAAGGGGAGGATTCGCGTCATCTTATAATAGTAATCCTGATAAACAATCAGATGAGCAACTGTACAACACGACGCTTCATGCAATCCGCGTAGCAATATGCTTGTAAAAAGAAACCTGTTTAAAATTTGTACATACCGTCAGAACAAATGATATGTCAGAGAAATCACAGATTAATTTAATAATATTGGCCTCAGAAAACCAAGCAACCAAGTATGCTACAAGTATTTACTAATCGAATTCATTGACATATAATTTTAACGAAATTTTACTTTTGTCATAATACTGTGCGAATACGTAAGTGTATTAATATTCTACGTGCTTATGCCATAGTTATTAATGCTTTGATTAATAAAAAATGTTTAATTGGTTTAATTTAATTGGTCGTTTAAATTATTTGAGATAGGTCGTTGTGTCATAACTATGAATTTGTAGAGCCGGGGTCTCACACAAAGTTTGAAAACAACTAATTTGTATATAAGAAGATACAAAATAATACCAAACCAGAATTTAAAAAAATCAAAGTTTTTACATCGTCTTTAAGGTAATCGTTGTGTAGATCGCCTAAAGTAAACCGAACATTAGCAGCTGCTGTAACAATACTCTTTCAGAGTACAAAAGATAGCTACAATACGTATACACAAATATAGTTGAATCAATGTTGGTATTTATGAATATAGAAGTGGGTTTGGAAGAGGAAAATAAAGCTTCAGACAATGAATACAAGATTTAATTTTAATCCGTAATCCACAGACAGAGTACACTTAAATTGAACACTAAGCAATTAGTGTACCAAGTTGTTGTACTTTGCTACGTAATGTTTAAACCAAACTAATGCCTTTGCGTGTCCGTGTGCGTCCGTCTGTAAAAGTGTGTGTGTGTGTGTGTGTGTGTGTTCGGAATAGATTTCCTATAATGTCAAGTATAACAAACCTATACTTTCATTAGAGGTGCTAACTTGTAGGCCTACTGAACTTGCAGCTGGTCTGCAAACTAACTAAATTTTAGAACCTACATAAGCTTTTTTGTGTGTTTACTTTATCCCTATGGTGTATGTTTTTACAAAAATATTTATGGATTTTGTTGTCCATGACGTGTCCGTTGATTAACTAATTATAAATATATCACTACTGACTCGAAACACTATTTTTATTGGTAAAAATATAATGAGATATAAATGATATATTTGTAATTAAAAATATTTATTTTTGCTTGTAGGGACAAATTATTGTGTTGAATGGATATATTCACTCATACATATATTAATGATCGTGATAGTAAATGTGTATAATTTTAAATTGTATTGCTACTATACAAAGCTCCTAAAAAATCTACAGTAAGTCTACCGTTAGTTTGTGTTTGAAACAATTTCTGAACCTGTTTACACAAACGGTTAATAACACAACACTAAAATGTATACATGGACGAATCAGAATTATTTCTAATACGCATGAGAGAGTGTGTTAGTTAACGCTTTGAAGACGTAAACGTTGCCTCATATAGAGACTAGTAATAAGAGTACAATAAAAGAACAGTCCCTTTAACAGATACATACGATTCCAACCTCGTTTTATGGAGACATATTAGAGTAAGATGGTTCCTATTTCCCCAAACTTTAAATAACAAGACGAGACTTGTCGTCATTGGCCTGATTTACGTCTCAACTAATAGTTGCCGGTTGCCGTAAGCAACATTTACTGCTAATGAGGTTTGAGTTTGTTTGCGGTAGTACAAACACACATAACGTTGTTCAATTTAGTTAAAGTACTCTTACGAACTTAGACAAACAAAAGCGAAACAAGCATACACGCTCAACCTAAGTACTTGTCGAATGGTCGCTCGGCAAATTGGTAGAATATTTTAATAGAATTTTAATTTAATGAATAAACATTTGTTTTAATATTACAGATACTTTTTATTTATCTGGCAATTGTTCCACCTGTTACGGCAGCTTCAGAGATAATGTTTGATTTGAGGGAATAAAGTGCATTTTGCAGGGGGAGGAGTGGAAGTACTGTATGACAAAGGGGTCAACAATAAAACCAGGTAAACGGTTAGTGAACAAAGGTGAGTGTTCTTACTGTTTGGAGAAAATCAAAGTACCGCTACTGGATAATTATAAATCGTATACGGTAAGGTTTTGTGTCCAAGCCAATTAACAGGTCAAACTAAGGGTCACTTAAACTAACGTAAATATACAGAAATTATGTGTAATACAATTACTAGGTGACTATAGGTAACTTACAATAAGGTGTTGTGTCCAGCTAATTTATAGTAACCAATTTACAAACAAAATAATATGTAATTCACAGTGTAGTCTGAACTATATTAAAATATATACAATATTACTTATCAGACCGGTTGTTACTTATGGAGGCGAGACATGAACACTGATAAAAAGAACAAGAAACAATAATAAGGTTTGAAAGAAAGATCATAAGACGTGATTATGGCACGGCTAAAGAAGACGACGAATGGAGAATAAGAAATAACCAGGTGATAGAAGAGCTATCGAACACACTGTAAGATTCATAAAGGCTCAACGATTACAATCGTTAGATCACCAAGAACAAATGGATTATCAGCATATGCCAAAGAAAATTCAGAGGGAGCAAGTCTATAAAAGCAGAAAGAGGATAAGATGGTTGGATGATGTGCTAGAAGAAGATCTCAGAAGAATGGATGTGGAGGCTTGCACTGAGATGGCAATGGACAGGGGACTTTGGAGAAGATTGGTGTTGGAAGCCAGGAATCGCGTTGGGCTGTAGTAATAAAGAAGCATAAGAAGAAGGACCTCCAAAATATTTGGAATATTTATCTATTCATAAAAGAAGAAGAAGATGTATAATATTAAACTGAAGATGTATGATTTAAATTATTGACTAAGTTAATGTTGAGTCTGTCCTGTAGTGGGTTTCTTGTTAATTTTTGTAGTCTACTGTAAATACATCTAAATTTTCTATTTCTCCTGTGATTTGAGTTACCAGTTCAATTCTATATCGATGCTGAAATACCATAAAAATGATTCACTGTTAAACTTAACGTTTAAGGGTATGAAACTAATTTTGAGATTTGTTTATACAGTCCGAGTTTTCCTCTTTATATCGTGGAATTTTTCATTTGCGACTTTGCATATTTTCTCGAAGGATTATTGGAAATTACTAAAACTTTTAACACTTGTAGGTGACATAAGTTTGTGACTTGAATTCCGAATTAAGGAAGCACGCCGTTTTTTTAAATTAACAAGACAAATTATAAGATTTCGTTTTTATTCAATAAAATAACATACTTTGCACTCTTTTACGTATGATCATGCTTAATTTAAACGCATTGGTAGTCAGAGTGCAGTCATAGTACTCACACTATAGTTTTCTGCTTACTATTACAAGATATTGTAAAAATTTAAAATTTTCAAATACAGTTTTTATAAAATATTTATTTGATTATTAAAATTATTATGCATTTAGTAAACAAATATTGCTTCACCTCGGGGCAGTTTCAGAAAGCGCCTACGTTTTATACTTTGTGCCCTACGTTCACAGACTTCCTTCACGTAGACTCTCATAATCACTTAGAATATGTCTCAAGAAAACAATGACAAAAGAAAAAAGAAAATTCAAGCAGCTGAAATGAAAATTTTAAGAAGCACAGAGGAATATTCTCACCTAGATAAGAAGAGGAACGAAATGGTTAGACAAAAACTTTCAAATAACTTATATAAAAATGACAAAGCGGTTGCGCATTTTGAAACTCTTTCTCCTCGCCATTCCCTCCCATGAAGCTTCTAGTCTACGTTTCGCTAATAACTATATATATATGCCTGTAACAATGACGGCAGAAGAGAACAATAAACGTACCTATAACAAAACGTTTTACAGATTTTTGCGTCTTTGCTTGCTAATCTCATAATGCTGGATCAAGGTATGTTTAATCTCATAATGAATAAGCTTCTTGACCACCACCAAGGTAATAAGTGGGTACAAAATGAATAAAAAGTAGATACGTATATTTTGCTATGTAGACGACGCAGTGCGCAAAGGATAGAAGATACTTTGCAGCACTTCTTTACAAATTCGTGATAACAGTAACAAAGTATAACATGATAGTCTCAATAGACAAGGCCAAGTCAATGGTAAATTCAAAAGATTCCATTCTATGTAAACTGGAAATTGGAAGAAAAGATATAGAGCAGGTCCCGCACTTTCACTATTTAGGGAGATTCGTGGCTAGTGACCGAAATACCTACAAGGAAGCAAGAATACATGCAATGACATATAGAAAGTGAAGATTTAGAAGGTGATGGTACGACCTGTGGTGACGTACGGAACTGACACGCGGGTGAGCACCAGTAGAACAAAAAAACTGTTAAGGAATTGGAATGAGTACACTCAGAACATTTGTTGGAAATACAAGACGTGATAGAATAAAAAATAATGCCATAAGACGGCAGTGTCAAATAGAGGATATAGTAAGAGTTTGTCAGAAGGCAAAAACGAGAATGGAATGACCATGCTGACAGGGAAAGCGGCAATAGATTAATCAAATAGTAAGAGGTTCTAGACCGTTGGCAAAACGGAATCCTGGCGGACTACAGAAGGGATAAACGGAGGACTTGGAATCGACTTCTAGCCAATCTTCTTGAAACGTGAAGAAAGACAGGCAAGCAAGTAAGCCTATATAACAGAAGAAGAAGAAGAAAATAATTTTAAATATAAAATGTCCTTTAAATCTATATACAAGTTTTTCGATAATGTAAACACACAACAAAGTTACAAATGGGTATTGTTCTGTCCGGATGGTACACGAATGTATACAAAATATGTGACACTTGAAACCACGAGTCAGTCTCTGATCATACTATATTTATTGTCAAACTAAGACAGCGGACTTTAGTGTTGTCATATTGACTTCAGTAGTTGTTTGACAACTGACAAATGTTCAGCGTGCACAAGTGCACAGCAGTTTATGTAGGATACGGTGTCATGTGTTCCGAACGTAAAAAACGGACGATAAAAATGAATAAGAGAAGAGGCAGTTTGGAATAACAATGACACGATACCATACAGACACGGTGGGTGCGTTGTGAGTGATAAGGCTTCGCTTTCCTTTTATAAGCAGGAGATTGTCTCTGCTCTGATCCTCAGTGCGCTGTCCCAACCACACTTCGGATCTTTTCTCTTCAAATATGTGGTCTGTTTCTCCGTAACCTTTACATTTACTTAATCTTTAAATAATGTTTCATCATCTGATTTCACCTGCCACTATTTACGTTTATTAGTATGTGTATTTAACGGTGTACAATGTTTTATATAAAATAAATAAAAACTGGCAAATAATAATTTATAAACCAACGAAGAAAGTAGTTTGTGTAAAATAAATATACACCTTTACTGACACAGATTTTTATATTTATTAACTAAAAGACGTGAAAGTAGTAAATGATGAAGCATAAATGAGACAGATATAGTATACTTTACGTGGCACAGAACAATTCTGAATACATCTGTGTGGTATAAACTGCAGTTGAAGCGCTCCATTAGCTGGCAAAAATATCTAGGTTTAATTGTGTAGCAGTCTGGAATTAATCTGCTGCGTTGGACAGCTTTAAAATTCTCGTTGCGAGTACTAACACTTTAGGCAGTTTCGTACACGTGAATTGCGGGCGTCAGTTTGTCTAAGCTTTTTCTACACGTAGAAAATTGTTTATTTTTGTCTTGTAGAAAAGATAAATTTGTAGTTTTGGAATATACATTTCTTGAAAAACGCTATACATTTTTAATATGGATTTTTGACAAATAGGCAGTTAAAAACTTTGATGTTACATGGCATGTTGTCAGGCATGTTCACCTGGTTATTAGTAGACGGCTGGTTAACAACATTTCTTGAAACGCCAGACGTTTCGGCCGCACCAACAACTACCATCTTCGGTGAAGCGGGAACAAGGTACTCCAGCCCATTAAATAATAAATTACCACTAAAATAAGACCAGAAGCATACTTATATAAACAACTTTATAGACGTTGTAAAGTTATAACTGTCTGCAAGTTATAAAGCTATTGAATTAGGTCTTTGAACAGGATCTTTCAACCGCCACTCACAGCTTCTGAGGACGCTCCTAGATCTAGGGATTGAGACGTCAAGTGGAAATATTCACGATGAACGCAGTCCGAGTAGACGGTTTACTTGGCTGCTAATTCAGGGACATGTGACAGCGTTCGCGTGCGGCGCATTACCCTAACTATATTTATTCTTAATTTTGTCGAAGAATTAACATTAATTAAGATTAACATTTTGAGGTAATTCAACATTACCTCACCACCTCAACACACAGTTTTTACAAGTAAAATGTTGCTGATTTAACGTTCGTCTTATAAATTATGCCACTTCGACGTCCCAGTATACACATTGAGTCAGTGTAAGAGTACTTGATATGAGTCTGATTGATGGGTTACTGTTGATGTGTGTTGTGAATGATTAAATAAGTAACGTGTCACTTTAATAATGCCATACCTTTTGTAGGTGCACACAGTATATGTAAAAGTAGAGCACATGAATCATTAACGGTAGTCGTGAGCTGCCTGCAACAGTACTGTAAATTGATGGACGACTAGGGCTAAACTTTTGTCATTCAATACCCTTAAACTGGAGCAGGTCTAAAGTTTGAATGAAAACTTACAGTTTGATAATGAACATCTATGAGTATATGTTATTACTTATAATTAATTTATACATATTCAGTTAAAAAAGGTAAAAAGAGGATGAGGTGGAAGATCGCAGAATAACAGAAAGATTAGTTAACATTAATAACAGGAAAGTATATTAACAACGATCTTGAAACTGAATACTTTACACATAATACTGAAGTGTAATTTGTACATATAATATCATGACTATTCGACACGTTAACAGATAATGCCAGATTCACTACACAGCCAATCATATGCCCAATTAAGTGTAATATCAGTCTGAATAAGAATATCTGAACAGGAATAATTACAATATGATAATTACGTATTATGATCTCCACTTATCTACCTATGACTACGCATTCACAGCCCCACTAGCTTAGATCTACAGATATACAAGTAGATCGAAATACATTTTTTATTGAAATAGATTTAATATTGTGATAGTATTCACATTATCTTTTTGTCGTTTCAATTCCTGACGCACGTTTCATTAAAACATATCAGCAATATCAGAGGTTTGTAATTAAATCAACAACTATCGAAATAATTCTATATTAATATATAAAATAACGAACAATCGAATTTGTTTCGATTTCAATGTAAAATAACGGATAATCGATTTAATTCGATTAATTAACGATTGTTTTAATGTTTATTTACTTGAGCAGCTGTTTTGCCGGTTATACTGGAAATATTTAATGTTTATACTTGATTTATTTTTATTTATTTTAATAAATTTATAATTTTAAATAGATCATCTTGTTTTTTTATTTGAGTTTGTTCTTTAATTAATAAATTATTGTTATTGTATTTGTAAATATTAAGATTTTCTCAAATAATTATTTTTTAACTTTTTTGTATGTTTTTAATTAACTTTATATTTTCAAAACGCTATGGCAAAGTTTCATCAAAACGAACAAGACCAGAATATTTGCAAGTCCTGTATTTCGTAAACAAAAAATATAGATGCGTGTGTGTAGTTTGTGAAAACATACACTGTGTCTCACACGTGTACCCAACATACGAGCGCGGTTATACCCAATACTTCCACCAGCAGAAACGGACAAAGAGAATTTCTTTGCTTTTTTTATTGATAAACATCTGAATATTGCAATAAACATAACCTATTACGCTTTACGTCCCATATTGCAGAGTAAAGGTTTCAGCTATAATTGTATAGGTATTATAATTATCTTAGAAACAATTCGAAAAACGATTATTATATTGTTACGAGAAGCCTACCAAACAACCCACAATATTCTCCACTCCCCCCTCCCCGTCCAGCTGTTGCGTCATTGATGTAGATGGTTCTAATGAGTTCCAGGAACACTTGAGATAGCATTAAGCCGCCGGCGTCCAGTTAAGGAGGGAAAGCTGTACTGGACCTCAGCGCGGCGTATATAAAGCCATAGTAGCCGGGTCGTAAGTTCAGTTACGTGAGCGATTTTCGCTAGTGCGGATTGAGTGTTTGACGAAGTGAACTAGTATTGTGTGAAATAATTAATAATTATGTGAATCCCTATTGATATACATTGGTATTGCGTGTGGACAAATCTAACTGGAAATCTTGTACGAGTTAATTATAAACTGTGTAATTGTGAAAATTAAAGCTGGTGATTAGTAACGTAATTGGTGTCATATATTTTGATTTCCACTGTACCATAGAAAGATCAGTAGACCGTCGTAACAATATTTAAAATAAAAGAAAATGAGAGGAGGCTACTTGCCTTTGAGATGTAGACGTGGAGAATGATGGAAAGGATTTCCTGGAAGGACGGAGTGACGAATGAGTAGGGGCTCGAAAGAACATTCAAAAAAAGGAGAGTGTTGTATATTATCAGGGGCAGAAAGACAAATTGGTTGGGTAACTGTATACGGCAAACACAAGGTCATGTGGTGGTAGAAACACTGGATGACCTTGAAAATGGAAAAAGCGGAATGGACGACGGAGAAAATGATGTACCCTATACGGGTGCGATATCAGAAGGCGAACCAATTAGACGTGGGTGGAAAAGTGTAGACAGGGCATGTCTTGGAAGACCTGCGCTTGGGCAGAAGACAGATGACGATATATTTAAAATAGAGAGAAGTCTGAAGTAGAAAAACGTATTTCCTTTAACTTGCACATATATATTAGATTTGTTTATCATATTTTATAACAGTAAACCCAATGATAATAGAGTAAAAAAATATCAAATCAGAGAGGAGAAAACCTCTGGAAATCATATGAACAGCTATGACACCCTACCCCCTGCGCTGCAGCTGACTGTAATGTTGAGGAAGACAAGTGTTACGTCAATTCATATACTAATACGACATTATTTACCTCTTTGTCCAGCCGCTTAAACAGATTTTAATAAAGAAGTAATTACAATAAAAACACAACAATGACTTTCAACTCCTTTCATTATGTTCTTACAACAGTGACGTCTGAGTGTTCTAAATACTTTAAAATATAAGTAACATAAAGGAAAAAATAATGATCATTTAAGAATCAAAAAAATGTATCGTAAGTTCACGAATGTAACTGAAAGGAGCACAGCTGGAAGAGGCAACAGGAAAGTGATCAATCAGACCAAACGGGCAGCAGAAGTACAGACTAACGTTGATTGAAACTGAGAGAGAAAGTTACTAGTTAGTGAGAAGAAGAGAGACAGCGACTTTCCTAAAATGTTTGCAGAAACGATCAGACTAGAACTCTCCGTGCATTGAGCGTAAGATTTCTAGTTGAGAAAGACTAGGAACAGTGGAAACAATAAAGTAAATTTATTCCTTGTGTGTTAAATTGCTTTGTATACTGGCCGCATGGAGGCACGTATACTATCCTTATGTAAATATGAGGACGAATATATCCTTGTTCTAAGCTATTGTCTGCATAAATAGGCTGCAAAACGATTCTATTCATTTCGATTAATGTAGTCTTAATTAAAAACAAACAGCGTTTGAGAAATTAAAGAATCCCAAACCTAAATGGAATTACTTAGAGAACAAAAAGCATTTAATGCTAATAACAGCGTAGTAGCCAGCGATATTTTATAATAATGTAGGATACTAACTGATACGAAACTTTTTGAGCTCGTTTAAAATGACTCTGGAGGCACCTAAGAGTGAACTGAAGACAGAAGGAGAATTAACTACGGAATTCAATAGAAGCAAAGGATGAGGAATTGGGATGTATCGTCTACGACTCTCTTCACTTTGGTGTTGGAAAATGTAGTAAGGAAATTATCGATATTAGACAATGGAAACATTGGTTTCATATTAGACTGAACGGTTGAATGCGTTCCATACACTGATGATGTGGCGTTGATTGCTCGGACAGATATCTTAAGGAAACATCTGTTGTATTAGAAAGAGAAGCTAAAAAAGTATGTCTTAAAGTAAATAAAGAAAAACAAAGTACCAATTAGTAACACGTAGAGCAGGTGTTAGGCCCCAGGGAATCAGATTAGGAGAGGAAGATGACATTTATGAAAGATGCGAGTATTTACACCACGTTCATACCACAGATAAAAACAAAATATCTTGCGAAAACCACGCTCGAGTATCAGCTCGCAACAGATGTTATTATGCTTTCTGCAGTGTAATACAGAATTCTGAAGAAGATCTGTACCTTACGGGATTAAGCCAGTAGAGCAGACTAGCGCAGATGAGAGATGAATGGAAGCGAGTGGTGTCGGAGCCCCGGGCTCTACAAGGGCTGAAGCACCCGAGGATCAACACCACCATATTCATCCATTTATGTAAATGTATTTAAAGTCTTATGTTTCCAATTTCATTTTTAATTTTAAGTGCTATGAATGCTCAACTTTTATAGGTTCCACGAGAGCTTACTGTTTTTATAATATAATTTCAATGCTGAATAACCTGCCTCATATTGTGTATAATATTATAATTTATTTTATTTTATTTATTTGAATAAATTGTATTATATAAACTGAGTGTTGTTTTGCATTTAAATCGAGATTTAGATTTAAATTTTATTTCAAATTTAATTAACTTAATAATGTAAACATAATGACAATTTTAATACTAATTTATGAAACCCATTACAAGAATGTTTATTAAGAAGCTAGGATGATCAGTAATGTGAAATAGGCCAGAAAGAGGGATTTTGCGAGACATTCACGAATGAAAAACAGTCTAAACTTTGTCAAGAGGAGAGTAGCCACTGCGCATTGGGAAAGTAATCAATTTCCCTTCGACGGTCTTGTGTAACAGAGCATTCAATAGTTGAGTAGTGAGTGACTTTATTGGTTGTTTACGTCTGTACTACTGAAATTGTGAAGCACGTACCGACCAGCATCTCTGCTACAGTCCGATATTGACAGTGAAATAACTTGTGCAACGTGAACATTATCACAAAACAGAGACAAGTCTTTTTCGTTATTCAGCGTCTCATTACGTAACTTGTTTTTAACTATTATGTAACTTAATTCTTCTTCTTCTCTTCAAGGATTAGGTTATATAAACCTGTTCCGACACCCGTCTCATCCTCGGACGACCCACGTCTCCTTACATCCGAGGCTGCTTTGGGTACTGCAAGTACTATAAAGTTTTACATGAACAGGTTACTGGCCTGCTGCACAACCCTCTACCAGGAGGAACAGACACTCTTCTGTCAGGGTTACCATACCTTAGCCGAAAGGTTTTGGGGCGATGGAGAGTCGCCCTCCCGCTTCTCTTTCTGAGATAGGATTTGGTGGATTTGTATCAGTTATTCTGATACTGAACGTTTCATAGTATTTCCAGTGCTCACCTATCGGCATCAGTGAGCACTCTAAGATCCTAAGTCACCAAAAATTAAGAAATTAGAATGAAGAAAGTAAGACACCCTAGCCCTCGATTACTCAAATAGCGTCGAAGTCAGAAAAAAAGAGTCAGTCAATATAGGCTAGAACAGAAAAGACTATAGGAAGAGATCTCACATAAGACAAGTTAAAGCAAAGTGAGAATCCCAGCTAGGGTAAATCGGGATTGCCAAACCCGTATCCACGAGATGTGAACACCTGATAGAATGTAACTTAATTTTAATAAAAAAATGTATTAAATTATTAAGTATCAAACTTGGGTCATGGTTTTTACAATTTTATATTTTTAATTAATAATTTTACTTTTAAGCGAAATCAACTCTTATCTCAATAATAATCATAATATAAAAATTCAGTAACATCACTTCTCTTGTTTACAAGTGTTTTCCTATCTATGCTATAAATACAATAATAAACTAACCTTTTCAGTCCGTTTTGTGAAATCTAGTTTATAATTGTTTATGCATGTTTGTGACGTTCCAAAGCAAGTGCTTCATCGTTAGATCAAATAGAGTGGTTGACCAGACGTGTATAGGCGCTCACCTGCTGACGCGTAGAATGCAGATGCAATTGGAATTTTAACCGGTGACGACCTGAAATGAGGGATTTTTTAAAGATCTGATTATGAAGCACATGCTTTGAAACGCGTCATCAATTATAAACAAGAAGTCACAAGGCGGACTGGAAAGGTTAGTTTAACTGTTAATGCAAGTGATTTGGATACCATTGAAAACGTGCATGCTAATATAGTAAATGAAATTTCTAAATAATATTTAGCTTGTTTCCATACTCTGTTTTAGGAAAATTAAACATATGTTAGTGATTATAAAATTAAAGGAAAATGAATTTTTAACGTATTTCAATTCCATTAAGATAAGACTTTTAAGATCGTATTTAAGATAATATTAAGATCCTCAAACATCAGGGGTATCTTGTGGATACTGGTTGGGAATCTCGATGTGCCCTAGCTGAATTCTCACTTTGCTTCAACTTGCCTATAGTGAGATGCTTTCATTAAATCTTTCCTGTCTGACTGACTCTGGTTCTTTCTGACCCCAATGCTATTAGAGTACTCAAGGTATCTTTCTTTTTTAATTCTAGTTTCTTAATTTTTAGGTGGCTTAGAATTTTAGAGTGCTCACTGATATGTAAGCACTGAAAATACTAAGAAACGTTCAGTGATACAAAGCCACCAAATCTTATCTCATAAATACAAGGGTGAGGGCGAATCGCCTGCACGCCAAAACAGGGGCCTTTCGGCTAAAGCATAGTAACCCTGACAGAAGAGTCTCTGGTCCTCCTAGTAGGGGTTGTGCAATAGGCCAGTAACCTTTTCCTGTAAAACTTTATAATAATTGCAGTACCCAAAGCACTCTCGGAGCAAGGAAGTGGGTCGTCCGAGAATGAGATGGGTGTCGGTTTATACAACCTAATCCTTGAAGGAAAGAAGAAGAAGAAGAAGCTTAAGATCATCATCCTTATGTTAGTTTTATAGCTTTCGGCTATGAAGTCTCATTTCCTAGTTTTCCCTTAATCACCTCTGTTCTGTCTTATTGTGTCTTGCAAATTACGTTCTTTCACAGTCATCGTAATTCTTCGATCCCTCTTTTTTTGTCTTCCTGGCTTTGTTGCTATTTTTACTTTATTTGTTTAACCTCTGTGTACAGTTGTGAGGCTGGAGGCAGGGGCAGTGTCACAGTTAAATCCTGGTAGAAATCGATTCCAAGAAGAGACGCCAATCAGCACTTTCCGAACTATTGCCCAACACCTCCTGCAAGTCAGGTGACGGTCGGTAACGGTGTCCCTGATTTGTCTTACGAATTTCTTTTTCCTCGTTTTCTTCACTTTAGAATCACTTTAGGTAGCCGATTTAGCGGCATTACCTTTAAGTGGCCCTGTCATAATAACTGAATTATTATTTATCGCCTTAATCCATTTTCTTTTTACTTCGTAAAGGCCTCTGCCTGTGACTGATGTTCTGCAAGCTCTTCGAAGTACATCTGTTTCCACAGCGTGCAATCTCTTTTTGTCTACTTCAGCGTATCTCCATGTGTTTGTACAGTGTTGTAATTTTAAGAGTTGTGTTAGAAATGCACCGGCTTCATATTCTCTGCAAAGCCGGCGGTAATTATGATTTTCGTATATGAAGTATTGATCCCTAGGTATATTCCATAGTAACTGCCTGCAGCTAAGGATATTAGACGGAAAAGTGGCAGGAGTTACGGGGAAAATAAAAGGTTTGAGTAATTTCATGACATCAAAATTCCTAGGACTTCAAGTATTTACAATCGTTCCTTGTCATGTATGGTTGTCACAACTTTTAATTTCTCGTTTTATAGTTAATAATATGAACGGGTCCCGTTTAATCGTCTCGTAAGACGCTTCTGCGGTTAGTCTTGCGTATTTTCTTGCTTCTAAAATTTGATATTGTTGAACCTGTTGTTTATCCATATTTATAAGTTTAGTTATAACATAATTAGTTTCAGCGATTTCAGTGGTCACAGAGAATTATGCTTCCTAATTGGTAAATACCGTACAATCAAGCGTTGAACAAGTCATGACTTTGCTGCTTCTAGCATACATCTGATTGCCATAATTACATAGACTAAAATTCCCATCGTCCCTACAATAAATTGGCTGTCAAACACAAAGTGCTATGCTGTCCCGTAGCGATAACGTAGTGTCCGGCACCGCAGAACTTTGTTTTATCGCAGTTAACGTTCATCTGATATCGCGCTAAGCTAATGCCAGCACAGCAAGTCATAACTTTACATTTACCCGATTTGCAGTTACCGGGGGAAAGAGGGCAATTTCATCTCCCAAGATAAAAGAGTATTACACTCTGTCTCTGTCTGTCTGTCTGTCTCTGTCTCTCTCTCTCTCTCTCTCTCTCTCTCTCTCTCTCTCTCTCTCTCTCTCTCTCTCTCTCTCTCTCTCTCTCTCTCTCACTCTCTCTCACTATTTCTCTTTCTCTTCCACTTTCACTTTCACTTTCACTTTCACTTTCACTTCTTCTTCCTCTTCCTCTTCCTCTTCCTCTTCCTCTTCCTCTTCCTCTACCTCTACCTCTTCCTCTTCCTCTTCCTCTTTCTCCTTCTCCTTCTCCTTCTCCTTCTCCTTCTCCTTCCTTTTTTCCTTCTCTTTTTCTTTCTCTTCGTCTTCCGCTTTCTCTATTTTTCTCTTCAGTTGTCAGTCAGTCGTAGAACTAGTTTTTACAATAATCCATGCAGCTTGTACTTATGTTAATCTTTCCAATATCTCAAGTATGCATTACTTGTCTTACGTAGTAAATCGCGGGCGTCCCACCTTTCATTTTTCATTATCACTTGTTTGAGGAACATTTAACAGATTTCATGTCCCTCTCCTTCATGTTTTATATTATAGACACAAACTCAAACAAATACAAGTACAATGTGAATAAAATTGTGAAAGCCATTAGGGTGTCAGACTAAAAGGAGTTGTAACCGAAATCAGAATGTTTTGAATTTTGAGTGTTTATTGCATGATTGTGTGCTCTATATACGTTATACTACTAAAAAAATAGTCAGGTGTTTTAGAAGAAAAGGAATTTACTTACAAATAACCAATTAAGTATGGAGGTAAGGAAAAGGTTTGCAAAAACATTTGTGTGGATTGTCTTAACTTATAGTGTGAAACGTGGACCTTCGGCAAAATAGAAAAAAGAATGTGGATGCAATTGAAATGTAGGTCAACGACGAGGACGAGTTCGATGGAGAAGAAAAGTAATGAGCAAGTCCTCACAGAAGTGAACGAAGATACATTACTTTTAAAAATTATTGTAAGAAAAAGGGCAAAATTGATCGGGCACGCGTTACGACACAGTCACTTCTTAAGTAACATTTTTGAAGGAAAGGTGTTGGAGAAAAACCAAGAGGACGACGAAGAGGGGCGTTTTTCAAAGATACGGGAAGAGAAATGAACTACGGTTGCCTATCTCAGTGACAAAATTAGTGTTTGTTAATAGCAAGTAGAGTATGTAAAAGAAAATTTTACACTTTAAGTAAGTAGGCCTGTATCTTCTTGGAAATATAAGGCCTGCGTGTATAAATAGATTGTCGGATTAAAATTTCCTGCGGTGTATGGGTAAGTCTGTTTGAAGTGATGTAAACGTATTTACAGAGCCGAGAAAACGTGAGCAAACTCGCAAAGGCCGGCAGAACTGTTGCCACTTAAGTCGACCCTAAATCAACACACTCCTGTTGACTCAGTAGAAGTAACGGAACGTCTTCTTGTAATTCTCTTAGCTGTAGAGAAACTGGGGTTTTATAATGCCTTTCCTTGGAATCATTTCAAAAATTTAAAGTGTCCAGAAGAGTGTGTTTGGGTTTACTGTGTTCAAAACGTTTATCGCCAGACTACAGAATTTTTGTAACAACAAAAATTAATCCAGTTACTATTTCGCAGAAAAATCTTCATCGTTAGGTCGTAAATAAACCATAAATCCTTCAAAAGACGTCTTCAATAAACTTTCAGACAACACAGTTCCCGTTATTAAGATGAAACACTATTATGGCACTTCGCTTCGCGACATAATCTGGTGAGCACCATTTCGGCTAGGTACCTTCCGAGATGTTTTTACCTTCCCACATTATTACTGTACTTCGATTGTCCGTACGCATTTGAATATCTGTGACAGTATTGCATACGTGGTTGGATTAGAATGAACTTTATCTAAGTAATTTTATTTTCTTATAGAGTTAATTTTAGCCCAAGTGGAACGACAGAATAGATTTTTTCTTTATAAAATAAGTAGTAAGACGTACTTAAAGGTTAGTATGCTCCCGGACCTGCAGAATTTGCTCACTACTTTGAATAAAGTACATTTATTATTGGAGAAACTTTGATAGTCGATAATTTATTAATTTCAAAAAATTTTGAAAAACTAGATTAGTCTACTAATTGTTGTTATTAAAGTTAACATTTTAGAGCAATCATACAATAAACGCTAAAAATATACAAACAATAGGATTTATGCTAAAATATTCTTTAGTCTGGCACAAGACTGGACTTTTAGGAATTTTTGTGTCCCGGAGTCAACAAATTTGGAAAATTCTTTAACACCATACCAAGATTTTAGTTAAAATTCTCTGTATATTAATATCGCACGTAGAATTTGGAATTTGATCAAACTTTTGTCCAATTTTTTACACACTAGCTTCCCAAAATTTGGAAATATCCAAAACTTAACACTACGTCTAGATATTAGTTATAATTCCTTTTAATCTGACATGCCACATGACTCCTTGTGATTTTGTCATAATTTTCAAACAATTTTTCGGCCCTGGCGTCTCAAAATTTTGAAACTTAAAAAAAAACAATCATTAATTGATATTTTGGTTAAGATTACCTTTTAGTTAATACCTCACATGGACATTTGTGATTTTTTCAAACTTTTAACCCCTACACATTTTAGCCTTCGCATTTTATGGGGGAATTATACTAAAAAAACAATAGTGTTTTGTAGGGTAAAAGTGTGGACACGCATACCAGTTTTTATGAAAATCTGTTGAAGAGTTCTAAAGTTATCGTGAGGCATACCCTAAGTAGACAGATAGACAAAACTGAAATCTGGCTTCGATCGTTCTGTAAGATAATGCGAAAGAGTGTAACAGAAATATCAAAAAAAAAGTAAAGAAGAAGAGAAATTACATGAATGATTCTGTGCAATTAATATAAAGTAAAACAGAGAGAAGAGAAAATAAAATACATTTTTCTGTGTGTGTTAAACTCTGGCTTCTATAGCAAACGACCAGAATTAATTTTATGTAAACAGTGAAGGCAACGAACCCTTTTCGTCTGTAAACAGCTGACGCCGCATTTTCGTATGAGTTTGTGATACGCGTTACATCAATTGGATCGTGTATTTTTCTGCTGTGTTAACTGATCCGAAAAAAATACGAATAGAATTTTTTTATTTAAGGCAGTATAAAGAAACAGAAATATTAACATATTCGTTGAAATAATTATGTCACATTTAACATATTAATGGCGTGATGTATAATAGGGGATGATTTTTTTCTTTAACAGAGACAACATTAAATAAATTCTTTCAGTACCAACATCAAATAAAATATTATAAACTAATCTAATACCAATTTGGCAAATAAAAGAAAAGGCAATTGAGTCCAAAAACCAACTTTTATGTGTCTCATTGATCTCGAGAAGGCATTTGGTAGGGTCCAAGTAGTCCCAATCGACATCACAAAGCTAATGAAACAGATCTACACGAACACTTCAATGAGAATAAAAATCAATGACAATTATCAGATAATATGTCTGTAACAAAAGTGATCAGGCAGGGAAATTTCCTATGTCCCATACTCTTCAATGTAGTTTTGGATAAAATTATTAAGGAGGTAAAGCATGTGAGAAGATATAGGATGGGTAGAAGTGTGGTTAATATTATGTGTTATGCAGACGACGTTATTCTAATAACGGAAAATGAAAATGACTTTTAAAGGCTTATGTATAATTTTAACAAAGTATGCCAGAAATATAACACAAAGATAGCGGGAAGAGAAAACAAAATCAATTACAATTTCACGTGACCCATTAATCTGTAAGCTTGTGATAAATGACAGAATAATAGAACAAGTAATGCAGATAAACTACTTAGGAACAAGGTTTACAAGTAACAATAGGGCATATGAAGAAATCAATTGATGAAAGCAAGAAGAATTGCTGGATGCATGAAGAACCTTATATGTAATAATAAATACCTCACACAAGAAGCAAACACTAGCGTTTACAGAAACACAATACGACCGATAATATCCATCATCAGACACCAAGCCAGATACAACAAGAACTCAAAGAAAACGACAAACTATATTACGGTGGGTGCTTGGAAAGACAATGTACGATATTTTGCCAAACAATAGTATAAGAGAAACGTGTAATGTAACAGATATTAATTCTTGGATTGCAGAAAGGAGAAGAATATGGAATGAACACATACCAAGAATGGATGACATAAGGCTGGTGAAAAGGCAAGAGGTAGCCAGCTAAATACGAATCAATCTGGTGAGTACTATGGGAAGAAATTAATAGCTATTAGCATGACAGCAGCAGATTTGCTTTATTTTTATTATTAGTGTCATAATTGTTACAGTCTTTTTTGTTCGACAGGTGAGTTAAAAAGTCTGGCGTCTTACTTTCCCTTTATTCAAACTGATTCATTGGCAGGTAAAGTTTTATCGTAAAATTCACAGTAAAATTTCGTGTCGACATTACACAGTTTTATTTGCAGTTCCAGTTCTCCCTTGCAATGTGAATAATTCATACTTTTTCCGCAGTAAGTAATTTTATCTACTTAACGAAATTTACCAACTAAAACTGTTTTTGTTACTTGGTAAAACGTAAACAATTTATTCATATATCAAACGACTTTCAGGTTTTTAAAAATTCTACATTGCATAACCTGCAGGCTTTATTGATTTCTGAGTCACGTAACCTTTCTGGATATTATCTTATATAACAGCAGATTATCAAACATTAGAGAGGACTTTTTAAAAGGCGGTCTCATATTTAAAGTTCCAACGTACCTTTACAAACAACTAACTTATAATTTTACAATGGGTACCATTTGTAACACATTTTTTAAACATTGACTCAACACAACTGTAGACAGGTTGGTATTATTTATATTTATTGAGTTTGTATTATCTAAAAACCAAAATACAATTACATTGATGTGGTTTGTTAATGTTTAGCAAAATATACTGCAGTTATGTATTTGTTGAAATATTCTTTATTTCTGTATTTTTTAAGGCAGTAGATATATTAAAAATAATCAAGTATCCATAAACAACGTTGATTAGATTTACCTATTTAATGAACTTAAATTTTGTAAAGTGCTGGTGTAGTATTGGACTAATAAAGTGATTCAATAATATTTGTGAACTCACTTATTACATCAGTTGGTTAATACAAAGCATTGCTTAAATAAGAGAATAAATAAATGTACAATATTAAATATAAAATTTATAAGCGTAAATATTGGCAGAAGGCAAACAGATGATGAAACATCATGTGAAGTGTAAGTAAATGTAAAGTTTACGGAGAAATAGACTATGTATTCGAAGAGAAAAACGGTTGGGACAGCGCACTTCGGATCAGAGCAGAGACAATCTCCGGCTTGTAAAAGCAAGCTGAAGTCTTATCATTCACAGCCCCCCTGCCGTGTCTGTATGGCATGGTGTCATTGTTATTCCAAACGGCCTCTTCTCTCATTCACTTTTATCGTCCCATTTTTACCTTTTGAACACATGACTCCGTATGCTATTCAAATTGCTGTGCACTGAACAGTTGTCAGATGGCAGACAACTATTGAAGTCAATATGACAATACAGAAGTCCCCTGTCTTCCTTTGGCAAAATGTATACAATGGTCAGTAGAAATCTTCAACGAGATGTATATTAACGGTAGAACAAAAATTTATAAGTTCGTGTAAGAGTAATATTTTGGGGGGGAGGGAACCTGTTAATTTGCAACTTTATCTCCTAGCTCGTTCATTGTTTATCAGCTGTTCATTGTTTATCAGCATGTTCTGAAAATTTGAGAAAATGTAACATCTTTTTGAATTCTTGTATTAAATAGTTTAATGTAGTTATCGCGTATTGGAAAAATTCCTATAAATATTGGTGCCACAATTTTGTATGAAATTTTAAATAATATTACACCTTTCGCTGTAGGTTTAAATAGATACTTTCATATAGATTTAAACAGAACACACATGTTCTAATATTTTTATATTTTAAAGTCTTCGCATCTCTTTTTAATGTCATTACATTCTCTTTTTCGCCTTCTGACAAATTCGATTACTTCCCCTATGTTATGTCACTACAGGTATTCCATATTATATCATGTCTCGTTTCTCCAAAAATTGTCCTTGATGTACTCTTCTTCCTCGTAGGTATTTCGGTCACTAGAGACGTCTGACCTTAAATATCGAAACTCCATGACTTGTTCTATAACTTTCTTTCCAGTTTACATCGAATAGGATTATTTGTGTAGCGGTGTACATAGTATTCGCCACATGTGATAATGCATATCAAAACTACGTCTCCCTCTGTTGTTAAGCGACCGAAAGAGCTCTGAGAAATTTCAATACTTGCAGCCAGGTCCGCATTCAGAATCTGTGGCACCCACTTTTCAGAGATTTTTCGTAACATTAAACCATTTTTAATAATTTTCAGCAGAGTTTCATAACTTAGTAAAGTCACCCAGCTAAATTGATTTCTCGTGCGCAAAATTAACTAGCAAAATGTTCTTCATCAACATCATCACCACCACTCCATGGATTAGGCCCTAGACCTGTTGCGGAACCCATCTCCTCTTCGGTCTTGCGACATATCTCTTCTCAGTAGGGTGATAACCCATGGCACCGACGGTTGACGGATATCAGGCATGCGGTTCAAGTGTTCATACCATCTTCTCCTGTGGTCTTCAATCTTTTGGTGCAAGTCTAATAGCAAAATGTGCTGCGGTGTAATGCTGCTTCTGGAACTACGCGCGTGAGTGAGATTTAAAATTTATTTTAAAAAACTTTCAAAATGATTTAAAACTTTGTGAAGAAAAACTTGAATCATTTGTACACGTGGACCTTCGAAAATAAATTATTGCCGAATTACGCGCACAGTTTGTCCAAAGTTTCTGCTGGTCTAACACCTTTGCTTAATACATACTTAATCATTACATGCTGCGCAATGGACACACACCTCCTGTTCCCTCATTGAGACAACAATTAAACCAACACCTGGGCATATCTAGGCACTGCTACCTACTGCTCATTGTTGCCAACACTGACGAGCGTTAAAGTATATCGTGCCAATTTCAAGAGTCCGTTTATATTTGATCGACCGTCGTAATTTGTACATATATCTAAACGTTCCTTGCTCCCTCAGTTTATCACAGCAGATCCATGTGAGTTCTAAGTACAATGTATAAACACACACAATAAAAAGTGCAACACGGACTACCCCTGAGAACATAAAATGTTTAGAGTTAATAATGTGAAATATTTCACAATCGCTGTAAGTTTCTCAATTTTTTATGATATGTAATTTTTTATGTGATTAACTTATGATTAGGCAAGATGCCGTTTACAGGTATGAGTACGTTTTGTGGGGAATTTATCCTACAGTAGGTAGGATGACGTTCGTGGAGACATGTCCTGAACTGTCACGATTTTTTTTGGTAAAGGCCATCTAAGGACCACGTGCCAATTTCAATTCTTTATTCTTTGTTCTCTTCTTTTTCTTCAATATTCTTTCATCTTTTCACTGTTTCTCTTCTTCCTGTCTTCAGTCCACTTTGAACCTGCGTTTCTCTCTCTCCTACCCTGTACTCCTTCCATTTTTAACTCTTTTGCCCGAAATATTTCTCTTTCAATTGCTTCTTATGCGTGTATAATATTTTTTTCTAAATCCTTTTGGTCTTCTTTAAACCAACTTGATATTGACTTCTTCCCCCACAGATATTTAAAGATCTGCCTTGTTAACCTATTGTCGTCCATTCTACATAAATGTCCAAAGAACAGCTAATAGTCTTCTCTTTCTCATTGGATCACGATTTTATTTATAGTAGTTTCAAAGATGTATTACGATAAAAAACATTTTTTTACATTAAATGGAGTGTTGTTTTGAGTTGTTAATTATCAATGAAATGAGATTTGAACGATTTCTCACAACATATTAGCTGACCAATGGATTGTATTTGTTCCAGAGGGATACTGCATTGCAGTACGTTTACAGTTAGAAAACTGTCATAACAACAACAACACCAATAACAACAACAGTGTAGATAAGTCTACAGCACAGTGTGTTTAGTAAGATAAGGCTTGTATGAAGTTAAAGGGCTTGGGGGACTGCAAAAGGTGAATGGGCTGTCAATGTTTTGTAAAATACGACGATACTGCTGCGTTTAGGGAATTACTGCACTGTATATATTTGAGACACTCTCGCATTCCAGACAGTGAAATTTACCTAAGGTGATGTTTATTCCTGTTTCCAAAACTGACACAAGTTTAGATTACTGTGTCTGTACGTATCTGAAAAATCATCATCATCATCACCGTCATCGTCTACTTTACGGATTAAGCATTGACTATGCTGTTCCGACCCTACAGGTTTGTTGTGTACATTTTGCTTTTGTTCATCCTGGATCTCTTTTACGTCTTAGTGTATACAGCCAAACTTTTGCAACAATGCTATTATCAGCCTGCCTATTTAAATGGTATTTTTATTTAGTACGACACTCTATTATTTATTGAAAATATATTCAGTTTCTTCCTGATATCGTAAGTCATCTTCCCATCTCTTAATTAATATCCTGCCACTAAACGTAATAATTTCATCTGTGCAGTCTGGATAGATTTGCAACAATATTGTTTGTTAATGTCCAGACCTCACTAATCCAGTGCTCTTTAAAATTTCAATGATATGTCTCTTTGAACCTTTCTTTTGAATGTTCTTAAAATTATGCCACGTATATTTTGAAATCCAGGTATTTAGTTTTCTACGTCACATTTATAATTATAGCTGATATCACATCCTAAATAATTAAAGACTTCCACCTGTTCTTTAACATAAACTACTGAAGACTATCTTTTGTTTCGAAATCAATTTGTTATACTTATAAGCAATTTTCGCTCAAGATAATAAAGACAGAAGTATGGGATCGTCTTTTACATATCTCAGGTCAAACAACATGTAGAACTATTAACTTTGCCTCGTAATTTGCTTCCAAAAAGTTTCATATTTCATTAGTTCTGTTTGAAAATACATAAACGGATTAAATTTTTACCTGCCAATAACTCAGAAACAATGCATTTCCGAACCTATGTTTATATAACAATTTTTCTTCTATTTAGCTCTGCAATCTGCTCCAGAACGTTTTCGCTGTCCTCCCGGAACATTCGATATATTCTCTAAATTCAGTGCACAGCACAATATGTTTAAACAGGCAGAATGATGAGATACGTCTAACGTAATTGGGGTGAGCGATGATATGAATTAAATAACTAATGGGGTGTAAACACGTATTCGGTGTGACAGGGGTGGTTGCGGCGCAGTAAACTGTTGGCTGCAGGTTGTGGTGTGTGTGTGTAATTACATAGTGACAGGAAACCAACAACTTCTCTCCTTTTTGTTTTGTGTCTCCTTTCCGTTTTGCACGGGTCACTAAACCAAAAATGAATTGTTCCGGTCTCAAGCTGATACACTAGAACTGATCACTCAAAGTCTTGTTCGGACGTCCCACACTTCTCCGTCCTTTCGGTTTATAATTCAGTAGCTCTTTCGAGATGCGGCAGTTACGCATTCGGTTAAGATACTCTAATCAATTTACCCTCTATATTCACCAATTCTCTTAAGTGTGCTTAATAACATTCAGTTCCTGCCATATATTTGCATTTTTTCTGTAATCTTGCAAAGTAGCCTATACATTGCCATTTGTATGAGAAATCTCGTTTCGGCCGCTTAAATATAATTGGCCCGAGATGGATTTTTGTTAAAATTCAATTCACAGGCTCACAGAGAAGTGTGGGTAGGGCCAATACATTGTAGAAATTCAGGCGTATTACCTTACTCGTTGATTTTAGAGTTCTCCTGATGATTGAACTTGAGTAATTCCTTCACCACATCAACGTCTGTAATACACCATATACACCCAGATATTAAAAATTGATGAGCTGCTCTAGAGCAGTACAAAAATATTTGTTTGTATTGGATCAGCTCTTTAAAAGGCATCATTTTTGCCTAGAATGTGGAGATCTGTTTGCCGAAATCCTTACAAATTCGATCTTTTAAGTGCTTAGCCGTCTGCAAGCCGCTTTGCAAGATCGACAGGGTACGGCGCCATCACCAAACAACAACGTGCAAAGCTACCAGTAATAAAATATTCCGGAATGTTCATCTGCCAAAAAAATAACCAAAATGAGATAGTAATGAATCACTGAGCGAAGTCGCAGATAAGAAACAGCGTGAAGGGGGCAAGAGAGATGCTTGACTTTGGACTGCCTATTCTTTCCATTAAAGGTACAACTTTTCGTTATAAGCTGTCACTAATGAAACAACTACTGAATATTTTTATTAAAAGAGACATAAAAATATTATGATAATGACATAAGCAGAATGTTAAATAAACAAGTGATACACAAAATTAATTTAATAAAATAAATCAGTACAGAAATGAACCAAGTTTTGGATTCTCAATATATAGAAATTAATTTAATATTATAAATATGGTTTAATAATACAAAATAATTATATCCATCTACCCGAACATAAAATGGAAGTATCTAACTGCATGATATACTGAATGCTTAGAGTCCCATTAAATGACAAAGGAAGAAACAAAGAAAGAAATATTATCAAACAGATAGAAACAGGTAATGGGTACAAAATAAATTGGATCTTTTATCAAATTAGTGAATAAAATAAAACATAAATTCACTACACTAATACTTAATAAACTAGATCTTAAAATCCACCAATTACTGATAATAGAATTTCCAGCATTCACTTATTATTAAAATACAACTCAAAAACTAAGTTAAATTTTTAAATATACAAATTTTTAAAATATCTTTTAGCACAGATAATATCGTTCTTAATAAATTAAAACTTAAAACTAAATCCAGCATTCACACTAAAAACTGAATATACAAACTAGAATGTCGGGATTGCGATAAATTTTATTAGGCCAGACGAAGGAAAGACTACTTAATAGGTTCCTTCAGCACCGCAATGCGTTTTAACTCCAAATATTAAAAATCTTATTTAGCTACACACTGCCCACACAAATAAACATTAATTTTTAGACATCCAAAATATGAGATTAATTGAAAACGTACAAAAATTAAAAATTATATATTTAGGAACGTCGTAACATTTAAAAACACAATAGCAATAATTTGCTAATTAAAGAATCTCAACAAAAACCAAACAAGATAATCCGTTTAAAATTCTAAAATGTAATAAAGTAAGAAAAACATAAACGTTAAATATTTTAAATATAATCATCAAAACGGTATTTGATTTAAGCTGAACGATAATTTAAGCTGATTACATAAACAAACATAACAATAACTGAATATTACATTTGTAATAACATTGGGCAAATCCTCTATTCGGACTGCTTCCATCGTGATATTTCTGTAGCTTAATGTTTCAATCCCTGGAACCTGAGATCGTCCCCAGAAGCTGTGAGTGGCGGTTGAGAGGTATTTCAACAGGGTCTTCCAACTGCCACTCACAGATTCTGGGGACGATCTCAGGTTCCAGGGATCAAAACGTCAAGAGACATGTAATACACTTCTTGCTAGGCCTTTGTAAAAGAGTTAAAAGTATTGATTTGAAAATTATGTTGGCCTATGAGCATGTGAAAAATAAGATCACAAACTATCTTGATCAAATATGATATATAATAATTTATATAATAGTTTATGGTACTTATTCCAGTGTACCGACTCTTGATTTACCTCAGGGCGCCAGTAATAATAAACACAAATTAAAGTATGTTAATCACTTTAATGAACAATTTGTATTTATACTTTACAAAATTAAAATTTTCTTATATATTGAATTGTTTATTGAACAAATTGAATATGATTAACTAGCAGTGAGTCCTTTATGACAGATTGAGTCACTATGTTGACTACAACATATGTTTATTTATAAAAAAAAAATAGAATTAACTGTTCATTATTCTTTACTTGCGTAAATCCTTCCAAAGTGCGTGGTCCTGAAGCTATTGTAGATCGGTGATTCGTCAGCAGCCGTCGTCGTGTTGATCCTCGTTAAAACTGCACAATTCATTTTATCACAAGTGCACTACACTAACATATGGATTATACCTATAACTATGTTGTATAATTACACACTGGACACAAAGATGACAGAATCTAACTTAAGTGCATTTAACTCACTTCACGTCGCGTTTGGCCCGACTAATTGATACCGTCGTAACTTTCCTTCGAACTCCTACGCCTCCTTCCGCGATTTACCGCCACGTATAGAATTAACAGAACTTCGTATATATTTATTATTTATTATTGTTTATTATAACTTCGATTATACACTCTTTGACTTATTATGATTTATGAAACTTGCTTTATAACTTTAATATTAATAATTATAGTGTTCCCGTACTTTGTTATTTCTGAGAAATTTACTGATTCTTTCCGTTAATTATTAAAATATCTATATTATTTGACGCACAACAACGTACACGAGTCTCTCCGTATAATTCTGCCGATATTAAGAAGACTGCCCTTATTTCCTCTAAGTTCACAATATATACATGCCTCAAGTTTCCCTTACTTACGAACTACAACAAAACGTTCCGATAGGTACAAACTACCGCTAAATACGAATTCAACCAATCCGCTTAACATAAACTTCCCGCGTAACGTATGACGCTTTTTCTAATTCGCCCAACGTTTCTCCGAGCACACGTGTTTACAAAAAGTAGCGTCTCTTTCTATCTCTCTCGCACAACAAGATCGCTTTCCCACGACAGCTATTGTTATATGCACTTAGGTTTTACAACGTTTGGTAAACACCCTTACTATCTGAAACATAATACAGTTTATGACAGTAGTGTCCCAAATCGTGCCTTAACATACAAGTACATGCATTATCGAGCTTTTAGCAAGTAATTCTCTTTTCACTTATTGCCGCCTCGCTTTCTAGCGTCTAAATGCCTCCCTGCTTTCTAAAACACACCCTTCTTTCTATTTTCAGCATAGCTTATTTATTAAAATTATAAATTGATCAAATTTTCCGTTACAGACAAAACTATCACGATGAAAGCAATCCGAATTTACCATATGAAATCACCCATCGCTTAGAGGTTTTAAAAAATGGAATAACAACGTTTATTCTTTTTTTATATTGAAAGTGAAAAAATCGATTGTTTGTAATTCTTTTAGAAACGTCTGATGGTACAGATATATTCTGTAAAATGTGCGTCAGGTTGTAATAAACGATAAAAAATTTCTATTTGCATAAGTAAATAAAATATGAGTAATTATTGATATGAGTAGTTAAGTAATTAATTATGTTGTATTAAATTCGACATAAATTGCTTTATTTATGTAATAACACAAGATAGTAAATGAAACGTCTGCGTTATTTGGTTAGGAGAAACTGTGTATAAGTTGAGGGCTAAGAAACGATGCTCTTGCCGAAACTTCACAGAGTACAGAAACGACAAATAACATAACTAACAAGAAGTGAGTACAGAATTTGCATAAATGAATACAAAAGTATCACAACATAAAGAAACCAAAAATGTGTAATGATGTTACAAGTGACACGTTGATGAAATTTACACTCTGAACAGAGAAGTTCTAAACAAGGAAGGGTTGATTGAATAAAGGGAAAGTCTGGGAATACTCACGAGATATTTTTACGCCTACTACACAAAAGATTTTTCAAAAGTAATGATGCATGGTGTAAGATGTACGTTACCAGGCAGTGGTAAAGTACATAGCAGCAACAAACACTATTATTTTGTTAGTACAGTCGCATGGACCGTCCTGTTAAACAATGGAAACAGAATAACTGACGTCAGGTAAAGTCGCTAATTACAAATAAACATTTAAAATAATAGTTAAAAACAGAATGACACGCATATACAATTCTAAGATTTAACATTTGTCCACCACACAAATTGTAATTCTACAATTGTAATAAAACAACCAATAAATGTCGCCTTATTACAATTTCGTATTAACACAAAGATCAGTAAACTGCAAGTCACAATAGCAATCACTACAAACCGCACTCTAATATTTCTAGCCAAAAACTGAGCCTGCCCGGGCGCTGGTCACTAATTTATACCTACTGACGTTTGAAAAACATTTGTCACTTTCTAAATGATTTTTACGAGAAAAATTGCGTAGTTACAGCCGCTCTGTAACTCGCTGGAAGCTGTGTCAATGTCCGACTTTGTACAATGCCGGGTAGGATGATCATCGAACGCTTGGAATGCGTGTTTGGAACCACCTCGAGCTTTGCCGCGTATTAAGTGTTACGTAGGCATTTTGTTATCTCAGTGCAGCAATATTAATTATATAGAAAGTAACAACTATTCTCTGAAGACATGTACATTAGATTGTTTCCCTCAAGACGTCTATCATAAACGTTAAACTAATTATTGTTTCTCCATTTCCGTCAAATGTAATTTGTTACTGACCTCTGCACTGATTCATTACGATCCATAGTCATCGCTGATTTAACATTCTAAACTCTGGTTTAAGTAATTTCTGTGTTACTAAAATAGTAGGCCTATTTCATGTACATATATATTTTATATATATTCAATTTGCTTTGGACAAAACTTAGAACGTAATCGATATATTATCTTGGTTACGTTAATATTTATTAAACACTCTATATTAAGTAAATAGTAAAACATACTGAGTACTCCATGCGGAAATCATTCAGGTTTTGTTATAAGCAGAAAGAGAATGCTGTACATACACATATAAAGAATACACAAATGTTGGACCTAATTACATCAATGTAGATTATGAGGGCATTACGTTTATGACATAATGGAAGTATATTAATTAAAGGATAATTTATTTATTTATATTGAAACACGACAATCATTTAAATAACTTGCTTAAGTATATTTTATAATACCTTATCACGCACAAGAAGGTAGGAAAAAAACGGCCTTCCTTAAACTGTTTTATCTTTGATCTTACACGACTGTGTACAGATTCCTAAGCTGTGTGTATGCTTCCTAGGTCTTCCTTGTTTTCTTTCTCCAATAAACTTGGGCGTAGTGGCTAGCGTGTGGCGCTGCTACGCTGTCGGCGCGGGTTCAATTCCCGCCGGGGGCCATCTGATTTAGATACGACCGTTCCCCCTCGCAAGGCAATGGCAAACCAGCGAGAGGTATCCTGCCTAGTAGAATCCCTCCCCAACTATGCCGTTCGGATCCGGCGTTAAACTGTAGGTCCCATATACCTGTGAGAGACTCTGTAACACACGCACCACGGGTATACGAGGGGAGGGTCCAAACCAGTCGGAAGACTGAAGGACTACGAAACGAAACGAATAAACTTGTATTGTCAAACTTCCTTAGGCATCCTATTCAGATGAGCAATCCGTGTCTATTTTCTGTAATGCGATATTCGGTATTAAACATTTTCAACACTTTGCGATTGTATTCATAATCTCTGCGTGTGAAGGCTTTAGCATATTGCGAGAATCTCATCTCTGGTGCTTGTATTCTACTCAGATGGTATTCTTCACCGGAACCAAAGGTTCACAACCATAGAACAGCATTGCCACAATCATTACCTCATAAAAGTTTAGTCGTGTCTCTTTCTTTGGTTTCCTTGATAACGATTGACGGATTGTGCCACATATTGACAGAAACTTGGCGAACGTATGATCATCCTCATAATCTAGATCATAAGTGATGTCAAAATCACTATAGCGTTATGTGACACCACCTCTATGCTCTTATTATCCAATACAGTCTTTATTTACAACTGGTATTTGTCCTCAAAGGCCACAGTTGAGGCCTGCACAGTAGGTCTTGCCTTCTCCACAGAACGTTTTACGTTGTAACTTAATTGTAACAGATTTGCATTAACTGATTCATCCATCTCTAGAGGTCTTACTCATTGCTTTGGATGATTACTTGATCATTCAAAACAACATTGTATTCATGTATATTCTATTATTTATTAGTATTCCTGGATCCACTATTAATTCTACTGTCTTATTCTGTCATCAAAAGTTCCTTGTATTTTCATCCTCTGAAGTATTTCTGTGTTTGTGACTCCGTCTGCCCACGACACCCCCAGAATACTTCGACAGAGAGAATTTTATTCGTTGCGTAATAAAATAATATTTGCCTCTTGAAAATAATTATTATACTTCCTGAGCTGCAAAACTCACTGAATATTTTTTACAAAGTTCATTTATTATTACGTAAACTTTGATATTACGTAAAAAATTACGAAAATCCCGATTACTCTATTTCTTTAGTAACATAACAACTTACTGTGTACAACACAGACTGTACAATAAACTTTAAAAATTTTAAACAGTCGGATTTGGGTTACAATTCCTATTATTCTGACACCCTGTTAGATTTTCACAATTTGTTCGAGCTTTTGATCTTTTTTTTGGACCCTGGGTCCCCAAAAGTTTGAAATTTCCAAAACTTAACACAACATTCAGATATTAGTTAGAATTCTTTTTAATTTGATACACTGCATACATTTTTTTGAGGTTTTATCAAAATTTCCATCCAATTTTTGAGGTCTGGCGTCCACAGTTATGAAACTTTCAAAATGAGTACTACATTTATATTGTCGCTTAACGTGCCTTTAGTTTAATGTACCATATGGTGTATTACGATTTTCCACAATTTTAACCGCCTCATATTTTTGTCTCCAGCCCCCTTATTTTTAAAGGTTCAGTCTCAAAAACAATAAGTTTCTGTAGAGTGGAAGCGTGGACACGCGTACCAAGTTGCACGAAAATCGGTTGGTGCGTTCAAAACGTATCGTGAACTATATCCCAAACGGAAAAGCAGATATACAAACAGACAAATGCGAAAAGGTCGAGTTGAAACTGAGAGCTCGCTACACTCGTTCAATTAAATTCTTACATAACTGTAATAATAAAGTAATAATAACAGGCAGTAGTGCTATTTAACAATTGTTTAATCCCTGACTTAATATTACACTAATTCAATTTTGTTACGAATCTGGTGAATCCTTGGTATATGAAGAAGCATGAGAAGCAAAATTTTGTTGTTAACTATCTTGAGATAAAACCAGCAATTCGTATCAACTGATTCTTATAATAGACACTATATTATACTGATTTCGATTTTATGGGAACAGCAGTGCGTGTGGTCAGAGTTGAGTACATTAATCCCACGTTTAGTAGTCGTTCCGTTTGATAATGCGTTCCCAGACAAACAGTGTTTTCTGTTTCCACAATTTTTGGTCTTAAAATATATTTATGACCGGGGCGTGTTTAACCTACTTTTCTGTCCACCAACTGCAACAAACGGTGCTGTACACAAATGCGTTTTTGTTGCCAGGTATCCGCCCATGTGGAATGTTGTTACAGACAAATGTGGGACCCAAGTTTATCCATAGTTTTTTTTTACTGCTGCTTTTCTATGCTATTTAACTAAAAGTAAGCTTATTTTCTTGTACCTTCTAGCCAGGCTACATTTCAACAATACGGTTTAAAATAATTATTAAATATCACTGTATGCAATACTAACCAAGTGTCAAAAAACAGTGCATACATCGATCACACACACACACACACACACATACCCGTGCGCGATCACTATACTCGGGAGCACATATAACTGCGAAAAGTGAAAGCGCATTGCGCACTGCGACAGCCAATAAGCGAAACGACTGACTGGCTCTTATTGGCTGTCACATGATACTATGCTCTTGCCTTCCATTGTGCTCCGCACTCTAGTAAGCTCCCTGAGCTACAGAACTCGCTCTCTATTTTGAACGAAGTGCGTTTATTATTGGATTCATTTCGACTACATCATGCTTATTTGCTACACCGCTATCGGTCATGCTTCGGACGAGGCCTGTCAGTGTCTCTACCATTATCAAGTTCAGAAACCACGACACTCGTCCGGAGCATAACCGATAGCAATTTAGAAAATTAACGTGACGAAGTTGGAATCACGGAGACTTATTAACAAAAATAATTTGATCAAGGTTAAATTTCGATATTTAAAAATTTTCCAATTCTCATTGATTATCAGAAAAATTACGAAAATCCATATCACCCTACTAATTCTGTTTTTAACTTCTAATTTTAACTTTTAACTTCTAAAACTAAACAGCATGTTCAGATTTTGGTTAAAATTCTTTTTCATTTTACTGTATATCCCACATGGAATTTGGAATTTTATCAATCAAACTCTTCCCTCACTTTTGTGCCCTCGGGGTCCAAAAATTTAAACTTTTAAAACCTAACATAACACTTGGATTTTAGTTACAATTACCTTCAATTTGATACGTCATATGAAAGTTTATGACTTTATGAAAGTTTTCACTACTTTTTTCCCACGGAATCTGAAATTTATTAGTTTTCAAAATGAAGCTAAATCCATATTTTGCTTAAAAATACCTTTAATTTAATAACACAAATGGATTTCTGAAATTTTATCAATATTCCCACCCCCAACATTTTTTCTATCTTTCATATTTTTGAGGGATCAATGTCAGAAACAGCTGCCTTCTGTAGCGTGAATGTATAGACAGGCATGGCAAGTTTTACAAAAATCGGTTAATGCGTTCAAAGGTTATCATGAGAAATACTTCATAGGCAGACGATCACTAAACGGTCAAGTAAAAACTCAGAAATCGCTGCGTTCATTCTATTAATATAGTTTTATTAATGTGTCTGTTTAAGGGATCGACAAATATTACTTATATACGGAATGCAATACGGATCACTCATACAAATTAAAAAAGGCGGTGTAAAACGGTTACAATCATAAAATAAAAATTTGAGCATAAATACAGTTTCTTTAGCAGTAATTTCTGTATTGATTTATAAAAAAGGTTTCCAAAAGGTGATGCCAAACGTCGGGTAATGATTTTCCTCACTAAACGAAAAAAATGTAAAGTAAACTTAATATGTCAAAAAATGCTTACTTTTCCGTCTGTTTTTCTGTATGTGTCATTATAGGAACACTAATTAATGCTGAAAAATGAGGTGGTGTAGATTTGATATTTGGTATACATAGTAAGTAGTCTATTTTTTATAGTAGTAAAGTTCTAAGCAAACCAAAATGTAATTATAAACATTTTCAATCTGGCGCTTGATTGAAAGTTCTAATTATAAATTTTACAAAAATCAATACTTATAACAAAAATATGTCTTATTACTTACAAAAGTAACCCTCTTATTCGTAATTAAATGTTACCTCACTTACGGAATTTGGGTACAAATAACAGAGATTTTATAATAAACAGACTAAATAGTAACTATAAGGAAAACAGTTCAATATTTTCTGACTTAGAATGGCCAAACGCTGAGGAAGTAACGTACTTAATAATTTCAGTGTCAGAAAACAGATAATAGAGATGACGAAATAAGTCGTTATCGCCAAGGGTTTCTTCGTTTGTTTGTAAGTAGCATTACGTTCTCCACAAATTACAGAGACATTACAAGTCGAGAAATGCCTTTGAAGTTACGAAACACGCTAAAACTTCCATAACGCGTTTTCAAAATTCCAAGTTGAAATATGCTTTTGATGTGTGCAGTAAACAAAGATCAATACACAGTGTTAGTGTTGAACAAAGCGAGATCTCAGTTTTAACTCGACCGTTTGACATTTATCTGTCAGTTTGTCTACCTATCTCCCTGTCTATTGAATTATGTCTTACGAAAACTTTTGAATGCTTCAAATTTTCATGATGCTTCGCACACTTTACATACCTTTACCACAAGCTGTTGTTTTGATCTACCAAAAACAGCGGAGCAGAAGGCAAAAATTTGACGGTCTGAATGTAGAGAAAACTGGCAAAATCAATTTGGAGCTTGAAAATTAATCAGACTGAAAATGACTTGCAGAGGGGTGTATTCATCATGAGGAGTTTAGCAGATGAATATGGTGGTATCTCCACAGAAAACAAAAGTAATGGCTTTCAGAGGGAAATATCTAGTAAGGGTGAAGATGTGCCGTGGAAAAATGTAAAGTGAATGCCCCGGCCATATCTCGCGCAGACAATGCCGGCCGAATATCAGGGGACCAAAGGTTGCCTCGCCGCTCTCTGCTATATGACAGACCCCTTGACCGACATACCGCTGCGGTGCACTACAGCGAAATCAGGTCGGCGGCGGTCAGCTGTTTGTAACTCGACTATACGCTGAAAATTTTCTGTACACGCGTCTATCCTTTTCGACACTCCGGCAGGGCGGTTGTTTGACGACGAGCATTCGTAGACTTCTTTATAATGACTGTGTAATTTTATAAAGTGCTTCAGGTGAGCCCAAAGTATTCATGTATTAATAATATTAATGTTAATTTAATAAGGGCGTGTGTATTACAATGATAATAGTGTGTGTGTGATCCCAGCTTGCCATGTTAATTCCGGTATGGCCGAGTGCACGTGCCGTCTGATGAAATGTAAATTTAAAACTGAATTTAAAGGAACGAATATTTAAAGCCAGATGAATTGTATGAGTTGTAATAATATGATTAAAATTGAACTGAAATTTAATAGTTAAATTAATAGTTAATTCAATAGTTAGTTTAAATTGTTTGAAAAGGTGAGCCGTGCCGTTACTAATGATAAGCAGTAGTCGAACTGAAATTATAATTGTGTGTGTGTGTGTGTGTGTGTGTGTGTGTGTGTGTGTGGGTGTGTGTGTGTGTGTGTGTGTGTGTGTGTGTGTGTGTGTGTGTGTGTGTGTGTGTGATCCGGGTTACGGGGTGAGAAAGATGTGGGGTCAAGGTGTTTTTTGTTTTTTGGCTCCAAATTACAAATGGAAATTTTACAGGGTTCCCCGCATAGTCGGGAGGTAAAGGGGTTGCCGAGGTGGGGACATTACATCTATCCCCATCCGCAGAGCTGAGCACCAAGGTCCCCAACGTCGTCAGACCAACCTAGACTCACCTACATCAACGGAACTGCTGCGGAGAAGGAATCACACTATCCGGAGAAGCTCGTCCTTGCCTTCATCATCGACACTCTCATCCAGCATTAAATAGCAGGAATTCCTATCGTATGTGTCTTCAGAGAGCAGGTGGGAGAATTCTTTTTATTAACCACACACACAGTACTCCACCCGTTATAACATAACCAACGAAAGACTCAGTTATACAAAGTAGTCTCGTATATCTAAGGTTTGACATTGCTCGGAACATGTCCTGTGCAGACATGGTGCATGATGTGATTATGGTGTGCATTATTATTGGGAATCTGCTTATAATACATTTTAGTAATTTAATTGTTATTCGTGTAGTTAAATGTTATTATTATTATTATTATTATTATTATTACAACTTAAAAATTTTAATCTCTACAAATGAAGGCAATTTGAAAATAACTTAAAAACTATACTTGAAAGATTTTAGTATCTATACAATGAACAACTTGCATATACCTCTTATATAGTTTTCTTAATTTCATTGGTTAACCAGATTATTAGATGTCATTCGTATAAATTGAAAATCTCTTGTATTCATGAAATGAAAATAATTTTAAACTACTTTTAAAACTATAACTTGAAAATAACTTAGAATCTATAACTCAAAAAATTTAATGTCTGGATTGCCGTGATTGTAGTGGTTGATCATATTGTTACATGTTATTATTACTTGGAAATATTTAATGTCGATAAATGAAAGTAACTTGGAAATAACTTAAAATTATACTTGTAAATTTGTAGCATTTATATAATGAACAACTTGTACCTCCTTGTTATATAAATTTAGTAGTTTCATTGCTGATTAAATTGTCAAAAGTTGTTAGTGCAGATTGAAAATTTCTAATGATAGCAAAAAAAAAAAAGAAATTAATTTGTGTCTGCTTGTCATACTGTTTTAATAATTTATTTGTTAGTTATACTATCAGATGTTATTAGTACAAGTTAACAATATACTAGTGTCTATGAAATGAGATTGATTAGAAATAGCTTGAAAACTATTGCCTTAAAAATATTTGATATTTCTAAAAGAAACATAACTGGAAATAACGAATGCACTAATAAAAATGTTGTTGCTGTTAAACAAGTGTTTTATTGCAAGTCCTGTCACGATGGGCTCAGCGCATCTTTTTCCATATAGGCCACGCGTCTAGTTAAAAAAAATTAAAACTAGACGTAACCCCCCTCCCAAAAAAAATTTTTTTAATTTTTTGGGAGACGTTTCAAAGATATAGGTAAATGGAAGCATCATGGAGGAGATATTCAGTTTTAATTATCTTGGATACGAAATATCTCCCGAAGTTGATTGTGATGTCGAAAATAAACTTAATAAATTTAAACATGTATGTGGAACAATCCATAGAACCTAAAAATACAAAACTAGGAAAGACACTGAGGTTAAGTTTTACAAGACTATGACTGTACCGGTGACACTGTATGGGAGTGAGACATGGATACTGTCACAGGGAGACAGAGGAAAGTTACACCAGCAGAAACGAAATTTGTCAGGTTGGTCAAAGGGTCCACGTTATGAGACAGAATAAGTAATTACAAATGCACACAAACACATAAGACACACGTTACACACACACACGTTACGACACAGGTAAGACGAAAATTACAAAAATTTAAATTACAGGATTTAGTTACGGAATACAAGGTCAACTGGTGTAAACATCTGGAAGAATGCACCAAGATCGCCTTCTCAAACTTGCCTTGAAGATAGGGTAGTTTGTGGGGTAGTGTGGGGCGTGCGAGGACGAGATGGTTTCCGAAACAGGCAGTGCAGCCTAATCCGTGAAGTGGAGATGATGATGACGATGAAATTAAACAGAATTTTAACCACAACCTGAATACACCTAATCAGTTCTCGAAATTCCAAATTCTCAGAATACCAAAGCCCAAAACATTGAAACTTTCTATGCTGGATATCAGACTAAAAGTAATTTTAACCCAACTCCAAATGTACGTATTTTATACACTGAAACGTTTTTACTGTATGCCAAAAAAGTTACATAGTTACGTATTATTGTCAGTTATGTATACTGTAACTGTAAAACGTAATTGGCCTATAGGTATCTATGGAACGAAACATAATTTAAAAGCTAGGATAAAGTTATTTGTCGTTAATTCATTATGATAATAAATTTCACTAAAATAGCAACGCGGTAGTTAGAAAGTGCTTATTGTGTGGTCGACAGTTTTGTAATTATTATTTTAAATAATAAATTAATAATAGAAGAGTCGAGCTTTTTGTAATTTTTTCTGAGAAGTGTAAACTTACCTAATATGGAAACTTTTCTAATAGTAAATGTATTTTGTTTAAAACAATGAGAGAGTTCTGTAGCTCAGATTAAGTACTAGTTTTACTTCAATTAAAGCAGACCACATTCGTGTAACTTGCATGATTTTAATTCAAATCGTACATAGGGGTACTTTCAAGGAGGGGGTCATGGCACAAGTTTACAAGATTTATTTTTTTTTGGGGGGGGAGAATACTACAGGGCCTATAGAGTTCTTTAGAGCAAAATTTTAGACACAACAAAACTTTAAATTGAATTTTATATAGGGGTGTAAGTATGGGATGCGTCTTAAATACCTTCACCTTCCCGAGCTGTGTCTTTACATCCGGCGGACCCTATTACCACTGACGAGGCTCTAACGACCGAGTATTCACGGTATAACCATAGCTTATAGTAGAGAATTGTAGGAAATGACATTGTATTTCCACGTCCCTGGGAGTAGACTGAGCCATGATATCAGGCAGCTGAAGCAACTCCATATAGGCTTGGACGCACAGAAGGCATCCCCTCCACCAAGATGTAGGCCAATAACCTGCACACACGAGATCACATGTATTCAAAGAAAGCAAACAGAGAAAGCTGGAGCGATCTCTTTGCAACTTCTCGACACCCCAAAGTAGAAGAAGATCCGACTAAGACAAACGCTCTATTTATACAACTTGTAAATGTATTTATCTAAACTTTAGGCTAATTAATTCAAATTACATTTCTACCAGACGTGGTTGTTTGATTGTATCCACGCTAAACACCATGTTACCAATTATAATTTTAAACGTAAGGTAAACTATTTGAATGTGCTGTTGTTTGTTAACGACTTGTCTGTAATTCAAAATACAGAATCTGCTCTATAAAAATCTGTTTTTAATCTTCATTAGTTTTTAAAACAATACAATATAAAAACCTCTATTTCTGAAACAAAGGTAATGGTATTTTGTGGCAAGGAACCAATAAGAACGAAAATAAAAGTTAATGTACAAATTGTAGATCAGGTGAGCCATTTTAGATATTTGGAAAATAATATTGGGAATGGTAAGAATTATGATACTGATGTTAAGTTGGGTACGTTCCTGACGATCTGTGGAACAATCAATCGGACTTTTAAAAATGAGGTAAGTTGAGATAGAAAATTAAAATCGTATAAAGTTATGGCGGTCCCTGTACTGTACTATGAGTCTGAATTAAGGAGGACAACCAAGAAAGAAGAAAGTAAAATAAAGGCCACGGAAATGGCATTCTTAAAAGTAGTTACAGAGGTGTTCTAAACTTGATCGTCTTAAGAATGTCGCCTTAAGGAAAGAATGACAAGCTTTTAACTTAAATGAAGAATTAAAAGTTTATAAACAACGGTGGAAAGAACATTTCGCAAGAATGTCATATTCAAGATTGGTTAAACAAGTCTGTAAATACAAACCTGAAGGGACCAGATGTGTAGGTAGACCCAGGAAGAAATGACGTCGAAACAGGCAGCTCCTTGCCTATCCCGTGATGATAACGTGAGGTAACAGACATTCTCGGGGCAATAGCTGCCGCTTCTCTTTTCTCATATCCCAGGAATTGTAGCTGTACGTTGCAATATAATTTAACACCACATCTGTAAAATTACATTGTAACGGTACAGAAATGGGAATTTTATTTTATATAAATCAGTATTTAATTCAGTAATTCAATAGTTAACTGCACCTGTAAGGAGCCTCCAGTACAGCAATGCAACATACATACAGTCAGCCAAAACAATTGCCAGACGCATTGCGTAACCGCCAGCAGCAGCCTTGTGACACAGTCTACAGTCTGCAGTGTGTCATCAGATAGTGCACCACGCACAGTAGTAAGCAGCATTCAGACAGTAAAGTTGTAATTTAAAATTAAACAGTGGCCTCGGGTGCAAGATAGGCCGTTAAAATAAATCCGGCCTATCTAAGAAAGTGTGTCACATTTAAAAGTTTTAAAATCACATAAACAGTATAACGTGCGGCCAGTTCGAGTTGTGACTCAGGGCCGCGCGGCCAAACTAAGCGAGCTAAGTTCGAAAATTTATGTCGGCCGACAAAACAAAACGAAATGCTATTCTAAAGTGGATTAAAGTAATAGTGGCGCATCAACTTAATTTGAAATAAGCAATAACAGTACCGCGGTTAAACAGTGTAAAAACTAAATCATGGTGTGTTAAACAGTGCATTCACAGCAGAGGTGCAAAACAGCGGAGTTCTTCAGACGTTAAGTATTAACTGAGTTTTAACCAAGATTATTTTACCTTTTTCCCCAGAGTATAAGTCAACATAAATAAATCGTAAATCTAAAATGGACATCAGAGATCTCGAAGTGGGGTTTAAATAGAACGACAAAATCAAAGAACGAATGTGTGTGAGTGTGTAGCTAAATCACGTATTGGTTCATTGCAAATAATAAATAGTTGTGGTATACCGTAGTTGTCATAAGCTAGTTAAGTAAGAAATATTTTGCTACTATATTTGATTTCACAAATTGTTACTCATTCAACAAGTATTTAATTTAAATGTCATGAAAGAGAGACGAATTAGTTATTTTGCATAATAAACCAGAGGCAATTTGTTTTAGCACAAACGGTGTATTTGATCTTTGCCCATATCAAATCCAAATGATCCTTTTTGCAGCAGTTTCGTCTGAACGACCCTTGGAATAAAACCCTAAGGTAAGAGTTAATTATAATTTTATAATTAATTGAAGAGTTACATTTGGCCCCCGTACAGTGACACGAGTATAGGGTTTATAACCCATATTCGCCAGACCTAATTAAGCTGCAGAACGGGTC
Organism: Magicicada septendecula; assembly: GCA_034769895.1. Classification (NCBI taxonomy): domain Eukaryota; kingdom Metazoa; phylum Arthropoda; class Insecta; order Hemiptera; family Cicadidae; genus Magicicada; species Magicicada septendecula. The sequence goes on along the minus strand of CM068374.1, from coordinate 78,588,222 downwards.
ATTTGAGAGGGAGGACGCTTTGATAAATTAAATATAAAAAGGGTTAAGTCAATAGTGGATAAGATTAATATTCTTGTGTAACATTATATAAACTTGTATAAAATGGCAGCAAATAATGACGATGTCAATGAAGTAACTAATGTTGACAATTTTGATGAATCGGCTATTATGCATAATATTGAGGTCCACTCGACTCCAGATGGGAGTCAGGACAGTAAAATAAAACCAGATATCACAAATGAAATAAATAATACAGATGATTCGGGGATTCAAGTAACCCCAAAATTGAGTAGAGAAAGTAAAAATAATAACCAAGTCAGCTTCACTGACGATAAAATAGAAAGTCAGTCGACACCGGTCCAAGATAAAAAATCTGATGATAGCTATGAAATGTTTAAAATAATACAAGCAATGTTAGAAAAACAGAGTGTAAAATTTGATGAACAAAAAAACGAAATTCAAGAATTTAAAAGTAGTGTAAATGAGAAATTCGAAGAACAGAATATTCAATTTCAGCAGAGTATTAGCGTAAAATTTGATGAACTTAAAACTGAAATTAATAAAGTACAAATCAATTGTGAGAGTAACTTTATCAAATTGACAAATGAATTAAAAGAAACGTGGAGTCACTCATTGAATAGTAGGAATAACAAAATTGACGAAATAGAGAGTAATGTGGTGGAAAAATTTGATAAACAAAGACAAAAGGTAACTGAAAATTTTGAATGTAAAACAGATGATAATTATAATGATATGTGTAAAAACGTGGTAGTGGAGAGCAAGATAACAAATATTAACAATGATATTGAAAGTGGTGATGTAACTGAAAATGTAGTAGTAGAGAATGATACATTGAATAATAGTAGTGATAATGAGAGTTTAATGGGATTAGAGGTTAATGAGGAGGTAATAGTTGTGGATGAGATGGAGAGAGTGTGTAAGGAGAGTTTAAGCGAATGTGTAGGGCAGAGGGTAAAATTTCCCCTTATTTGTGATGAACCAGAGTGTTCAAAAGTGTTAATTTTGGGCAAGAGACCCTTATTAGTGAAAGATTTGAGTTGTTTATTTTTGTTGAATAATTTTGTACCCTCTGCATGGAATGAGAGAGAAAGGGTGATATGGCATTATGATGAGAGAGATTTAAATGGAGAGTTGTGTGTTGACAAAGAGATAGAATTATATAAACTAATGAGAGAGTATAATGAGTTGAAAGAGATGTTAGTTGATATGAAATACTTACCTGTTAAAATAGAGAGTGAAGATTGTTTTGATGATACATGTTTAAACAATAATAATTTACTTTATGAAGAAAAGATAACTGACTTGATAATGAATATTACTGATGGAGACTTAACCGATGTACTCAATGTTGACTTGGTATATGATTATTACGGTAAAATGAATAAACAGAAATTTTATGATTACTATACACAAGATAACCGTATACGGAATGTAAATAAAATTGAAAATTGTTATGTGAAACCCCGACTAATTTTTGACGATGGAGGTTGAAATTCATAAATGAACAATTTTAAATACGTTAATATATGGTAATGACCTAGCTGATTTTTGATATTGAAGTGTGATATAGCGGAATAATAATGATGACGATTTGTAAATAAATGATGCGAAATTAATTGTGTGTATTATAAGATGCTAGGTAAACAATAGGTGTACGTAGTAGAAATTGTTGAGATACTAATAATAATACTTAGCAGCTTAACTAAATAAACTACAAAATTAGGAATTTAACATATAAAAAAGTGGTAGCGGATAGATGTTCCCCACTTGTCCCAGTGGGGTTCGTCTATTTCAGGGACGCGCCCCTGCCCACGCGAGCCTTGGTTTTCTCCATTTACCCTTATTTTCGGAGGAAGCTTTGTCCCTACCTTTAGTCCTAGTTCTTGACCTTTTAATAATCCTTATCCCTTTTATCTTCCCGATTTCCCTAACCCTCCCCTTAGAGTAAACACATAAACAATAGTTACACAAATTGGCACACTTTTTGGAACCATTTGATTGCCTTAATTCTAAATACTACATTAGGGTAATCCTCAAAATTAAATAAACTGGCGTTATTTATGACTTGTAAACTCATCCCTTAATCAGATAGGTAGTGGAGAAGTTTTGTGGCTGGGTAGACAAACGAAATAATAAATTTCTGTATAGTTTAATAGGATTATCGCCTATAGAGATGGGGTGGTAAATTAGTGGTTGTGGTTTGTTTTGAAAAGAAAAAAAAAAAGGGGGTAGTTCATTATATTTATTGGAGTTGGGTTCTGTTCGTTTTCAATCGCATCTCTGTAGACGATAATCCTGTACATGTAGCATATAACCTATTTACAGGTAATTAAGAAAAAATAATTTTGGAAAACACTCTAAAGTAAACTTATGTAACCAAAACGTTTAATTATTATTTTGTGGTACCTGCTATGTTAGGTTATGAGTAGAGGATAAATGGTATATAGAACGTGATTGTGGAGGAATTTAAAGAGAGATTAGAACCAATGATGTAATGTTTGTAAAATTTATTGAAATATTAAGGAAAACTGAAACATTTAATCACGTAGAACCATTTTGAAAATGTAATCGAAGTTATGGAAATTGTTTTGAATGTACTAAGAGATGAAATTGAATTGTAGCCGCCCCTGGAGTAACTTAATATTGTAACTGCTAGTGCTGTTTAAATTCATTTTGATTCAAATTGAAATTGTAATTTTACATATTTTATACATTAACTTCATATAGTTGTAATTAAAGTCAAACTGTTTTGGGTGGAGATTGTTAAAGAACTTTCAAGTTAAACAAATAATTTAAAAGGGCCAATTTTATTAATGAATCAAAAGTATATCTGATCTGAATTGGAATAAAAAAAGTCTAAGAGACAAATATGTTCTCTAAAAGATTTATAAAATTCGAAAAGTGTAGTAAGCAGCTATGGCAGTATATGATGTAACTAGAGTGTTTAGACTATGAATGCTGAAACTGAGAATGTTTATAACTGTTGTTTATGAAAACAAGTCTGGCACACAACTGTGTTTAGGTAAACAGTAAACAGGTGGTATGTTGAGACTAATGTCTGTAGTCATGCTTGGTGACAATAACAAAAAATGTTGTAGTCTGCTGAATCAGTATCTTGAGTAAAACCTTATTGTGACAGAAAAGAATTGAAATTAAATTTTTTGCAGACCAAATAATAATGATGCAATTACTGTAACTTTTGAGATTAATTGAATTAATTAAAGTAAATTAAATACAATTAAACTAATTTAGTAATAAAATTAATAGAAACGATGATTTTTAACAAGGAACTTAACTTTATTTTCATTTAAATTCAAATTGGAATTATAAAGTAAATACTAATTGATGTAAATAAGGATTTAACTTATTAAAATATTCATTTAAAATTGGAAACAGAAGGAAATGTTTGAGCTGAAGCGGTGTTTGGAAAATAAGATGTGTATATTACTATCCAAGTAACTTGTATCAATGCTAACCTATATTTTATGTTTTAACTGTAGATTCCCCACCTAAGTGCGGTCATGACCTCACCGGACCATGACCGTGAAAGTAGTTAATTGTGGCAAATCATAAATTTTACTTGATATAACCGGCTTGTGGTTTGTTTTATTTTGTTAACCCGGTGGTTTGTTAGACTTAGTAGGGGGGTTATTTTTTGGGGAATCTACCAAATTTTGGAACAGGTCTATTTTCACCCAGATAGGGGTGGTAATCCATTAGGGGCGTATAAATAAAAAATAGTAGGTTATATGTAGACCGAATTTTATTTTAACGCCGAAGCAAGGATGGGGATGGAATAAAAGAAAAAAATGTCCACCCCTTCCGCATCAGTCCTTGTGAAAGCAACTAGACGCTACAGTCTAGGGGGGGTAATAGTGAGTGTGGATGGGCGGTGACCCAGTTACAGGTCACGAGGGAGATGTGGGTTACGGCGAGGATGAGGCTGAAAAAGGCCAAGAAGCCTCGCGCAGAACACATTAATATGTAACGGGTATCAGGGGTTAAGGGATAAAAGGGGGGTAGTAAGAGAGAACAAAAAATTTTTTTTGTTTATTCTATATAAATATGAGTAGGCAAGTAAGGATATAATTTGTATTTACTGTGAGTTAATGTTATTTTGTATAATTAATGTGTCATTTTGGTGGGGCAATATTGTACGGGGAATATTATTCAATTTAACTGGATTTTATGTGTACCATTGTAAACCAATATTGTTTTATTAATACTATTTTTTAGGGTCTATAATATAAAATGAGCCAGTACGTTGTCAATGAACCAGTACGGCTAAGAGGAAACAAATCAGTTGTGGGATATGGAGTGATGGAAGGCCGCTTATCAATTTCTTAATCAAATGTTTTAAAGTCAGGCGATACTGGGTCGGGTATCTGTTCGATTTTTCGGTGTTGGGATCTCGAACAGAGAAGTCCAGTAAGATCGGATGGGTGCTGTCGCAGTCGCCAGACTAGGGGGTAAGAACCCATGATTTCAGTAGAGTGTTCAGGGGGGTTGCGGCGCCATATCCTCACTGATCCTCTTAAGTTTAGGCAATAAGAGTTTGAACGCTTCGGCTTTCAATCTCTTATTGGGGGGGTATTGTAACGGTACAGAAATGGGAATTTTATTTTATATAAATCAGTATTTAATTCAGTAATTCAATAGTTAACTGCACCTGTAAGGAGCCTCCAGTACAGCAATGCAACATACATACAGTCAGCCAAAACAATTGCCAGACGCATCGCGTAACCGCCAGCAGCAGCCTTGTGACACAGTCTACAGTCTGCAGTGTGTCATCAGATAGTGCACCACGCACAGTAGTAAGCAGCATTCAGACAGTAAAGTTGTAATTTAAAATTAAACAGTGGCCTCGGGTGCAAGATAGGCCGTTAAAATAAATCCGGCCTATCTAAGAAAGTGTGTAACATTTAAAAGTTTTAAAATCACATAAACAGTATAACGTGCGGCCAGTTCGAGTTGTGACTCAGGGCCGCGCGGCCAAACTAAGCGAGCTAAGTTCGAAAATTTATGTCGGCCGACAAAACAAAACGAAATGCTATTCTAAAGTGGATTAAAGTAATAGTGGCGCATCAACTTAATTTGAAATAAGCAATAACAGTACCGCGGTTAAACAGTGTAAAAACTAAATCATGGTGTGTTAAACAGTGCATTCACAGCAGAGGTGCAAAACAGCGGAGTTCTTCAGACGTTAAGTATTAACTGAGTTTTAACCAAGATTATTTTACCTTTTTCCCCAGAGTATAATTCAACATAAATAAATCGTAAATCTAAAATGTACATCAGAGATCTCGAAGTGGGGTTTAAATAGAACGACAAAATCAAAGAACGAATGTGTGTGAGTGTGTAGCTAAATCACGTATTGGTTCATTGCAAATAATAAATAGTTGTGGTATACCGTAGTTGTCATAAGCTAGTTAAGTAAGAAATATTTTGCTACTATATTTGATTTCACAAATTGTTACTCATTCAAGAAGTACTTAATTTAAATGTCATGAAAGAGAGACGAATTAGTTATTTTGCATAATAAACCAGAGGCAATTTGTTTTAGCACAAACGGTGTATTTGATCTTTGCCCATATCAAATCCAAATGATCCTTTTTGCAGCAGTTTCGTCTGAACGACCCTTGGAATAAAACCCTAAGGTAAGAGTTAATTATAATTTAATTAATCGAACAGTTACAACATCTATATATAAAATTTTGTTGATGTAATCAATGATAATTAAACCTGTAGCGATTTTACTCGTGTGTAAAATTAATAATAGCTGATCTGCTGCAAGCATACAAAAATGTTTCATTGCAACACGTTCCGCAGGAGGAGTAGAAACAAGCAAGTACAAGAGCTGCACGCCATGTAAATATCAAACGACTGACAAACACTGAATAATTTGGCAGACAGATTTAGAATGTAACAGTTTCTTATAAAAAATATAAATTTTTCAACACGTGATAAGTTTAGTTCTACCCCTAAGGGAAAGTTTTAGCACTTCGCAAAATTTTTATCTGACCCTCGTATAGACAAGACTTTTCTAGACAGAAAAATGTTCATATTATGAACGTAGTAGAATATGACATAACTTATTGTTGCGATGGTCCCACGTGTCGTCGTACTGTTCAGTGGCTACAAAATACAGACACCAATGAAGTCACTAATTACCAACTTCAATTAATCGCAAATAACAATTTGAAATCAAAAAGAGGCACTCTTGTACAACAATTCTAGCTACATTTGACCACACGCAATAATAATGTCAACTATTAGAGTTCCGCCCTAATTATAACGCAATAATTACTTTCCACTAATCAATAACAATCACTTGATCCGCACTCCACAGTATCGCCAGGTGTAACTGACAGACTAAGCTGTCCGCTGTTGCTTATATGGATCTCTCAGAGATTACAGAGTAATTTTTCATATTCCTGGCGGCATGCCAACATAATTTGCGTAGGTACAAGAGCTCGAACAGTCTGGAGCCTACGTGTGTGGCCGACCTTGCGCAGGCGCCGAACGCTAGGCTAGTCGAGGAACGTGTACAATGGAATTTTCGGGAGCGTTAAGTAATCGTCGTAGCATGTCGTCTTTCTATGCAATTTATTACACTCAATAATAAAATTTGGAATAAGTTTCAAGTTTTCCATCATCGTTTAATGTATACGGCAGTCAAGAACATTAATATACTCGTTTATACATTGCTGACAGAGTCAGTGACTGCTTGTAAAAAGAAGTAAACAAAACAAAACAAAATCAATTAACGTAGCGTATTGCAAAGCTGACTTCGTCGCTTAAGGAAAGTCCAATCGTTTTGTACTGTTCATAATAACACATATATAAAATAAAGGTGACACTTTTAAGGGGGTGAAGCAATTAAATTTAATGTTTTCAAAAAGTATCAGAGTAATATCTTTCACAAGAGACGACTGTTGGCTCGACTTAAAAGCCGAACACTTTAATATAACAGCTGTGTAATAAAGTCTGTATAAAACTGGAGTGTCACGAGCAAGTATTTCCCCTCTCTAACTGAACGAAAGAGTTACTTACAATAAAATTACCTATAATTCTATAACAGCGTACTACTAAAATTTGCAGAATTTTGTTGCCTTTGTTATTTATGTTATGTTTACGCCACTTGCGATAAGTTTAGTTAACCTATATAAAAGATATGTTCTACCATAAAGGTTAAACGTTTGCCTTGATTTTATGTATTTACAAAAATATTAAAGCATCTGCGTGTTAATGACAGAACTATAACGTTTGTTTTTACTGTACCTTTCAGAATACGAGGTCTGTAAATTAAGTAATGAGACTAATCATGTAGCTGTTCATAATGGCAACACTGTAAAGATGGTTAGATAGTTAAATGAGAACACAGATGGTTAGATAAACAGATGATTGATATTCAGTATTGATATTTACTGTATATTATTGCTACGTGAAACGTAAACAAGCTTTTCGGGAAGTGAATTTTTGTTGCGCGTAATAAAAATGAGTGACATCAATTACGAACAACGTTGTGCAATCAAGTTTTGTATTAAACTCGGGCTCAATGTTACTGAAACTTTCAAAAAATTGACAAAGGCGTATGGAGATAAAGCTTTGTCAAGAGCACAAGTTTCAGATGGTTTAAAGTATTTTCAGATGGCCGGGAATCAATTAAGGGTGATCCACGCTCTGGAAGACCGTCACCGTCAAGAACTGACGACAATGTTGATCGAATCAGGGACTTGGTGAGGTCTGAGCATCGATTAACCGTCAGAATCGTCGCAGAACAACTAAATTTAACCACACTACAGTTTATAAAATTTTGAAAAACGAAATTTAGCGTGAACACCTGGAATTTGTATCATGACAATTCACGTTGTCACACAGCACTCTCGGTTAATGAGTTTTTGACAAAGAAAAATATCCCTGTTTTCCCTCAGCCATCTTATTCACCCTGTGACTCCTTTCTCTTCCCGAGATTGAAAAAACATCTCAAAGGACACAATTTTGGGACAACAGAGAACATTGAAAAAAAGTAACCGACCAGTTGAAGGAGATTCCAGTTTCTGAGATCCAACACTGCTATGAAGAGTGGAAACCCGTCTAAAGCGCTGCGTGGCTTCCCAAGGTTTGAAGGCGATAGAGTATATATATATATATAGTTTGACTGTAAACAAAAGGTTTTACTGAAATAGTCTCATTACGTAATTTACAGACCTCGTATTTTTATTTATAATGTTTTATTTTTTACTTTGAAGGTCAAAATAATGTCTATTGTTTCATTCATTGGGAAACCAACAAGAGAATTAATAAATTATATCCTAATATAAAATGCCTTACAAAATAATTTGAACATACAATTATTTATATTACGTAATGTATCTGGTAGGGGATTTTTAATCTTTATTTCATCACAATATTATAAACACAATATCACAACAACAAAATAATTGCCCCTTAGAAACGACCATGTTGGGGCTTTTCTCACATACATAAATAGAAATTCTGGATTCTTGGTGCTTCACAAACAATAAAAAATTAAATTTTTTAGTTTACAAAAAATATTATTACAATTAAACAGAATTCCGTCAATCTGCATTAAAAGGAATATAATATAATTCAATAATAGAAACAAATAAAATATAATATAAAAAAATAATGCAATGCCACAATAATTTGGAAACGACTTTCTGTTCTTTATTTGTGAACATTTTAACGCTTTCCGCGAAGCGTTATTAATAGTACATAATTAAAAGTAATGAATTAATTACTTATTTGTTAAATGTTATCATTTAACAGATAATAATTATTATCAAAATAATTACATAAATTGAATATATATATATATATATTGTACTGTGTATATATAGCTGCTTATATAACTAATAGTCGAAGTAAAATTGAATTAAACACAGAACTAACACTAAATAGTAATCACAGCTTTATTCTACGCTAATTGAAACCCACCCATAGACTTCGTTTTATATGGTTGTTTTTATAACAGTGTTTCTTTTTGTAGGCACTAATGGAAAATTCTATCCTTTTGGTTAAAACGCTGCCAGACGGAGATGAAAGCTACGCTAAATTAAATTAGTCTAAGCAGTTTTATATTACACAGGCGTGTACCCAAATTCTAAAGGTTAAATCACCTTGTTTTCATTTAATTTAAACTATTTCACCTGATTCGAATTTATGCAATATTAAACAGATAGACTTTGAGGCGCCTTGTGATTTTGTTTTGAATTGAAAATAATTTTTCAGCGTGTAATAATATTGAGAATTGAAACTAACGTCTATTTGAAACACTATGGTCTTCAATTCTCTGCAAATGACTAAAGAGAAAATCGCAATTCTACAATTCCCTACAACATCCTATTAGAAATAATATGTTGATTATTGTCATTTATTGCGCATTTTGTGAAGAATTATTTACGATAATTTAATTTTTACAGATACAGAAACATAAATTCAGACATAAATAATGCCTCTTTTTGATGATCAAATTTAAAAACTCGTGAGTGTTTCAGAAAAAGTTTTAGTTTGTTTAGAATAATAGATATGAATCAATTTTTATCTACGTTTGGGCACACAAAAGAATATGAACATACTACGTATTTGCTGTTATTAGGATTTGTTATAATATACCATGTAAGTTTATATCTTTCTAATTTATTATACACGCTAATAAAATTTGTAATAAGTTACAAGTTTGCATCATCTTATTAATGTACACGATAGACATACACCTGCATAGTGTTACGATGGTCTCACTGACTGTCATATGGTACAGTAGAAACAAATACAGACAAAAATGACATCACTAATTACCAGCTTTAATTTATCACAAATAACAATTTGTAATCAAAAAGGTAGTCTCGTACAATAATTCAAGTTAAATTTGTCCACACGCAATAACAATGTCAAGTAATAGAGTTCTGCACTTAATATAACACAGTGATCACTTTCCATAATACTTCGATAAACACTCGAATCGCACTAAAGAAATCGCCCACGGTAACTGACTTATAAACCCAGCCGCTCTTGTTATATAGGTCGCGCTGAGGTTCCAGAATAACTTTCCATCCTTACTGCGGTGTGCCAACACAATGCGTATTTCAAGTGCTCTCCAGAACATCTGGAAGACCGACTTCATTGCAGCATTGAGTGAGACGCTATACCTGTTCGATTGCGGAGACACGGGTGGAAGGACGCTCTCAACTCTTCGAAAGAGTTCCATCGTTACAATAGCAATACACGCGATATACACTGATTCTGTCAGAGTGAGTGATTGCGTGGGAAACGAAGTAAACCAAACAAAACAAAAAGAATTTATCATATTGCAAAAAATATATCTATCTATATGTAAGTATATTAAAAATGAAGTTTGTAACTTTTCATTAAAATGCAGACACGTTAATGCTTTTACAAATACGTAAAAACAAGACAAACATTTAATTATTACTGTAGACTGTAGCTTTTGTATGTGCTAAGTAAACTTAACACGAGTGGTATAAAATTCGTAATAATAACACAGGAAAGAAAATTCTGCAAATTAGCAGTAGCCTACGCTGTTTCAGAATTATAAGTAATTTTATTGGAAGTAATGCTTTCGTTTAACCGGAGACTGGGAAATGTTTGGTCGTGACAGTCCCATTTTACGAGAACTTTATTACACTGCTATTGTGTTAAAGTGTTGCACTTTTAAGTCGAGACGACGCGACGTTCTTTCCTTAACATCAACAATTGTGAAAGATATTACTTCAATAATTTCTGAAAACACAAAGCTTAATTGCTTCACCTAAACCTGTCAATATTGTTTTATATGTGTTATTAGATTTCCTAGTACAACCCCAAGACTTGTTTGTATTTTTCAGTAGCTTGTTATGCAGGGACAGTTCAGAGTGTCTTCCAAGCTGCCACCACATTTTCTTCAATTTAAATCCAAGTGCTTCCCGTCTTCGTAACATGTTCTTTCCACGTAAGTTTGCCATCAGAGTCATGCCCAAATACTCCATTGAGCTTAAATGTGGAATTATTTGCTGATCGATTACGATTGGTATGTAATCTGTTTTCCGGTTGGTGAAATTGATATGAGTAGACTTGGTTTCGACTATCTTAATGCGCCAGTTGTATGTCCATCTAGTGATGTACCCAACTTCTGATTGTAGAGTGTCAATCAAATAATAAATAAAATAATTCAGAGTCTTCAAAATAAGTTTCTTCGAAGTATTGTTGATGCACCATGATACGTAAGAAATGATGATATCCATCGGGGCCTGAAAATGTCTACGGTTGCTGAAGAGATTAAACGGGTTGCGGATAAATATGAAAGAAGACTTCATGAACACGTAAACATTGAAGTACAACAACTGCTTGATAATGCTGGACTCGTTTGGTGATTACAGGGACAGAAACCATTTGCACTAGCGAACTAAATGTGTACAGTAATTCTCACCAAATGAACAAAGTGTAACTGTACTGAGGAATGTTCCAGTGGGAGTTTATCCTACACACTGGTAACTAGTGTGTTGGAATAAAATTGATAATTATTTTGTTACTAGTTGTAATGAAGTTAAATTATAAAAGAGTATGTGTTATTACTGAACAAAACGCTTGGAGTTTCTATAAGCAACAGAGTATATTTTGTAAAGAACGAAGGCTTTCATGGTCGGAATCTGTTTGTCAAACATACGCCGTGGTCCAAAACCATTACAACATAGACTGTTGTAATGTACAGCATCGCGTGGATGCTGTATAATAACAATACCAGTCAATTAAGTATATAGAAAGTTGACTATCAATCACCCATGTCAGGCCTGCGCGGCCGCAACTGACCGCTACTTACATCGTGTCTCGAAACTCAGACCTCGGCCATGGCGCACCTTGATAAAGGCTTTGGTGGCTCGAGCAAGACGCATCTTTAAACCTCTGTTCATTGAAAAGGAGATCGGACATCTGGACAGGGCGTTGCAGGCGAACGGTTACTCCTGCGAGGGGGGGGAGCGTTCCGGCCGGGTAGAAGCGTCGGACGAGCGGCAGGCTGTTGCCAAAGCGTTCTTGCCCTACGTTAGGTGTGTGACGGACCGTACCGGGACGTTGTTAGAACGGCGTGGGGTGCGTGCTATTTGCTGGCCGACACAGAGGATCCAACAACGTCTGCGATCGGTACAGACACCAGGGACCCAGTGTGTTTGTACTGTGGTCCTACGGTGTGGCGTAGGCCTATATCGGCTCTACGAAATGCTGCGTGTACATATATTGTCGAGAGTGACCTAGCGCCACCACTGTACCTCGAGATAAAATTCCGAAAACCGCTTTTATCTGTTTCTGAGTCTACCATTACAAAAATCACATTCGCTTCCCAGGGAAGAGCAGGAAAAGTCATCGCTTTCCATCCAGTGGGCAACGTTAACTAGCCGATCTGGAACCCTCTTCTCACAAGGAGACTAACACATTTCTGCAGCACCGGTTACAGAGCTCCGAACGCTAGGTAGCGCTACCGTGACTTGGACGCACGCTTTGTTCTGATACCGCCGCAAAATCGGATAACCTCGCGCCGGAATCCAGCGTGTTTCGGAAGGTAAAGGAGCCACCGGTATCACTGGAATAGATGAGTAGCCTACAAGCGACACTGACGTCTCGGACAGCGGCAAACATTTTCTGTTACCGAAAATGCCTTCTCCAACGAAGGACACACGATCCTGATCGACGTGACTCAGTTTCTATACCCGACTCGACAGTACCTCGCTCGGTTGCAGACGGACGGTATTGACATCCATCGTTGCGGAAACCGACACATTAATAAAAGAGCGGATAGACTACTATCAATGAATACTGGTTACCGGAATTGGAGCGTGGCAATCAGAGACGAGACGACCTTAACCCAGTGTTTAACATTTAATGCACAATCCCAATCTGTCGTGGGACGTGTTACCTGAGGAAGGCTGTCGTTGTTGAAGGCTGAAACCTTAGTCGATTTTGCTGTAAATCTTGTTAAGTTTTTAATAGTTCATTGCCTGTTTTGTTATTATAAAGTGTTTAAACGATCCTAACAGAACGGCATATGTTTGCCAATGAGATTCCAGCCGTGAAAGCCTGCGTTCTTTACAAAACACACTTTGTGGATTATAAAAATTACCACCGTTTTGTAATGTAAATAACAAAATGCATAAAATAAAAGTAAGAGTTTTAGGTGAAGCAATTAAATTTAATGTTTTCAAAAAGTATTCAAGTAATATCTTTCACAATCGTGAATGTTAGGTAATCAATGTTGGCCCGAGTAAAAAGTCCAACACTTTAATGTAATAGCTATGTAATAAAGTTCTTATAAACGAGACTGTCACGACCGAATCTTTCCCAGTCTACGATTATTTCAAATAAAATTACTCATAATTTTGTAACAGGAACTGCGAATTAGCAGGAATTTTCTCTCTTTGTTATTTATGTCATTTTTATACTACTCGCGTTAAGTTTACTTAGCCCATATAAAGGTACATTATAAAATAATAATTAAATTTTTGTTTTGTGTTTACGTATTTATAAAAACGTTAACGTATCTGTATTTTAATGGAAAACTTACATAATTTATTTTAATACTTCCCATATAGATAGATAAATTGACGGATAGTTCTTATTTCCATAAAAAATACATATTTTTATTATAGTTACAGCAAAAATTTAAACCAGCCACTTACTCTAGTTTAAGGTGATTAGTGAGTATGAATAAAAAAAGAACGAACAAAATGATGGTGGTGTTAAATTCGTTAAAATTTAAGCCTAATACAAATAAATAAACAAAACATAATCCTTAACTATATAAACCAAGTCATTCATGACAGTGTTTTAGTCATTAATCCCAATTTTACAATTCATCGTACAAGTAAAAAACCATATAAAATTATACAGAAATGTCACTAAATTAATATTCCAAAATTCGTATCCATTATCTTTATTACTAAATGTATGAGCTGTGGCCTATCTCAGATGTGAATATTGCATTTCTAATTTTATCACATCACCCAAATTAACTTTATCTAATAAGCAATATTTAACTTTATTTGAAAATAATTTAATTTTGTTTCTCTTTCTAATATCAGCAGGCATTAAATTTAAAACTTTTGTGCCAAGAAATAAGAATGAGCGTTGGAACCATGGCTTGCTCATTTTAGGTTTATTGAAATTACGCAGTTGTTGGTGTCGAGTTCTATATAATATTAATCGGAAACTATTTGTCCAAACTTTGCATAAAATGTGCGTATTTATCACTTTATATACTTGTGTTATACAGTGGTTGTTTTAGTCAATTTTAAATGAAACTAAGTGTTTCATTAATTTTTAAACCAATCAGAGAAGTTGTGAAATAATTTGAGCCCCAACCAAACAAAAAAGTACACCTTACAAAGTATTTTAAACATAAATTCTTTATACCATACACAGCTTTATTCTGAAATTGTAGTGGAAACTAAACTTTGAAATTCTTAAAATTTCTAGCATAGTTTGGAAAAATGGTTAATGCTATCTACGTGATGCTAAATAGTAAATTGATCATTATTTAACAAATCCAAGGTAAAACTTTTCAGCCTCTCCCTAGACAAACAGCTGAAGAAAATATTTACCCTATACACAAATGTGATGATCTAGATATAACTCCTGTGACAATTCTGGAATTAAAAAGTGAAATTAGAAATAACATAAATTCAAAAAAAGCACCAGGTTACGATTTGATTACTGGCCAAATAGTAGAAGCTCTACCTGAAAAAGGACTTAGGAAGTTATTGTACTTAATTAACGCATCCTTAAGGTTGAAGTATGTTCCTTTACAGTGGAAGGTAGCTGAAGTTATTATGATATTGAAACCAGATAAGCCACCAAATGATAGGAAGTCCTATAGACCAATTTCTTTGCTTCCAGTAATTTCAAAATTGTTTGAGAAACTACTACTAAAAAGACTTAAGCCTATTATTGAAGATAGAAATCTTATCCCTGATCATCAATTCGGCTTTCGACAAAGGCACTCAACGATAGATCAAGTGCACAGGATTACAAGTATAATAGAAAATGCACTTGAGAATAAAAAAATATGCGCAAGTATCTCTTTGGATGTAGCACAAGCATTTGATAAGTTCTGGTGTGGAAATTACAAAGAGACCTACCAAAACAATATTAGAAAATACTCAAATCATACATAACTGACAGACATTTTCGAGTGAAATATGAAGGAGAATATTCTGAACTTAAGGAAATAACAGCTGGAGTTCCGCAGGGTAGTGTTTTGGGACCGGTCTTGTATTTGTTATATACAAGGGACCTTCCTACTGCAGAAGATGCTACCATTGCCACCTTTGCAGATGATACTGCAATTCTAGCGACTGGAAATAAAATTGAAGAAGCTGTAGTAAAACTTGAAAGAGCCTCTGATGCTGTGAGCAAATGGACCAAAAAATGGCGCACTAAATTAAATGAGATGAAGTCAGTCAATGTAAATTTTACAAATCTAAAGATTGGTCATCGGATACCAGTTATAATTAATTCATTACCAATTCCTTATGCTAATACAGCTAAATATTTAGGAATGACATTAGACGCAAAACTTAAATGGAAGGAGCACGTCAAAAAGAAAAAGCAGGAATTGACTCTAAAGGAAAATGTATTGCCTCTTGGGAAGACAGTCCCAAATGTCAATCCGTAATAAATTGCTGTTGTATAAGCAAGTGCTAAAGCCTATCTGGACCTATGTGACACAAGTCTGGGGCTGTGCAAAGAAATCAAACAAACATAAATATAATTCAAACATTTCAAAACAAGGTGCTTCGGTGCATTGTTGATGTACCATGGTATGTAAGAAACGACAACTTACACAGGCATTTAAAAATCAAACTTGTTATTAAGGAAATAAAAAAGCAGGCAGTGAAGCATGGGCAACGCGTCTTGCAGCATATACACCCTGGGATACGGTGACTGCTGGATACAACTAATGCAGCTAGAAGGCTGAGACGAACTAAAGCACTTGATCTGATGGATATTAGTTAAATGGGGAGATTATAGCCAGTGGGTTATATCTCTTGATTAGTGTCTTTAATTATGAAGTGTAAATTACTAGATGGGTAGTACTCAGTTGTAAAAAAATTGACAAATAATAATAATTTGTAAAATAATCATATTATTGAATATTATAATATTATAATATAATAGAATTTTATAAATTCTTAATAAAACATAAAGAATTTAATAGACTAATACATTTACTATTCATTGATTATGTAAACGCATAAAACGGGTAAAATATGGAAAATTTAAATAAAAAAGGGATAGGTTTACATTTAATAGATGTGATTAAATGCTTTTACATTGTGATTTGTGACTGTGATGTTCCTACAATATTAGAATCAAAGTGTGCAACAGGATAAGTGAAAAGGTTGGCAATTCAAGTGATTTATCAGGCTGTTCAATATCCCTAATAATTTTTAATCTTTACTTGGACAATGGAATCAGGACATTCAAGGTGGGTGCTGATTGTGGGTTAAAATTGAGTGACTTTAAACTATCAAACCTTTTGTATGCAGATGACCAGATTCTATTATCAGGATCAAAAAGTACTGTACTGATTTACGCTCATGCAAAATCATTAAATGCTACAATCAGGACCGGCCCCAGCGCTTCTGCCGCCTTGTGCAGTATTTATGAGTGCCGCCCCCTCCCTATTTTAACTCTGAACACATTCACGCACGCTACACCTACTCTAAAGATACGGCGATTGACTTGACATGACGACTAGGAATGTTTGCACTGTTGTGTTTATCAAATAACAATACAAGGAATCGTGAGACAATAAAAATTTATGCCTATGTGATGACTTGAAATTAAAATACTAACTAAAATTCATTATAATTGAAATATAACAAAAGTAATGTATCATATACCTTAGTTTCTTTATTTTATTAATATCATATACCTTAATTTTATTTTTTCCCGCAATTTCAAAACTTAACATCCCGGAATCTGCCGCCCTTTAAATTTGCCGCCCTGGGCGGTGGTACGGTTCGCCCCTGCCTGGAGCCGGGCCTGGCTACAATTTAAGTACATCTACTGGAAAGAATAAATTCATTCCAATGTTATGGTAAACAACCAATAAAAGGATAGGTAGTATTGAATAATTGTGTTATAGAACAGATGGAATTATTTAATTATTTAGGATATGATATGAGTTACGATTATAATTATGATCTAGAAAAAAATGTGGATTTTAAAATATGTATGGTACAATTTTAAGAACACTCAAAAGAAATGTGCAAAAAGACACTTTATTGAAATATTATTAGTAATGGTTGTTCTTACTCTGTTATGTGGTAATGAGGTATGAAGATTAATAAAACATTGATGTAAACACACCCAGGCTGCAGAGATCAGGGTATGAATCAGTGGTTTTTTGCATTCCGTGGCAGGATATACATTAATAGATAGTAAGATGAATGATGATATCATGAACTGAGTATATTTTCAACAAATGAAAATTAATAGACTTTGCTATAAATGAGAAGACCATTTAAATAGGCAACCAGATGATAACATTGTCACATAAGCTTGGCAGTATACAGCAAGCGGTAAAACAGATACAAGACGCCCAAAAGCAAGATGTTAATATTAATTAATAATCAAGTTAATTATAGCACGAAAGTTAGAGGGATGCGGTTGCAAGTGGGAGAGGAAAAACTGTTTAGCTTATATTTCGCTGATGTTCAAGTTTTCGTAGCAGAGGATCCGGATGATCTTAGTTACATTATAAGGAAATTACAAGAAGAATACCAGCTCGCAGGTCTCGTGATAAACATGAATAAGTCTGAGTACATAATAGTTGGTAGTGATGCTCAAGATAATCTCGATTTAGGATATCACCATAAAAGAAGTTAGCACGTGTAAATATTTGGGAGTTACACTTAATAAACAAGGAAATATCTGCGATGAAATAAAAGAACGATTAAACAAAGGGAAAAAAGTAATAGGATCGTTGAACTCTGTTTTTATGGGATAAATCAATCACAAGAGACACAAAAAAGAGACTGTATAAGAGCATCATCCTAAATACAGCCACATATGGAGCCGAAACATGGGATATGACAAGGAAAACCCGAAAAAAACTCTTAGCTGCCGAAATGGATTATTTAAGGCAGTTGTAGAAAATCGAAACTGGAAAGAGTCTGAAATGAAACAATTAAACAGATTATGAACATGGCGAAGAACATAGTGGAAGAGATTGAAAGAAAAACAACTAGTATGGTTTGGACACAGAAAAGGAATGTACGAAACACACAAAAAGAAATACGAAAATGTATAAAGAGAATTTTAGAGCGGATACCATATGAGAGGAAGAAAAGAGGAAGGCCACGAAGGAGTTGGAGAGAGAGGGTGTAGATGAAGCTGTGAAACTTAGAGGGCTGGAAGAAGACATGTGCTATAATAGAAGAGAATGGAAACTAGGGACGGAGAAGCGGCCTAGGCCGTAGACGTCCGTTATAAATATATATAGTTAATTATAGCTCAGTCAAATTAAATTCGCTCCTACGTTCGGTTAAGAGGACAAAAATTTTGTTCGCATTCCTGTCGTAATTCTAAAAATCCAATTTTTCCATTGCCAAGAGAATCGTAGCGAGGACGGTTTTCAGTTTTCACAGAGTCAACATGAACGTGTTGATTTAGGGTCGACTTAAGTGGCAACAGAACAGCCCGTCTTTGCGAGTTTGCTCACGTTTTCTCGGCTAAGTAAATACGTTTTAAAGCATTCCGAATGAACTCACCGTTACGCCTGTTCATCTAGTTGGACATACTGTATAATGAAAGAAGTCGACTTTGTAAATTTAAACAGTATTAATTACAGTATATCATCAAACGTAAAGTTAACCAAAAGTTAACAAAAAATATTCATCGTGTTTCAAACAAAGCAAAGTATATAGACAAAGTTGGACTGTCTCTTTATGAGGTACATATTGTAGTCAGAGTTAATTCAAAAACGTTTTTTAGTTATACAATACTTCGCTAAAATCGATGTGTAAAACATTATATTTTATGGGTTTATCTATTAATTCTTTTCTTTCTTAATCTTTCATTTGTATACAATAAAAATTAAGTAACTTATTAGATGTTAGATGCTGTAAAGCTTTTGGGATGTATCGTCGAAGGAACATGTAGGGTTATATTTGAACAGTCAAATCATGACTAGTAATAATCACCATATGTGGGCATTGCATCATCACCATAATCCCTGGTACTACAAATCATTCCTTTCTTTCTCCAACGACCCTGATCTGACCCAACAGCTTTTTCTGTCCCTTGGTCCAAATAGTTTGTTATCATCTCTCACATCGTCAATCCATCACAGATTTCGCCTTCTTCTTACATCCAGCTGCATTGTCAAGACTCTCCTCGGTATTTCATCCTACGTTATCCTCATCAAACTCCCTGCCCACATCAATCTTGATAATTTAATATATTACATAATGTCTACATCCCTAAGAAGTGCTTATAATTTTTGGTTACAACGTATACGCCAAACACCCATTGCGTTTAATGAGGATGAAAAAACTGGATTTCTTTTTATATACGTTTCTGGTAAGGTATTTCAGAATCCACTGTTCTAATTTTTGTCCTATTTTCCTGATCTGCTAAGTTCAATTACTTCTCCAAGCTACTTGAATTTCTTAACCTTGTTTATTTTGTCAAACCAACCACTTTTCGGGTGCATTCTTAATATTTGCCACGTTTTCAGTTTCATTAAATGATATCTGTATCCACCTTTCTTTGTTGTTTTCTTGAGTAAAATTATTTTACTTGTGGTTGATACTATGTTCTTAGCTAAAACAGCCAAATCATCAGCAAAGACTACGCAGGTCAAGCCAGATCCTGTCAATTTGTAACCAAATCTCTTTTATTATTTTGTTTCGACGGTCTCACGGATCGTCGAGTTATACAGTGCAAACAGAATAACTGACACCAATGAAGTTGGACACCTATTGCAATGTTTAATTAGACACAAACAACAGTTGAGTATCAACAAATGCACTGTTATAGAATAATTTAAGTTAAATATGTCCAACACACAACAGTAAATGTCACTTTATTATAGTTTTACACTAATTAACAGCAATTGTAACTCGGAACCGCGTTCGCAATATCGCCAGGTCTGACTGAACTTGGCCGCCGCTGGATGCATACATTTATAACCAGCTGAGATTCCAGAATAATCTGTCACTTTCCGGGTAGGCGCCTTGTATTGTAGTGACACATCGGGCCTGGACGCCGGTAGACTACTCGAGTAACAGCTGTAAGGGTATCTCGAATCATTTACACCGTTACGTAATATTTCCACGCGTCCAAATCGTAACGTCGTAACTCAGCGATTCAGTATTGTCTTATTTCTCAGCGCAGCAATGTAATTTGATGAAATGCTTGTCACATTGCACAATACTTTTACGGTTGTGTCTGAGTAAGTGAGTGTGTGTGTGCGCGTGTGTGTGTTTAGCGTATCGATATCAAAGGATATTGATGGACAAGATGTGCACAAACGACAGAGTTAAATAACAAAAGGACGGAAGGTGAGTTTTTCTCTCCTGTGGAAACATTCTGACCGTAAGCATACAAAAATAAATTTTGAATATCAAGTAGGGTATGGATCAAACGACCCTCCGATCAGCTAAGCAGTCACTGGATTTATCGCTCGTGAAACCACAGTCCGAAATTTTGTACAGTTAGTTCTCTACCATTTTTATATTTTGCTTAGATTTGTACATGTACTATACAAACCTACTAACAATGTGTTGTTTTTTTAGATTGTATTAATAATCATGTTGCACAGCATGCAGAATATTTAAATCCGCGAAAAGCATATCTGTGTACGTAATTTGTAAAATGTATTATTACGAAACAGAGGGTTATTTGAAAATCAAACTCCGATCCGATTGCCCGACATACACAAACTGTTTGTCATTGGAACACAGCAAGAGCTCAACATCAGCCGGATACTATTACAATATTACACGCAAATCCGCGGTTCTTTTTTTTGCATCTTTTTGAGTTGTGACTAAAAAACCTTGGAATCTGTAGTTATTTTTCCCTCATCTGTAAGATGTATGATACTGGTTGGTTACTTTCCGGACGTGCGCAAACTACTGGACAGAGTCGGGCGAAAAGGCTCTCAGTCGATGTACAGACAAGAGCAGAACCGTCCACCGTCCAGGTCGCTGCCGGGCCGCCAGGAACCGTGATTTGAACGGCCGAGTGTGAACGGCAATCGTCCCGACCAATCACCGTCTGTTCAAAGGTACTGTGAGCCTCCGAGACATAAATGTGATTTTATCAGGCGGAGGAACCTCGTTTTCATGGTCGTCAGTGTTGCGTAAGTCAGATTTCCGTACTCGAAAGGACTCGCAATTCAAGGACGTTCACAGGCAGGACTAGCTTACTACAAAATGCTTTAAAACCAATGGGGACCTCATTAATGTACATTGGCTGGATACTTTGGCGGCAGCGTTTTACAACGAGAGACTACAGAAAATGGTGCAGCGACATAATGGTGCCTGTCTGTGGATAGCGATTACGTGGCAATGTAATATACATATTTCATTTAATTTTATTTATTTATTACCGTAAAAGCCCATTTTATTTAGTTTCTAATGAATTCAATTTAACTGAATTTAACTATACAAACTATGTTGTACAAGGTACAATGTTTCTACATTTTTTAACATGTCACAACTTCCCACATCTAAAGTCATTTTATTATGTCAGGGAGGAAATAAATACCTTCTTCTTCCAAATTTAGTAAATTAAAAATTTGTAAATACAAATAGTAAATAAATACTACGTCGATGTAAATTTCCATTGGCGTTAGACGTTTTTTGACAAAGAATTCATGAATTTTTTGCACTTTTCATAACACGCGTGATACGTAAATTTTGAGCAGCAAGTAACAATTCATAAATGAACAGATGGCTTTAAAAATTAACAGGCCTTTACTTGAAGCAAGAATCTCATAACATACTAAGAATATTAGTTCTGCTGTTAAGCTACAGGATGCCGCTCTACAAACATTTTAACTAGCCCTAATGTAAATGTGAGCTATAACTTAATAGAAGATACACAGATGAAACCAAGAATACTAATACGTTCTTATTCAACTTCGCTCACAAACATGGTCTCCCCCTCCCCCCTCACTCACGCTCTCTCTCTTTCTCTCTCTCTCTCTCTCTCTCTCTCTCTCTCATTCCTCCCACCCTCTCCTCCCTCCGATCTCATCCCTCCCACCCTCTCCTCCCGCAACCCCCAATCACTCGTTGTAGGGCCACATTAGTAAGTGACAGTAAGTTTTATTATTGTTACTATTATTATTATTGTTATTATTATTTGAATGATGGAAGATTTAGAGTCGGCTAATAAGTATAACATACATTTTACATTATTTGTGTCTATTTTTCGACAATATTTATTGTCATCAACAGGACAACTGTTGTCGAATTGTTAAGACGCCAAACACACATTACACAAATACTCATCAACAATTGCCCTGATGATAACAGTAAATATTGTCGAAACGTCGACACAAATAATGTCACAGCCTGAAAGTAAAATATTCTATAATTCCTAAACCTTCTATCATTAAAAGTAATTAATCGACGCTCACTAATAAATTAAGGATTCATTATTATTATTATTATTATTATTATTAGTAGTAGTAGTAGTAGTAGTAGTAGTAGTAGTAGTAGTAGTAGTAGTAGTAGTAGTAGTAGTAGTAGTAGTTGTTGTTGTTGTTGTTGTTGTTGTTGTATTACTATATTATTTTTTGCACTGGATGACCAACAGGTTAACTTATTAAATCATGATGTGGAGGTCACGAAAGCTCTTGGTCTTCCTTCACTCTTGATTAAAAGAACTAAAAGACTAAACCATTGGTTAAAGATACCTACCTATACATTTCGTGTATGTTCCAAGTTTATTGGTGAACATGCAGGATCATGTAGTCCCGTTCTCAGATGCAATGAACTTGTCAACCTCTATGTTGACGTTTTCGACTTCATTAGTGACATAAAGAAGTTTCAACGGAGAGTAAGGAATGGAATTTTCTGACTGCACCTGTCTGACTGTCACATTCATTCTGTGGCGTGACTTGTCAGGAACGTAGTACTTGGAATTTACTACGTCTTCTATTCTTTCTTGTCACAGATGTCTTCTTACTTGGCACAATAAATCCCTCAGATTTATGTCTTTTTCAAGTGTGATACACTAAAGTTCTATGAACCGTTTTGTTATACTTGTCCTCTAATCTTGTTATAATTGTCCTCTTGTTCTTCTGTTCCAGTGGGTGGATGGGCAAGGTGTACGGTTGTGTGGGAGCCCTGAAAACAAAAACAAAATAATTATTTTGTAAAGCACCGCACTGAATCTAATACAGTTTACACAAAAACGTTACAAAAAAACGTACCACAAAGTACACACACCCTTCAACCCCGCGACGGGAGGCTGCACTACAATAGAGACCGTCAAAAGCTGAATCACTACGTGATAGTCTGACCTCAGAAACACGCGAAAACCCCAGAACAAAACACAGATAAGCGACAAAACACGGGTTTCCACTATACCGATCCGTTTACGACACTTCTTATTAAGTCTTAATTTATGTATTTTTAGGAAAATAAATTTTTAATAGAGAACATACTTACAAACCATACTCTACCAGAATAGTTTTTCTGTTGTCTGAATTATTTATAGAAAACCAAAAAGCATGTCTCCTTTTGATTTCGCTGCACTGTAAAATAAATGGGAAAACTCAAAAAATACGAATTTGTGCGACCGACTCGAGAAATTATCGAGGATATCATTGGAGGAGATCGCTGTAATCTAGTGATCACTGAGATCACTCTAATTTATGTTTTCTAGTATACCGTAAAAGTTGTAGTCCTAAAGCAGAAAGTCGATTGTGAGGTCGACTAGTCACTAAAATTCTCAAGCCGATCTGAAGTTGACCACAAATGTTTGACAGCCCAGCAATAATATTCCGTGATTCGTTATTCCAGACTTGCATGAATTACGCGGGACAAAAAGTAACTTATTATTCCGTAAAGCGGATTCGGTTGACGCAAGTGGGTTAATTAAGTTTTCCTTCACGAGTAAATAGTAATTTGCTTCTGCAGAAAAGTTTAGTCACTACGACCTTCTTCTTCGAGTGCCGTGCTCGATTCAAGTTGTAAGCTACCTGTCTAATCTGGCCGTGTGCTTTTGCTTACCGTGTAACTCGTGTATGAGACTCATAGTCTAGCGGCGGCCTCGAAACGCTATGTAGAGATGCATCACTAGGAAGGAAAATTCGTCGCTAGTTTTTCGGAGTAAACTTTGCCCGGGGTGGGAATGGAATCGCGTGGTGCAATGAATCGGGTCACTAACGGTTATTCACGACGACTTCCAAATAAACACTACGTTGCCAAAAAACAAATCATATAAGTCTAATAGTAAGTCTTCTTCTTCTTCTTCTTCTTCTTCTTCTTCTTCTTCTTCTTCTTCTTCTTCTTCTTCTTCTTCTTCTTCTTCTGCCGTCAAGGACTAGCCGAAACACCTGTTCAGTCCTAGAGAAAATACATCCTTTTCACCAACGGAGTTCCTATACTTCTCTGTCCACTAAGTTTGTACTGCCGTATATCTTTAGACAACCATCTGGCATCTTATACGCATGAGCAATCCATTTCCCTGTGTTTCCCTGCAACATGATCTTGGATATTAAAAATATTCAACTCCTTGCGAATGTCTTCACTGTAGAGTCGCAGCCTTTAACAGATAGCGAGAGAGAAACTCCCCTCCGATGCACAGGCGATCGGATATCCATTCAGATTATCTTCACTGGAACCTAAGTTTCAGAACTATACAATGACACTAGCACAGCCATTACCTTATTAAATTTTACGCGGATCCACACCTGGTCGATACGGGTTTAACACACCCGTTGTACACTAGATGGTTTCTCACCTTGATTTAACCTATCCTAGGTGTAATACTTATCTTTAGTTTTTTTGTCTACCCTCTCTTGACCAACTCTTGTTTTTTTTACCCCGACGCCCCTTGGTATTAGATTTTCGGAGTCTAGGTTTTCAGAGTTAGGTTTTCATTTTTTCACTCTTCAGCTTTACTATGTAATTATTGTTTTTTTTTCATGTATGCAGTAAATTCTTGACAGGGTTAAAGATGACAAATAGTGAACGGTCCTAGAGTCGGAAGAGGAAAGTTTCCCAACGGCGCTAGGGGCGGAAGTAGTTGGGAGGTGGGTCTGCGATTAAAATCTAGAGCTGGAACAGAAACTCAAAGGTAGCACTCAAAAGTCGTACTCTACACGAAACTGGTAATGAATCCTACCAGAAAGACTTTTATTCTACTAGAAAGTCACGAAGAAAGAAGTAACTAATTAGTAAATTTTAAACCGACCTTAAATCTCAAAAAAATGGAAATGAAAGGTTTTTTGTGGGGTGAACCAACTTCCTTCAAGTAATTTTGGTTGATCATTTATTTTATGAGGCAGTATATGATTAATTATACAATTGCCATTAGAAATAAACGTATGGATATTTTGTATATAGGGTAATAAGCTATAAAATTTTCCATACGCCCAACATTTTGGTCGTGTGAAACACAGAATAAAGGACAGCCGTTTTTCGTCTCGGTCCTAATGTTAGTATTTGTCTTGGAAACGTCAATAAGCTGAGCTCAATACATCAAGCTGAAGGACCGCCCGCTTGGCTTACAGACTTGTATAAAGCCATTTGTTACGCCAAACGGCCAATAACACTGATAGATCGATCATTCCTTTCTTTGCCGCCAACATACGTTTGCTTGGTTCTCGGACCAAACAATATTGACTCCGACTGGCTGTAAAAACGTTTTGTCTTATCTGCGAAACTAGGGAATTTAGAATTTAATGTAACAACCAAGAACGCAAGAGGTTGACAATATGTACGAAATATACAAAAGACAATGAGCGTTTGTTAATTCCATTGTCATTCGTTTTTATGGGCTAGCTTATTGTTAATAGGCCTATGTGGCTGGAAAGTTTGTACTGGCATATTTCTTTATAAAATTTATTACTTACCGCTAGTTACCGTTAATTTCTGCTGTTTGGCGTATTACATATCGTTGAAATAATTCAAACCTATTTTACACAATTACGATTGTTTTGAACGTAAACATATAATTTCAACAAACATTTGTTCGACGACACTTCCAATGATACATGAAGAAATGTATATTTTTTTCGACTTTTATACTTGCAGGGACCGTTAGATCTGTAATACATATCTTCTGATTTCTTATTTTAATTTGTTTCTGCATCAAGAAAATCGATTCCTTATTCGAATAATTCGCTCTACCAGAGATGGCCGGTTAATTCCGTGGTTGACTCAATATTCAGCAGGATTTAAAACAGCACGCTCAACAGGACCCAGTAACAACTGGAAGAAACATAATTTTCAGGCATCAATGTATGTGTAGCTCCAGTAACAATGGATGAATGCTGTAAAAATAGAAAATCGCCGGGCACTAATGGGTGAATTTCCAAGTTATAGAGTATGCGTGAGCCTTGTTGCACGACTGTTTATTGAAGTTTATAAATATGTGCTAGACCACTGGTATTATTCCCAAAAATTGGCAACTGGTAAATCAAGTCCCCGTATTGAAAATAGTAGGTCGTCTTACCAATTGTATGTATCTATACTAGCAAGCAATAACGAAGGCCCAGCGTGGTCCAAAGTCCGACTACTTTCTCGGATTCCATTTTTCAAGAGCTCAGGTCATTAAAAAACGCAGACAATATCAGTTACCCACGTACATAGCTTTCATCGACTTTCCAAAGGCATTTGGTAAATTGATAGGGCAATAGAGTCTGTGGGTAATAATGAAAAAGAAAGAGATCCGGCAACATCTTATTGAAGCCATACAAAGTCTTTAATAAGTCTTCAGTAAACAAAATCATAATTGAGACAGGAAGACTGAGCAAAACTCCTAGTGTGGGCCTGAGGAATTTTGGACTACGACAAGGGTGCCCATTATCATCTTCTCTTATAAATTTATATACAGACAATGTCATACACAATTGGTAGATGAACGTTCTAGAGAATTTTATGATTTGTATCTCTGCAGCTGACACATTGTTGTTTGGTGATGACCAGGTTATACTACCACATTCGGAATGAGGCTTGCACCCATTGAGTCAAATCTGCAAGGATTTTGGATTACAGGTCTCCACATTGAAAACCAAGGTGATGGTTTTTCATGGAATCAATCCTGTACGAGCAAAAATTGTTGCAGACGGTACTTTACTGGAGGAGGTCAGTAATTTTGAAAGGCTGGTGATAATGTGTCTTACATCAGAAACAGTGACGTGGTGAAGAAGCTGGACAAGTTCAGCCATATATGTGTGAGACCATCAGAAGAACTGTAACATCAATGAGTAAAGAATATCCACAAAGTGATGGCTTTCCCCACACTTTTCTATTGGTTTGAGAATTCTATTTTAAAATAGTCTGAGGCCTGTCTGAGGACATTCAAGCGGCCGAAATTAAATTTTTCAGGTGCGTACAATCTACCTATCTAAGATGGCAGAAGGAATGTCGATATACGGCAGGAACTAAATATTATGACTAAACTCAATATAGGCCTAATTGTTTAATATCGGCTAAAATAGTTCTAACATGTTAACCGAATGGATAACTGCTGCATCCCCAAACAACTATTGAATTATAAGCCAAAAGTGCGCAAACGTGACGGCCTCCGAAGAAGCGTTAGGGTGTCCAGCTTTAGTCTCTATTGAATTATAAGCCAAAAGTGCGGAAACGTGACGGCCTCCGAAGAAGCGTTAGAGTGACCAGCTTTAGCTCTATTGAATTATAAGCCAAAAGTGCGGAAACGTGACGGCCTCCGAAGAAGCGTTAGAGTGACCAGCTTTAGTCTCTATTGAATTATAAGCCAAAAGTGCGGAAACGTGACGGCCTCCGAAGAAGCGTTAGAGTGACCAGCTTTAGTCTCTATTGAATTATAAGCCAAAAGTGCGGAAACGTGACGGCCTCCGAAGAAGCGTTAGAGTGACCAGCATTAGTCTCTATTGAATTATAAGCCAAAAGTGCGGAACGTGACGGCCTCCGAAGAAGCGTTAGAGTTACCAGCTTTAGTCTCTATTTAATTATAAGCCAAAAGTGCGGAAACGTGACGGCCTCCGAAGAAGCGTTAGAGTGACCAGCTTTAGTCTCTATTGAATTATAAGCCAAAAGTGCGGAAACGTGACGGCCTCCGAAGAAGCGTTAGAGTGACCAGCATTAGTCTCTATTGAATTATAAGCCAAAAGTTCGGAAAAGTGACGGCCTCCGAAGAAGCGTTAGCGTGACCAGCTTTAGTCTCTATTGAATTATAAGCGAAAAGTGCGTAAAAGTGACCAGCTTTAGTCTATCTTCTTGGAACGAAACAAATCATTTTCGGTTTAATCCTTACGGAAGATGATGATTGTGATGACATTTATTACGTACTATGTAAAACTACAATTTTATAAGTTCATGGCTGTACCGGTGTTATTCTGCGGTTCTAAAACTTGGGTTCCTTCGAAAATCGTCTGCATAGGATATATGCATGGGAGATGAGATTATTGCAATCTGTTAAAGGCTGCACACATAGATAGACTCTACATTAGTAAAGAGTTACATTTTTAATATCCAAAACAAAGATTTTTGTATTACAGAAAACAAAGATGGTTTACTCATCTGAATAGGATGCTTATATGTTTTATATAGGATGTTTGTATGCTTAAGGAAGTTTGTCAATACATGGACAACGAAGTATAGGAAGGTGTACGAAGCGATAATGAAGTGGATATATTCCTTCGGGACCGAAACAGGTGAGTTACCTAGTCTCTGATAGGAAAAGAAGAAGAAGAAAAGAGACTACTTACATCAAAACAAAGCAAAAATACCCACACAGGAAATGGAGAGTGACAGAAAATAGTTTTCGCGTTTCTTTATAATTAGGGGGGAAGGAGCAAATATTTTTGCCCAGGGGCGTCAGGATATCTACGGACGGGACTGTATAAATATATCCGTTACATGGAGCACATGGTGTATATAAACAAACATTGTTTTTAAGTAGTGAATCTATACTTTCCAGTCAATCAGTGTACACTGCAGAGTTTGTCACAAATGCATATTTCCTGCATCAATATATTCATATTTTTTAATTCTATCAAAAAAATGGAAAGCACTGTCTTATGTAGATACCTATTTGTAAGAACACAAGCTTATTGTATCTGAAATATGTCGTAATATGGTATCATTAATTTTTAGATATACCTACTAATTACAATTCATAGAAAATCAATTCTGGAATGATCAATAAAGCACTTTTAATAAAAATAAAAATAAAATTGAGATAAAAACAAATTGTTATAAATTATGTGCTTTCTAAATGTGAACAGAGCGTACTAAATTTGCGAGCATATTTCTTCTTCTTCTTCTTCTTCTTCTTCTTCTTCTTCTTCTTCTTCTTCTTCTTCTTCTTCTTCTTCTTCTTCTTCTTCTTCTTCTTCTTCTTCTTCTTCTTCTTCTCCACTTCATGACCTAGGCTGAACTGGCTATTCCGGAAACCATTTTATCCTCGAACGTAGGCCTACTACATTTTCGTTGACCTTTAGGCGTTTAATTCGGCCCGTTCCGCGGAACACGGTCTTGTTGTCGGTGTTCTTTCTTGCACAGTTGACTTTGTATTCAATAATTTTATTTTGAAAATTGGAAGTACGAATATACGAGTACTTATGTTGGTAGACCGGGTACGTTGTTAATTACATTTAATCTTATACTTGTGGAAAATAAAGTTTCTTGAAGTCTTGTAAGGCACTAAATGGAAGAAAACATTACACTACAAGTAGTATTTATTAATTTTAAATTGTAATTGTAAGTTGGTTAAATATTATTGGTTTTATGTTATTGGGGTAACCAAATTGGGACTAAAAGAGAATGCAAGAATATCAGTACGTTGTTATAAACGTAAAATGTAATTCCATAACGAGTATCACGTGCGTTTAATGGGAGTCTGGAAAATGTTTGTCGTTCTGGGCGGCTGACACCCTAATTTTATAAGTTCTTTATTGCACAATTATTACGAGAACTCGTGCTAGTTCAAGTTTAGTCCCCATTCCCCTACGTATCTTTTAGAAAGTAGAGAGTTTATTAGCCGTTTAGGGAACCAGTGTAGCGGATTGTTAGTCGTAATCAGATATTAACTAACTAAGGTAAATACTTTAGTATTCCACAGTCGATATTCAGAACAACGAATCTAGCGGAGATCGCTGTATCAATAACTATTCACCGGTTGTTTGTGAAACATGAAACCATGTTTAACATTGTTACAAATTTAAGTTTAATAAACACATTTTGCGCCGAATCGCATGCAGGAACATATAAGACCGTCTATAGTTGGGAGAAACAATGCATACACATACAAAATGTACGTGCCATTGTAACATACACCCAAGTCAAATTAATTTTTTTTTTAGTTTTGTAAAAATAAATATATGCCTAATTTTACAAACTTCTATTTTTTTAATTAAAAACTAAAAATTTAAGTGTATTTAATTGAAAGTTGTTTTTATGTAGACCACTTTGAAGCAGCTAAATTGAAAAAGATGGTCACTGGTCTATTGAATTATTGAGTGCAATTTTTATTTGAGCTGTTTGAAGCTTGTCTGGGGACAAGTCTTGGACTAGTTATAGGGCTAACCCACTTCAGCCAGGAGTAAATATATTTGAGGAAAAACGGCGCCAATGCAACCCGGACGTTGTGAAAGGGGAAGCGGGGATAAAAAGAGAAACGAATATGATAGTGTGTATTTACGATTTTGTTCTTTACTCTGAATGTCCATGTGGTAAGAGGTAGTTTTGGGTTTCGAGTTCCAAACGGTTGTTCAGCAGCGATGGAGACAAACAGCTTGGACGCAAAGATGGAAAAAGCCTCAATGCAGTCTTGACGTCACATCCTAGTAGAGGTTTAACTTCTACTGTCGCGTGTTGACGTAAACTCTACTCTAAATACACAAGATTTGGTATAGTGGTTTTTACCTATTCAATGTAAACGTGTTATTGAGGCCACTGCCAAAAGAAACCGGTATGAACATAGACGATAATCAACAGAATGTGCTGAAATATCTTGTCGCTCCAAACATCTGGACACATACTGTCGAAGCATTACGATGGCTGTAGCACAGGTAGATGCTGACATATCTTGTCAATGCAAACTTCTGCACAGATATAGTCGAAGTATTGCGTTAAATGTTACTAACAGGAGGTGTTGATATATTTTGTCGCTGCAAACGTCTACACTGATACTGTCGAAGTGTTGTGACACTTCATCTTGTTGCTGATACATCTTGTTTCTGCAGAGTTCTATAAAGATATTATCGAAGCATTACGATGGCTGTAGCCAACGGAAGGTGCTGATACATCTTGTTGCTGCAGAGTTCTAGACATATATTGCGAAGGATTGCGATGGCTGCAGCCAACAGAAGGTGCTGATACATCTTGTTGCTGCAGAGTTCTAGACATATATTACCGAAGGATTGCGATGGCTGCAGCTAACAGAAGGTGCTGATACATCTTGTTGCTGCAGAGTTCTAGACATATATTACCGAAGGATTGGGATGGCTGCAGCCAACAGAAGGTGCTGATACATCGTGTTGCTGCAGAGTTCTAGACATATATTACCGCAGGATTGCGATGGCTGCAGCCAACAGAAGGTGCTGATACATCTTGTTGCTGCAGAGTTCTAGACATATATTACCGAAGGATTGCGATGGCTGCAGCTAACAGAAGGTGCTGATACATCTTGTTGCTGCAGAGTTCTAGACATATATTACCGAAGGATTGCGATGGCTGCAGCTAACAGAAGGTGCTGATACATCTTGTTGCTGCAGAGTTCTATACATATATTACCGAAGGATTGCGATGGCTGCAGCTAACAGAAGGTGCTGATACATCTTGTTGCTGCAGAGTTCTAGACATATATTACCGAAGGATTGCGATGGCTGCAGCCAACAGAAGGTGCTGATACATCTTGTTGCTGCAGAGTTCTAGACATATATTACCGAAGGATTGCGATGGCTGCAGCCAACAGAAGGTGCTGATACATCTTGTTGCTGCAGAGTTCTAGACATATATTACCGAAGGATTGCGATGGCTGCAGCCAACAGAAGGTGCTGATACATCTTGTTGCTGCAGAGTTCTAGACATATATTACCGAAGGATTGCGATGGCTGCAGCCAACAGAAGGTGCTGATACATCTTGTTGCTGCAGAGTTCTAGACATATATTACCGAAGGATTGCGATGGCTGCAGCCAACAGAAGGTGCTGATACATCTTGTTGCTGCAGAGTTCTAGACATATATTACCGAAGGATTGCGATGGCTGCAGCTAACAGAAGGTGCTGATACATCTTGTTGCTGCAGAGTTCTAGACATATATTACCGAAGGATTGCGATGGCTGCAGCCAACAGAAGGTGCTGATACATCTTGTTGCTGCAGAGTTCTAGACATATATTACCGAAGGATTGCGATGGCTGCAGCTAACAGAAGGTGCTGATACATCTTGTTGCTGCAGAGTTCTATACATATATTACCGAAGGATTGCGATGGCTGCAGCTAACAGAAGGTGCTGATACATCTTGTTGCTGCAGAGTTCTAGACATATATTACCGAAGGATTGCGATGGCTGCAGCTAACAGAAGGTGCTGATACATCTTGTTTGTGCAGAGTTCTACACAGATATAGTCGAAGTATTGCGATAAATGTTACCAACAGGAGGTGCTGACATATCTCGTCGCTGTAAACTTCTACACTGATACTGCTGAAGAGTTACGATGGCTGTAGCACAGGTAGATGCTGACATATCTTGTCGATGCAAAGTTCTACACAGATATAGTCGAAGTATTGCGATAAACGTTACCAACAGGAGGTGCTGATATATCTTGGCGCTGGAAACTTCTACACAGATATAGTCGAAGTGTTACGATGGCTGTAGCCAACAGAAGGTGCTGATACATCTTGTTGCTGCAGAGTTCTACACAGATATAGTCGAAGTATTGCGATAAATGTTACCAACAGGAGGTGCTGATATATCTCACCGCTGCAAAACGTCTACACTGATACTGTCGAAGTGTTACGATGGCTGTAGCACAGGTAGATGCTGATACATCTTGTTGCTGCAGAGTTCTAGAAAGATATTATCAAAGCATTACGATGGCTGTGGCCAACAGAAGGTGCTGATACATCTTGTTGCTGCAGAGTTCTACACAGATATAGTCGAAGTATTGCGATAAATGTTACCAACAGGAGGTGCTGATATATCTCGTCGCTGCAAACGTCTACACTGATACTGTCGAAGTGTTACGATGGCTGTAGCACAGGTAGATGCTGACATATCTTGTCGATGCAAAGTTCTACACAGATATAGTCGAGGTGTTACGATGGCTATAGCCAACAGAAGGTGCTGATACATCTTGTTGCTGCAGAGTTCTACACAGATATAGTCGAAGTATTGCGATAAATGTTACCAACAGGAGGTGCTGATATATCTCGTCGCTGCAAACGTCTGCACTGATACTGTCGAAGTGTTACGATGGCTATAGCCAACAGAAGGTGCTGATACATCTTGTTGCTGCAGAGTTCTACACAGATATAGTCGAAGTATTGCGATAAATGTTACCAACAGGAGGTGTTGATATATCTCGTCGCTGCAAACGTCTACACTGATACTGTCGAAGTGTTACGATGGCTGTAGCACAGGTAGATGCTGACATATCTTGTCGATGCAAAGTTCTACACAGATATAGTCGAAGTGTTACGATGGCTGTAGCCAACAGAAGGTGCTGATACGTCTTGTTGCTGCAGAGTTCTAGAAGGATATTATCAAAGCATTACGATGGCTATAGCCAACAGAAGGTGCTGATACATCTTGTTGCTGCAGAGTTCTACACAGGTATAGTCGAAGTATTGCGATAAATGTTACCAACAGGAGGTGCTGATATATCTCGTCGCTGCAAACGTCTACACTGATACTGTCGAAGTGTTACGATGGCTGTAGCACAGGTAGATGCTGACATAACTTGTCGATGCAAAGTTCTACACAGATATAGTCGAAGAATTGCGATAAATGTTACCAACAGGAGGTGCTGATATATCTCGTCGCTGCAAACGTCTACACTGATACTGTCGAAGTGTTACGATGGCTGTAGCACAGGTAGATGCTGACATATCTTGTCGATGCAAAGTTCTACACAGATATAGTCGAAGTGTTACGATGGCTGTAGCCAACAGAAGGTGCTGATACATCTTGTTGCTGCAGAGTTCTAGAAAGATATTATCAAAGCATTACGATGGCTGTGGCCAACAGAAGGTGCTGAAACATCTTGTTGCTGCAGAGTTCTAGAAGGATATTATCAAAGCATTACGATGGCTATAGCCAACAGAAGGTGCTGATACATCTTGTTGCTGCAGAGTTCTACACAGATATAGTCGAAGTATTGCGATAAATGTTACCAACAGGAGGTGCTGATATATATCGTCGCTGCAAACGTCTACACTGATACTGTCGAAGTGTTACGATGGCTGTAGCACAGGTAGATGCTGACATATCTTGTCGATGCAAAGTTCTACACAGATATAGTCGAGGTGTTACGATGGCTATAGCCAACAGAAGGTGCTGATACATCTTGTTGCTGCAGAGTTCTACACAGATATAGTCGAAGTATTGCGATAAATGTTACCAACAGGAGGTGCTGATATTTCTCGTCGCTGCAAACGTCTGCACTGATACTGTCGAAGTGTTACGATGGCTATAGCCAACAGAAGGTGCTGATACATCTTGTTGCTGCAGAGTTCTACAAAGATATAGTCGAAGTATTGCAATAAATGTTACCAACAGGAGGTGCTGATATATCTCGTCGCTGCAAACGTCTAC
This sequence comes from Magicicada septendecula, assembly GCA_034769895.1. Lineage (NCBI taxonomy): Eukaryota > Metazoa > Arthropoda > Insecta > Hemiptera > Cicadidae > Magicicada > Magicicada septendecula. The sequence goes on along the minus strand of CM068374.1, from coordinate 78,553,196 downwards.
ACTGATACTGTCGAAGTGTTACGATGGCTGTAGCACAGGTAGATGCTGACATATCTTGTCGATGCAAAGTTCTACACAGATATAGTCGAAGTGTTATGATGGCTGTAGCCAACAGAAGGTGCTGATACATCTTGTTGCTGCAGAGTTCTAGAAAGATATTATCAAAGCATTACGATGGCTGTGGCCAACAGAAGGTGCTGAAACATCTTGTTGCTGCAGAGTTCTAGAAGGATATTATCAAAGCATTACGATGGCTATAGCCAACAGAAGGTGCTGATACATCTTGTTGCTGCAGAGTTCTACACAGATATAGTCGAAGTATTGCGATAAATGTTACCAACAGGAGGTGCTGATATATCTCGTCGCTGCAAACGTCTACACTGATACTGTCGAAGTGTTACGATGGCTGTAGCACAGATAGATGCTGACATATCTTGTCGATGCAAAGTTCTACACAGATATAGTCGAGGTGTTACGATGGCTATAGCCAACAGAAGGTGCTGATACATCTTGTTGCTGCAGAGTTCTACACAGATATAGTCGAAGTATTGCGATAAATGTTACCAACAGGAGGTGCTGATATATCTCGTCGCTGCAAACGTCTGCACTGATACTGTCGAAGTGTTACGATGGCTATAGCCAACAGAAGGTGCTGATACATCTTGTTGCTGCAGAGTTCTACACAGATATAGTCGAAGTATTGCGATAAATGTTACCAACAGGAGGTGCTGATATATCTCGTCGCTGCAAACGTCTACACTAATACTGTCGAAGTGTTACGATGGCTGTAGCACAGGTAGATGCTGACATATCTTGTCGATGCAAAGTTCTACACAGATATAGTCGAAGTATTGCGATAAATGTTACCAACAGGAGGTGCTGATATATCTCGTCGCTGCAAACGTCTACACTGATACTGTCGAAGTGTTACGATGGCTGTAGCACAGGTAGATGCTGACATATCTTGTCGATGCAAAGTTCTAGACAGATATAGTCGAGGTGTTACGATGGCTATAGCCAACAGAAGGTGCTGATACATCTTGTTGCTGCAGAGTTCTACACAGGTATAGTCGAAGTATTGCGATAAATGTTACCAACAGGAGGTGCTGATATATCTCGTCGCTGCAAACGTCTGCACTGATACTGTCGAAGTGTTACGATGGCTATAGCCAACAGAAGGTGCTGATACATCTTGTTGCTGCAGAGTTCTACACAGATATAGTCGAAGTATTGCGATAAATGTTACCAACAGGAGGTGCTGATATATCTCGTCGCTGCAAACGTCTACACTGATACTTTCGAAGTGTTACGATGGCTGTAGCACAGGTAGATGCTGACATATCTTGTCGATGCAAAGTTCTACACAGATATAGTCGAAGTGTTACGATGGCTGTAGCCAACAGAAGGTGCTGATACATCTTGTTGCTGCAGAGTTCTAGAAAGATATTATCAAAGCATTACGATGGCTGTGGCCAACAGAAGGTGCTGAAACATCTTGTTGCTGCAGAGTTCTAGAAGGATATTATCAAAGCATTACGATGGCTATAGCCAACAGAAGGTGCTGATACATCTTGTTGCTGCAGAGTTCTACACAGATATAGTCGAAGTATTGCAACAAATGTTACCAACAGGAGGTGCTGATTTATCTCGTCGCTGCAAACGTCTACACTGATACTGTCGAAGTTTTACGATGGCTGTAGCACAGGTAGATGCTGACATATCTTGTCGATGCAAAGTTCTACACAGATATAGTCGAAGTGTTACGATGGCTGTAGCCAACAGAAGGTGGTGATACATCTTGTTGCTGCAGAGTTCTAGAAAGATATTATCAAAGCATTACGATGGCTGTGGCCAACAGAAGGTGCTGATACATCTTGTTGCTGCAGAGTTCTAGAAGGATATTATCAAAGCATTACGATGGCTGTGGCCAACAGAAGGTGCTGATACATCTTGTTGCTGCAGAGTTCTACACAGATATAGTCGAAGTATTCCGATAAATGTTACCAACAGGAGGTGCTGATATATCTCGTCGCTGCAAACGTCTACACTGATACTGTCGAAGTGTTACGATGGCTGTAGCACAGGTAGATGCTGACATATCTTGTCGATGCAAAGTTCTACACTGATATAGTCGAGGTGTTACGATGGCTATAGCCAACAGAAGGTGCTGATACATCTTGTTGCTGCAGAGTTCTACACAGATATAGTCGAAGTATTGCGATAAATGTTACCAACAGGAGGTGCTGGTATATCTCGTCGCTGCAAACGTCTGCACTGATACTGTCGAAGTGTTACGATGGCTATAGCCAACAGAAGGTGCTGTTACATCTTGTTGCTGCAGAGTTCTACACAGATATAGTCGAAGTATTGCGATAAATGTTACCAACAGGAGGTGCTGATATATCTCGTCGCTGCAAACGTCTACACTGATACTGTCGAAGTGTTACGATGGCTGTAGCACAGGTAGATGCTGACATATCTTGTCGATGCAAAGTTCTACACAGATATAGTCGAAGTGTTACGATGGCTGTAGCCAACAGAAGGTGCTGATACATCTTGTTGCTGCAGAGTTCTAGAAGGATATTATCAAAGCATTACGATGGCTGTGGCCAACAGAAGTTGCTGATACATCTTGTTGCTGCAGAGTTCTACACAGATATAGTCGAAGTATTGCGATAAATGTTACCAACAGGAGGTGCTGATATATCTCGTCGCTGCAAACGTCTACACTGATACTGTCGAAGTGTTACGATGGCTGTAGCACAGGTAGATGCTGACATATCTTGTCGATGCAAAGTTCTACACAGATATAGTCGAGGTGTTACGATTGCTATAGCCAACAGAAGGTGCTGATACATCTTGTTGCTGCAGAGTTCTACACAGATATAGTCGAAGTATTGCGATAAATGTTACCAACAGGAGGTGCTGATATATCTCGTCGCTGCAAACGTCTGCACTGATACTGTCGAAGTGTTACGATGGCTATAGCACAGGTAGATGCTGACATATCTTGTCGATGCAAAGTTCTACACAGATATAGTCGAAGTGTTACGATGGCTGTAGCCAACAGAAGGTGCTGATACATCTTGTTGCTGCAGAGTTCTAGAAGGATATTATCAAAGCATTACGACGGCTGTGGCCAACAGAAGGTGCTGATACATCTTGTTGCTGCAGAGTTCTTCACAGATATAGTCGAAGTATTGCGATAAATGTTACCAACAGGAGGTGCTGATATATCTCGTCGCTGCAAACGTCTACACTGATACTGTCGAAGTGTTACGATGGCTGTAGCACAGGTAGATGCTGACATATCTTGTCGATGCAAAGTTCTACACAGATATAGTCGAGGTGTTACGATGGCTATAGCCAACAGAAGGTGGTGATACATCTTGTTGCTGCAGAGTTCTACACAGATATAGTCGAAGTATTGCGATAAATGTTACCAACAGGAGGTGCTGATATATCTCGTCGCTGCAAACGTCTGCACTGATACTGTCGAAGTGTTACGATGGCTATAGCCAACAGAAGGTGCTGATACATCTTGTTGCTGCAGAGTTCTACACAGATATAGTCGAAGTATTGCGATAAATGTTACCAACAGGAGGTGCTGATATATCTCGTCGCTGCAAACGTCTACACTGATACTGTCGAAGTGTTACGATGGCTGTAGCACTGGTAGATGCTGACATAACTTGTCGATGCAAAGTTCTACACAGATATAGTCGAAGTATTGCGATAAATGTTACCAACAGGAGGTGCTGATATATCTCGTCGCTGCAAACGTCTACACTGATACTGTCGAAGTGTTACGATGGCTGTAGCACAGGTAGATGCTGACATATCTTGTCGATGCAAAGTTCTACACAGATATAGTCGAAGTGTTACGATGGCTGTAGCCAACAGAAGGTGCTGATACATCTGGTTGCTGCAGAGTTCTAGAAAGATATTATCAAAGCATTACGATGGCTGTGGCCAACAGAAGGTGCTGATACATCTGGTTGCTGCAGAGTTCTAGAAAGATATTATCAAAGCATTACGATGGCTGTGGCCAACAGAAGGTGCTGATACATCTTGTTGCAGCAGAGTTCTAGAAAGATATTATCAAAGCATTACGATGGCTGTGGCCAACAGAAGGTGCTGATACATCTTGTTGCTGCTGAGTTCTAGAAAGATATTATCAAAGCATTACGATGGCTGTGGCCAACAGAAGGTGCTGATACATCTTGTTGCTGCAGAGTTCTAGAAGGATATTTTCGAAGCATTACGATGGGTATAGCCAACAGAAAGTTTTGAAATAGGTTGTTGCTGCAGAGTGCTATATAGAGATTGTCGGAATATTATGATAACAGGTAGCCAAAACAATGACCCGCATCACTCTTAAATAAAAGTGAAAATTATATAGAGATATGGTAATTAAATACTTCAATACAAGCGTCTCTCAGTTTGTAAGTAATTTTTGAATTAAATAAATTTTTAAATGTAAACATATATGAGGCGTAACATTCTAATTTGTGTATAGTTCTCTTCACAGGCAAAACGTATAAGGTAAATTTAAATGTAAGTACACAAACACTTTACGTAACTTGAAGATCTTGAGGATCCTTTGTGCATAATCAGAACTGTCATTGTTGTTCAGAAACAAAATTATGTTCAACCAATAAACACACAACGCTTGTACAAATATGTTAATAACAAGAAGTTGTCTCAGACATTTTCTCTAATATCAATGCAGTTTTGTACAACTGGTTATTTATTAAACTAAATTTTATTCCCAGCTTCGTTTTCTTCTCGCTTTTCTGTCGTAGTATAACTTTCTATCGTGTCGGGCGTGACTTTTCCTAAATAAATACATCAATTCAAGTCAGAACGTTGTTTATATTCCCACACGCACACAGCAGCTGTTCTGTTCTACAACATCAATAACCGTCGTTCAATACATCACGTTCCCAGTTCGATTATAGACTGTGGCCATTAGTTATCCAAAAACAGCCAATACCACAACGGCAACATCGATCAATAGGCTTGCGTCTCTTTGGTTTCCAATTACTTGCCGCTGCTGTCTCCGCGGTATCGATGCGTTCAAACTTGTGTTTACTAAACAACTTTTCGTTCCTAATCCAACACAACACAAGTCAAACTCTTTTCCACATAAATTCCGTGCTCTGAATACCGAATGTTGTAAAATATTCTCATATAGATTGAACAACCTCCCTACGCTTTGTCAGTATTTCTTAACGAGATATCTTCCATAACATTTTGTCTTTTGTATTACATGCAACAAAATTTTTCCTCGCAAACCTTGCTGGACTGTACTATGATCAAAGTAGGTTTACCATCTTGTACTTGTAGGCTATATAGTTACTCAAATGGCATAAGTTTGCATAGGGTACATTTTTTAATATTTTCTTTCGTGTAAGTATTTTATTACAGTTACATGTACGAAAAATAACATACTTAATATAAACAATGTTTTATTATAGATATATAAATTAATCAATAATTATATATATATAAATTAAATTATAAATGAAATTATATTCTCGTAGATTAATTTAAATCTATAAAGTAATTATTAAAAACGTTAAAATTTTTACCTCCATATTAAAAAAAAAATACTATTTTAAAATAGTTACATTTTTGTAATAGAAAAATTTGTCTATTTTTGAAGTTTTGACTAAACAAAATCTATTATATATACCAAACGTTTCGAATATAATAATGAACATTTGTTTGAACGTTTGGTCAACCAAAGTGCTACCCATTTCTTAAAATTTTGGACGAATGTGTGCGTGCGCGCGCTGGTGGAGGTTGCGTTTGATTGTTTGTTTGGACGAGTCTGGGACTCGGTTTAATGATAATATCATTGTTTTAATGATAATAAACAACCACTATTAAACAAATATTTGACTATAATGTGATACCTAACATCGTTTCAGAAAGCATAAATATGAAGTTAAAAATTACACACATTAATGTATGCGGCAAAAGGCTACTAACAAATATAAATGATAATAAACTGTTAATAAAATTACTCTTATGTAATTACACTTAACTATGAAATTAGGAATACTTGCAGAAAAAACTAATATTCTCAACTTCTTACGTAAACCTTGAGCTTAAGCTACCAAAAATTATATACAAAATACTTTATTAAGTCCAAAATAAAGCTAAGGATTTTTAAAATAGCGTTAAAACTTTGCCTTACTGGAGCTGAATTGAGATAACACTTAGACAGGAATTAACAATTTCAACAATCCGAGGTTTGTCTTTCTCACTTCCGTATAACTAATCATAATGACTGGACATTGTTTCTGTGACAACAGGATAACGTAACTTAGCTTTCAGAATATTTCTTTCAGTGACAGTTTGGCGTACTACTTATTCGCTGATAGAATCGTAACTTAGGCGACTCTACTCAAGTGTGATTTTCTCTAAGGTTTCAATAAATCCTTAAACTTAACACCAGTTCAATTTTTAAGTTGGCTTCCTTTAACGACGGGATGTCGTGTGTACGCTTGATTAGTCTAAAGAACTCGATCATGGTAGCAGGAATGCCCGCTTGCTAGCAAGTCGAATAAAATTTGATACGTGTCATGCGTTTTAAAAACTTGTCATAATCACAAATTCGTTGTTAAAAAATGTGTAGCACAAAGTGGAAATTTACTACTAAATGGTAAATGTATTAGAAGATGCTCCACTTTGAAGAAGAAAGGTTTTTAAGTGGACACTCGAGTTTAAACGTGTTTGTACTAGTACGTGAAGATGATCCTTGCAGTTTGTGTTCTAGTGGCTGGTTTGAGTTTTTAGGTATGGGAAGGCAGTGCCGGATTTAAGCACAGGCTGCATAAGCTGCAGCCTAGGGGCCCGCACCACAATCAAATTGATAAAAAAAGAACACCGTAAAAATGATTTGGTTCGTGTTTTAGAGAACAGTAGAAGTTATTAGAGGAAAACGTGGTATTATGAGCCAAATATAGGGCAGAGTGGATAGAGTTATAAAAAAGAGTGCAATCTTTTATTGTTATATTGATAGATTCCAGATAGCAATTGTACAAAGAGATATGTTGAAACCGTTAAATTGTTTAACATAGTATTGAAAATTTACAAAAACAGTATATCACAGTTTAATTTGTACACTTAACAATGATTTTATTTACAGTTCTGGAAGAAATATTTTTAAAAATTCTCGGGGAAGGGATGAGGATCACTCGTCTTACCAGACCTCCCCCGGTATTTGGGGGGGCCCGCACCACACGTTCAGCCTATGGGCCCACTAACTCTAAGTTCGGCCCTGGGAAGGCTAGTGCACATCGCATAATGTAATTGGTTGCTTTTTCTACTTTACAGTAGTAGAGTATAAATAAAATGTTTTGTTGTCTTTTTCTTTTTCTTCTGTAACGTGTATGTTTGCGCATTGCATACTGCTTAATACTCTAAAAATGTTCCAAGCAAGAGAAAGATCTTGATTGTAGAATAGTTTAATTATTACATTGCTTTGTATTAAGTCTTCATGTTTCTTGCAGTAATTGTATTTCTTTATTCATACGCAATATTGTTACGACTGTCTCACTAATTGTCGTGTGGTACAATGGAAACAAAATACAGACACCAATGAAGTCACTAATTACCAGCTTTAATTAATCACAAATAACAGTTTGTAATCAGCAAGTGTTTCAAAAAGTTTATACTCGTTCAATAATTTAAGTTAAATTTGTCCATACGCAATAATAATGCCAAGTAATAGAGTCCCACACTAATCATAAAACATAAAACACATGCCACTAATCTTCAACCATCACTCAATCAGCAGTAAGGAAAATCGCTCAATGTCTAACCGACAAAGCCAGGTGCTCTTGCTTTTATAGGCAGCACAGATGTTCGAGAACAACTTTCCATCCTTACAGCAGCTGCCAGGGTAATGGGTATTTCAAGTGCTGTCCGGAAGAATCTGGAACGTACTTTGGTGCGGCCTTCACTGAAGCTATACCTGCTCGACTACAGGAGGGACTGGTGGAGGAGGCTCTCGGCTGTTCGATAGGGTTCAATCGTTACAATATTTTACATACGTAAGTAAAATATATTCCTTCTACGAATGTTTTTTTTTTCATTTTGTTTATGGATTACATTTATTTACACACATAAATTCAACTGTTGCACCCTACTACACGGAAAATTCCAAATTATCGCTTTCCAGCCCCTCAGCTTATAAATCAGATCGGAAATAAAAAATAATAACAACAAGACAATTACTATGTACAACTACACAGATGTAATATTCAAAATAGTACATTTATTTATTATTTTGTTTATTATAGTAAATTTATTAATTGGTTTTTGTTTATATTTGTTTTTTACGTATTTATTGTAATAAAAAGATTTGTTATTATACTTTTGGATATTTATGAATAGTTAAAAGACCGAAAATGTACATCGTAACTGCGAAACTTGGTAAGGCAATCAAATATTAATATATTTATATAAATTATTTATTAGTGCACATGTGTGTGTTTGCGCGCGCGCGTGCGCGTATGTGAGAATGTGTAGGCTACATGTCTATAAGTGTTCATATAATATTTGTTTAATTCTAATTTGAGGAGAATTGTCATCTAATTTTACTACTCTAAATGCAGTAAATACTGGAAACATGCGATCATCCACGTTCAGCTAAATCAACATTATCAACTTCATGAATTCCCAAGCAGACACACTTTTATTAAGACAGTTTTTTTTTTTTAATGAAAAATAAAATATTTATTATTTTTACGTAGCGTTGTGTAGTACAATTAATTTTACGTATAAGTAGACATAAAATCATAAGGTTGTTAATAGTTGTGTTTAACTTAGCGCGCAGCAAAAATCCAATCAAAACCGTCGTCAGTGGGCAGCGAGGGGGCGGAACAAAAGGCAACCAACCCTTACCGGTTGTCGGCCGCTCAGTCATTTGTGAACTGCCACATACGGAGGAGGCTGTTAGTCCACGCTCAGTGTTTACAGTGTGCACGTGGTCTGCGATATCAACTGGGTTTGATAGTTGTCTCTTTGATTTGGTCTGTTGATAAACTGTGTTAATGGTATATTGTTGATGTCGCGACGAGAGCGGGCTATGGAATTTAAAGAGATATGTACAAATGAATTCATATAGTATTACAATTTTGAGGTTAACTCAAGGAATAACTTCTTCTGCGCATGTGTAGTAAGAGTGGGCGCGCGGGCGCACGTGAGTCATGTGTGTTTCCTGAAGTGAAAAGTTCCTAAACTTTCATAACTTTTATAAATATAAATGTACACCATTTGTTTATTGCCGGTATACAGAGTGTTTCTAAAAGATTGTGCCAAACTTCAGGGAATGGTTCTACTCACTAAACTGAAAGGAAAATGTGCAATAAGCATATGTCAAAAAATGCTCAATGTTCCATCTGCATGTCTGTGTCGCCAAATAAGATTAGATGTGAAGTTGACGTTTGGTATACAAAGTAAGTGTAATATTTGTTAAAGTCTTAAACAAACCACAATGTTACATCAAAAACTTCGAAAATGGCGGCTGAGAAAGGGTTATTAAAAATGTTTTTTCTAAACAAGTAGACCTACCTACCTGCCTAACACAAAATGTCTCATTACACAGAACATTTGCACTTATACTCGTAATCCAATAGTTACCTTGTTTATAGAATTCGGATATCAAATGACAGAGACATTGCATTTCTTTCTAAGAAAACACTGAACTTTTTTGCGTACAGTTATTGTTTGGCCTGTTTTGTTATAAAAGAAATGTAAAAGCTTCGTCATTTTTTATCGGAATTCCATAACGGAAACTTTCAACTAGCAGCCATTTTGAGTATGTTTAAGACAACATTTTCTTTTGTTTAATACTTTACAAAAGAAATAGTATACTTACATGGTATAACAAATTTCACTTTTACATCCAGTTTCGTCAAGCAGTAATTATTTTTTTTTAAGCACAGACAGACGTGCAGACGAAAAACAAAGCATTTTTCGACATACGTTTTTTGGAAATGTTTCCTTCAGTTTAATGAGCAGAACCATTTCCTGCAGTTTGGAACTATCTTTTGGAAAACACATTGTAATCTAATAACCAGATATTATTATTATTATTATTATTATTATTATTAGGTTTTTTTATATTTTTAGTTTGTGTGTTAACATAAAACATGTTGATCTGCAAGCACGTGTGTGAGCGCAACACGTGAGAGAGTTTGCATGAGTGAACATTTTTAATGCTTAGAAGAACAATTTTACGAACAACTACACAAGAAGAACTATGCAGACAACAATACGCAATTTTGTGCTAGGCATTTCAAACTTTGAATTAATATTTTATAATTTCCATTCTGAACATATTTTTTGCTTTTGGTAGTAGTAATCAGATTTTACGAACATATTACGTTTATTACCTTCATACGGAAAACAGGAAATCATTAATTGAACTAGCGAGGTGAACTCTCAGTTTTAACTCTACCGGTTGGTATTTCTCCGTCTGTCTATTTTAGGTATGACTCGGAATAATTTATGAACGTTTGAACCGATTATCGTAAAACGTATAATGTGTGTCCAACTTTTCACCTACAAATTTCTATTGTTTTTTGAGATTGATCCCTCCAAAAGTAGTAGGAAGAAAGGCAAAAATGAGAGGGGTAAAAATTAAAAAAAAAATCGCAAAGGCCTATGTAGGGTATCAGAGTAAAGCGATTTTAAATCACAATCTGCAAATAGTGTATATTTTTTAACTTTTCAAAATATTTGGAAGTCAGGGCCCAAAAAGTTAATAATATTTTTTATAAAATCGCAGAAATTCATATGGGTGACAAAGAGAATGTTAACTAACATCTGAATGTTTCGGAAATTTTAAAATTTTTGGACGATAGCTCACAAAAAAGATTTAAAAATTCAAAAAATGTGTAAATCCAGCAGTGTCAATCTAAAATGAATTCTAGCCAAAATACTAATATTTCGAATTTTCAATTTTCATTGTATGATTATGTATTCCACAGACATTATATTAATAAAGAAATAGTAGAAAATCGAGATTTTTGTAATTTTTTTATAAATAAAAATTTGTCAAATGTCGATATTTATGTAATGATAAATATACTTCGTTCAAATCAGTGAGCAGTTCTGCAGCTCAGGGAGCATACTGGTTAGACAATTTTATTTTTTGCAGGTACTATAAATATATATTTTTTTGACCTATAACTGTATACTTACACAACACACACACACACACACACACACACACACACACACACACACACTCATGAACAGTTATTTTATATACGTGAATTAATTACTTTTCATTATAATTATCCAGTATAAAATATTCGTACAAAATAACATAAAAATATATGAAAAATACATTCTTATGAAGGCGTATTATTTGCGTTATTAATGTTTCATAAAAATTACATTAATATTGGAATACATGTGTATCATTAGTAGGTGTACTTTCAGAATAAGCTCACATATCTAGGCACGCACACACACACACACACGCGCTCTCTCTCTCTCTCTCACACACACACACACACACACACACACACAATATATACATACCGGATAAAGAGAGAAAGAGAGAGGGAGTGTGTGTGTGTCAGCGTTTAGGTGCTATTTCTTATGACACCTTCATGGGAAACAGAAATACTGTTACGCACCTTTTATGTTATTTATTTTTTCCATAATACATATATTTCGTTTCCCAAGATTTGACAGCAGATACAAAAAAATGAAAGTTATTCTGCTTGGTTGAAATTAACGCGAATTATATCAGCGGAACTCATATGAATCGACGATGGATGTTAATGTCATGTGAATATAGAAATCGCACATTCTCATAATGCACGAATTAAAAAAAAATGTATATTTATATATGACAATAATTTCACTGAATATTACAAACTAAAACGCATATTAACATAATTTAAAGCTGTGTTCTATTGGTGATAATGCACTATTCCTTAATTCTTACCGTAATTATTAAATGTGTGTAAAGAAGAAACGAGTTTCAATAGAAGATTACACGTAACGTTATTACACTGAGTGCTCCCAGAGTTGCAGAACTCGCTCAATAATTTGGACGAAGTACATTTATTGTTACATAAATTTTGATATAAGATAATTGTTTAGTTATGGGAAATATAAAATAGTACGGTATATGGGAAATATACTAGGCCTATACTATTTGTTTAGTAATGTAAACAACTGTAGAGTACACAATCATACAAAACCAGTGACAACTCAAAACATATTGATTCGGGTTACAATTCATTTATTCTGACATTATGCTGCATTTTTACAATTTTTTCCAAATTTTTTATCATCATTTGGGCAGCAATTTTTAAAAATAAAAGCTTTACTAAGATTATGGTTAAAATTTTCATTGTAATAGTAGGAGTTCGATCGGTAGAAGTTTTTAATTATTTTTTTTTTGCGGAAGACGTTTTTATAAACAAATTAAAATTAATAAGTACTATTAATAAAAAGTGTTTGTTATGCGTGCGACAGAATGTGGGGCGCGAAGCTGTGCGAGTTTGTGCGCTGTATATGTAGGCTGTATGTGTAATCCTGTGTACAGAATATGTGGAAAGTCTGGCTTAGTGTCAGTGTTAATACGTATGACCCCTTATTTTATGTACGAGTATATTCAAAATATGGTGGTATTCCTCAATTGTAGTATTCAAGTAATTTCAATGCTACATGTTTTTAGTTCAAACCTTTGAGTTTTGGTAATTTAAAGCTTAAGAGAAATTCCTTTTTCCTAAATTTAAATGTTTGTAGAACAGGTTGCCTTATTTATCGTTCTATGCAGTATCAACTTAGTTAGAAATGTTAACTTTTGTCAGTACGTATACAAATTATCTGTCTCAGATTGTAGACGTAGCGTAATCTTAATGCACTCGTCATATAAAAATGAAATACACTGAATAGTTCCATGAGGACAAGATAACACAAAAACGGCTCTCATTATCAATAACGGTACATCCTTACACCTAGCAGCTTATTAATTAAATTCCTTACCGCTAGGATCATTTTGATCTACAATATTCACTAAGTAACATCCAGTTTTTACTATTTAACAAAACTTTCCCCTCTTCAACACTTATCGCAGATATGGTGAAATATTTCAAAAGCTACTCTTTTTAATATTCAACAATTACAGACAAAATGAATAAAATCTTCCTCTTCTTTACAACAGCTCCGCTCTGGCTTTAAATAACCAATTTAATTACAAACTATTAACAGAACTATCTATATATTTCAAACCTAAATAGAATTCTTTATACAATAATCGTTTCTGACTATTCCTAACTTGTAATGTATACTTACCTAAATAACGAATCTTCAATTTTACAATAGCAAAGTGATTAGTTCACATTCATTTTCAGACAAATGGTCTTTTCTTTAAATAAAACACTTTGTTACCAAATTGTTTCCTATTATATGGAACAACACATACACATATATATGTGGACTTACTAAACTCATTTAAAAGTATGATATTTGCAATTTTCATAACTGAAAATAAAATGTTAATTTTAAAACTGTTTCTGAGCATTTCTGATTTTCACTTTGACTTACATTTACGTTAATTTACTTTCAATTAATTTTTTAGAACCCACATGTTTTTTACCTGTCACAACCAAACACCAGATGATAACTATTTGTTTCATCTTCATGTGAATATGATTGTAAAGATAATCGACATTCTATCACTGCATGTCACAGATTTCTTTTTACTGCCTTTAAACCCTCTCAAGAGTGCTTGTTTTTTCTGATTTTTACTGATTATCATTCATATAGATACATAGATACACGTTTCACCAACATTCACTATTCGGATAATATATCCAATATCTAATAATTATCTAATCTAACAATAATTATCCAATATCTACCTAACACTAATCTAATATCAGATTCTTACTTTGATTTAGATCTAGGTCCCATATAGATTGATTATTAATGTATTAAAAAATCCTACACATTCAAGTCCTACAATTTGGACTATGTTTATACTTGAATGGTGTTAATTTACTTTCAGTTCATTTTTTTAGATACTACATATTTCTTACCAGAGACAACACTAGATGATAATTATTTGTTTCAGCTTTATGAGTATCATGAAAAAACAAACATTTTACTGCCTTTAAACCCTCTAAAGCGTTCTTATCTATTAAGACAACGATATATACAACATTATATATACAGCAACGTTTTATACACGAAATGGGCTTATGTATTTATAAGTTTACAAATTATTTTGTTGTCGATCTGTAATCCACTTATGTGTAATAGGCTCATTTCTGTAATGTGTACGAGGATCTGGTAAAGAGTTCGCTGAGCGACATCTATAGCTTAACGGTAGAACTAAAATGTTTTGTTCTACCAAAGTGTCTGTGTCTACTTATTCATTGTTTATCACCTGTTCATAACAAATGGTAAGTGGTTAGGAGTTGCCCCTTCAAAAAGGATAGTTTGTTAGTGGGAACTAGAGTTTCAGTGTGGTCGTATGAGCACTGAAGATGGTTCCTACTGTAGACGCCCAAAAAGTGCAACAATTACAGACAGAATTAAAAAAAAATTGTACGGGGTTGTTGGGAGACCGGTGATTCAGAGTGGATAACATTGCTGTTGAGATCATACACATCTCACATTAGTGTGTGTATCGTACTTTAACTCAAGGAATTGGTGTGAAAAAAAGTTTGTGATCACCTTCAATCCTCGTATGACCACGTTTAAAATTAAGTGCCCACTTTCAAATTATTGTTTTTAAATGTAGTATCTCCGAAACACTTACCATTTTGTTGTGCATTTTCATTTAATAAAGAATTCATGATTTTGTCCTTTACCAGACAAGGCCTGACACGTAAATTTCAAAGAGCTGGTAAACAGTGAATAAACTGTCAGACATATTTGAAAATTTACAAGTGCTTACAAGAAGTATGAATTTCACGATGCTCGACAAATTTTAGTTTTACTGCTAAGCTGTAGATGTCGCTACGCGAACTTTTCAACTGACCCTTGTGTATTCCATTGTCACAAGCATTCTGCTAAATGTGGCAAAGGAGAACTTATTTATTATGAGCCAAAGTAAATAATATTGTCTGCGAACAAATCTGTAAACGTAGCTAAGAGCCTAATGTTATTAGGTTAAGGACCTAGAATTAATATAGAGCTGAGACAATTACAACATGAACTGAAGGAGAGTATTATTGATAAAAAAGTGTGAACGTATTGTGTGTGCTTTTATCGTTCAAAGAACGTTTTCTAAAATTATGAAATTGTGTCAACTCATAAATACGCATTTCAGTAGTATGGAAAAGATTGAAAGCATTATGGGTAAGTTATAACATTGAACATAACAGTGAATTAAAATTTGTTTCAATTCTAGCTCTAGAATCCGTAAGGTAGATATTTCGTGATTTATGTACGTATTTTACAAAAATTGGGGTTCAAGGATAATGATGCTTCTGTTTAATTAGGCAAATCAGATGCCAGTATTTTCTTCTCCTTTCCTTCACGGAATAGGTTCTACTTGTAGTTGATCTGTTCCGGAAAACGTTTTCTCCTGGGTCTACCAACATCCCTTTCCCCATTATTTTCATATTTTAAGGCTGCCACTAGTAATCGGTTATTTGGTATGCGGTCCATGTGTTTCCACAATCCCCTTTTCTTGTGTTCAACCTTCATGAGAAAAGACTAAATTTTTAGTCTTCTCACCTTCAAGTATTTGGTTATATAAACTTGTTCCGGCACCCATCTCATCTTAGGACGACCCACTTCTCTTCTACCAATGGCTTTATAGTTCAAAGCCGCTTATAGTTTCATTTATGTTCTTTACTTCGACTTCTGTTCTGATATTCTTATTTCTTATTCTATCTTGCAATGTATAATTTAAAGTACTTCGGTGAAAGTGCTTTCAGCATTCTGCACTCTGAATCTTGCCGCATTCCTTTTTTGTCATGACCCACGCCTCACTCGCATATGTCAATATGGGTATTGCAATTGTTTAATAAAATTTTGTCCTTGTGCTGTGTCTTGTTTTATTTCTATGATTTCTATGAATAGTACCACAAATATTCCTAAATTTATTTATCTTCTCTTTTATACCATATTCAGATTCATAGTTCACTGCACAGCCGAGACATTTAAAACTGCTCACCTGTTCTAAAGTGCTGTTGTTTATAAATATCGTAGTCCTCACTGGATATTTACCTTCAAAGGCCATGGTTTTGGTCTTTCTCACTGAAATTGTCAGTGAGTACTCTCTTGCTAGTTCTTGTAATTGAGACATAGCTCCTTGTAAATAAATTTGTAGTAATTGTCTAATATTTTAATTCCCCTTCTTCTCCAGGAGATAACAACTGTGTTTAATTCTTTAAAATCCATTTCAGCCGCTTGAATTTTCTTTCTTACTTTTTGACGACGGTCCATGTTGGTCCATGAAAGTGGACCATTGGCATACACACATGTTGAGATGGCTATGTTTTTACATTATAGTATTTTATATTCTGTAATTCTGTCTAATGTTATTAGCTATGCTAATCTAATCTGTGATTAGAATGCTATGCTAATCTGGCTTGATTATTGTAAAGATCAGTTTTGAATCAGCTTTGGAGAAGAACGTCGCAGCCGGACATCGTCAACACGTGAACCAGCTGTTTGTGACTATACGTAAGAACAACCAAACAGGAACTGTAAAACTAAAAATGAACTGTTGCTGCCTAAAGCGAGTAACACCGACATACCAAAAGTACACGGCAGGAGGACAGAGATGGAGTATACTGTGTCAAGACCTTCAAACGACGGTGTTCACAGTCACTATGGAAGTGAAGAAAATAAATATTTTTATTTGTAATGTGTAAAAGTACATTTAAAAAATGAAAAAGTATTAAAAACTCTCTAACTCATTGTAATTACTTTATGTTTAGAAACATAATTAAAAGACTATAGTTTTTAATGAATTTATATTACTATTGCACATGTAAATACAATTGAAGGACAGCTTTTCATTTTATAAATATTTTTGTAGTGTATTCTTAAAAAGGGTTACTTAGTTTTTAATCAAGTAAGGTATTATAACGAATTTCACAACGTTGCTATTTCGCTCATATATTTCAGGAGCTATATTTTATAGATTCAACTTACTGTATTTCACTTTTAAAAACGAGCAAAAAATATGTTTTTAAAGTAACATAACGCATGATCAATAAACGTATTGATCATTTGCCCGAAAACTTTAAAAAAATTTTATAGATCTGTCTTGTTGCTACACACACGCGCGCGCACACACACACAAATATTATGAAAACTTTAGGCATCTAAAAGACTACCTGCTCCTATTTTTCGGCTTTTCTGTACCCCATAATTATGCTATTCCAGTAACTGAGACAAAAGGACAGTATTATTTGTCAGCATCTAACATACGGGTCATACGGAAGATAAGCAAATTAATCTTTCCTACAGAGTAACAGCCTGACATTAGGACTGCTTTTCTATGCTGCCACAGTTCGTGAACATATTTATTCTTTTGACATGGCTTCTCAAACCTAATCGTAATTTATTTTATGTCATCTGTAAATTTTATGCAGTTAGTTAACTTCTGACAAAATTGTAATCAGGATATATAAAAATAATCAGTGGATCAATAAAAGCATAACATAAATTACCAAAATGTAAATCTTGTTCATTAGTATAGGCGATAGTGCAATATGTTTGTGTATGATTGGGGCTAAGAAGTGCAACTTTTGATCATAATACTGAATACGAGTTATTGACCTTCGTGTGCAGACCCTTAATAAAAGTATATTTGTCAGTTTAATTCACATATTTTTTTGGACATGTCATTCAAATAATAAAAATCAAGATTAAAAACAAAAGCTTGAAGTTCGTAAAGATAATATATTGTTACGTTAAGGTCCGCGCACACTACACCACCACGGACCGGCACGGACCAGTACAGCAGGCACCGGCACGGACCTGCAAACAGTACACCCACGCACACTTGTCCTGCACCGACCAGCGCCAACCTACATCTTTCGTGTAAATGGGGGGGGGTGTCACTCTAGCTGAAATAGCAATTTTGTCTTCAGTTTAGTTTGCTTCAAATCATGGAGGAGTTGTGTAGCTCTGACGAGGAAGTACTCTTTCTTGCATCGTTGTTGTGCGAAGAGGAAGACGATAATGAAATTATAAAGTAACTGTAACCTGACTAACCTGTTTTCCCTTCAAAATTACTTTGTGCTATTTCTTCCCGTAAAGCGTCTTCTCTGTGTTGATCATGATAATTCCCATTACTCATGTCCCACAGTTCTACATAAGCGTGAAATATCAATATTAGCTTTTCTTCACCCATGCCTAGTAGACGGATTTATACATCCGCTGGCCGGCGAGAGTCAGACTCATGTGAGCCGGGTAAACTCTTTCTTCGAAGGATTCCTAATAGCGAATGAGACTGTAGAGGTGAAAGTAATCTACGAAGTACATGGAAGGTATAATAAACTCTAAGGCACACGTTGTATCCTTCCGCTTACTTCATACATTCGAACAGCTTTTGTAAAGCGTTCTTTCTTCAAAATATTTTTATCATTTAGTTACTTCACACCTTCTGTTTGACTAACTTCATCATCATCATCATCATCATAATCATCTACTTCAGAGAGTAGACACTGATTTCTCCTGCTCCGGCTTATACGTTTGTTGTGTCCATCTTGCTTTTGGGCATCCTGAATCTATTTTACCGCTTCTTACTGTAACACAGTGTTTTGCTTTTTTGGCAATTTTATCATCCTACTCCCTACTTAGATGGTCTTTCCATTTGGTATGATACACTATAATTATTTTCATTTACTGAAAATATACTCAGTTCCTTCCTGATGTCATCATTACTGTCACCATCATCCAATAAATTATAACGAGTGGACTAATAAATTTGCATCCTTCATTAAAAAGTAACGGAGACCAAATCTCAGTACAAAAGTAAAGAGACATAAATAATTTGCTCAAGCATATTTTGGATATAACTGAATAGATGTATCATATCTTTATTGCTTTACATCAGAAACTAATGAAGAATCTAATAATAATGGTTAATTATTGTACAAGTTTTTAATGAAAATGATGATTACAAGGAACTTTGTAAGGACTTTGTAAGGGACTTTGTTAATAATGTTGTTTAAATAAATTATCCTCCAAGAATGTTTAATCCATTATTTGTAAACATATGATCTAATTTTAATTATTTTATAATTATTATTTATCTTACAGCATTTGACTTGATCATAAACAAAACATATGGTGTAGTTATATTCTTCTCCTACGAGTCAATGCCGCGGCGAAAGGGTAAATCCAATAAACGGCAACAAAACGGGATCAAATTTGTTATAATTTCAAGAACTATCTTTGATTTTTAGTATTTACACATTAGTTTCAGACACATTTAAAATTTTTTCAATTAAAAAGTTTTTTGGTATTCTTAAGTGTTGGTAAGTTATCAGTTTTTCCCGATTACTGAAAAACTTTTATTTTTACCCTTTGTAAGTGTACGAAAAATTTAAGATTAAAAAAAAAATATTAAAAATTTATTAAACGTTAGCTTAAGATAATATGTAACTGATATAACTATATATAATTCAAAAAGTTGAAGAAATTTTTAATTTAAACAATTACATGAAAGTCTAACAATAATTACTTCCGTAGCAAAGTTTATTTCAGTATATACGAATATTGCTCGAATTAACGTTGGTCCTGCTATCATTGACATTATTGTACCGTTTTATGGTTAACATTTCTATATACCATGGGACTAATCCTAGTCTGCAAAGCAGGATTAACCGGATATTGCATTTAATATTGCAATATTGTAGTAAAGCGTGCGTGTGAGAGAAAACACGAGAATGAGCAAGTGAGAGAGGTAGAGAGAGAGAGAGAGAGAGAGAGAGAGAGAGAGAGAGAGAGAGATCATCCAAATATACATTGAAATTGTGCGTTGCAGAAAGTTAATTTAGTGTATTTCTACGTCACGCTTGCGAATTCATTAATCGATTAAACAGTATTTGTTTTCAACCAGTGTTTTCCAAACAAATTAAATTACCTTTGAAAGTACCAATTTACTGAGTATAAATTCATATTGCTCGTGCTTTGATTATTGATATTGATTTGGATGGAACGTACAAATAATATTGTTTTACAAACAATGCTTGTAATACAGTATTAATCGGAACTTTGGCTCTGTTTCATTTATTTATTCTGCAATCTAGTTGCAAACTATTAAGCAACTGTATTCTAACAACTATGTTAGCAGTGTGTGGAATGTACTCGTATTGATGTGGTCCTCACTATAATTTACACTTCGTTCATGTGGCGATATTTCTTTTATCACTTCACATTCCTATACCAGTTGAAATGGTATCTGTCTCTGCACTCGTCACACAAATCCAGCAATTTCAAGAAGTTTTAATACTTCATTATTTCAATGATATGCAGCCTTTGTTCATATTTAGCCACAAACCGTTAGATATCGTCAGTGACCATAAAATGAGAGTATTGAAGAGAAAGTTTTTTCAGTTTTAAATACTAATCCATAAGTCAATCAGCAATTTTCATAAATCATAATAGTGTAAGTTTATTTCACAAATATTCATTTTGGTATTTATAAATCTTGGCATGGTCTTTTCGAATAACAGCTTGTGGACGTATTTACCTTCGTGTTTGTTAACAGCCTTGGTATTGACTGAGCAACATTTACATTCTAACTTCACTTTATTCTCTTCCAAGTAACTGTTACCTCTAACGAATGTATGCACATGTAATCATGCCTGTGGGTCTACCAAAGGACACATTACTTTTGTTCATTTCGATACCACGACTAAGTTTAAAACAAGAGAGTGAAAATGACCTCCAAAGGTCGTTGTTTTATCTTACTAACATTTTAACACACTACAATAAAACCATTTCTCTATCTAAAACAAAAATCTTATGGGCTTTTGTGGAGCAAATCATATTAGAACAAAGATTGTCATACAGGACTCGCCAATAGAACAGGTGCCAGATTTCTAGTATCTAGGATGCAGCATTACATATCAAAATGATAAGGAGGTTGGAAGCAAAATTAGTACTATTAAACACTTAAAGAAGAAAACAAGGAAAGAGACGCAATTGAAATATTATAATGTAATGGCCATACCTCAACTACTGTGTGGTAGTGAGACTAGGATTAGAAAGGCCAAAGATATATCTAGAATACAAGGAGCGGAAATGTGGTTCTTAACGGCTGTAAATGGTTGTATCAGAAGAGAACTTGTCAGAAATTATCATATTAGAATGTATCTAGCCATAGCTGAAAGCTTAAATGAGAAAATCTCCCGGTACAAAACGGAGTGGCGGTTACACGTAGAGAGAATTGGTCCAACTAGATTTCCAAGAAGAGCCTTTGACCATCATCCAAGGGTGAAGACAAGTTTGGGAAGACCCCGTAAACGATGGTTGGATGGATTAAATTGAGAATTGGAACAGGCTACTAGCCTAAGCCGTCAAGGATGACGACGACATTTAAACCACGATTAAATAATGAAACATTTGCACTAATAGACCTTCGTGGTCGGATCTATTAATTACAACACTTTTTTGAGTTGTGAACCACGTGTTATTGATAACGTGAATACCAAAATTTCTCGCATCCTGTTATGTTACATTCACCAGTGGAAATGTCACACTGCAGAAAATGCGAAACGTTTGTGTCCAGAACGATGAAATTAAACGTAGTTTTCAACCGGAAACAGTGCTGTTATTAGCGAATATATTAGTACAGTATACATTTAAAAGTAATTTAAGCTGTAAAATAATTATACTATGAATATTATTCTCCTAATGAATATCGATAAAATAAGTTGTGTCTTTACTCATTTATTAATTTTGTTATTGAGAATTCTTCTTAATGTTGAGGTTTTTTGTCCTGCGAGAAGGCCAAGACATTGTACTCCTGTAAATTACAGCAAGACCTGCTATTTCATACCTGCTAAAATGTGGTGAATTTCTAAAGTATTATTAGGACGGTCTCACGGATCGTCGTGTTGTACAGCGGAAACAAAATACAGTCACGAATAAAGTCACTAATTACCAGTTTTAATTAGTCACAAATAATTTCAAATCAACACGATACTATCATACAATAATTCAAGTTAAATTTGTCCACATGCAATAATAATTGTCGACTATTAGACTATTACAGTTCTGCACTAATTATAGCACAACAATCACTTGATTTGCGCTGTACAATATCGCCAAGTGTAACTGACTAGCTAAGTTGGCCGTGGACCCTTGTATATACCCCGCAGAAGTTCCAGAATAATTGTCCATTATTTTGGCGGCGTGCCGGCATATTTACGTACAGTAGTTGCAAGTGCTCCAACAGTCGAGAGGCTACTTTAGTACACGGCCTTGAGCGAGACGCTGCACCTGCTCTGTTGGCCGAGAAATGACGCTCTCGAATTTTTACATTGTAGCTAATATTTTAGACTAACAATTGTAATTTCCGTAGCAGTAGTGAAAAAGCCTTTATGTTTTAACTGGATTTTATACCATTTTGAGTTTGTAAACGGTCTCGAATATTTTACTATTTGCTAATAATCCTTAAAACGTTCATATAAGAAAAATAATAATAATAATTGTGTAAAGAAATTGTAACAAATTAACTTAAATTAAGTATGTTATATTGTATATCTTCAAAACTTTGATAAATTACAATAATTTTAAGGAAGGAGAATAACAGTAAATAGAGTAGAGTAACAGTTGTGACAGGCAAAATGCAAAGTTAGGTAACATAATAAATATTGTAAATAATTAAAGAATCTAAAATGTCCAAAAAAATGTAAAATTTGAAAACAAATTAGTTAAGTTATATATTAGGCATAAAAACTGTGTGTTATAGGAAAATTAAAATAATATTAAAGTATATATAGTATTAACGAAGTATAAAGTATTAAATAATAAAGAAGCCTAAAAATATTTAGAAAAAAATAATATGAACGCAGAAGAAGCTATTGAAAGAGAAGTTTTTCGGGCAAAAGTGTTAAAAATGGAAGGAGTCCAGGATAGGAGAGAGAAAAATGAAGGTTCAAAGTAGACTGAAGACAGGAAGAAGAGACACAGTGAAAAGATGAAAGAATATTAGAGAAAAAGAAAAGAGAACAAAGAATGAAGAATTGAAATTGGCATGTGGTCCTTAGATGGCCGAAAAAAGTATTATAGCGCAATACTAGGTAAGAAGAGGAATAAGAAATATTACCACACAACAATACAACAATTTCAAGAAGAATTTATACCTATAATGCAATTATTTTGAGCAAGAAGCGTGTTACCATAAAATAAAGAAAAAAATTGATTTTCAGTATAATAGTATATAAAAAACAGCAAAACATTAAACATAACCAAATAAATAAATAAGGGAGTAAGAAAGTGAAAGAAGATACTAACGTGTAAAGAACAGTTATAAATAAAACAGAATAAGATTTTGTTAAACAAGCTTAAATAACTATAAACTAGGTAATAAATTTTAAAAGTATGGAGTCAGACACTAAGCTGAAAATATACACCGTAAATTATAACCACGAAAATGAACACCATACACTTTGTTAGTCCAAAATAAGTGAGTGAGTTGACATATTAAAGAACTGTTTATCATAGTGTAAGACAAACACTATAATTTTCAAATAACATACACTCAAGTTGAAATACTTCAAACAAGAAAACTACATTTATATTTAGTGTGAAGCAAAAACATAAATTAGCTACACGTTGCGATCAAGATTGACTCAGCTACCTTTGTTTCTGAAAGTAAAGGTAGACTACAGTAGCGCTGTATTGGTGTAGTGACATCAGCTGGAACTAGATGGATTTATAATAATTAAGGTAAAACTGACACAGAATTATTTTGTATTCATTTAAATAACTGAAGAAGAGTTTCTATTATTATATTATTATTTGTAAATATATTATTCAAGGCTACTTGCCATGAGATTAAGAGTCAACGTAATAATTCTTTAAATTAAGTTCTAATTTCAATGGGCATACTTATGTAATAGTAGTACAATATTTTAAAATATCAACACATTAAACATATTGAATTGTGTATGGTTAATATCAAAAGAAATCTCCAGACTAAAAAATTGCCAACGTGAAAATAATTTAACAGGAAACGGGTACACCCCCTAGGAAAGATAAATTCCGATCAGCTAAGAAAATGTTTCTAGCAAATGTTTTTACGAAGGGTCGCAGCTGTTTCCAGTAGCAGCTCTGCGCTACAGCGTGTGACGCTGACGAAACTGGGTTACGTTTGTGCCAGCAAAATGGGACAACCTGCTATAATTGAGCACGTGACAAAACTGATTACGTATTGCAAAGCAACAGTTCCTCCGTATTCACTTGCTTTAGCTATACGTTAATTTAGTCACGTTAAAACGAATATTTACATACAAAAAAGCAAGCCGTAAATACATATTGCAAGACAACAGGTTTGTAGCTGACTGCACTTGCAAAAATAAAAATTTTTGATTGGGTGAATCAATACATTTATTTGTTATTTCTTGTTTTTTTTTTTTAAATATAAAAGATACATTTATACATGAAAATTATGAACTGGAAAAACACATAAATTTGAAATATCTAATAGTTAGCAATTTAAAAGATTCTTTAATTGTTTATATTGTATAAATAGTTTTATAAGTCTACTTTCCTGAATTTGCTGGGTTGAGTTGGATGAGTCCGGATTATCTCGCGGGCCTGCTTCTACACCGGTCGTTGTCCCCCAAAGTGGGATGTCAATCTCAGGGTTTCCTCGTGGAGTTGTTTCCGTCTAAGTTGCTCCTGATTCAGCCCTCGTTGACAGCCAGCGGTCGTTTAAGATCTCAACCCCTGTGCCTGATTTCGTGGTTTAATTCAGTCGCTCCCTCGACGATACATTCTGATTCCCAGAAATTATACAAGAGACTCCTTATTAGATACTACAAGAGACTGCCATATGAAAGACTCTGAAAGACTGCCTAACTAACGTCTCACCCGTTATTTTATATATCTACGCACATGACATCATTTTTACATGACAAAATGTTCTAGGTTTTACAAGAAAATCCATCACGAGCTGCTGAACATAAACTTCCGGTTTCTAGACATTTCCAATCCACGTGTTTTCAACTGCACGTGCTTGCATAGCTAATTACTTTGTCAGCTGAATAAACACTATTAAAAATTATTTAATATTAAAATAATTAGTTATTAATAGTTATTCCTATTTCCACAATAATATAAATGACTTATAGTGTGTCTGTTAATTAGCTTGCATTTGACTATCTTCACGCAATTAGTTACGCGCACAACAATTATTCAATTTTACACTATACTTCAATGCTGTATTTTATTGTTTATAATCATCTTAAACTACGTTAACATGCAGTACTTATCCTAATAACAATAGCGTCTTATAACATTCACACCCGTTTGGACAGGACACCAACTAAGGCTTATTGTAAATATGTCCCCATATATTAACAGACTGTGAGAATGTCTCATTGCAATATATACGTTTAGTTAAGCCTATTTAATGGTGTATTCGTGTGGGGAGGTACTTAAATATGCAACAGGTAATTCCCACAGTTAATTTTATTCTGTGGTAGAATTTCAGTCGCTAATTTGCTTCAAACAGGTTTCTTTGAATTTTATCGTCGTATAAGACTCCTGGCTATTCTATCGACATTGTTTGAAATATTAGTCCTAGACAGAATCAGAATAGACCTAGTCCTATCCAACACCATACTTGATCGCTGATTTTGTTTTTGACAACGTCATTCCATCATTCCAAAATACAGCAATCATATGTAATCACGAACAAGATCACAGCAACCTTTAAGGTAAAAAATTATACACCCAGTTTTACCCCTGCCACTCGGGCGTTTGACTACGCGTGACACGGTGGTGTATTATATAAAATAATAATCACATTTCACGGCGCACAGTGAGACACGTTTTGCTTGTTTATCCATTAGCCGACAGAGCCAAGAGCAGTATGTAAACCCGGCAGAAGACATATTCGTCAATAGTACACAAGCCACAGTACGATGCACATCAGACACGTCCATTTATCATTCTTTTATTTAATTTATTGCATTTATTCTTATAAATTTTGTATTTAAAAATGAATGACGAACCTAATATAGACATTCAAAAAACTGTTTTCCATCGTCGTCTCTTTTTCAAAAATTGTATTAAATGCACCAAATTGAAATCTGTATCTTTTATTGACGGACGCACCCAAAACCTCCTATGTCGTCACTGCTGCTTCTTCTTATAAAAATAATATTAAGCAAACAATATCACTTAGTTCGTCTGAATCGTTGTGCACCCGACACTAAGTAGAACTACGCAGCCTGCTGGAGCGGCTGACAAACCGGCCTGGCAAAAATTCATGTCGTGGAAGAAGCCGCCCGGTTTTATCTACCGGGGCGAACATTCGCGGCCTTACACGCAATACCACGAGCGCGCTAGCTGTCACGTACAGCCTGCCTCTTACATGCACCCCCCCCCCACATTCAACACACCTTATTCAACCAAACAATCCAAACGATAATTCAACGGTTACTTTTCATTAATTTTTTTTTAGACTGTAAGTGCAAACATCCCTACTATTAGGCTTCAAGTAGGCCTATAGTTTAAGAGTGTTCATGATTCTGTGAGCTGCGAATTATTACGACTCACACAATTTTTGAACTTACGAAAGAAAAATTGCAAACTGATTAAAGGAATTGCAAATTGTTAACGAACTCCGTAGTTGTTTTTATGTTTTTTTATTCGATTCGATATATAAGGCTTTAAAAGTATGCTTTATAAATGTAAGTGTAATTTAATGTTTAAGTGCTTTTTCATGTCACCAGTTTGCAAAGCATCGTTTTTTTGCTTTAAATTACTTTGCTTTGCAATTATTTATATTGAACATACACTTTCTTCATAATTCACGGTATACAAACTTTACCAAATTTTACGTTTATGAATAAGAATTGTAAGAGTATTTGATATTATCAGTGTAGTAGTGTCGAAACAGGTTAATGCGTATTGACAGAAACTTGTGTATAATGATTTCTTACAGTATTCAATGAAGTTCGTCTTTGACAGAAAAACACAGCGCCTGCCACATTTCTGTACGTTACAACAACAAAACTAACGTAAACCTATTTCAATCGAAAATTCGTAGACACTACAAAAGAAACATTAGTCGGCCTTGAAAATATTTTCATTTCCTTTACAGTATACAAATCTAATTTTTGACTTTGTTATTTTAGACATTTCGAAATAATTTTTTTACGTTTATTTATGCAGTCTGTTAGTACAAAACAATAACCATAATTGTTCACAGAACACATGCCATGAAGAGAACTAGTCTATTGACTAGTTCTCTGTATGAGTATTTAAAAGTACCATACTATATACAATATATTTATAGTGTTAGAGTCTAGGTAAGTCTAGAAGAAACCTTAACTTTAAGCGTCTTGTCTGTAGACTGTTGTCTAGTAGATGTATGGCTAAATGATTCATGTGTTTTCAAGCCGTTTCACATATCTTTCCTTGAACATCGCAACGATTTCACTGACTGAGGGCAGGTCCAGGTCTCATAGATATAGATGTCTTTGTTGCCGATGAACCCCGGTGCGTTAGTTACGGCACGCAACACCTTGGTCTGAAACTTTTCCATTATGGCGATATTGGATTCAGGTGCAGTTTCCCAAAGCTGTAAGCCGTATGTCCACACAGGCTTGACGACAGTGTTGTAGACCAACAGCTTGTTTTGCATTGACAGTAATGATTGTCTGCCCAGGAGCTAACAATGCTTGCGAAACTTGGTGTCCAGTTGTTTTCTCTTCATACAAATGTTGTTGCGCCAAGCAGTTTTTGTCTACGTGGATGTCCAAGTATTTTACAGAGTCGACTACAGGGATAGTCTTGTTATTTATTTTCACAATTTATGTTGTCCCGTGGCATTTTTTGAAGGCGCTGTGTGCTGATTTAGATTCATTTAATTGTATTCTCCAATTTCGAACTAAATGACGGGCGTTTGCCTACGCAGAATAATTATAAGGAGAGGTCACCCAAACAATCGGCAACCATCTTCAGGCTAAAATTATAAACTAATACATGATGAATGCAAGTAATAAATAATGCGCTATCAGTGAGTATTAGGAAGTCAAAAAAATGATAATAGCAAAAGTGATCGAAGTGTATGATCTAAATACTAAGTGATACAAATAAATACTTTGGCCTACTCAGAAATAAACACACAACATAAATATCTACTAGGAAAACACAAAAAACATTATATGTATTATTTAATGTTTTGATTATATGCAGTGTCAACATGTGTTTTTTCTCTAGCATTCGTTAATAATAATAATAATAATTGTATAAAGTTTAGCAAGCTCTTCAGTAATATGAACACTCAGGCACTCAGCCCTTCTGCACAGAGTCGCTGAGTTTTATCACCGCTTTGGCGACACGGGCACAGACAACCCGCTACTACTACAACAGGTAGAGGCTCTGTGCCAAGTGTTGCAACATCAGTGTTTACAATTCACTTTTATATGGATGACAAGCCACGTACGCGTCAAGGCCAATGAAGACGCTGAGTCTCCAGCACGAACTGCTGCTGACAGTCCGGAAGTAGACGTCTTCAATATAAGACCCGCCAATTATAAGCTTGCTGCCATGCCAGCAATTCTTCCCTCGTGGCAGCAGTCAAGGCCAATGAAGACGCTCACTCTCCAGCACGAACCGCTAATGACAGCCCGGAAGTAGGCGTCTTCAATATAAGACCCGCCAATTATAAGCTTGATGCCGCCAATTATAAGCTTGCTGCCGCTAATTATAAGCTTGCTGCCATGTCAGCAATTCTTCCCTCGTGGCAGCAAACATGGCACACTTTACGCTCAAAATTACGAGTAGTAAAAGAGAATATCGGTAGATGGTAACACGCAGGAGAACGTAGTCGACGAGAACAGGTTTCCTCACAATACTGTGCATAGGACACCGTCGTACTTTCTACAACCTGAGCAACAACGGCCAGTATGTACATGTGGCAGAGTAGGCTACTCACAGTAAACCATACCACAGAGGTGTGCTCTGCTCTTGAGCCTTAAGACAGAGATGTGGGGTCAGCGGTGATCTGAAAACAGGTCTCGCTGATGAGACTACGACATCGATTAAGAAAAGTTCTTAAAAGCAGCTGGCTTGATCAACCGGTTTAAAAGAAATTATTCTAGGCGGAAGACTATGTTAACAACAAATGAAGTCGACTCCTTTTTTCTGAATGTTGATTGCAGGTTGAGAAACAACGGATTAACACACTAGTTGCCAAGCCAAACATTAAAAAAACATAATAATAACGTAATAGACCTTCTTAAACTTTTTATATGTTGTCTGAATATAAGAATATTCGAGATCTAATATGCAAAACATATGTTAGACAAACTAGCTGTATTATATTATATCATGAATGAAAGAATAATATACTAAATTGGATTTAATTATTCTGGGAATGTATTTAATTATAATTATTGATTGCAGTAAACAGGTGTTGTATTTCCACCATTATTATCATGAATGATGAACTAATAAATATATTTAATTTCGACCTTGTAGTAGAAATTATATACATGCGTGCGCTCGAGCGTGTGTATGCGTGTGTGTATGTGGAAAGACAGAGTCACTTCAAGAGTAACACAGTTATAGAGTAGCTATACAGTAACACAGTAAAGTAAATAGTGTTATACAGTTGCATAGTAGTTACACAGACAGAGTTCACAGTTATATATTAATAAATGAACAAAAATTAATTTACATTAATTAACAGAGTTAACTTCATAAATCTGACGTAGAGTTGATTCATTGGAGAATTTTAAATTCACTTGAAAACGCAAAATGAGTGCGAAAGAGAACAAAGCATACCACCAGTGGGGAAGGGTCGCTTTGAACGTTTAGACAAAACCATTTGATTTATTTACAGGCACAAAGCACCATTAGGTGTCGTGTTATCGATTATTAATTAACTGTTTTAGTCGTGCTGATACGGTTCCCTTTCAGAACGCGTTGAATTTAATTCCTGCTTTGTTATTTTGGAAACAGCCGCGATTTCAACTTTAGTAACTACGACTTCCGGATTGTCTTTTGGATACTTCCGTAGTTTAAAAAAAAAAACTTTTAATGTAACTGTAGTTATTTAGAAGCATTTTCTTACTATCTGAAAAACAGACGTGTATCTTTATAACAACTGTTAACAATATGTAAACAAAACTTTGTTCTTAGTATTTACCTGTCCGTATCAAATCAAATACGACTTTAATGTAAGACTCTTTTCACCCTAACAGTCTTCTTCTCTTCTTTTTCTCTCTTGCCAGTCTTCTTGTTCTTCTTGGTTTAGGCACTTCTACCGTTTTTTTGGCTTTACCATCTTGTCCTCGGTCTACCAACACTCCGCAGTACTGGTAGATATATTATAGCTATAACTATCTAGGTTTATAGCTCATAGACTGCCTGGGTATTTTTTATCGAGAGGCATATGAATGACTTGTGTAAGAAGGATAGTGGTTTAGGGTTGAAAAATAAAATTTTGTTTGCCTTAAGATAGGATTTATTTTTATTATTAATCTGAACTGGACCTAGTAGTAAATAATAGTACATTTTTATTATAATTAGAAAAATAAATATAAATTTATGAATAATCATAAAATAAGTAATATTTTGAAAAAATTAATATACATTCCTTAAACCTAATTTCGAACATAATTTCTTTTATCGCTTAACGGGTTTTTATTACTATTCTGTTTTTATTAAATAACATCTTATTACTCATACATAATGTAGTACTTAAAGGGTTTTGCAAGGAATATTTATATTTCTATGATATGTGATATTTGTATTAATTATATTTATTTGTATTTCTACAAGAGAGTAACCCCCTATTAAAATGTTTATATATTTAAAATAGTCTCTCTCAAAGTTCGTTGTGGCATCCTTGCTGTTGGTACTGACGCACGCCTTATTCTTCCGTCGTCTTTGCATTCTCTTCAGGAATATCCCCTTCCATCCTTATGTAACTCTTAAATACTTATTAACTCTTTTCTCTCACCTCTTGGCTTTCCCTCCATTTTTCAATTATTTGTTAGTTGACTTTTCCCTCAATTTTTCAGTGAGTTGGTTGGTGGTTACGAAGGTAAGAAGGGATAGGTGTTTTCGGTCCAAGACGTCCAGACGTGTAAACCAAACTTGCTGACACGTAGGTTCCCACGAGAAGATCTTTTAGTATTCTCGTGGATGAAAAACTCCAACATTTTTATTGTTACTTCTACTATTGCTACTTTCCCTAATTTACAGATCAAGTGTACTGGAGCATGCGTTTGGTTTTCGATAACTGACACTTGACATTTTCTTTGTTTTAGAATTTTTACACAGTCTTACACAAGGTACCTCCATCATTTTTTATACAATGATATTATTTCTCTTGTCGGTTGTACGCCTAATTCTTGTCTTTACTTCTTATACGCCAGAGTTTTGTACAATATTTGACTGTTCGACTAAATTCCACTTCTTAGGATTCCTTCAATTTAAATTCTCTTTCCTAGGGGCCAATGATTTTGATACACACAACAAAGAGGGGACTGCCATCGTTTCAGGCTAAACAGGCTTGAGTATCCATTATAGTGTGAGGCTAAACAGCCGCAACAATAATTATAAGGTAAATAGGTTATGTTAACAAAGTTATTTAATATTTAATTTATTTTTTATCAGAAACCCATAAACAAAGTACTACTGGATTAAAAATAGCAGGGAGATTTTTTATATACTGTAGTTCGATATTTTTTTTACTAAGTTCTGATATTTGTAAAATTTAGAACAAAAAACTAAACACCCGGCATTTAAAAAATTTTTAAGATAATCCTTTGATGTGTTTTAAATAATACATAGTACACGTAATATGTATACCAAATTTCAATTCCAAATGTATGGCTTTTAAAGGACCATCATCAGTTAGATCTAAAAGCGTTTTGGATGGTAAAACTATAGAGGAAGTCTCAGAATTTAACACTTTAGGCTGTAAGATCTTATATAAAAACGAAGAAGATATTAATGGGAAAATTAATAAATTTAACCGGGTAACAGTATTTCTCCGACGTGCTCTAAAACACAAGCAAGGAAAGAGTCCATAATAAAAATATACAAATCCATGGCTACCCTTACTTACGGCTCAGATACATGGACAATGATTGCTAAGAAAATATCAAGAATTCAGGGTACAGAAATCAAATTTCTCCGTTCCATAACTGGGTACACAAAATTAGAGATGAAAATAAATAGTCAGATGAGAGAGGAAATAAAAGTTGAAGAAGTAAATGGAATCATTATTAAGTAGAGAGAAACCGGAAACAACACATTAGCAGAATGGGCAGTGACAGATTCCCCATGGTAGCCGTATTGTATCGGGGGAAGAGAAGCCTGGGAAGACCCAACAAGGGTCCAACCAGTTTGGAGCCGAAGCAGACTAAACAGTCTAAGCCGTACCGAAGAAGAAGAAATTTAAATTCCAATTCTCATATTAATTTGGAAATAATTAAATTTTTTAAGCCGTACAGACATACAGATGGAAACAAAGCATTTTTTGGGATGTATTAATCATTTTTCCTTCAATTTAATGAGTGGACTCATTTCCTGAAGCTTGACCCCACTATTCTGGAACACTCTGTACAGTGATCAGTCATTATGATTTCTGATAAAGAGTCAAGTAAAAAATACTGTACATAACAAAACGTGAACAAAAGAGAATGTAATAAAACTAAAGTAAAGAGCCGTTAAGTACACAATTTATTTACTGAAAACCACTAAAACGCTCGTGAAAGAAAACAAAATAGAATGAAAAGAAAATGTGTAAAAGAAAATACAGAACAAAACCGACTACAAAAAGAGTATCCTCAAGTCAGTACCTAAAGTAATGTGTTTGTGAAGGTCGATAAAGAATATACTGATATATACATAACTTAGCAGAAAACAGAATGTAATGTTGGTTTGAATGTAATGTTTCTTTGGCACCATCTTCTGGAAACAGCCTGTATATGTGTATATATATTTTCTGTCATGACCTGAATAATTCTTAGAAACTTATAACCATTACTAAAGAAAGTATACTGTTTACTGAATTTTGTTATTGAGAAACATGCAAAGCGTTATTGCGGAGTAAGGTAATGAGATAATGGTACCATACGGCATCCAGTGAGCATATGTATTGTAATGCCGATAGATAACGCGGATTGTACGTGCAGCCAATAGGTTTATACGCATTGCCGAACTATAATTAAGCAAACAGTAATGGAATCCCGTATATCATAATTTCGGACCTGGCTGCGTGCCATTTGTGTTAGCAGTACTACATTGCAGTGGACAGAGAAATATTGTCATCCAGGATTACACGTTGGCGTAGAAACGTTATTGTTACGAGGATCATATTGACTGTACTCTTAAAACAGTTGAATAAAATATTGAACGGCAGAGTGAAAGACACTCGTAACATAATACAACGACGATCACATTCTTAATCAAGATAATTCTTTAATTTAATACAATTATCCAACACACATTAAAAAACGAATAGTAGGATTCACCGAATTAAATAATACTTCATGGAAATTACTTCAAGCAAGTACGACAACTATATTCGCAGAGCTGTAAAACCCGCTCAATACTTTGAACAAATTACATTTATTATTACACCAGCTGTATACCTGTGCTTCGCTACGGTTTTTACTGAATAAACACATTGGTTCGGTGGTTTTTTTTTTTTTAACCTTGGGTAACCAAGCACATTGTATAAATGTAATATTTACAAATTTTTAAAAGCATAAATGGGTGCTAATACTAAGTCTACTGAAATCGTTTTGTGAAACGAAATACGGCACTTATAAAACTTCCTTGTAGACAGCGTTCTTTGTTTGACCCTGTGGCTGAAGGATAGTTAAACTCTCAGAAGAGCTAACTCGTGAGCAAGCAACATACAACTGGCCATGGGAGAAACAGTCTTCCATCAGATCAACACCGGCCATTTTCAAAGACTGCCCTTGTGATTTATTTATTGTCATAGCAAAGCAGAGCTTGACAGGGAACTGGAGTCTTTTAAACTGAAAATGGTAATCCGATGGAATTAAGGGAATGCGTTGAATGAAGACTGCTTCCCCCTGACCACATCCAGTAAATATTGTTGCTTCTATGACGTTGTTGTGCAACGATTTAATCTGCAGCCTAGTACCGTTACAAAGCTTAGGCGGTACCAGGTTTCATAGCAGCATTATTGGAGCTCCAATTTTAAGGCAAAGATTGTGCGGTGGAATGCCTGGAGGATTAAGCGTGTGCAAGAACTCTACTGGGTAATGGACCGCATCTTCTAATTCCACCACAGAGTCCACGGATTGGTACTGGACAATCTCAGTTGGCAGTTTTTCCAATAATGTGTTATTGATATTTGCAGCAGTGTCATTCTTTGGAGTAAGGATAGATCTTTCTTTCAGCCAAGATACATCTTTCAAGTAAAAATTAGTTAAATCTGGGTAAATTTTTTCAGCCAACGTTGTCAAGTCGCATACAACTTCACATAAGTCTTTTGTAATTTTGACTTTGCCATTTTCTTCAGGTAGATTTCCATTACCGATCTGTAAAAGTAAACTTGAAAACTCGTCTACCTTTAAACTGCCTTTAAGATACACCCGCATGTTGACTCTCAAGGAACGAACTTGGACTTTAGGCCACAGGACAGAACTCTTTAGACAGGCTTTAACTTCATCTGCTCGAGTTCCCCTAGGTACAACAGGTAAAGTCTGTCTGAAGTCTCCGGCCATTAGAAGTGTGACTCCACCCATCAGGTTTTTATTGCTTCTAATGTCCTGCAGAGTTCTATCCAAAGCTTCAATTCCTCCCTTGTGAGCCATGGTGCAATCGTCCCAAATTATCAACTTACAATCCTTAAGTACCTTCGCTGTGTCGCTTTGTTTTGATAAGTTGGAAAATGGGGTCTCAGAGTGGTTTAAGTTGAGAGGCAGTTTGAAGGCAGAATGAGCTGTCCTCCCTCCATCCAACAACGTTGCTGCTATACCTGACGAAGGCACAGATATAGCAATTTTCCTATCTTGTCTTACCGTGGCTAATATTAAATTAATCAAAAAGGTTTTCCCTGTACCACCTGGTGCGTCAAGGAAAAATAGTCGTCCAGCCTCTGATTCAATGCTCGCAATTACTTCATTGTAGACATTTTTCTGCTCGTCGTTCAGTTTAGGCACGTTTTCAGCAACCAATTCAGATAGATGGACTGTGTTGTAAGAGAGTTCTTTCAGGTACTCGCGGTTGACTGCAGAACTGTTGGGCTCTTGACTTGGAGAAGGAAGACCGAGTTGTTGGAGGGATAAATTGGACATTGAAGAGACTAAGTTTTCTAATGAATGTAGGCATTTGTTGTAAATGATGTTGTTCCGTAGTTAAAGCTCTAAGCCAGGACATTCATACTCCATCTGTCTCTTGAAGTCCTCTGACATACTGTCTCTGTGTTTCTCCCACAGCACTAAGGGATCCGCTGCTTGACAAAACACCAAAATGACAGCGAACAGTTGTCTGATTTTCTGTGGTGACTCCGACAGAGCAGCTTCCTCCAAGGTGATGTCCCAATGATTGTCATCTTGAAGTAAACCCAACGCTCTGCAGGCAGACTGATAAGTGGAGTGAACTATGCCAGATACCCTCTTAAGATCATTAAAACTCGTAGGCCCTTTAACTTCATGAAGGAGAAGACGTAGGTAGTAACAGTCTGCATTGTTAGGGTGTACAGTATAAACCCGACCGAGCACTTGATCTTTTTTCACTCCTGGATGTCCGGGAACGGCTTTGCCTTGTTTCCGCCGACTAAACTTATTGTTTTTCCAGGTGTAGTAAGCAGGGACTTCACTGTAGATTATGGTTCTGGCAAAATTGTCTGATTTGCATAGTTCAAAGAATGCCAGTAGAGTGGTTTTGGGTGGATTTTGAACTTTGTCTTGAACGTTTTCGGGATTAAAATAAATTCTCTGGCCATTTTCAAGGTGTACAGCCAAATGCATTACGGGAGGATATCTTTCATGGATTGGGAAGCAAAATATACGCCATGCCGCTTCGGAACTACTTATGTAACGGCCTGCTTCATATTTGAACACTTCGTCCCACTCATTTTCCAACACAAAAGCTGCTTGATCACTGCCCCTGTTCACGTATTTGCAAATATACTTTATCGATTTGACAGAGTTACACAACTCGACATTGATATGTGCCAAAAAGGTACGTGACAGAACAGGATTGTACGGTACCACCCACCGACTGTCTAGGTCTACTCCATTGATGTTGACTGTAAAACCACCATCAGCAGGAGACCTTCGACGGTACTGGGGGTAGCCATCGTCAGCAGTTTGGGTTTCTTTAGATAAGGGACGTGGATATCTTTTGGAGCATGAGCCGTTAACCATGCAGGGAGAATTCCTGTTTAAGCTTCCGCAAGGGCCATGAATCATTGTCGACTTAATAATTTCATGAAGTTCAGGGTCCGTTTCAGGGTCAGGTACCTCTGCGCTTATGACACTGTCAGTTTGGTCGGCCATGATCCTGTCCTGCAGCCATAGCAAGATGTGTGCGTGAGGCACGCCACGCTTCTGTCACTCCACAGTATACATGTAACACCTACTTTGACCGAAAATGGAACCTTTAGTTAAAAGATGAATAAGTTTTTTAACTTTCAAATGAAACACTCGAGCTATGATGTCATGTCTGTCTTGAGGCTTTTGTCTGTCTCTTAAGGCAGCTCCAATTTCAGACCATTTCGGGTTACATGTAAATGTGATAAACAAATCAGGACGACCATAGTGACGAACATATGTCATGGCGTCCTGAGTTCTCTCGTTCATATAGCGGTGCCCACCAGTAAAACTGGATGGTAACACGACCCTCTTTCCCATATCTGAAACGTTAGCATCCCCCTTACACATGGCGTCTTTAAAATGAACATAGTTTTCCGCTCGCAGCTTACTCTGGTTGAATCTTATAAAGTTAAGCCTTTCTGTCTCTATCTTGGCATACATATCAACCAAAAACTGGTTGAAAAGACTACGATACAGCAATAGGTAACTTTCTTCACCTTGTCTTTCCATTATTCTGTAAGCGTAGAAGTCTGAAGCGGAAACTGTTTTCTTGAGAGATGCTTTAGATATTGGATCATATTGTGGAATATTGATAGAGTAGCCGTCTTCTCCACGGCAGAACATAAGAGGGTACTGGAGAGCGTCATATGCACGATGAGTTTCGCTGATCCGTACCAACTTTGTGTCTCTGCTGTGAAGAATTATGTCTCTCTTTTCAAACTCCTGTCCCACAATAACCAAATCTACCTCGCTTGTTGCTGGCGCGTTGTAACGACCCCTATGTTCAACTGCAGGCTTCCTGTCTGCATGAAAAACAACTTTGAACTCCTACCCCTCCGGAACATTTTCCATTGGGGTTTTAAAATCTCGTATGTAGGGATTGTTATCATGCAGACATTTTTGAAGTTGGCCAACTAACCAAGGCTTAACCACAGTAAAGAGGTTGGATCTGATTTCTGTTTCTTTTTCATCGTTTCCAACAAAATAAATTTGTAGAAAAGAGGGGTTTTGCTGGGGAGAAGGTAACAAACTTCCTATTCTATGGTAAACCTGCCCTTGGAACTTAAAAGTTGGCATGAAATTTCCTTTGTGCACCTCTTTAGCTTCAAATGAAGTCATTTGAAAACATCCGTTATACTTTCTGGTATTTGATAAAAAATGCTGAGACTGACGGTGACTGTAAGTAAGAAGACTATGGAGCTGCTCAGGAAGCTGTTGAGTAGAAGGAAGACGAACCTTGCCATTGCTGCAGCATAAGCCAGGGCTCTCTTCTTTCCACTTTTTCGCATGGCACCACTTGCATTCAATGTGGTGACCAAGAGAAACAACCTTGTCATTATTGTAGTCTGTACTACGGTCATATTTAAATCCTGATAAAGACTTTGTTTTCCATGGGATCAGTTGCGTCTTCTCAGTGTACCTTCGAACAGCTTCCTGATTAACTTCCGGATGTTTCTTTGAGTATCTAGAAACTGAACCCCTGTTAACGTCAGGGTTTGCCTTGTTGTATCTTTTAACAGCCTCTCTATGAACTTCAGGATTCTTGCTATTGTATTTTCTTACGGACTCCCTATTTTTGTGTCTTTTGATTCTGTCATTAACTCTTGAACGTCGATTTTTTCTTCTTTTCTTCCCAACACTCGAATCAATTGTAGCACTGATCTCTGAGGAAGACGAAATTAGGTCAGTAGGGGGGTCACACAACGGTTCTGGATATCACGTTTAGCAGAGTTTAGCAAATAAATAAGTTGAATATCATCCTCGGATTGGTCTTGGGCAGTTTGCTCGACAACGAATTTTTCTAGGCTCTCAGTACCAAGCGAGGTGCAGATGGGACGGTTAACAACAGTAAGTGGTATATCATCGTCGGATTGGTCTTGGGCAGTTTGCTCGACAACGATTTTTTCTAGGCTCTCAGTACCAAGCGAGGTGCAGATGGGACGGTTAACAACAGTTGATGTAGGAGGAGGAATGTATTGAGGACTAAGAGGTTCAAAGTGGGCATTCATCATGGGTCCAGAACACTTGAATCGCAATATGGACTTTCCCTCCTCATACTCATCAGGCTGTACAATCACCTCACCATCACGATACACCACCAGATGGTAAGGGTATATTTCGGCAGCAGCCTGAATTTCACAGTGGGTGGCATATGTGGTGTACAGAGACATGTGAGCACGGTATTCAGCCAAACGTCTATAAATGTTACCACATGCCATCATTGTATGCTCCTCAAACCGTTGCCAGTTGTTACAAATGTACTGTACAACGCTTGTTCGCACTTGAGACGCATGGGAGACAGTACCGTACATGAGGTAAGACAGGGAGTAAAAGAAGCGCGACCCATCTGCACCCAAAGGCACAATACGGTGAGGTACCATGATCCCATCAACTTCAATTTGTTCCATCATGTATTAGGGATATAGAATTTATATAAAAAGCAGAAAAGAAAGCCTATTTAAAACAAACTAAAACAAAATTATTCTCTTCTTAACAAAAACTGTAAGAGCAACAACGGCGGTAGAACAAAAACCTATTGAATAAAGTGGAACATACACTGCAAAAATAAGAAAAATATTCAAACTTGACAAATAAACTAAAAAATAAGATACAAACTAATAAAACAAATGTAAAAAGTAGAAAAGAAAGCCTATTTAAAACAAACTGAAACAAAATTATTCTCTTCTTAACAAAAACTGTAAGAGCAACAACGGCGGTAGAACAAAAACCTATTTAATAAAGTGGAATCTACACTAAAAATAAGAAAAATAGTCAAACTTGACAAATAAACTAAAAAATAAGATACAAACTAATAAAACAAATAAAAAAAGTAGAAAAGAAAGCTTATTTAAAACAAACTAAAACAAAATTATTCTCTTCTTAACAAAAACTGTAAGAGCAACAACGGCGGTAGAACAAAAACGTATTTAATAAAGCACTTTCTACACTGCAAAAAAAGAAAAATAGTCAAACTTGCAAACTTGACAAATAAACTAAAAAATAAGATACAAGCTAATAAAAAATCAAGAATATCCAATGCTCAAACTAAAACTAACAAAATAATCGTCTTAAACAAAGTAGCAGGAGTGTGCAGTGGCAGTGTAGCGACTGGACTGAACTGAACAAAGCAGCATTCTGGCCTGTTATCAGTGGCCTTTAGACTGAACCCCATGACGCAAGTGTGTCTGAGTTGTGTCCATACCAGACTAAACATAACAACTCTTTATGAACTACATTGCAACGTAAACAAATATGTTACGTAAATTGTGTGATAGTACTTCTGGGAACACGTTCTTATCGCAGGAATGCATAAAATTCATGTGTTCATAATTAATTAATATTTATTTAAGACAATAGTTAATATATCGTATAATATTGTTTTCTACCGACAAATGTTTCCTATATATTTATTACGCTCCTTTTACAACTTTGAATCAATTTATTCGGAAATATTTTCTTTGTAGGCCCTGTTGTTCTTGAGATACAGTGATGACTAAGTGAGTAAGTGGGCTTTGGCAAATATATTATAGATTTCTTTAGGGTAGTTTTAATTAAAATTATTTAAGATTGACCTTTGTGTTCTTTAAAAGAGGGTTAAGTTAACTTGTAGAACAAATTTCATGTTTCTATCTCATCTAGAAGCTGCCTAACAGTTGTCCCGTTTTAACTGTCATGTATTTCTTATGAGAATATTCGATCACTTTGACCCCTCCAAAACCCCCCTAAAATTTTGAATTTTGTCAAACCCCGTCTTATTGCACATCTACAGTATCTAGTGAATATCTATGTAAAGTTTCATCTTTCTAAGCCTTGTCATTGTTGAGATACAGTGATGAGTGAGTGAGTGAGTATGAGAATATACGGTCAATTTGACCCCTCCAAAACCCCCCTTAAATTTTGAATTGTGTCAAACCCCGTCTTATTGCACATCTACAGTATCTAGTGAATATCTATGTAAAGTTTCATCTTTCTAGGCCTTGTCATTGTTGAGATACAGTGATGAGTCAGTGAGTGGGCTTTGGCAAATATATTATAGATAAATTTCGATTATAACCTTATCACTTTCTCTCTTTAATTTATATATTGACGGTGTCATACAAAAGTGGGAGATGAGTCTTCCGGAGCATTTTTTGTTTGCCCACTCTGCCATTGACACTTTATTGTTTGCGAACGTTCAGGGTAATCTATAGGACTCGGTAAACAGGTTGCGGATCGAAAATAATTTTCGGAAAACATTTGTTAAATCGAATCTGCAAATACTCTGGATTACAAATTTCCACACTTAAGACCAAGGTGGTGGCTTTTCGCGGAACTGATACCGTACGAGCAAAAATTGTTGTAGGTGGTACTGTCCTGGAACAAGTCAGTAATTTTGAATACCTGAGCTACAGCGTGTCTTATAATAAAAGCAACGACGTTGTGAATAAGTTACATACGTTCAACCTTATGTGCGAGATCATCAGTCGAATTCTTACGTCAGCAATCAGTAAAAAGAACACGCCTAAAATTCTACAAGGTGATGTCCCTTCCCAAACTTCATTGTGGGTCTGAGAATTAGACTTTAACGAAAGGCCAGGCCAGTCGTATCCAAGCGGCTGAAATGAGA
Organism: Magicicada septendecula; assembly: GCA_034769895.1. NCBI lineage: Eukaryota > Metazoa > Arthropoda > Insecta > Hemiptera > Cicadidae > Magicicada > Magicicada septendecula. The sequence continues at coordinate 78,511,850 of CM068374.1, read as the reverse complement.
TTTCTCAGGCATGTGGCAGGGTATCACAGAAGGAACTGAATATTATGGGTATACTCGACAGGATTTCCCAGTATCGGTTAAATTTGTGGGAACATCTTTACCGAATGGGAGACTGCGGCATCCCCAAACAACTGTCGATCTATAAGCCGAAGGGACGGAGAGGTGTGGGATATCCGAGGAAGCGGTATCTAGTAACCAGTTCTAGACTTTGTCTCTTTGACATCGGAACAAACCATCCTTGATTTAATGTTTTCAGATGACGATGATGATGATGATGATGATAAATTTTGATATTGGATAATTTTTCCAGGGTGTCCCAAACACTTAAAATTTACAAAACGTAACACTATATTCAGATTTAGTTAAAATTCTCTTTAATGTGATTCCCAAATAAATTTTTGCGATTTTATCAAAATATACAATCACTTTTTAGATTTTAAGGTTTGAAAATTTTAAAACTTTGAAAATTGAACACTGTATTGAGATTGTGGTTGTAACTTTCTTTAATTTGTTACCCTGTATGGGTTTTGCGATTTTTTCACATTGTTTCGCACCTCAAATGTTTTTCTTCCGCTACCCTACTGGGGGGGGGGGGGAATCAATGTGAAAAACATGAAGGTTTACGTTTACGTAGAGTAAACGTGTGGACACTGATGCTAAGTTTTACAAAATTGTTTGATGCGTTCATAAGTTATCATGCGACTTACGCCCAAACAGTCGGACAAATGGCAAACGGCCCAGTTAAAATTAAGAATTCGTTTCGCTCGTTCAATAATTAATAGAAATGGGTAATACAAAAGACATTATATTATACGTAGCTATAACATTTGAAAGAGTAAAAAATGGTTATATATTATTACGTCAAGAGCCATAGAACGTGCTGTAAGCAATACTCTTGTAAGCAAGGTTACACCTCTCTGAGTCGAACGATCTACAGGCTTGTCGGCGCCTTCGACTTAACACCTGAGGGTGTGAGACTAGCTCCAGGGTGGGATAAGGCTAGTTTGAAGGTTGCATCCTTCCCCTATTTTGCTTAGGACAAATGAGAAATTCAGGTTTATTCTCATATAATTTTATAAATTCTCTACATCTCAAAGTTTTAAGAAAATCAACTTGAAGTACAAGGCTGACAAATATGGAAAAGTGCTGATTTAAATATATTCTATATTGACTAATGTTATTCCAATTGAAGGTAATACGTCACATGTTGGTACGATTTACTTTAATTCTAAATTTTAATTTTTTCAGTGAAGGGTTAGTGAGGATCGGTGAAAAATATAACACAAATTTTTAACTTATTTGTGTCGACGTTTCGACAAAGTTTATTGTCATCATCAGGACCTGTGTATGAATACAAAAGAAATGTCAAACACAACAGAACAGAACAATTATTTGGGTGAACGTGTTCGTGTACGTGAATGTGTGTGTGTGCGTATGAATGTACCATTGTATGTGTGAAGGAGTTGATATAGTTTGTTTACATCTTCAAATGTTTTCTTTAAGAAAACGAGAAATTTATAATATCACAGAACTTAATTTATACACCATTACAATTAAAATTACTATATGTAATGATATTTTTAATTAATTATAAAAGCAATAATCCACAATTAGATATTAGATTGGTACAGAAACGTTTATACATATAGCAGTCAACATATTAGCATAGTAAAATATAACTAAAAACAGATTAAGGGATTTGTATGATTAAAGTTATCCTGGCTGTTTTGGCGTGGTCCATGGTTTATTGCCAAAACAAACGTTTCAACAGCTCCAATGGCTCTGCCATCATCAGTGGAATTTTAAAAAATCCTGAAGGTTTTTAAAAACCTGAACGTTCCCGCCATGCTACCTGTACTTATAAATTCAGCAAAGTCCTACGTACAGGTAAAAATAACACCATCAGCCAATCCGAATAGTGCCAGGTAGAAAGTGCACCAAGAGCCAATCACAATAAAGATGGTGTATGATTGGCTCGCACCATGCTATGCCATCAGGTACTCAACAATTGTTTTCCCCGGGACATCTTCAGCCTATACCACAGTACTGTGGGCCTGACGTGAACACCCTACGTTCAGGACTTTTTTAAATTCCACTGATGATGGCAGCCACTGGAGCTATTGAAACGTTTGGTTTGGCAATAAACCATGGACCACGGTAAAACAGCCCGGATAACTTTAATCATACAACTGACACCGGCCGTGAAAGCCTTAGGACAAGATTAAGAGATGTTCAACTATGATCTACGACGCCATGATCAGGATTATCGTGGAGCCGTCTCGTAACGTTACTATGACATTTAGGCGACTTTGGGTTAGTGTGTGTTGCGGTATTTTAAAAGCAGGCAAGTAATTTGAGTTTTGTAGCATTTGTAATATTTTTTATTAGTGTGCAATAGACAACTGTACAATTTTTTAAACTTTTTTTTATGAAAACAGTTATTAAAGTTACCAGTAACAATTTCCCTTGTTTCAGCTAGTTATTGCATTGTATATACATTGCGATGCTTGAAAGTAGCTCTTTCAAAGAAAGTTTAATAATGGGGAATTTCTTAAGAAAGAAATGTAACTGGAAATGTATGTAAATTCACGTTTAGTAGTTTAATTATTTTGATATAGTGAGGTAACAATGGGAGGGGGGAGATTAATCCTCCCCCAGAGTAATACAATTTTACCGAAATTCCATAATAACTTAACCTAGGCTTCGTTCTAAGCCAGTCGCAAGTGTTAAAATAAGACTTGTAAATAGCAGTAGAAATTATATAAATCACAATATCTGTAAACTAACAAAATAAAGTTAGAATTTTCTTAATAAACAACATTACTTTCTCGTACGTAGCTTACAAGAAACGGGCGACATTGAGGCGGAGAGGAACCTTACACGATCCTGCAAACAAGGGTTCCGTTGTTTGAGCAAACTGACTATAGTTTCGTGGTTTCCTGTTTCCTGCGTTTCCTCTCCTGTTCGTCGCAGACACCCTGCTTGCTGTACTTCCCGCCAAACCGCGGCTTGACAACTTGAAAACTTCTCTACGTAAAGTTTGTCTACCTTGTTCAATGTCTACAGGTTCATGTTTTTATGAGTGCAATTGCATTAAACTTACAAAACAACACAATTAATTTTAGTTTATGATAATTAATTATAAAGTGCCATATATTCAGTAATAACTAAAATCAATCTATCGTTATATTTCAATAAATTTGAGAATCGTATGAATTATGAAAATATTATGCAACATTAAAAACACCAACCCATAATTTAGAAAAAATTTATTATTTTTCTTAATAGATAGATTAAGTAACCATTAAATGGTTTATTTATTTTATGAAACGTGTATTTCTTACATCCCCCCTCAGTTTGTAATGTTACCTGAAATCGTTAATAAAACGTAACATTTTCTTTGATATACAGAAGATGACAAATAAATAAATACGAGCGATTGCAGTAATAATATCTTTATTAAGAATTGCAAAGAATATATATCTTTAATATCTTCGTCTTTTTTTCTGCCCTTCCATAGGTAAACAATTCTGCCTGTTCCGGTTTCGTCATCCAATCCTCAGATTCCCACGCTTCTTTCCCATGTTGGGTGATAATTCAAGGTCTGCTTTAGAATCATTTCTTTTTCAATTTTATAGACACGTTTTTCCCTACGTTTTTTTACATCTTTGCCTACAGTACAGCTAATTAATTCCTGTTTAACGGTTGAATTTTGTATGCAATATCCTCTAACACACCCTTTAACTGACCTAAGGAACTTCACTCCTGATCACTCCATCGGCCTAAGATCTCTTTCCTAGGTGCCCAACCAACGTTCTGAACTGTACTACAGTGTGGAAACTGCCATCACCTTATAAAATTTTAGCTGGGTGCCTTTTAATGTTTTATTCTTAAGAGTTCCATTAGCTCTACCACATATTCTTTAAATTTTTTTCGCTAATGTCTCTGCCTTCTTCGTAAGAAATATCGCACCTCAAGTGCTGTAAATGTGGAACCTGTCGTAAAATAGTATTGTTCATGACAATTTACTGAGAAAAAGTTATTGCTATATGTTATTTAAAAAATGATGTACTTTTACTTTAAGTATAAGTTGATTAAAGCAACCTTGGGACAACATTCTTAAATTAAACTGCTAAGGGGTGAAAAACAGGTTTTTCAAAAATAATTTTCAGGAAGATTAAAAAGATTAATTTTTACAAGATTTATTAGGAATATAAATGTAAAATTAAAAAGATTCTTAATAATATGAGATCTGTTACATTTATTTGAGTAAGAATTAATTAATATAGAATATTTTGAAGTATAGTAGGTAGCTCTATGCTGTACTAATTTCAGCCCTTATACTGTAACTACACGTTGGTTTACTCAAAAATTTTAGACCAATAAATTTATAAAATGTATTCATAAAATTGTATGGAAAGAATCATGAATTTTTCATTTGTTCTGAGAAAAATGTAGGATCTCTGACTATGACGGCGTCTGGCTAATCACTAATCACATACTCCTCAACCTTTAGTCTTGTATCATACTTTCCCCCTACCCTAGGGGAAGCTCCCAGTTGTACTACATAGATAAACATAATCCCGAAAAATTTAAACAAATTAAGAATCTTTTTCAGTACAAGAATTAATTTGAAAGTTTAAGTTGTAATATTACGTGTACACAGTACGTATTCAGAGCCATAGGAAATGAGACTCACTGAACGATTATCCATACATCAATAAAATCTACTTTATTTGGGTTTGATATCATTATCTTCAAGGATTAAAGATTAAATCAATAATGGTTTGTTTCGGTCGCAAACAGACAGACTAGGTGGTCATTCTGTCTTTTCTTCGGACATCCCACATCTTTCCATTATTTCAGCTTATAATTCAACATTTGTTTTGGGATTCGACAGTCACCCATTGAGTTGAGGTGTTCCAGCTATTTTACCCAATTTGGGGAAATCCTATCGGGTATACTCATTTACTGCCATATACCTGCATTTCTTCTGAGACCGTTAAGAGTGTACTCTGCCATGTGCCTGGGAATCTGTTGTCGGCCGTTTGAATACGACTGGCCTGGGATTTACTTAAAGTCTAATTCTCAGATCCACGGAGAAGTGTGAGTAGTGACGTCATCACCTTCTACAACTATAGGGATGCATCTGTACTCGTTGATTTTAGAGTTCTCCTGATGGTTCGACACATGTGGTTGAAGTTGAGTAGTTTGTTCACCACGTCATTGTTTGTAATGTAAGACACACTATAGCCTATATTTTCAAAATTACTTATCTATATCAGTTCTATACTAAATCGAAATACGAATTATCGCTGAACGTAACATCTGACTTTGCCGTTTCCTTGTTATGCTTGGTAACAAATTCTCTTGTAACACACAAGTAGTACCGTAACTCTCGGGTAATAGAGGCGACCGAATGTGTGCTCACCTATGACTATTAGCCCATCCGTCATTGTATAACTTTATCACTCCGAAAACCCTACACTCGTGTCTAATATTTACAGTTCATTACAAAATGAGACCCCGTTTAATCTCCCAACTCCAGAAAATAAGCGCTGTCAGTTGCAAACAAAGAGTGCATCTTTCTGCATACAAACGCTTATCAGCGGTGAAACAGGAATATCATAAATCACGACAGCGTCAACTCAACAAACTGGCCTCAGGTTTACTTACTTTTTTCAAAACTTTTGCTGGGTAGTAATTACATTGTTACGATAGTCTCGCGTATACCTACTGTACAAATATTATATTTTATATTATTATTAATAATAATAATAAACCTTTTGTACAAGAATATATTTATTTATTATTTTTTTTAAATATTAGACTGTTTCAATGGTATTTAACTATCATCATTAGATATACAAATTAAAAAAATATATAATTTGTATATCTGATGATGATAGTTAAATACTATTGAAACAGTGTCATATTCAAAAAATAATTAAAAAAACATATTCTTGCACAAAAAGTTTTATTATTATTAATAATATTATAAAATGTATACAAAAATAATTGAGCAAATATGAATGTAAATATCATATTTAAAGTAGTGTAGTAACTAGTGAAGTTGTAATTAATAACAAAAACGATATCGTATGGAGTGAAAAGATCACATGATGTACTAACATTCGTACATGCTACAGGGTGACTAAACTCGACAGGATGTTTAATGAAGACAAAAGCAAGTTTGGTACTGAATTTGGTACTGTTATGACGGTCGCACGGGTCGTCGTGTTGTACAGAATAACTGACACCAGATGAAGTCGCTAATTACAACTTTAATTAGAACCACCAGCAGTTAGAATTAACAAGTAGACTCTTATACAATAGTTCACTTGTGTTCAACACCTAGTTTCGCACGAAGTAATCAGTAACACTAAATGTACAAGTCTCAATAACAATCACTCTGAACCGCAGTTGTAATAACTGTAATAACGCTAGGTCTAACTGAAAATAATTGCTTCGAAATCCAGTATTTATACCTCGGCCACTTTGCGTTGTACAGTAGTTACACAACGGGTCTGGTAGTCGAGTAATATGTGCAACGAGCATCAACAGCGTTCTCGCAATAGATAGAGCCAATTCATGTGCACTTTTTTTTCGTGTAAGCACGCATACTAGTGCGTGTTAATTACTCGTACTGTGTGAATTGGTGTACGTAGTAATTGGTGACAGTTTTAGTGTTTACAAATATTTGTTTACACTTTTAATACTGTACATATTATCATTTATTGTACATAACCAATCATAGCCTGGTAGCCTACTGTATAAGTTTTATTTTATTTTAGACTCATTTAATGAAATAATAAACATTTTGTATTCTTCTGATAATTGACCTTTTTTGCTTTCCGACCATACCCCCAGTCCCACAGGTGGCAGATTAGCGAGGTTCTACTGTAATTAAATTTATTTAATATATTTTTAATTATTGTATTAATGATAAAATGTGTGTAATATATGCCTGCTTTGTTTCGGTCCTGAGTAGATAGACTAGAAGAGACAGTCATCCCAGCGTTTCTTCCGACGTCCAACACGTCTCCGTCCAATCGGCTTATAATTCAATGTGTTTAAATTTAATTGCAATTATTATCATTTTAATAATATAAACTTTACAAATAAGTATACAGACAAATTCAGGCAAAAAAGTTCTTCTTCTTCTTCTTGTCTTCTTCTTCTTCTTCTTCTTCTTCTTCTTCTTCTTCTTCTTCTTCTTCTTCTTCTTCTTCTTCTTCTTCTTCTTCTTCTATCAAGTGGACTGAGACTTCAATTACGCCACCTTGTTAATGTAGTCAAAACGTTTACTATCAACAGCAGACAATAGACTATAGCCAATCCAACGCATGACAACGAATGTTAAAAAGTGTACGATTGGTCATAGATGGTACGGTATGGTATTGCTATGGTACGGTTATGGAATACAACCTTTGGTGTCTTCGAAATCTTTCATTCCAAAGTATGGTGGCACACTCTTTCTGTGGGGACTGTCGCATTTATTAAAGGAATGTTGCGACACTACTAATCAGGTTTCGGAAACGTGGAAAACAGCAGAGGTTATTCCCTCTGTTTGAGAAATGGTATCATAAAAAGTGTAAGAATTTTGAAGTGATTAGTCTTTTAATCTTGTGTATTAAGTTTATGCTAGGGTTTACCGTATATGAAGCTTAAAGTAATAGCTGAATCAATAATAGGAGAAGAGCAAAACGGATTTTGGTCAGGTCACTCGACAATATAATGTATTTATCTTGCAATAGATATTTAAAAACAAAAACGAATTTAACCTTCCGACTCATGTGGAATTTGCTAATTTTGAGAAAAGACAAAAATAAATAAAGAAGTAAATCAGTGGTGAAGTATTTCAACGACAATTTTTATACATTCTCGTACACTTTATGGTGTCGTCCTACGAGTTTCTCAGCTAGCCCAACCGGTTTGTGTTTCTGCCAAGGCCACGCTAAAGTACCCTCTAGAATTTTCGAGTGCTTGTTAAGGACGCAAATTATGGAACTATAAATAGCCCACACCTGCCGCTTAGTTTTCAGTTTCACGTCGGGCGATTACTCAGTGCATTTAAGTGGGAATTTATTGGGAAGTAAGGTTCGAAGTATTGTAGCGAAGGGTTATTGTGTTATAGTTGTGCGGAACTCTATTAGTTGGCATTATTACTGAGTGTAGACAAATTTTACTTGAATTGTTGTAAGAGACTATCTTGTTGATTACAGTTTATTAATTGTGATACTTAAAGCTGGTTATTAGTGTTTTGTATTTTGTAAAGATACTTAATTGGTGTTTTGTATTTTGTTTTCCACTGTACCATACGACAATCAGTTAGACCAACGTAACAATAGCTATGTCTATATTGATGACATCATTCAGGCATGGAGACAAAGTATTAAGTTAGGAATTAAACTAAATCAGAACACTATTTTGGATGTCTTACACAGACGATGCAGTCTTAATAGAACAAAACTAACAGTTCATGGCTTTCTGGGGAAAGTATGCAATCAGACAAAAATTGTTTTGAGGGCTCACTTTTGGAACAAGTTGAAACGGCCCACGGCGGGGGGGTTACTTAATTATTTAAAACTAGACGCGTGGACTAGATGGAAAGAAAAATGTGCCGAGCCCATCGTGACAGGACTTGCAATGAAACACTTGTTTAACAGCAACAATCTTTTTATTAGTGCACTTGTTAATTGCAGACATTTTCCTTTTACAAAACTCCAATACTTTTGTCATAGTTTTCAAGCGAATTTCTATCAATATCCTTTTATAAACACTAGTGTTGTTGACTTGCACTAATAACATCCAATAATATATCTCACAAATAAATTACTACAAATTTATAATAACCAGACACAAATTATTTTCATTTTTCAACACCACACATTTTTTTTATTTACATTAAAAATAGTTGAGAATTCACTCAGCGATGAACTTACTAGAATTATATAACAAAGAGTGCAAGTTGTTCATTGTGTAACTGCTAACATTTTGAGTATGATTTTCTAAATGATATCCAAGTTACTTCCATCTATCTACCCTAAGCACTTGTAATTAATAATAATAATAACATGTAACGATAAGATCAAACACTGTAATCACTGCAATGCAGACATTAAATTTTTTAAGTTATAATTCTAAGTTATTCTCAAGTTATGGATATAAAAGTAGTTTCAAATTCTGTTCATTTCATAATTACAATAAAGTTTCAATTTATACTAAAGCCATCTGGTAATATGGTTAACCCATGAAATTACAAGTTATATGACAGGTAGATGCAAGTTGTTCATTGTCTGAATACTGTAATATTTAAATTTTAGTTTTAAGTTAAATTTCAAATTTCAAATTGGGGTCATTTTTTTGCAGAGATTAAAAAATTTTAAATTGTAATAATCATAACCTTTAACACCACGAATAATTAAATTACTAAAATACATTATAAGCATATACGTAATAATAGTTATCACAATAAGCACAGTATACAGCATGTCTGCACAGAACGTGTTCCAGGCAATCCTAACTATTAGATATGAGTCTACTTTGTTTAACTAAGTTTTTGTTGGTTACGTTATAACTGGCGGAGTACTGTGTGTGTGGTGAATAATAGAAACCTCCCACCTGATCTCTGAAGACACATAGAATAGGGATTCCTGCTATGTAAGCCTGGGTGTGAGTGATGGTGATGATTACCAGGACGAGCTTCTCCAAAAAGTAGAATTCTTTCTTTGCAGCGGTTCAGCTGGATGTTGATGGTCTAGCGTGTTCTGATGGCGTTGGGGATCCTTTCGCTCGGCTATGCGGATGGGGAAGGATGTAACGTCCCCATCTCGACGACCCTTTTACCTCCCGACTATGCGGGGAACCCTGTAAAAATTTCATTTGTACATTGGAGCCAAACAAACAAGAACACTTTGCCCCCACATCTTTTTCGCCCCGTGACCCAAAACACACAATATTATAATTTCATTTCAGCAACTGCCTGTCATTAACAATAGCAAAGATCACATTTTCAAGTTATTAATTTAGCTATTAAATTTCGGTTCCATTACAATTAAATTATCACGACTCATTCAATTCATCTTGCTTTAAATATTCATGCGTTAAATTTTAGTTTTAAATTCACATTACCTATAACTTACGGCCACGTGGTCTCGGCATACCAGAAGTAACTACACATTTACAAACTATTCAAATTAACAATTAAATTTCAGTGCAATCATAATTATTATTTATAACTCATTCAATCCATCAGCTTTAAATATTCATTGCTTTTAAAGTTAGTTCTTTAAATATACATTAAATCATATGACCACGTGCCTCGGCCGTACCGGAACGAAGATGGCCAGTCAGGGTCACACACACACTATTATCAATATTTTACACACACAAGCCCCAATTAAATTAACATTAAATTATTAATACATGAATACTGGCTCACCTAAAGCTCTTTATATAATTACAGACTCATTATAAGATGTTAACTACAGCACGCCGCCACGACCCACTCTGCACCAGTGTTGGAAGAGAAAAGATGACTTATTCACGCAGCAATGGATCGAGTAAAGTTACAAACAGCTGATGCACGGCTGCCCAGATTTCGTTGTCATAGATCGTAATAGCGCAGCATGCTCGATTACATCGACTATCAAGGTCACGGCGACTGACTAAATAACACTATCTCTGGCGTTACGTATCAAGCGAAGTGGTTTTCATTTAGAACAACTGGCCTTGGAATTTTAAATTTAAAATTGCCACGGCACAAAGTCTCTGAGTTTAATTATATAGGTTTCGTTATTGGTATGGGGAATGAAACAGGACGAGATGTGACTATAAATTATTGAAGTTTTAGACGATGTGTGGTATCACACACAAAACACAAAATACTAAACAATGAAGCAAGAAAAGAAATAAGTATTACATTTTATAAAACAATGGCATGCCTATGAATGGTATGGGTGCGTATCGTGGGTGCCTACAAGAAAGATTATAAACCAAATTCAGAGTTTAGAAATGAGTTTTCTGAGACTAACAAAAGGTTGCACATGGCGAGACCGTTTGCCGTGTAGGAATGAGTTACAGGCATTGACCGTAATCGATGTAATTCATAAACATTCCATGGAATTGTCACAACACCTGCATAGAATAGAGGATAGACTATTGTCTAAAGTAACCTATATATATAGGACCATTTGTAACAAATGATTTAGGAAGACCAAGATAAAGATGAAGAGATATACTCTTAAGGGCAGTCCGACCCGGAAAATTTTTTTTATTTTCAATTTTGGGGTTTTAATTGATTATTATTCTCTGAAATCTCCTCTTTACAACCATATATAACACTAAGAATAAAAAAAATGATTTGCCTTTGAAAAAAATGTTTCTGTAACATATGTTCCGACCTTTTTCCGACAAAATTGAGTGACTTTTGAAATATTACTGTTCACACATAGTAATTTTATCTAAGTTACGAGGGAAATTTCATTCTGTGCAATTTTTAGGTTGGCTACTCTGCTGTAGTGTTTTATAGTCAGCTGTTTGTGTGTTCTGTTTACTTGGTTATGTTTTGAAGTAAGTTGTACAACAGTTGTAGTTACTATTATTTTGTTTAGTTTGAAGTGAAGTGAAGTCAGTGTGTGTTTTTATACAGTAAAATATTGATTGAAGTGATAATCATGGGAAATAAAAAGAAGATTTGGTCAAGAAATTCTTGTTACAAAGTAAGAAAAGGTGGTGGAAAATTTAAGGCTAGAGAACATAGCACACCATCTTCTGTGTCTACTACCTCTCAGATTTCTTCAAGATCCAAAGAAAAGCTTGGTAAGAACTTTTCTTACTATGAGAGCAAAAAGGAAAACTTGGAATACCAAATACTTGATCTAGGCCAATTTGAAACCACACTAAGAGAGGTAGCAGTTTGTAGGTTATGTCATAGTTACCTAAAGTTGTCAACCAAAACCTTGGTGGGTCTTGCGACGGAAATTACTATTTCTTGCACAGTACGTGACCAATCTAATAAAAGTTTTATAAACTGTGATAAAGTATGCATGCCAGAAAAAAATAATGAAATAGGCCTAAAGCAAGCCCAAACTTTTTATGATTTAAACCTAAGGTTAGTAAATGGTTTACGGACCATTGGCAAAGGCGAAACTCCAGCGCAGTCACTTTGTGGAATATTGAACCTACCTGCTCCTCCGTCGAAGTTCAAAAAGCATGAGGCTTTCTTGGGCCGTATTTGTGAAGACCTGTGTAAACAACAGATGAAAATAGCAGTCGAAGAAGCTGTCAATGAGACTGAGGGTCCAGGTAGTAGAAAATTTTGTGTTGCAGTAGACGGCTCATGGCAAAGAAGAGGCCATGTTTCACTGAATGGCATAGTTTCGGTGACTTCTGTCGATACAGGCAAAGTTTTAGATGTACATGTTTTGAGTAAATATTGCCTGTGTCCTGATAACAACAATAAAGTGCAATTTAGATTCCTGCAAAGCTAACTATGTAGGAACTAGTGGAGGCATGGAAGTCGATGGTGTCCTAAACATTTTTCACAGGTCGACTTTGCTGTATAATGTGAAATATACAGAGTATTTGGGAGACGGTGACACCAGTGCTTTTTTAACAGTTAGTAATTCTATGCAATATGGCCCAGATGAAGTCATAAAAAAGGTGGAATGTGTAGGACACATCCAGAAAAGAATGGGAACAAGGTTTCGTAAATTGAAAGAGAAAAAAAGAGGGGTTGAGTTAGTGGACGGTAAAAAGCTGGGTGGAAAAAATCGTTTGACAGACGCTGCAATTCAAAAATTGCAGATATTTTATGGCTTGGCCATTCGAAGAAACACAAAGAGTGTACAAGATATGAGGACAGCTGTGTGGGCCATTTATTTTCATGTACAATCAACCAATGCCAAACCTACTCACAACCTGTGCCCAAAGGATGAAGACACTTGGTGCAAGTTCAACCAGTCTCTCCGAACAAAAGAACGCTATGACCACCAAAAACATTTCCACCTGCCAGAAGCTGTGATGTTAGAGATGAAACCCATTTTCAGAGACCTTTCTGAAACTAGCCTCATAGAAAAATGCCTCTCAGGTAAATCTCAAAATCCAAATGAGTCACTGAATAATGTGATTTGGGCACGTATCTCGAAAAGAACATTTGTTTCTATAGAAACCTTTAAGTTTGGAACATTTGAGGCAGTTTCAACCTACAATGAGGGTTATGTCACTAAAATTAAAATTATGGAACATTTAGGGTTGCCAGCTGGCTCTTACATGGTGAAAGCTATGAAAAGACTTGATATAGCTCGTGTTCGCAAGGAGGAAAAGGCTGCGTTGGACCTTGAAAAAAAATCCGACAGGCCAGAAGTTTGGGAAAAAGGAAGTTAGAAGACTTATATGAGGATGAGGAGGACCAGGACAACCCATCCTACAGTTCTGGGCATTACTAGTATAACTATTCTTGTAAGTATGCCTACTTTTTGTTCAGCCCTCACTGTTTTCTGCGTTTTCTGAAAATATGCTTTTTGACAATTTTGATGTAAGCTGTAGCAAATCTACTAATAGAGATATCATTACCAAATTTTTTTTGTATCTTTTTGACAACAATTACTAGTTCCGTACGGAAGGGTTTTTTTACAAAATTTACATCCCAGGCTGAGAAAAAAATGTTTAATAAATTGTTTTTCATTAAAATTGTAAGTACTTTTTAAAAAAATTTAAAAAATATATTATTTCTATTTTATTTTGAAAACCCTCCGTACGGAACTATATAAGGAGCCAACCTTCAAAATAAAAAAAATATTAAGTTGTTACCTCTTACAGGTTTTGAGATATCATGCATAAAGTTAACATTGAGTTTATATGCGGGTCGGACTGCCCTTAAAGACAGAATGGACAATGTGTCTACTCTGTAAAGTAAGGTAGAAGCAGAAGAAAAAGAAGAAAAATAAAAATGAAAAGAAGAAAAAAGAAGAAGAGAAAGAAGAAGAAACATTTCACAACAAATTTAAAATACGTTCAAAATAAAGTAAATATAGAATTTCGGAACAATTTTTATTTAAGTGTTTCTTTTCTGTTTGCAGACAACACAACATGACAGAGAAATTTGTGTGAAACAATATTAGATTAATGATTTTGACTTTGTAACGTGCAGTTAGCTGGCAAAGCAATCTCCGCTTCAATATCCCTTCGCTGTTGACAAGGGAAACAATTTCCTCACACCGTTTATCGCAATTAAAAAATCCACTGTAAAGAGATACTTTAAGAGGAAGAAATTGAATCTGCTTATGCAATACAAATTCAAAGTATATATAATTCTTAATATGTTTATAATGGTTTTATACACTTTTACGACAGAGAAACATAAGATTTTAGATAAACGTAACAATTTTATATTAGAGGTAAGTGAACGAGCGAAGCGATTTTGTAACCGATTTGTATAAAAGTTATAAACGTATACCAAGTATAGGGAGCCCGAGGCAAAAATTTGAAAGCGTGAAATGGTGAAAAAGTGGCAAAAGCCCATCTGGGAAATCAAATTAAAATTAATTTCAACTAAAATCTAAATATAATTATAATTTTTGTAAATTACAAAATTTTGTACAAAACCAGGGACCAAAAAGTGGTTGAAAATTTTAATAAAATCGCAAAAATTCATGCTGGGTATAAAACTAAAGATCATGTTATCTAACATCTGAATGTAGACTACTTTATTTGTTGTCTTAGATGTGACCTCCGTTTTTAGTGAATGTAAATAATAAGCTCACAAGAGTTGGTAGCTGTGCTACTATAAAGAGAACTCTGAAATGGAAGACAATATAAAGAGTCCAATTAAAATATTACAAGGTCGTAGCAATCTCAGTTCTGATGTATAGTAGTGAATCTCGGGTTCTGACGCAGAGAGAGAGAGAGAGAGAGAGAGAGAGAGAGAGAGAGAGAGAGAGAGAGAGAGAGAGAGAGACATACGTGCAACAGAAATAAAGTTTTTGCTGGACTAGAAAGGCAGCGAAATAAAAATATTCAATAAAAATTTGTAATTGCAGATAAAATCTGTTAATAGCGTATATGTGGAATTCCAAATCTGCAGCCAGTAAAAATTCAAATTTAGATTTTTATTTTAAACATAAGTAAGTAATTATTCGTTATTCATGTAATCTGGGTTTTTAGAAGCAAAAAAGTATAAGCAGGTTCTCAGACGGTCACTCGGCTTAAGCGAGACGTTAACGATGCAACGGATAACGCCACCCCACTATGTAGCCCCTCTGAAGTGGGCTGTTTTAAAGTAACACAATTGAAAGAAAATGCTGGATATTACACGCAGACACAGAAATACGTAAAGAGGTAAAAAAACACACACACACATACACACACAAAGCAGAGATTAATAACCAATCTTTGGTTTTTAGAGACACTTCTTTTGGTAGTTGACATTTCGTAATTTCAATTTACATATGAGGTACTGAGTCGACAGTAGGTAGGCTATGACGTAATTGTGTAAAATACTGTACGGTTTTTATGTGTACTGTTCACTTTCTTGGGTACAAACCACAGATGTGATGTAGCGTTTGTTTTTGTAGCAACACATCATAATACAGTAGAAAAACAAGAACGAAGAAATATGAAGGCATGTTCTGGTAAATTTGAAACGCGTTGATGTTTAGAAAATATGAAACCATATGTTTTGGTTAATGAGACTGGTTATGACCCTCACATTTTGCTAATACTCATTGTAAATGGAAAAGTAAAAGGTAAATGGACTTTCCATTCAGAAAAATGGATTGGTCGAAAAAACTATCCGAGCTTTGTAACGTCCAACGTGACCAGGCCTAAATGCTGAAAAACTATCGCGCTCATATAAACGTAACATTTATCGAAATAATCGAGACACTATCAAGAACTACCGAGACAATTGCAAAGACGTAATTGAAATCTGAGGCGTTAGGCAGGACGCTAAGTAGAGGAGTTTTAGATAATTATTGTCACTTACAAACATCATTATATAAATGTTAATTACATCAATCAAATGATCAATATTATCTTATGAGTTTATTAGTGTATAAATTTGTCATAATATATGAATATTACTTTCTTTATGAAAATCCTGCAACGGCATTCATTTTCATAAAACGCTCAGTCTTTGTTATTACTGAGGTTAGTAACATCTCTGTAAACAATGCGCCAACTCTCGGGTGCACCCGGTACAACGGAACTTGAGCAGTCAGCGGTATCATTGTTTACACAAAGTGGCTTCCTGTTTCCTGAATTAAACTTGTAACTCTGTCGACAGCCGTTCATTTTCCCGCGCTTACAGCTTCACTTCACTTCTAACTCGAATGCATGCAAAGTATCTCTTTGTACACTGTCTAACAAAACTCTAATACCGACACAGATTTTGATTTAAAATAAGTATCTACGCAGTAGATTCTTAAAAGTACGATTTTGAATGTAAAACGTATTATTTATCATTCTCTACTTGCTGACATTCATAATTTCCATACTTATGAATATAGATTTAATTTTTCTGTCAAAAGTAATTAGTTTCTTGTATTAAAATGTTTATTAGTGTGCTGTAAATTTAAGTTAACACGATTTCACTATAGTTTGTTAAGCACGTCAAATGTTACCTTACATAAATAAATTATGTAATTTTCAAAGCGCCCACAACTCAAAATCTATCTACTACTCTGTCACTTAAAGTGTTCTCCAAGGCAGTAAATCTAAACTGTCATTAAATAACAAAGTATTGCTATAGCAAATCGTGGTAAAACCTATATGGTACTACGGACTGCAGCTGTGGGTATTCGCCAAACCTACAAGATTGAAAGTCTTCCAAAGATTCCAATTGTCTTAGAAATAAAAGAAGACAAAGTACAACAATTAAATCTTCTTATTTTTCTTCTTCTGTTCCGGTTCCAAAGGATGTATTCACTTCACCAATGCTTCCTATACGCTGTTGTCCAACAGACTTGTATTGCTAGATTTACTTAGGGAACCTACCATCTAATATTATTTTCAGATGAGCAATCCATCTCTCTTTCTTTTCTGCAATATAATCTTGGTAATAAAAATGTTCAACTCTTTATGAATGTCTTCAATGTAGAGTGAAGCCTTCGTGTGCAGCCTTTAACAAACCGGAAAAATCTCATTTGCAACAATCTCATATCCTACTCAGATGTTATTTCACTGAAACCCAAGTCGAGGTAGAGGCAGACCAAGAAAACGGTGGCTGTGAAGACGGAACAGCCTACTTCTTGAAGTGAAGAAGAAGTCGAAGAAGACCTAATACAAAAAATTTTATATTTCAATTTGAACAGACTTGCTGTAACTAGAACATTGATCTCTGGAGCTCGCATCCGCTGTATTCGAAGTTTACTTGAGCAATCCGCATTTCATCAAGTTTTCTTTATAAATTAGTTACTGTAAATTAGCTTGGACATAAAAGCTTACTGTATATAAATATATACTGTATACTGCATGAGTTTCACTAACCGTTTATGTGGGATTGTGCAATTGTATGAGGGTCTCCACCCCTCCCAAGACTAACAACGCTTTCCTTACTCCGAATCTAAGCTGCAAAGCTCCCGTAACTGATGGAAAAATTGTTAGGAAAGTAGAAAGTAGTTCTGTACAACTTAACCAAGTATTTATTTAGTAAAATTGAAAGATCCCTTATTTATGTTTTACATAGTAACCCTAAACTAACTGTAACTTTTTAATATTAAATTATGTTCGTTGTATCATGTTAGTTGCCTATAACATGATTTTTGAAAACGTTCAAGTGTTGTGTTTCTATTTGCAAACAACACACGACAGAACAATTTGTATGTAGCAATAGTAGACTACCGATTGACTTTAGCTAAACGTGCATTGTTAGCTGGCAGAGCAATCTCCGCGACAACATCCCTTCGCTTTTGACAAGGGAAATAATATTTTCCTCACGCCTGTTGCGCATTTAAGAAATTTATTTTAAAGAGTATAACGAGAAAATAATTGAATCTGTTTATAAAATACAAATTCGAAATAAATAATTTTGATTATATTGTTACGCCGGTCTACTCGATCGTCGTAGGTACAGCGGAAAACAAAATAAGTACAAGACAACAATTAAGTCACTAATCACCAGCTTTAATTTTTACAGTTAAACAGTTCGTAATTAACAACACAGTCTACTACAACAAATCAATTATAAATTGTTCACACGCAATAAAATGTCACTAATATTAAACACAATTGTATTACAATTATACCGCCCGATTATAAAACGCAACACTTCACTAATAACCACTTGAACGTACACAGTAATGTCGCCCGATAATAACTCTCGAACCGAACTGTAAATATATCGCTTCTATACTGACTTGAGCGTCCCTGAGTAGTTGTATTTATAGTCGCCGAAAATCTAGACGATTCCTAATTGCGTCTTAGCGTCCTTATGAACTACATAATTAACTACGGCCTTGACACAGGCCGCACGGCTGGCAGCATCGAGAAGATTCTCGCAAATGCGTCTACAAGCACGTACGCCACACGCTTACATTCTTGATCTCTCTGGAACGTTCGATAAACACGTAGATTGTTCTGTGACGTCGTAACAATATTTATAGTAACTTTATTTATGGAGAACTCAGAATAAGATTACAGTAGTGCATTTTTATTCTTGGTCAAGTTTGTAATGTAATATCTACTATGCAAAAAAATGTTCTACTATGTAATATGTAAAAAATATGTAATGTAAGTAATATATACATACACGCTGTAATAGTATAACACAAATATTTGTACGCAAGCACACACACACACACACACACACACACACACACACACACACACACAACGTACAAACTACAATGTCATGGTTACAATTTTAGAAATCCAGTAAAGAATCGTAAAACGATAGCATTTACAAAAACATTCAATAAAGACAAAATTTGAACTTGTGGATTATTCTGTTAAGCAACTACCACGTTTAAGTTCTTGAGCTGTGATATAACATATAACTATAGAAATTAACGGGAAAACGCAGTCAATGCAATAACAAATTCATAGATTTTACTCTATGTGCACTGCAGTCAGAAGAAATTTGAAGAATTAATATACCGAGATCGTATACTAAACCTGCAAAATAGTAGCAGTTACTAGGCGTGGACCATTGAAAGAAAGCACAAAATGGGATACACACTTAAGACAAACAATTTTGTATAAACCACAGGACAGACCGCATTGACAAAAATAAGTGAATACATGAATACAGACACAGTGGCGTATTTAGAATTTGGCTTGGGGGGGGGAAGGTCCGGTCGATTCGGCTGCATACTAAAAAAAAAAACTTAAGACTAATGAAACTTAATGTATTTAAAGTGGAAAAAGCGTGTGATAACATACTGAAAGCAATCCCATTAAAGTAAACGGAAAAAACACAATAAAAGTACCCGTCGTGGAAACATTGTTGAGAAGGTACATATTGGCTGAATTAATACCATATATTTCATATTTCAAACTATACGCAAAGGTTGTGCAATATACCTGTTTGTATATTTAAAAAATAGTTACAACTATGTTAGCGTACAAAACTAAAAAATATAACCCAGCCAAAAAATTAAGAGATTAAGGAAATTCGTCAAGTTTTTTCGATCCTCTAGGGAGGCCTGGTCCTGTTCGCCCCTCCCCCGTCAATACGCCTCCGTATAGACAATGATGCTGCGCTTATGTGAAGCTAATAGAGAATCATAGGTTTCCGAATAAGCAAATAATGGCATATCTCTCAAAAGTCAGAAGATCGGTAAGATGCCACGAAAGTCATTTACGTAGTTCATTTGTCTAATCCGTTACAGGGTAATGACAACCTCGAATACGATGATATAAAAAGGTAGAGCAATTGAAAAATATTCAAAGAATAAACTGAAAAGCTGGTAAAGTGTTAAGACGTTTTGCGTGTATTGCAGTGTGGTGTTTCCAGTAGTAGGTACCCGCCCGCTCGGTTGCCTGTATTGAGACAACACCGACAAACGCTAAAGTACAGGCAACAGTGGAACTTGAAATCGGTAACCCTTCTTAACATCGGCGTACTAAAACCCCCTCAAGCGTAATCAATCTTCGTCTACGCCAAGTACATAATGAGCTGTTGCTTAGGTAAGTTTAACTGTAAAGCATGAAGGAGGAAGTGCGTTTCTTTGTACCTGTCTGCTGCTGGAGAAATCTATTAATCAAACTGTAATTCTTCCCACCACGCACAGCGCTCATTTCATATAAAGCTGTAGTAAGTACAATAAGTTTGTTTGTATATCTGTATCTGTTTCATTAACACACGCGTGCGCATCGACCTGGATATTCTTATTCATTATTTGAGAGCCGAGAACTGTGGCCCAGTTGGACATAATGATGGACGACAATTCCGATTAATTTACAAAGTTCTAACAGCCATATACAAAAACCAGCTTTGATCTAATTCATCATCAGCATCAGACTGCATCAGGTTCATCATCTTCATATCACGGCATAGGCAAGATTCTGCCTGTTCGGCCTTCAAAAGATCCTTTAGCCATCTCTTCCTGGGTTATTAGAAATATATCACTTCTGACTAGGATCATTAATTTTTTATTGGTAAAAAAGTTAAACTTCTACCTCCTCTTACCAATAAAAAATTAGTGTTCCGAGTCAGTAGTGATATATTTATAATTAGTTAATCAACGGACACGTCATGGACAACAAAACCCAGGTCTTCCTAAGTTTATCCACATGCCTGTCTCTCACGTGTTTATACTTCCAGACTTGTTAGGCCAGTTTAAATATGACATTCTTTCTAAGTATAGTTTTCACCATTGTTTATAATCTTCTAATCTTTCATTCAAGATAGAAAATTGGAATCCTCCTCTTATGGCTTCATTCATAATACGGTCAAGTTTAAAACACCTTATAACACCTCTTAAGAATGGCATCATGAGGCCTGTATTTAACTTTCTTGTTTCTTGGTTGTTGTCCATAATTTACTCCTATATAATAGTACATAGCTTTGAAAAACTATTACATCAAGTTACAACGCCTAATTGGTCAGGACATATAGGGCGAATGAGTGAAACTCAAACGGAAAATATGAATGTACAGAAAATGAGGTGCTGAAAAAGGGAAAACCACAAATCTGTTGGAAGAACTACATTTTTGTCAAAACGCCGAAACTATTTTGGATGTGAGAAATTGGCAAGCGGATGCAAGACATCAACAGTATTGGAAAACAAGATTGCAGAAGGTGTGGTCTGTAGCAGTATGGGGAAGGAGGATGGGTAATTGTGGATTTGTAACAAACTGTAGAGATTTTCATGAGAGTGGATGAAAAACGGATTCTGCAGAAGGAAGAAGTATTATGGTTAGTTCCTCTAATGCTCCGTTCAAAATGATTCACCACCCTGAGTGAAGGGATTATTGAGGAGCGTAATGTGAGTGGAAGGCCCTGGCAGGAGTATATGGATGAAATAAAACAAGGAAGAACTTATGTTGAGATTAAGAACCTGTCTTAGAAGGGAAGAAATTGCAAGCTTAGCAAAGTCTGAGTTAAGGAGAACAAGAACAACAACAAATTGAAATTCATACCAACATAATGTTTACCAGGCCCTGTAATCAATAATGTTTAGTAAAAATAGTTTATCCATAGCCAAGTTATCACGTAAACAGAGAAACTTTAACACAGCGTGCAGGTTGACTGTCTACGCTGTAGGCTTTTTATGCGTTTTAATGGCATTTGTCAGAAAATGATAACTAGCTGGAAAGGTTTAAAAGGAACATCTTGAAAAAAATATTTAATGCAATTAAGGAAAGTCATATTTGGAGGATAAGTAAAAATGAATCATGAATGGATTTATTATAGTGAAAGATGTAGTAAGGTTCATCAAAGCACAAACAATAAGTTCCCTCAGGCATGTTAAAATAATGCAGGATGTAAGAGTGGTTAATAGTGTCTGGAAGGGAAGATAATTTGGAAAACGAAGGAGGGCTAAACCAAGGAAAAAGATGGATGGACGACTGTCACTCGAGGCATTGCTGGGAAGAATTGGCAATTGGCAAATAGTAGAGGGGAGTGAAGGAGGATTGTTGAGGAGGCCACTGCCCATCTGTGGCTGTAGAACCAGTGGAAGAAGAAGAAGAAGAAGAAGAAGAAGAAGAAGAAGAAGAAGAAGAAGAAGAAGAAGAAGAAGAAGAAGAAGAAGAAGAAGAAGAAGAAGAAGAAGAAGAAGAAGAAGAAGGCACACATTATTACATTACCATAAGTGTACAAAATTTACAAAATTTTTCTAAAAATCTGTTTAGTTCGAACAGACAGAGAAGTACATAAGAAGCATCAATATTGTATATTAAATAATTATAATGCATGGAAATAATTATAATATGATTAGTAACTGTTAATATTAGTAATTTCTTAGCAAATTTTAGTAACTCAAGTTTCAAAATATATGGTTCTTATAAATATAACATTCAACTCGTGAAAAATAGAAAAGGGAACAGAGTGTAAATAAGCACTAATACCTATAAAATATCCTGTAAAAGATTAAACTTTAATTAAAGGATACCCACTTTATCAAAGACAGAATACGCTGAAACGCTGCCAGCGATTTTTACCTCCCTTGTAATTGGCTACCTAGTCATTTCATTTTACTCTCAGTAATAGTAAGTAGTAAATATTTGTTTTACCCTCAATGACCTCTTTTATTAGTGTTTGCCTAACAATGTCTAGACGTTAAAGTACAAAATTTTAATGAAGTATCAAGTAACGTATATATTCAGAGAATATGTTAGGAATATTTTAAAAAATAGTTTTCTCAATATTTAAGAGTGATGATGAATAAAATTTAATTTAAATAACTGAGTATCAAAATTAGAACTTTGCTCTAAGTACGAAGAAAAATTACACCTATTGACATTCCTGAGAATTAATACTGTCGCGTCATTAAGTCTACTTTATAAATTAATGAAATGTGTGTGTGTGTGTGTGTGTGTGTGTGTGTGTGTGTGTGTACACGCGCGTTTGAGTCGACTATACGGTTTATAATAGTTATTATAGTGATACGCCGAGGTTATAGAGAATTACAGGACGCTTTACAATTACGCAAACCTCTAGATCAGCGTTTCCCAGACTTAGCCCACGGCACACTAGAAATAAATAAGCACAAGCCGCGGCACACTATCTCCCTCAACATACCGATAGCCCCTCACCATCAGTACCTTTCCGCGATGTCTTTAAAATCACACTATAGCGTAATATACCATAATAATGAATGTACCTTAATCACCTCAGTACAACTTGTGATTTTCCAGTTATGTCGGTGGACTTTTCCAACTGTAACGCAAATTTATCAACAACCTTAGACTTTTATGACTTATAAAATCACTTTCGTTGGTCCGTCGCCGTCAAAGACGATCTCCGTCCGTTTTCTCCATGCGATTCTACAAATTTTGTTTTCCGCTCTTTATTAAATTTATTTTCAATGTTGGTTTTAAGACAGCACTGTTAACTATGTAAGCAAACAACTTTTTTTTTTCTTTTTTCCGAGTCAGACATTTTATTTTATTTTATATTTTGATTATTTTTCCATAATTCTGCGGCACATCCAGCCGGGTTTCCCGGCACATAGTTTAGGAAAGGCTCCTCTAGATTATTGGAGATGCATCTTCCAGACGTTGCTCGATTCTTCTACAGCCATCTAGGCGTGCTGTGTCGCTACCACGGATTTGGAAGCGGAATCAGTCTACTCTGGAACCTGGGACATTAGAGTGCGGTTCGAAGTTGTTGTCATTGTGAATTACTGTAAAGTGATTATTTTGTATTACTTATTGCAAAACTGTTACCAAAAATGATATTTATTATTTGTTAAGTTACAGGTGTTGAACAGTTATGATCATGAAGAACTGTCGTTCATTGTCGTTTACTTGGATTTAACTGTAATTAAATCATTATTAAAGTTGTAATTATTGACTTCGTCCGGTGTCAGTTGTGGCACCACTGTACTATATGACAATCCGTGCGACCTTAGTAACAATGTTAATCTGTTAAGCACACACATGTATATTTGCACGTAGACGTTAGTTCTGTCTATCTGGTTTTGAATAACAGACTACGGGAAAGAGAGATAAGAAACATTTGATGATTTTGGGGCGTGAGGTAGAGAGAATAATAGGACTTCATGACAAATGAATTGAAAAAAATAAATGGGTGTTTAACACTCAGGAATTTAACTAATAAATAATGGTAAAATAAAATATATCCTATTTTCAAAAATTTACATATTGTAAAATATGTTTTTACTAATAATTTTCTATTTCTCTTTGTAATTAAGAAAATGTTATTTACTGTTAGTTTTAGATCAAATTGATTATTAAAATGTATCCGTTCATAACCTAAGCGAAGTTATTTTTGAACCACCAAACCATCATTCTCTTACACTTATCACTAAGTTTTATGACTTACTAGCTGTTATCCACGGCTTCGCATGCGAATATTAACTTTTAATAAGTATTTTAATATAATTTTTATTGTCTATGTCTATATGGCGTTCTGTCAGCTCATATAACAATTTTGTACTCATTAGTAAAATTCTCTCCAAAGCTGTTTTCAACACTTGTACTATTTTAACTTGTACTAAATTATTATGATGGTGCAACAGCCTTTGGAAATTTAAAAGTAGGCCTATTATAAATTCATCATATATCATCAATTTCCGTCCATAGTTCTCTGCAAGGTATCCCCTGACACGTCTGTCCTGTTTGGCTTTTAACAATCAACTAAACTCTATTTGTTCCTTCATATAGAAACTTCTATAAGATTTTGGTCTCATTTCTCATTGTTCCCGGATCAGCTGTTTCATATTTAATAATTCAATCTTATAGAAAAAATGATTTATTTTATATTTAATTGGCTATACTTATTTGTTTAGTACTTTTATGTAATTCTAATTATAGAACAATATTCCTGCTTTTATCTTATACAAGTTAATACTCAATTTGACCTATTTTGGTTTGCATTAAGCTTCAGAATTACATCCTATGAAATTTACTTCTAGGCCTTATTTTGATTCACATAATTACCTATTAAATGGTTTACAATATGTTTTATGTTACAATTTTACTCACACTTGATTACTAATTAAACCCTTGTAATTTACTTTTTATATCTGGCTATTATTCTAAACATTTAACAAATTATTTGCATTTTACTAGTCCTGGCTTTCTGCTTTTGGCATTTTCTTGTACAATCACCATTTAAGTCAATTTTACACTTTGATTCTTTGAATCATTATTATAGGTTGTTGTTATCATTATGATAAAGTATTTGTATTCTGAATGGGATAATTTATATCAATTTGGTCTAGGTTCTATTAATTTATATTCTCTGATTTGATTTATATGGTCAAAGTTGAATTTGTCTTGGTCATCAATTTTCAGTTTTCCTAGCAATGTTATTATTAATTCATCTTATTAGTTTTATATTTTTTGATTCACTATTTATGGGTCGTTTGAATTATTATTTTGCCTTTCCTTACTTCACAAAATTACAACATTAATTAACATGATTCAAATACAATAAACTCTTACATATAAACATCTACTATTTCCTACTATCAACATATTCTGTATGGTATTCACACAAAAATAATAACACATAATAATTATATAAATAAACACATTAAAACTTTATATTCATGATTGTCTTGATTGCCATGATTGTAACACTGGTTTGGGGTGTTCCCCTTAATCACATTTATTTTAATTATAATTACTTTTACATCATTTCTCATTATTTGTATTGGATTCTCTTTTTTGGGCTAGTTGTTTCATTTAAGTTGGTATAGCTGATATTGTTTAATTTCTTTTTAATTATTTGTTTGCTGCTATAGAGTTTTCTGTCTTTACAATAGGTTTTTTGGGTATCTTGATATTATTTCATTTTAATTCATTTGTTATGGTCTGTTAATCCTTACTACTCCATATCTTGAGAGTTGTCATTTTAATTTATTTGTTCTGGGCTGTTACTCCTTCCTACTCCGTATCTTACTGGGTCTACTAATTATTTTACTGAGATGATACTCATACTATTTGTTTTTTAACACATTTTGGCTATAAATTGACTATATGTAAATTCTTTGAATCGATTTGTCTAGTTCTGTTAAGTCTTTTATTGATGATTGTAATTACTTTTCTCTGCTACTTTTATTTAAGTTGATATTACTCCTTCCGGATGACTTCTTCCCTTCTTTTCCTATATGATCTTAATTTGTAGAATAAGGTAAAAACTTCGTTGTGCTACATTATTTATCTAGTTTTTCGTAGAACTTAGACAAGAAAATGTACGGAGTTGTAGTAGCTTTTGGGGATTCTGAGATTATTTTATCAAATTTGAGAGGTTTACGACACCAAGGAGGCTCTGGTGGCTGTTGCTGGGTGAAAGCAGAAGGAAAATGAGTGTT
This sequence comes from Magicicada septendecula, assembly GCA_034769895.1. NCBI lineage: Eukaryota > Metazoa > Arthropoda > Insecta > Hemiptera > Cicadidae > Magicicada > Magicicada septendecula. Next base: position 78,485,400 of record CM068374.1, on the reverse strand, counting down.
TAATTTGCGTAGGTAGATATTAATACGTTCATAAAATGGTTTGGGTAGGGCCGGGCGCTTAGCAAATTTGTCGCTGTTCCTATTTGAGAACACATAGTCTTTCAGGGTTTCCAGGAGTTGAAGCTGCTCTTGTGGCAAATGACAGACAGTTTTATTCTTCTTATTCTAAGCGGATATTCATGAGACTCGGCTAGAATGCTGTTAATCGGGCTAGTTCTAAACGCTCCTAGGGCCAGGCGTAGGGCGGATGTATGTATAGTCTCCAGAGATTTTAAAATGGTTTGTTTAGCTGAGTCATATATTATTGCTCCGTAATCCATTTTTGGCCTTATAAAGGCTTTGTAGGTGTTCATGATTACGTCTTTTCTGGCACCCCAGTTGCACGATGCGATTGATTTAATAAGGTTCATTCTCCTTAAACATTCACCTTTTAATGTCCTTATGTGAGTACCCCGTGTGAGTCGCTGGTCGAACGTGAGACCTAATATTTTGATTTGATTTGATCGTCTAATTTCTTTGGTTCCAAGTGCAACTTCATATTTCTTGAATCTGGTCTTCTGATGCGAGAAAAAATTATATATTCAGATTTTGATTCTGAAAATTCAAAACCCGTGTTTTGCGCCCAGTTTGTTAATTTATTGAGTGTTTCCTGAATGCAGTCCGCAGTGGACTGGATGTTGATTCCTTTGCACAAAAGCGTTAAATCGTCGGCGAAAAGACATTTTTGGATGGGCTTTGATATTACAGAAGAAATTTCGTTAGTGGCAATTAAAAAGAGAGTGGCACTAAGTGGAGAACCCTGTGGCACGCCGTTTGAGATTTTATATTTATCTGATAATATGCCATTCACTCTTACCCGGATCTCTCTGTGCTGTAAGAAGTTTATTACAAAGTTAAGCAAATATCCCGTAACTCCAACGTTTTTTATAATGTATACAATTCGGTCCTTCCATACCAGTTCATAAGCTTTTTCCAGATCTAAGTAGACGGCAACAAGATGTTCGTTATTTATAAAGGCCTCGCAGATATTTGTTTCAATATTTATTAAGTGATCTAAACTAGATCGAGCTTTTTGAAAACCGCTCTGATGCGCTGATAAGAACTTAATACTCTCCAAGTAACATTGTAATCTTCTGTTAATAATTTTTTCCATTAACTAACATAAAGTACAGGTAAGAGCAATTGGACGATAGTTTTCAGGTTTACAATGATCTTTATTTGGCTTAGGGAGTGGGATAACTATCGCTTCCCTCCATTTATCAGGGAATGTTCCGGAACACCATATAACATTGAACAAACGTATAAGGAATGTCAGTGCTGCTTCAGGAAGATTTTTAAGAAAGATGTTATGGATACCGTCTGGCCCTGGACTAGAATTTCTACATTTCGACAGAACATTTTTTAGCTCCTTTAGAGAAATAAGGTGATTAATTTTGAGATCCGTAACTGCGCTTGTTTTCGTGATTTTATTTATCGAAATGTTGGATGTTTTTTTGATTTCTTGAAAAACTGGGTCGTAGTTGGTGTCGCAAGAGTTTTTAACAAACTTTGCAGCTAATGTATTACCAATGTCTTCCGGTTGTGAAATTACCGTCTTCTGCAATTAGTACACGTTAGTCCCGTTCGATACTGTGAGGCCTTTTATATTCTTAAGTTTCTTCCACACATCGGTGGTCGGAGTCTGATTAGTGATGGATGATACATATGAAGTCCACGCCGCCCTCTTGCATTGTTTGAAGGTTCTACGAGCCTTCACTCTATATCGCTTGTATTTTATCTGGTTATCATAAGTTGGATGCCTTCTATAAGTATTATAAGATTTACGCATTAAACGATGGATCACCTTACATTCTTCATTCCACCACGGAACTCGAGACTTGGTACCCTTATTGGCGGTTTTTGGAATTCTCTGATTAGCAGCAGTCAGTATTAAGTTAGTAATTATCTGAACTTTGTTGTTAACTGTTAAATCTTCTGGTTCGTGTGCACAAAAAGCGCTTAATTGCTCCATGATTACGTTTCGGTATTTTTCCCAATTGGCTTTACTGAATTTCCATTTACGCTGGGGTATTAGGTTAGGGCCTCTATGATGCATTTCCAAGAAAATAGGAAAGTGATCACTGCCATAGAGATCACAAGAGACTGTCCAGCTGAGTAGATGGGCTATGGAAGGGCTGCAAAATGCGAGGTCAATTGAGCTAAATTTGTTGAAGGACATATTTATGTGAGTATAATGAGTTGTTCAATATTACAAGATTTGTGTTTTGTATTATTTTCTCGATGACCCTTCCGCGCTTATCTGTTTTGTAAGAACCCCAGATAAAGCTATGACTATTAAAATCCCCTACTATCAGAAAAGGTTTGAGTAGTTGATTTACAATACCCATTATGTCATTATCAGAGAAATTGTACCAGTTTTGGTAAATAAACATTACAAATCGTCAACAAACCGATAGGGAGTAATACAGACACAGCTACCGCCTCAATATCAGTATTTATTGCGACGTTTGTTTTGCTGAGTTTGCTGCTAACATATATGGCGACTCCACCACTAGCGTGTTGAGAGTTGGTTCTGTTTTTGAAAGTAGTTGAGTAATTTTTTATTTTTGCATGGTAACTCTCTTTAAAATTGGTTTCCTGAAGGCAGATAACTTCAGGAGAAAATTTCTTGATAATCAGTTCCAAGTTTTCTTTTTGTGGATAGTATCCGTTGATATTCCATTGTAAGATAGGTTGTTTCATGACGTGTGGGAAGCAGTGTTGATTTTTTGTAGAATTGAAGTGGGGGAGTAGTTTCATCACCACTTGAAAACGATGCGTCACTTTCAGATTCCTTATTGATGTCTATTGAAAGTTTGTTTATAATTCTCGTAAAATTGCTTTAGATTTTCCTTTCCGTAAGACGCTGATAAGTGGCTTTGAGCAAGGAAACTAATGCTGGGATGTTCTCAGTGAATTCAAGTGTTAATTCATGCAAGTCAGATTTTCCCTTAGCTCTTTTGAGAAATGTCTTGAGCTGATTGTAGTTTAGAATATATGGATTATTTTCACTCGTAAGCAAGCTTTTTAGAGGTTGAAGCTGATTGTCTAGAGGATCAAGACTTGCACAATCAGAAGGTGCTGGTACTGTTTGTTTTTGTTTCTTGTTACGGGTTTTAGTTATTATGTCATTTTCTGAGCAACCTGGTGAATTTTCGGCGGGATTTTCTTCAGCACTTGATGTTGTTAATGAAAGCGTACGTTTTGTTGTATTTCTAGGGAATTTCTCTTCGTGTTTAGGTTTTTTACTTGTTTCTAATGACGGGTTAACAGTTCTTACAGGATTTTTCAATGCGGGAAAAATTTTGTTCCGGTATGGTATTGTAATTCGGAATGTTTTTATTAAGTATAGTATGCTGTTCCGCTTATAATTCATTTGTCTTGTGTACATTGTTCTCACAATTTTTTGCCAAATGTCCTAATTGCTTGCAGAGAAAACATGATATCATATCTGCTGAGGGGTAAATCCAGTAAAACTGTGTCTTCATAATTGATTCTTATTGATGGAGGTACTTTAGAAACGTCTTCAGGGTGAATAATGTAAATTTGCCTTCGAAAGCTCATGACGTGGGAGAAGCCCGGTTCAGGGACACCTGCTCTCAGAAATGAAGTTGCCGATCCCAACCGTATATCATGTTTCTTAAGTTCGTCCTCGAGGACGTTGTGGAGAATAACAGGACACACATTTGATAAAATCAGTCTCTTGTATTTGGTTAGAAGAGGCTTAATTATAAGTATGTTGTTACCTAAGGATATAGATGTCTTTTGATCGGTAACTTTCTGAAATATTTCTTTGCTTGAAAGATATATACAGACTCTGTTCATTGAGATCTTGGAGGCAAATCTAATATGGGATGGGTCTATAATTTTTCCTAACGCTAATATGTAGTTATTGATTGGTATACCTTCGATTGACTCTAATACTATGGTTTGATCCTTGGTTGGGAAAACTTCTTTTTGTGTAGCATTGGCATAACTACGTTTCTGTTGTTCAGTGGGCTGTGACTGATTACTTTGAATAGTTGTCAACGTTGGAGACACGCGTGCGTGTACTCCACAAGACTCTACCAGTTTTATGCCTTTATCATAATGTTGCACACGTGGCTACTATCTACAGTGTACTCTGTTTATACTCACTTGGATAGTAATAAACGTTATCTCACAGCACAACACACTTCACTTATTGGTATACGCAACCACTCTCCGCGGCTGCTCCATGGTATTGTTGACATCTTTATACGCGTCAACAAAAAGGCATAATTAAAAGGGCCTAAATTGTGCGAACGGGACAAAATATCAAATTCCAAGTTAGACAGTGTTTTTGCCTTGTGTCAAAGGTTACCTGTGGAAAATTTGGTGACAATCGGTGTAACGGTGTGGATTTGTATTCAGTGCACATAAATCCTCAGACTTTGAGTTTTATATATATAGATTGTGAGATGCTTACACTTAAGGCTAACATTAAAATGAATCCACTAGTTTATGTTAACTGCTTCACTAACATTACGTGCTTATATAGTTTCGTATTTGCGTGTTAGCCGATAACAAAACCTTCCAGAACAGAACGTATCCAGTGACGTAAAACAGGTAGACGTCACAGGATAGGAGGAAGGTAATGGTCTGACAAATTCGTGTCCAAATGTGAATGTGACACGTGTCAATATGTCAGTTCTCTGATACACGTGACTTGTTTGTTCACTGACAAACACATTCGTAATACAACTGTACACACAGTATGCAGAGAAAGTCAGTTGTCCCGTTGACAGATGGATTTGAGAGACCGTGACACATTGTGTGTTTTTCAACGAGTCGAATTTGACAACGAGCGGACATTTGTATGTTTCCGTTTGTACGACAAGATCAATACGTGAAATGTAACTGCTTATTTTGATACCTAATTCTTACTATAATAATAGTTTTTTAAACAATTCATATCACTAATGTAATTACATAAAAAAAACACAGATTGAAATCTCATAAACATAATTTAACGATAAATAATTGTAATTCCAACACTTTATATCACATTCGTATCTTACAGAAATTCCTATTTCAATGTCTGTGTCGGGTTTTCATGCTAAAGTTAGATTTAGCAAGCAACTTCCGAAACTAAACATTCATAATCTTACAACGGTTTTTGTTGAATGCTTTTACGCTTCTTATTCCTCTTCCTCTCTTTTATAATAGGCTTTATCATCTATTTACTTTAAGCATCAAGAGGATTCGTTAGAGGTCGATCCCAAGTCCCCCGTCCATCTCTTCTGTGCTCGAAGAGGATTCCGTTTTCCAAACACTCTAGAAACTCGCACTATTTTATTATATATCGTAACTTCCCCTGACAACACGATCATTCCATTCTGTTTTTCGTTTTCTGACAAATTTGACTACATTCTCTGTTCAACACCACCACTATTTCGTACGCTATCACGTCTCGTTTCTCTAAATGCTATTATCAGTGTACTCATTTCTATCGTTCTTAACAGTAATTTTGTTCTATTCCCCGTGTCAGCCGCGTAAGTCAGCACTGATCCTATCATCATCATCTTGTATATCTTCATGTCTGAGTTACGAAAACGCATTCTAATATCGCAGTTCAAAACAGAACTTTGGCGACCGCTGGAGCTTGTACGTACGTATTTATTCCCCACCGAGGTTCGAGAATAATCTAAAATTTTCAGAGTGATGCGTCGGGAATATCTGCGTAGTTTCATGCCGCTGAGACACTCTGGAAACTATGTCAATGTGCGACATTGTACACTTCGTGGAGACCGCTTCTGAAATGTGATGTAGTGGGTTTGTTAACAATCACCTCAACGTTGGAATAATAATAGGTATGAACAGTTACTCCACTAAAAAACATTTTTGATGATATTAAAAGCGCGTTATTAAAAATTACAAAATTAAAATAATGAATTTTATTTATTTGTATTTTTTTTAACATTTCAATTTGGTGAACATAAGGCAAATTTAAGACTTTTTCTATTCCTCCCTGTCATTAATTTTAGATTTTAAATAATAATAACACCCCTTTTTTTACAAGATAGAGCGTGAAGAAACAAATATTTTGAAACGAATGTTAATTATGTATTGAACATGGGTGAAATAATGGCTAATATTCAATTTAAGGATCATCTATATTCAATTTAATGTACTATTAGAAGTATTATTTTTCTAATAAATGATACCAGTTTTTCTTAGTTTTATACCGTTTAACCGTCTTTGTGATCAGATATAATAAAGTAGTATAATGGAATTAATTTTCTACTAGTTTAATGACAACGTGCTCATTGAGGGCACTAGCACATATCTAATATAGGAAAACATCTAAGTTTATTCACTTCATTCCTTGAAACATCATTGTATTTCTCAGCACGAATATGAAAATACACTAATATGGAACAACTTAAATACTCCCGGTGAGCATTTAAAGTCTGATTTTTTTGTAAGTAATTGATTACACACATACAAATGTACGATAGTGGAGAAATGTTTTTAATTGCTAGCTTACAAATCAGAACGTTTTAATGTGTTTACAAGTTTTACATTAAGTTTCATGATATAAACATTTTAATTAATTAGTTTACCTTGTTAGTTTGCTCGATATTCTTATTGAAGATGCTAACGTCGTGACAATGCACACTTTCATTAGAATAGACGTGTGAACAAACGGAATTGTCGGTACTGGCAGGTAAAGAATCCACGAGAACTACACGAAACACCTCTCCCCACAGCTCAAAAATGACAACGTGGTGCGCTGTTTTGAAGGTAAGCATCGTTGATACGTACAGTGAATTTGTCACACTACCGGTACGTCGACATGTTAAACAACTCCGGAAGAGTGGGGTGAACATGAGAGAGATGTAGTTACTACAGGATTGAGCCACGGCTCCCGAGGCAAGAGCATCGATGGCAGTTGTTCGGTGCATGTTCTCACCAACATGTGGTATCCCGTTTCGGCAATGTTTCTGGGCCCCATACTCCCATAATCTATCAGGTTTGCAATTTGGGGGGGGAAGCACTTCAAGTTAAGAGTGTATACGAAAAGAACACCCACGAACGGAGAGTTAAACTGCTGAAACTTTTCATTTGCCAACAAGAAATCGAATCTGTGGCGGTAGAAATCTTTTAGCGTGCGATGTATTACTTTAACAACAGGCTCTGAATCTGTGACCACCAAGAAGGATGAAAGTTGATTGACATTATTTTCTGAATGTAATTTTATACGTAATTTCAAATTACATTAAAATACTTTCTTTTACAGTACTTAACTACTAGCCTATGCCCTCTGAGCTACAGAACTCGCTTACTATTTTGAACCAAGTACATTTATTATAACAGAAATTCTAAATTAGATAATTTTTTTCAATTATAGAAGAAGTTACAAAATTACCGATTATTATCCTGTTTCTTTAGTACTTAATATAACAATTTTAGAGCACGTAACACTAAAAATTAAAAACATTTGGATTTGTTCCTTCTATTCCTTTTGTTCAAAAAATTTATTTGTTCTGACACAGTGCCTGATTTTTCCAAGTTCTTTCAAACTTTGATCTCTTTACTTGGGCTTTCAGTTGCCAAAATTTTTAAATTTCCAAAACTCAACACCACATTCAGGCATTAGTTAAAATTCTGTTTAATTTGCTACGCTACACGAATTTTTGCGATTTTATCAAAATGTACACCTAATTGTAAACTCTGACATAAAAAAATTTAAATTTTGAAAAAAGCACCAAAATACTCAGATTGAGGTAAAAATTCCTTTACGATTTCTTGAAAATTTTGACCAATGATATTATTGTCTTCCACCCTTTTTATTTTTGGAGCGATCAGTCTAGACAACAACACAATTCTGTAAGTTAGAATTACAGAGACGCATGCAAAGTTTTACAAAAATCGGTTGATGTGTTCACAAGTTATCGTAAGACATACTTCATATAGCTAGGCAGATAGACAGATAGATAAGTAGACAGACAGACAAATGCCAAACGGTCGTGTTAAAACTGAGAACTCGCTTCGCTCGTTCAAATGTTGTTTACCTAGAAGACAGACAAAGTTATTCTACTGCGAATAATATGCGTTTCCTCAGGATCGCCGTGTACTATAGATAACAGTCCACTAGAGATGTGCACCCATTAAGTTCGTTCCAACAGTTAATACAAGTAACTCCTGTGACGTCACAACGTTGAGTTTGCTGCCTTACCCTACCACACAAAATACGTACTGTAACTGCAGGACACCGTTAATCGTAAACTATGCTGTAGCCTAATGTCTGTGTTAATTACCGATTTCTACGGTGTATCTTCTAGTTTGTATCTTCTATTTAAAGTAAACGTGAACGTGAGTACTTAGAAAATCATTTTGTAATACAAATTTTGCCTCGAATATTGAACAAATACGCATTAAATTTCCACGTTAAATTGTTTCCTTTACGGGACATGAGGACATCCTATAGTCTAATTAGACGTTTCTCATAACTAATAAATCAGTGTGACACCACGGTTTAAGACAGGTAAAGTTTCGTGTACCGTATGCTGTTTATGTGAGCTTATCAGTTTCATGTACATTATAGGAAGGCACATCGCTGTAGAATACTAGCCACCACAAAGGCGCAACCCTTTGTGCTACAGTTCGGGAGCCGGTGTGTGTGTGTGAGTCTTGATTCGTACCTATGTCATAGAAAGTACAGAGTATCACAGCTAATGCCGTATACACACTTCATTAATTAAGCCATATTCTATTTACAACATTGTATCAGTCTCCTCGTGTGAACTTATGAAGCCGTTATGCATGTTAATGAACGCTTCTGGTTTTAATGTCTGCGATACCTGAATTTAGTTGTTAACTGTATCCATCTACAGAACTGCGAGATTTCGGCAATATGCATGTGGTTTCAATTCAATTTTCATTTTGGTCATTATAATTGTGCATAAGTGCACAGTAGCAAACATTTATTAGTAATACAAAGGTTTTTAAAAACATATAAACACTTGGTACGTTTCACAGTTTTTACTGAACTCTTACAGCTGTATGAGCTTATTAAGCTGAAACAGCTGTCAGAGTTAATTAAAAACTGTGAAACGTAGCAAGTGTTTATATATTTTCAAAAACCTTTGTATTAATACGTTTCACCAAGTGCCCAACGAGTCATCAATTAATAGTTATTAGTAATGTTTGTTGTCGTGTATAACTAATCTTTATTTACATACTGTATTCAAGGTACGGCATTCAAGGAAGCAAAACATTAGCAATCTGAAATGAAGGAATGCGTGTTATGTATTATTGTATAAATGTCAATTTGCTTTTTTTTTAAATTAAGTCTTACGATTCAAGTTTTTTAACAGTAGTTCTAGTAATAGCTGTTAATATTTCTGTTTACCAGGCCGTGGTGCGATGTTATTAAACGCAAACGTTTCAGCCACTCCATCGGTGGTCATCTTCAGTGCGTAGAGGACTGATACACTGACGCAGGTCTACAGTCAGTAAACCACAGTACTGTGGTACTGATTGAAGTGTTGCCCGTCTGATAAACCGTTCGAAGTCCCGTTGTTTTGGACCCCACATAATCATTTAATAACTCTGTCCGCAGCCCTCGAATTTCTGCACGCATGTTATCCGTTTAAGCTCCTGAATTTTCTGGGGTACTCCAAAAGAAAACAATTGGGAAGGCCAATTGTCTAGATAATCCGAAGGTAAAAAATTTTGGAAATTGGTGAAATTTTTCGATATCCAAAAGTTTTGTGCTTAGGAGCTTTATCTTAGCCCGGGACTGTATTCAGTGTCTGTCCAGCTGGAACCATATCTCAGAGGAGCTTTCTACACCGTTGACCAAGAAAATGTTTTTATTTTAAGAGAATACTTACTAATGACTGTCATTGCATTGCCACTCTCATTTTCAGAAACATAAGTTCAAATGATGTCTTCTGACTTACAACACAGCAGAGCGTGCACTTGCGGTAATGTAACTCGCATGACCTTGAGTTCTCTGATTCCCAGATCCGACCCCGCTGCTGATTAACACGTTTACCTTTAAGTGATCACAATATCTGAATGCGAATCGATGTTCCTGGTTCTTGAATATCATAACGGTCTGCACGTAATCTTTTAGAGTATGACAATCTCTGAGCTAGATGGCGTAAAGTTTAGACTCAACGACGAGTCATAAAATCCCATCTGACTTTCTTGCACTGAAGTGTCCGCAGTATTCTTTCTGGGTGGAAGTAATGGATTCATTGAACTGAAAATACAGTTTTACGATTTGATTCTTTCACCAGTTGATAAGTTCTGAACCTGAACCAATATAAGTTCTGAAAGAAAAACAAAATAAAAGTAATGGAAAATCTAGCACGTATTGAGAGATTTTAAAACCATTTTCTGAAACAAAGTTATTTCTAAAACATTCGTTACAGTACTTTTGCAAGCAGAAATTAAAAAAAGTTTCCTCCGTGAGTTACACAGACCAACCAATTTCATAAATTGTTTTCTTAAAACGTATTTCTTATCCTCAGAGAAATGTGTAGGCCTACTCAATTATAAATTAAATACATAAAAATATAAGTATTTTTTGTGAACGCTAATAATGAATGCCAAAGACAGTATATTTATATTTATGTTTCTCTTAATAAAAATTTTAAAGTGGAATAAATTGATTGTCATTTAGTTCCTTTTCAGCAAAGAAATTTATCTAAGTTATCAACTGCAATTCCATATAAAACGTTAACTATAAAACATTGTATTTACTGTACTTTAAATTTCAATGTAATTATTATATTTTCTATAAGTCCACCGTTAGTTGCACATAATTTCTGTAATAATATCAAATTACATTCTTAGAGTTTGTAAAAAATGATAACGCTATTAGAATAATATAACCTTACAAAGCTAAAAGCTTTCAAGCAAATAAAATCAGAATTACTATTTTACACTGATAATGTTAAATCAAAGACACTTTTATACTATTTTTACCACAAAATAAAATTTTTAAATAAATTTAACTCAATTCACTTAGAATATTATTAGAGATTTAAAGTTATCATTAGTTGTTTTATTTGGAATACGTTTGTTTAAACACGCGTGTAAATTAAGTGTGTGTGTGTGTGTGTGTGTGTGTACGCCTGCAAAGGGAAAAGTTGAGGGAGGTTATAATTACGTTGACGACCAATATAAAATTTAAGAGATGCCGCTAATATAGTCTTTGCCGCTGCTAATCCACACATTATTGCGCCAAACCAATCTTTGTGAGGCTTTGTACTGTAATCCCTACATAATTCACCCATAATCCAATATACTACCACAGATTAAAGCAGTAACAACAAAACCCATTAAAACCACTTATAGAGAGTACAGAATTTGATGAAGCAAATCTCAGCACCGTAGATTACTTTTCAATCTGCGTTCTTTATTTTGTCTTAAGATAATCTCATTTTATTACGAACTATTAGATTGATTTTAACACTCAGCACGCCCGCCTTTTGTGCACCAGTGATGGTAACTAGTACAACTGCACAAACAAACAGGGGCATTTTACAAGATAATATCTTGTCCATAAACGTGCTCCTTGAAACCAGAAAGATATTCATATAGTTTCATTTGGAGTATACGCGTATTATAACGATTTTGCTATATACGACAAAAGGTGCAGGGTGTTTTTTGAATTATAATACTTCTTATATCATACTGAGTTTGCAAAATAATTGAAAATTTTATTAAATAAAATCACAAAATTACGAATTAAAAATTCGTCATTATTATTCGCATAATGTGCTTTTATTGTGTGTGCTCAGCATACACATAATTCTTGTAACTATACAAATAACATTAACTTAAATATTCATAAATCTAATATATAAAATATAAATTGGCATGTATACATAAACGTGAAAAAATATAAGTTTTTATAATCTAAAAATGTGCTCTCGACTTGCTCAGATTATATTCTTTTTTTAAATTGCATAATTTTTATTATTATTGCTTTGGTTTGCGTACATACATATGAATATGGTATTCAGGAAATGTCAATCAAATTTCGAATCAAATAAATATTTATGATACGTTACAATTTCCCCCCAAAAAATAATAATAATTTTGCAAATGTTAAAATCTCATTATAAAATTCGTGTAATCTATTACTATAAGTTAACCATTCAAATTTTACAATTACTATTTACACAATTAGAGTTTATCATTGTCTCTTTACTCTTTTTTTATTTCTTAATGTCTTTTATGATCCGTTTCTTGACGAGAAAAATGGTTTCATGTCACCTTATTGTTTATGCGGTGACACTCAGTGATTCCTCGTCATGATCCTGAGTCCTGTGTCCTGTGTCGATCCTCCATTGTCGTCTGGTCCTCCAGGTGTCAGTCGTCCGGTCCTCCTGATCCATTCAGCACTCAGATGACTCATATGGTGTTATCTCCATACTGCTCGGGTATCGACCTCGGATTCTACGCAGTCGGGCATAGCCTTTGGCTGCAGATGTGTTTCAGTAGACTGGGGGGTCGAAGCTTGCGATCCTCGCTTATTTATACTGTCGTACGCAAAAATCATGTTTCAACCACTCTGTACACGATTTATATTGTTACAGTTTGTCAAGCGTCCCTTTACTGATTCGTTTATTTTTTCGTACTTATTTTAATTTTATTCACAACATGCAAAGTCTTTTGGTTATTACACGATGTTCAAACGATCGGTAATTTTTTAATTTTTTTATGGATAATTGTATATTATGAGTTTTTTAATACTTTAATTATTCTGATTACTATTCACTTTTACTTACACTACATAAAAATGTATTATTTGTTTAGCAGTAAATTTTGCAATTTTGCACATGTGTGCGTCTTTATATTAGGCCTATTAATAACGTGGCGTAATTTGTTTTGTCATATCTTTCGCGCACTTATCAAAATTTTAATAAATTAGTTATTTAATTCACATTTATTCAGGGGTGACGCCACCCTGGTATCTACTTGTTTCACACACACACATATCACTTACACTATACACACTCTTAGCTTGTGTGTGGCTTGATATGCCTGTACCGACCTGTATATTAGGTGTCCCCGTTCACTGGTTACTCACAGCTTTCAATACGCATTTTTTAAATATTGACAATACTAATTATTCATAATACTAATTTAGCAGTTTTTTAACTAATTGCGACAATGCACAGTAACGTGCGCAGACGTACTGTTGCAATATGCACGTACGGTTCAGCATACTGGACTTAAGTAACGTGGAGAGGTGCTGCATTGAAGTTTTTAATATGTAGTTCTGATGAGAGTGTGTAGAAAAAGGACTCTGATTGGATCTAGCGTGCAAAGAAGAAGCAATATAGTGGGTTGACTGTTACAGCATACAAACTGATTTACCACTCTGATCGAGGGGCGTAGTGGAGAGAGAAGGCCCAGGTAGGACTTCATGGGTGGGGTAAAATAAGGAAAAAGTATTTGGTTATAAAGAGGCTGTCTACAAAAAGAAATTGCACCCCTACCAACTTCTGCAATTACAACTTACAATATTGACAGAGAAATGTTTAACGTAACAAGTTTATCACAGCTTTGTTTACATAATTCAGAAGCTCTTGCACTTTATTTTAAAATTGAAATCTTAAAAACGTTTATAAGTACTTAATGCATCAATTTTATCAACGTCTATTTCCTGAAATAAATTCTTTCTATTCAGTTGATTTCAGCGATTTCGTACGGTAAATTTAAATGATTTTGAAAATCCGTTCTACACAATCATGCTCTGTGAAACGTATAAAAATGCCTATTTAGTATAAAATGTCGACTGGTAACTTACTTAAGTAAAATAGGTGTAGTAAAATATTACCTTATATTCGGTCCGCCATGTGACTTCTCAATTTGAATTTACGTAACGCGTTTCAAGGCATGTGCCTCATCATCAGACGTAAAGTTTTAAAAACTTAAAAATACACACATCACACAAGAAACGTGTTTGTCAAAAATAATAAAATTGCAGCTATTAACATATTATGTGCACTTGTTGTTGGGTGCGCACCCGTTCAGGTATTGTCTGCTACTGATCGGATATCGTTGAGCAGTCTCAAAGCAGTATCATACAGGCGGATACTGCTCAACGATTTCCGATCAGTAGCAGACAATACCTGAAAGGGTGCGCACCCAATAAGTGCACATAATATGTTAATAGCTGCAATTTTATTATTTTTGACAAACACGTTTCTTGTGTGATGTGTGTTTTTAAAATTTTACGTCTGATGATGAGGCATATGCCTTGGAACGCGTTACGTAAATTCAAATTGAGAAGTCACATGGCGGACCGAATATAAGGTAATATTTTACTATAATTGTAAAGTGACTTGGATACCAGCACGAACAAAAATGAATGTTAAATAGGTGTACATTACTCACATTACAAAAAAATGAAAAGGTGCCGAGGAACAGTTAATATTTGAATATAATTGCTGTTAATTGGTTTGAAAGGATTTACACATGCTTTACAGAAGACGATAATTAGCGATTATTTAGGGAGTTTGTAAAATAGATATCACAGCTTTATACTCTTGACGGTAACCAATTCTGGAATTGAGTTTACGAAAAGAAGCAGCCTATTACGACGGTCAGTTGAAAAGTTCGTTGAGCAACACATAGAGCTTAGCGGCAGAACTAAGATTTTTCGTGTACTCTAAAATTCATATTTCTACCTAGAAACGTACTATTTAGTCAGATCGAGGGTAGCAGGTCTGTAGGAAGACCCAAGTATCGCTGGATTGAGGCAGTGGCAAGGGATGTTAATACTTTACTTAAAATAAAACTAATTAGTTAATCAACTAATTAACTAATTAGTGGGGAAGAAGGCGTTCGCTTTAATGATAGCATTACAATTCGTAATATATGAAAGCATTGTACATTTTAATAAAAATCTGAAACAGTTGTTTTGTCATTTCTATTTGTAAATTTTATGGGTAGAGTAGTACACGGAAATACAAAAATCACATCTATCAAATATCAACTCAATATCAGTAACTATCAGATAAAGACTGTTTCATTTGTGAATTGTTGTAATAATTATTTTACTGAAGGGGTGAGTTAATTGTCATCATCTGAAACAATATTTGTACCAAAAATGGTTTGTTCCGCCCGGTCACAAGAAGATAGACTAGAGCTATTCATTCCAACGCTTCTTCGGATGTCCAACTCGGAGTCCAAAGTTTCGGAAGCCTAAAAAGTGTAACAACTTCAAATGTCAGTAAAATAATTTCATTCACGATGTTGACAGCCGGCCTATCATAGCTGATAACATTGCTAAAACCATAGGCATCTCAGACGAGCGTGTATATCATATATTAATGAAAAACAGGGTGTGTAAAACCTTTTGTACAAGCTAGGTGCCACATTTGTAGTTGCCGTACTCTTTGCGTCCACAGAGGGCATCATCTTCAATGCTCGTACGTTTAAACTCTATTGGCCACTTATAAACAATTAAAAACCATTGTTTTTCGAGGCGCGGTATCTCCGAACACATTTACCATTTCGTTGTAATTTTCCATTGTCGCTAGACCTTTTTTTACAGACAATTCTTGGTTTTGTTCATTTTTGAAAACACGCGTGGCACGTAAATTTCGTGCATCTCGTAAACAATGAATACACTGACAAATAGACTTGGAAATTAACAGGTGATAATATAAATATAAATATTATACAAGATATGGGCCTCCATAATCATCCGCCTCCACTTTTCCCTGTCCTTGACGACTAATGTCCATCCTTTTAGTTTATTCCTGGATTTTGTTGTCTATAACGTCTCCGTTGATTAACTAATTAGTTTTATTTTAAGTAAAGTATTAACATCCCTTGCCACTGCCTCAATTCAGCGTGCTTGGGTCTTCCGATAGACCTGCTACCCTCGATCTGACTAAATATTACGTTTCTAGGTAGAAATATGAATCTTAGAATACACGAAAAATCTTAGTTCTGCCGCTAAGCTCTATGTGTTGCTCAACGAACTTTTCAACTGACCGTCGTAATAGGCTGCTTCTTTTCGTAAACTCAATTCCAGAATTGGTTAGCGTCAAGAGTATAAAGCTGTGAAATCCATAGTACAAACTCTCTAAATAATCGGTAATTATCGTCTTCTGTATAAAGCATGTGTAAATCCTTTCAAACCAATTAGCAGAAATTATATTCAAATATTAACTGTAACTCGGCACCTTTTCATTTTCTTGTAATGTGAGTAATGTACACCCATTATACTTAAGTAAGTTACCAGTCGACATTTTATACTAAATAGGCATTTTAGGCATACGTTTCACAGTGCATGATTGTGTAGAACGGATTTTCAAAAACATTTAACTTTACCGTACGAAATCGCTGAAATCAACTGAATGGAAAGAATTTATTTCAGGAAATAGACGTTGAAAAAAATTGATGCATTAAGTACTTGTAAACGTTTTTAAGATTTCAATTTTAAAATAAAGTGCAAGAGCTTCTGAATTGGTGTAAACAAAGCTGTGATAAACTTGTTACGTTAAACTTTTTCTCTGTCAATATTGTAAGTCAGGTGACACAATATCAATCATAGCTGAATCGATGGCAGTCAACGTCCTTCCCCGTTTACAATTACCTCTGTCTGCATACGTCTGTCGTTCGTGTTCCACCTAGATACAGACATGGTAAAATTCAGGTTTGTTGCACTTTTATATGCATATGAAAAATAAAACTGTAAAAACAGAATGGGACTGCGTAAATAATTCATATTATTCGTATAATTCTGTACTCTTGTGTCGGTCCCTGTACTGTCCTATGGGCATGAATTATGAACAACAACTAAGAAAGAAGAAGGTAAAATATAGGTCTCGCAAACAGCTTTCTTAAGGGGAGTTAAAAGGTGTTCTATAAGTGACTGTATAAAGAATTCGTGCGTAAGAGAAGAATTACAAGTTTTTACTTTAATGAAAAAGTAAAAGATTAAAAACAACAGTGGAAACAACACTTAGAAAGAATGTCAGATTCCAGACTGTGCGAACCAAGTCTGGTAACACAAAACTATAGGACAAGGTGTCTGGGTAAACCCAGGGACAGAGAGCTGGAGGCTCTTTGAAGGTGGAACAGGGAAAATCTTGGCTATGACGATTTGTGAAGATCATGATGATGATGATGATTCGTATAATTCTCTTTATACATCAACGAAGAGTCAGTCTCTTTTTATCGTTAAAAAAGTTATGACTCGTCAGTTGACGAAGTAAAGACCTATCAAAAAGAAATTGAAAAAATTTAGCAATAAAATGAATTTTTAATATAGCTTAGAAACATTTTTGATAAACAGCTTCTCACTATTAACATTGCCACGTAGAAAAGGTAGAAACAATTTGTGGCTGACAACGTGACGCTTAGCATTTGCAGCGGAGCGGCAGAATTGCGTACCGCTCTAAATCTTTCGAGACACCCCTTTCAGACGATAGCTCGACTATTTTGCAGATATCCATGCCTGATGCGTGACTGCTATGCCATTATAACCGGGGTACAAATCCTGGATTTAGAAACAGAGTTGCTTCAGTCTGAGATGTGCGACATTAGAGTGCGTTTAGGGGTGACTGTTACTGTGACTTGCGATGTAGTGATTGTTGTGTATTACGTAGTGTGACACTTTTAATAGGGTGACATTTATTGTTTGTTATATTACCGTGTGGTGAGCTTTCTTCATTTTAAGGATTATATTTGAGTGTCTTTATTTTTGACTGTAATTAAAGTTGTAATTAGAGACTTCGTCTGCTGTCAGTTATTCTGTTTCCACTGTACAGCACACGATCCGTTCGACCATCGTAAAGATATTGTTTTCTTTGACTACGACGTTTGAAAGGCGGAGCGACAAAAATAATTGAATTAATAATACAAAATTGTTTTGTATTCTGTTCAAAGAAGGTAAAGTAATTCCTTTATAAATATCACAAATTTTGGCAATATGTGAGGACAAAAATCAAAAATTTCTACAGTACTGAAATCAACAATTACTTCCCTACTTGGTCGTGTCGTTTCAAGTATTTTAAATTATTAATTGATTTATAATTGACTGAAATGTGGCAGAAGTCACCCTTCAACCTCAAGCATCGAGTTTATCTAATTGTTGCGAATATGTAAACAGAGGAAAAATGTTCCTTCAGAGAGTTGATTCCAATTCTGTTCTACGCATCGTGTCACATTTTTATTGTTTTCTTTAATCTGTTAAGAAGTTATTCATTTTTTGTAATCGTCTGATATTGCCAAACTTTCGGAAGTACTTTTTGCAGAGCAATTGAAAAAATTAATTAGTGTTTACCAATACACTAAAATTTAGGAAAGGTATCTACCAAATGTATATAAACTATATAACGTACTTATTACTTTGGGATTTTTTTTTGATTTTTTTTGGTATTCCGGGGAAGTTACGCCAGCAATTAGAGCCCGTCAAGAGTGACACGAGTTAGCTTTGTTCGAGGGTGAGCGACGGAAGGAACAAACCTTTCCTTTCCACTTAAATGACATAAAAGCCGTTAAGAGACAATACGCGCTACAACACATGTTGCGACGAACTGGGCCATGCGTGGGAACATTTGGGAACAAATATGACAAACGAACATTACCCTTGCATCCGTTTCAGTAGCGACAAGAATAGATAGGCATCGCTAAGAGCATTGTTTCAAGCATATGTGCAACTTTCAGAAAAAAACAATAGCTGGAGCACGGACAATGTAGCATGGGACGAAGAGGCGTCTGCGACGAACACAGATGTTTGCCACCCGTAAGTTCGCTAGAGGAAGTCGGCAGTGTCCGAACAATACATTAATTCGACATGCTACACCAAAAGGGCAGATGTAACTTCAGTAGCCAGGTCTCGGTGCAGATTCCAAGAAAGTGGTAACGTCCTGATGACAGCAACTCGTCGTGTCCACGTGGACTACGTAAGATTCAAGTATAGAAGCCAACCAGCCAATTAGAAATCAGAATTCAGAAGGGAGTAACTGAAAGAGATGGTCTTGGCAGAAACCGTCGACCAGAGAACAAATCCTGAGGAAGAACATCCCTCTCCAAACGGCGCTGGGTGGAGAATTCACAAGAATCACAGACTAGGGACAAGAGGACATAGGGAAATCCGAACAACTGTCCTATCAAAGCTATTTTGGTGGGAAAATGAAGCGTTCGTAGAAGTAACAAGAGTGGGAAAACGAAGGGCATAAAAACTGTATGCACGAGGAGACGCGCTCTCAGTATCAGTAGAAATTTTATCTCAGTATCTCAGTATATCAGTATCTCAGTAGCCCAGTATTTCAGTATCATTTTAAATCTAGCTCAGTGTTTCAGTATAATAGTATTAATTGTATCTCAGTATCATTCTAAATTTATCTCAGTATTATGAAGATTTTGTTTGGAGATATATTCAAGGTGGAGATCGGTAGTAGTGGAAGTCGGGAGTAAGACTTGGACCGTCAAGCCGAAACGGTGGTGTTCGCGACGATGCGCGACTAACGAACTTTATAAAACTCTAGGCATTACACTAACACAATTAGTGTTGTAAGAAGTGGTATGATACAGTATGTTATATACATTACATTGTGCAGAGACGGGTCGATTGAGTTAAACGAATGATTCACCTGAAATTTCTTTTCATGTCGTTTCTACTTTGGACACAGCCAGATTTTGTAAAACTTATATTAACTTCATGCTCTATAAATCAAACTTGCAGATCGCCACAGGATATTATGACTTTTCTTCATATTTGATACTAACAAGAATATGCAGTATGGTTTATATGATATTTTTCTACGTTTTATATTTCAAACAAGAAAACGGTAATGAGTTACGTTAGTCTAAGAAAACTAACTTTAAGCTTGTCTAGTAGAATTACGACACTGTTTCTTATCTAGTAAGCTCGTCTAGTAAGTATTAGTATCTTACTGTTTTGTATTACGTTGTTTCATTTTCATCAATGCAGAAGACACAATCTCATTCAATTTTAAGATTCAAATTAAATGTTTCTGAATACACACTACACTGCACTACACAGTAGCTGAAATATTTACGTCTTACAGACATCATTGTTCGCACTCAGTTTTTAAATGGTTAAGTAACTTAGTCCAATATAAATTAACTTTATAGCGCTTTTTCAATTGCTCCCTCTACTAAATTTGAATTTTTAGATGTTGGGAGTTCTGTATTATCATTGCGAGTCTATTATGTCGTCTTATTCTTCTCTTCTTCTAGGTTAGCAGCCCATAGGCTGGTTAGCAGCAGCTCGCCATTCTTCACGCTTCTCTGCTTTTCTTTTCAACTCACAATATGATGTGCAGTTCATATCGACCATAAGGTGTTTTATGTAGTCTAAACGGGGTCGACCTCTGTGATTCTTCCCTTCAATTGTTCCTTCTATTATTCTCTTAACCAACATATTGTGTCATAGTATATGCCCTATAAACGTAGCTCTTCTGCCTTTTAAATTTCACAGAAAACTCTTCTCCTCCTGAGCTCTTCTAAAGACTTCCTCATTTGTTATCTTCTCCCTCCAGCTTATCTTGAATATACTTCTGTAGCACCAGGTCTCAAATACTTGGAGTCTTTTCTTGTCACTTTCTCCAGTTGTCCCAAGATTCACTCCAGTATAGAGCAACACTCCTCACGTATGTCTTTACTAGATTCTTCCTTATTTTTAAGCTGATAGTGCTTAAAGTGAAAAGGTTTTTTGATTGTTGAAAGCAATTTTAGCGTGGTTAATTCTGCTTATAATTTCCTTACTGCTATGTCCATCACTTGTGATTTTACTTCCTAGATAGCTAAAATCTTTAACTGCCTGGAGAACATTATTTCCTAGAGTTATTCTGACTGGATCTTCTTCCTTCCGACGGCAGACTAGGACTTTGGTCTTTTGTTCATTTATTTTCATAATTATTTTGTCATCTTCTACATTTTATAGATCTAAATGAAGCAGAATCTAGTGGCGGTGGAATAAGGTCTACTGTGTTTACAGGCCAATTGTTTGCAATCTCATGCCCACTCACATTATTTCATATGTATATAATTTCAATGCTGTTTTGTTGTTTACTTCCTTTTTACTAGCGAAACACTAATTTTTATGTTGCAATGACAAAACGTTATTCCACAGACGTCACATGGTTACCATGTGTTGTACTGTTGCCCGAAATGACAGCCGCATTGCAGTTGTAGGCCACATTTGGGAGGGGAAGAAAACAATGAAAATCAATCAAATACACACCCGAAACGTGTGAATACTCAGAGGAAGACAGGGAACAAATATAACAAATTCTCTGCTTTTTATCAACAATCGTCATGGAAGTGGTAATTAAGTGGCAGTTTTTGACCTGAATATACGGTGGGTTAGAGGCCAAAGAGCTTCACTACTTACAAAATTGCTATTGCTCCTATAGCGATAGTTCTATACTGAACACTCCATTATAGGAAACAAAGACTGTATTATGCACTAAAAAACAACATTACCGTATAGGCAAACTAATTTTTCAATCCGCCGTATGACTTCTTGTTTATTTGTTATTAATTTAAAGAAGGAATAATATGAGTTTTTTCATAAAATAAGTTTTATGACCCAAAAGAAAAGCAACAAAATTATACAGGTTTTATTTGCATGTTTTACACTGTTCATAGACAATATTTTCCTTGAAGAATGTTATCTGGACTAGAGCCGTAAGGGTGAGAGATCGTTTTGACAAATACAGTAATTGGCTGATACAGTAGGTAGTTGATTTTAGCCTTGAAGGGATGTAAGTCAGTCTTGCTTAAAACTCAGAACAAGCAGTCTCGTTTGAACTAAATAACGTGTAATAGTTTCCTCTGTTTTAGGACGATAGGTCTATCAATAGTGACGAGCACATGTAATAAACTTCGCGACTGAAAAAATGTCGAGTGCTAGTACGGTACAGTTCAAGATTGTCCGCTTAGGGATTATATGAACACTTCAAGTTAACCGGTGTAGTGTATTGTTTTATACACCATACGAATCATTAATAAGTATTAATTCACTACTGTTTGTTGAAGTACTTAACCCGGAAAAAACCCTGAACGCTGAGAGCAGAAGGAGATTCTGAAGGAACAAGAGGACGAACAGCAGCATCCTAAACGTCTACTTGGAAGAAACATCTGTCGCCGTTTATCAGGAATAAGAGGAGCAACACCGCATCGTTCATCAAACAAGGGAAATTAAATCGTTTATATAAACACAGTTAAAATAATCATAAACTAACAGACGCAAAAAAAACTGTAGAAATTAAGATTTATGTAATTGGGGAGAGAATTATTTAATTGTAAAAAATAGGTCAACAGGAACTGTTAATTAATTTTTTTTTTTGCAACAGAAGCAATAATTAATTTTATTTTGTACAAAAGGATTGATTAATTTTATTTGTATTAGAAACGGTCAATTAATTCTATGCGTTATCATAAACTATAGTAAAATATTTGTGCAATTTAAAAAATTAAAGATGTTTAACAAACCAAAACATTCTACTATCTGAATATCGACTACTAATTCTATGCGATTTTGTACATCGAAATATATAAAAAAGAATTCACACGGCGGATTAAAAAAGTTTAGTTTCTCTAGTCATAAACAGTGACTTGCATACCGCTGTAAACGTGATGCTAAACACTACTGTAGTATTAGTCTGTAAATCACGTGTAATTGACATGATTGTCACAAGAAATAAACTAATACACTGCGGAAACAAATAAAATCGTCACAGACTTTGAATAGGAAAAAAATAAACAAATGTAATGTAGTCAAAAATGTAGCTTCATTCCAGTAAGAATGTAACACGCTTATATTTTCACTTCCTCCATTGTTAATGTACATTATAATTCTTACAGTTACCTCATAAATCACAATGAGATCCTCAACGTGACGGGAATTGCATATACTAAGCGGTTTACTGTGTACAGAACTCTGTAGCTGAATTTAACGGCTGACTTAGTCTGAGAACAGCACACATTAATCACAAATTACATAACGTAGGACAACTTCTGAACTCCCTGAGTGTAAATTAAGTAATAATAGTTAACATTGCGATGCTTCATCTTCAAATATATATTAAGCAAGTCATGCAAATGCACGTTTGTAATTAACTAAGTTTCAAGTTCCACAATTTTGGTTCCCTTTTACACTCAGGTGGCAAGTCGAAACTCATTGTAGGAAATGACTTTGGTGCATTTTTTCAATACAGAATTAACTAGGAATATACTCACTATTCTAAATGAAATGTGTGTAAGCGTATGAAAGGTGTAGGTCTGTTGACACTATAAGATGTTATTTTAAGCGATTATTTGTAGCTGTAACTTAATGATTTTCATGACCAGTTCAAGATTATCGCATGTAATGTTGAAATACTTTATTTCCGTTGTATTCAGTAGAGCGTAAAACAATTTTTACACAAATAGTAGTATAGTTTCCTTACCTCACTTTCTTATGCCACTATGGAAACAAACTTCAGTGTTCAATATGATATTCTTAGGCTTGAACAAGTTTTTTCGCACGATTTGTCACTTTATTTTTTACAATAATTGTTAATATACGAATAAATATTGTATATATACAATATACAATATTGTTACCTAATACGGAACGTTCTACAAGTATCTCGGCTATCCCATCAGAGCCCAGCTGTAATGTATGTGTGCGTACATATTGTTGCTACTTTGAGATGAAAGACAATTACGTGGCACTTATCATGCGTCAACAAACGAGGCTGTTCCAGACCTCATCGGTCCGCGCACACTGTGTTCAAGGCCAGACACTGTGGCGAGTCTAGGCTTAGATCGGCGATTAACCAGTATATAACGTCCGGTAAACGTTAAATGCAGTACAAAAATTTAAAGCGGTTTAATTAGTGCTGCACCCTAGCAGTGGAGTTAAGTTATACTACTGCGTGAATTTAGAGCGTTTGATTAGTGCTGCACTCTTGTGCAAGATACTGATGACGGGCGAACCGTAGCCGGTACTGCGTTTCTAAACTTGTCTCTCGCTGGAATTCTAAGTGTTCGCCTCGTGGCGTATTTCTCTTCGGCGAAGAAGAAATTGTAACACCATTCTTCACCTATGACAGGCTGAGATCTAAATAGAACTGCGGTAAGTCTCGCCAATATTTTCATAGTTATATATTTAAAGTTTTACTAAAGAAAAACTTGTTTAATAGGCCACAGCCAGTGAATTTCTGATAACCTTTGAGTTACCTCATGGTCATTGTGCAATACGTAATTTAAAGGTAATATTTTTAAAACACAGTAATACTATATTAAATTCACGTGTCCGAACTAAGGCACTAAAAGTCAGGGTCATATAAATGCCAAAAGGTATTAATTTAAATAGTAGAAATTATGTAATCAGAAATAACCTATCTCAACCACGTGGCAAACGAAAATTCAGAATATGTACAAATCTTATTAAAAGAGTAACAAGCCATAATTAGCTATCAAAGTTCAATCATGTTAACCCGCATGGGTGAAGTTATTATTATAAAATTTAACTGTACTAAATGTTTTCAAATAGGACCTGTTGGCCATATAACCTTGTCAAGTGTGTCAAGTATTATATTTAGATAGCCCTAAAGCTGTGTTAAGATTATATATGGGTTTTGGGGGTGTGCGAACTTTCTGGGGAGCATTGTTTTGTGTACTCTGGCTAATATAATGTTGTGTAATCAGGGTTCCCCGAGGAAGTCGAGGAAACAGCCCAACAACCTGAACATGTAACACCTAGAACCTCTCTCTTTTCATCTGCCGGGGAGGAATTGCCATGACGAAGCACCAACACCTATAATGTAGGCCACGAGAGTGCCACTTCACCCCCATGGACAAAAATAAGGTGATCTCAACCCATTATGTTCTTTACACGTAGTGATGCACTCAATAAGAGCCAGTGAACCAATTCAATCAGTCAACAATATGACTTTCAAGTTTTAAATATTTTAATTGGATCCCCAATTAACGGGACAGTATAGTGTGTGAACTGGGAGGGAAATCTTTTATAAATTTTATTCATTTGTTTGTATAATTGTGAGCTCAGAGGCTGACATACATCTTTGGCCGCTCAACATTTAAACGTACAATTCCTTCTTATTTTCAGTATAAGGGTTTCATTACTGCTATTAAGTCATTCATTCAATTTGTAATTTCTCTGTTTCAATGTAGTGTTCATTTTATATATATATTTTCTCATTTTTAAATTCAGTTTGGTTTATATAGGGATAGAAATTTCTGGGGTAGTTAAGTAGATTCACAAGTTTAATCCTGCACTGGTGCCTGTTCATGCAGTGTTAAACATGTTGTTGAGACAGGTTGAATTATGCACGGACTGGCAAATGAACATGTCGGTCTCTGGGCCAAAATTACTTTTTAAAAGGGTTGTAAGATTCATGACATATTTCTATTTTCACAACTTAACAATATTTCTATACATATATAAAGTCTATTAATTAATTATGATAACTGGGGTGTTCATTGTTTTCTAAATTTTTATTTCTCCCAGTATAAATGCCCAGTGTGGCCGTATTTTATAATAGTATTAGGCACTTCGCCAAATTTTTGAATTTATTATGTCCTGTGGACTACTGGAGTTGCATATGCATAATCTAATACACATGTAATGTGTTATGCACAAATTAAGAATTGTAATCCTAACATGGATTTCCATGAAATAATTAATAATGTACCTCATGGGGGTAAGAAAAGGGCGTGGCAAGAGATCTGTGTAATAATTGTCCTGTATTGTGGAACATGTGATGTATTGTATTTTTGTGTGTGTATTTTGTGGGGTTTTATATGTATTGTACATTTGGGTGTATTTTTGGGGGAGTTAGATATAGGGCTCTTATAAAAGAAAAGATGAAACATAGGGTTATATATCCATTTAATTTTTGATGACATTAATTTATTCTATCTCAATTAATTTTTGCTGAATATTTCTTCTAAGAAAGTAATTTATTTTAATTAACTTTAATAAAGAGTATGTAGGTTTGTCACTATTTAATTTTAATTAATTTTGTTTGAGAATTAGTTATTCTAATTAATGTTATCAAGAAGTCTATAAAAATTATCTCCATTAAATAAATAATTGCTTATCTAATCCGTCGAGTGACTTACTTGTAATTCCGCTTGACGCGTTTCAGGGCATATGCCCCATCTTCAGAATAATTCCTCTTCACAGAACGTCAGACATTAAGATTAAAATGTAATAAATTAAAATTAAAATCCATGGTTAAAATATTAACTCGTCAAAATATTAAAATATATGAATGCACAGAGAAGCACGCACTATCACAACATGAGTTCACTTCGCGTTATAGCCGGTGTACACCGCCGCGATGTTAATCGCGCACACCGCGATTAACATCGCGGCGGTGTACACCGGCTATAACGCGAAGTGAACTCATGTTGTGATAGTGCGTGCTTCTCTGTGCATTCATATATTTTAATATTTTGACGAGTTAATATTTTAACCATGGATTTTAATTTTAATTTATTACATTTTAATCTTAATGTCTGACGTTCTGTGAAGAGGAATTATTCTGAAGATGGGGCATATGCCCTGAAACGCGTCAAGCGGAATTACAAGTAAGTCACTCGACGGATTAGATAAGCAATTATTTATTTAATACAGTGACTTGGATACTTTAAAAATGAATATTATCTCCATTAAGTTTCAATTGATCATTTTAAAGAGAACATAGAAAATAAATCTTATATTTATTAATAATTTTCAGGAAACATTACTTAAAGAAAATTAATGATTTTAATTTTAATTCATTTTTAAAGAGAAGATAGCAAATAAATTTTATATGTGTTAATAATTTTCAGGTGACATTGTTTAAAGAGTATAAATTATTTTAAGTAACAATTTAAGGGGAAAATAGATTCTGACTGTTATGTTTATTGATTTTGTTATTAATATTGTTTTTAAAAAAAGGAGATAGAATAATAAAAGGGATTTTATTAATTGTTAAAATTATGAGTTTTCATTGCAAGTCCCGTCTCACTGGATCCAGCGCATTTTTGGCTTCTCTAGGCTTTGGTCTAGTTCTAATTAGCTTGTGGCCCCTCTTTTCAAAAAAAAAAAAATAATCTTTTTTTTTACAGTCTAAGTTAAAGAGGGGTTACAACACGACACTGTTTCTAGTGGATTCGAGAGCGCTCGTAAGAGGAAATTATTTAACACGTCATCCAGGAGTGACAGATTATTCCATATATATATATATATATATATATATATATATTATAGGGTTGCTACAGCTAGTCCCGTCTCCCTTCCTTCAACCTGGCTTTCCAGTTCTCCCGATGTTCCCATTGTTCTTCCTCAAGTTGCGTAGATTCATCCACTTCGTCCCTCCAAGATCTTCTTGGTCTTCCCCTTTTTCTCCTTTCTAATGGACTCCATTCCGTCACTTTATTCTGGTATTTCAGAGGCGTATAAATATGAGCATCCAGCGACGGTCGGTTCAGTTTACTTCGGGAGATTACTCAATGCGTTTAAGTGGCGATTTATTCAAATGAGTTTCAAAGTATTGTGGCGAAGCTTAATTGTGTTATAATTGTGGGGGACTCTATTAATCGACATTTCGAGTATTATTGAGTGTGGATAAATTTAATTTGAATTATTGTACGAGTAGAATCTTGTTGAATAACTTGTTGATTACAAACTGTTAATTGTGATAACTGAACCTGGGTATTAGTGACTTAATTGATGTCTTGCATTTTGTGTTCCACTGTACCATGCGACGATTAGTGAGACCGTAGTAACAATATATTTGTCATAAACTTACAATAAGTTTTTAACACATTCTTTTGCTCCTTCGGCTTCTAACCAAACTTACGCCAAACTAGAATTATCCAATCCTTTAATGTACAATCACGTTTTATTGTATTGCCATGAAAATTTCCTATAACTACTCAATATGATTGATATCTAGGAAGTCGCGAGGTCAGTCAACACAATTATTTTGATGTTTGTCAAAACATCATGTGGTAACATGGTATTTTTGGCAAAATGTTAGGTTTTGTTAAAAAAAAAAAAGATTTGCGTTTGGACAAGTTGGCAGAATTTTTCTCGCCGCCACTTTAATATACTTTTTCGAATTCTTCATTCTAACTGTTTCTGTAATCTGCCCTATTCATGAATAGCATAGAACAAAAAAAAATTTCAACACAGTTTTCACAGTGTGGATAACATGCTTTGGAGACAGGATTTCACTTTCTGACTTCGGTTGCGATGCTGTTCACATTAATGTAAACCGCTGATAAATCAGCATGCTGTTTTTTTATTATTAAACTGTTAAAATAATATAATTTACTTTATAAAATAATTAATTACTTTACAGGCAGCAATACTAATTATTATTTGAATAGCGATTCCAATATTAACCGTACAATTTCGACGTAACATCTTTAATAACTGAAGTAAGTACATAATGTTGTTTATAGTTCCAAAGTATGGTACACGTTAATGTAACATAACGTTGTGTCTTAGTGTGCAGAAAAAGTTATATATGACCGGAAGAGTGGGAAGAATTAGTTATTGTGAGGTCGAGAAAGAGGGCGCTTGCAACTGTGAGCATTTCATCCCACGGGAACTCGGACGCAGCGAACTAGCCGAACGTGAATAGAAACACTAAGGGGTTGTTTCAAAATACGAGAGATCATCTGAAAGACTGAACTTTCCCAAGAGAATCGAAAACTGCTATGTCATTTGTAATCCTCTCAGTTAAAACTATATTATCTTATCTGTCTTTACTTTCTTTTAATTAACGTCTAATGTGATATAAGTACGACGAAACGTTTAGCTCAACCTACCAATATTTAATTTTTAAGTATTGACTTAATCATCATTATTGGTATAAGAATTCTTGTCTACTTCTGTGTGAGTGTATGTGTGTGCGCGCGCGCTAATATTACCGTAATCAATTAATTATTATTATAAATAATTAATTATTATGATTATATTAATTAGTACAACTGTTATTAATATCGCTGAAAATAATTAATTATTATGATTATATTAATTAGTACAACTGTTATTAATATCGTTGAAAATATTGCATTATTCTAATAAATATTGTTTCTGGAAAAGAATTTACACTATTTACTTAATAATTCTGTTCATTATTCCAACTCTGGAGTTAAAATAAGTTCATAGGGAAGAAAAGTAATTATTAAATCTGAAAAAAAAACGGTTAAAATGGTTCTTCCAAAGCAGACACATACACACAAACAATTTTATTAAACAACTGCAGTTTCACGTGGTCGCAACTGATCGAATTCGTGGCAATTAGTAGAGACGTTCTTGTTCCAAACTTCCATATTTTGGTTACTACATGTTTTGTTATGCGGTGAACCCACATGTGATATCCTCTTAACTGGGAGCAGAGTGTGCAAAACCGACTCGTTAAAGGGCCAAGCTTTGCGATCTAATGCTTCGACATTTGTGACACGTGAGTGAGGTTGTTAGTAACCAGCAAAACGATTGGCGGCCGAAGACCACAGTTACGATCCCTATGTAGGTCGAGAGAAGCGAGCGCAAAGGTATCACATAATGGGGGTCAGTATGTAGAGTGTAAATATGCACAGAGAAATTTGATTGGTCGGAACAGTATATAAACTTTGGAAACAGCCATAAGAATAACTACTCCAGAGGTGAGCCTTCATCTCTTCACACGCCTTTGATAGAACGAGTCTGTATCTGTAGCTGATAGGAAGATGTTTTCTGTCGCAATTGGCCGGCTCGCAATTGACCAGTTTTTTAAGATTGGGACGCAACTGACCTCGGTCCTGGCTACATTTTAAAAAATTTATCTGATTGTAGAAACTCCAAGAAATTTAGCAAATATAGATGTTATTTGGACTTCTTCTTCTTCTTCTTCTTCTTCTTCTTCTTCTTCTTCTTCTTCTTCTTCTTCTTCTTCTTCTTCTTCTTCTTCTTCTTTTCTACTTCCCGGATTAAGTTATATAAACATGTTCCGGCACCCACCTCGTCCTCGGACGATCCGCATTTCTTCCAATCCTTTCTCCGAGGCTCCTTTGGGTACTATAAGTATATAAAGTTTTACTTGAACAGGTTACTGGCCTGTTGCACAACCCCCTACCAGGAGGACCAGAGACTCTTCTGTCATACCTTAGCCGAAAGGCCCCTGTTTCGGGATGCAGGAGATTCAACCTCACCCTTCTCTTCCTAAGATAAGATTTATTTGAACTTTAATTACTAACGCAAAGGTACACGTTAGTCAGTTTTACGTGTTCTAGGCTATCCAACAGCATTGCTACTACCGTCAGCGGCGTGCCATCACTTCTAGATGATAGTTTCAATGATTGCGGAAAGACACTGCAATCATAGCACTTTATTTAAAATTTCCGATGACAAAAGTAGCTTTCATCTATGGTTATCACGGAACACTAGCCTCCTTAAAATGTTGTAATATCAGTATGCTTGATAAGGACGTTGGTGAGAACACCCTTCGTTCCACAATAAGGTGTAGGTACGAAATTACTAGGGGAAATATAAAACGATTACATTATGTAAATTGTAATCTGCCGTGGTCGATTTCTTAAAGGATGGTCCATATTTTCTTCTAAGCGTTTTGGTCCCCCACCAGAAATCTTCTTAAGTAGCAATAAGTTCGACAAAGGATGGAAATCCTTTGTCGAACATTTTACTACCTAAGAAGGCCTCCGGGGCGGCAAAACATTTAGATGAAAATATGGACCATCCTTTAAGAAATCGACCATGGCCAAACAGCCCGTTAGTTTACAATTTTCATAACGTTGACTTTGGTAGTGATAGCATCCGTAATAAACCGATAACATTAATTTTGTATGCCAGCAATATAATATATATATTCAGCCTTTCGACTGGTTTGTACCCTCCCCGCATATACCCGTGATGCGTGTGGTACTGAGTCTCTCACAGGTATATGGGACCTACAGTTTAACGCCGGATCCGAACGGCATAGTTGGGGAAGGTTTATACTAAGCAGGATACCTCTCGCTGGTTTGCCATTGCCTTGCGAGGGGGAACGGTCGCATCTAAATCAGATGGCCCCCGGCGGGAATTGAACCCGCACCGACAGCGTAGCAGCGCCACACGCTAGCCACTACGCCACGACCGCTCCAATATAATATATATGAGTTCTAAAAACGACACATCAAGTCTTTTTCCTATTCTGTGGCACAAGAGAAAAAGTAATGTACATGAAAGAAATAAAAGGAAACAGTTAAGAATATGATGATCAATCGCTTTGTGGTTTTATATTACACAAAATCTTTTCTTTTTAATCTTGTTATTTGATTATCAGTCTCTGTATCTCTAACTTCGTCGTGCTTATTTGCTAAACTGCTAAATGTCATGTTCTGGACGAGGTCTTTCAGTGTTTCAGTGGTTCAGGACTTGCAAATGGTGGAAACACTGAAAGGCCTCATTTAGAACATGACATTTAGCAGTTTAGCAAATAAGCACGACGAAGTTGGACAAAATCTTTTGTCTCGGTCAAGTGGTAGAAACTCTTGTAAACAAAACTTGAGATGGACAAAAATTACATGTATATTGGATTGTTTCCATATTACTTATTTGACATTGTTTAGTAAGTACTTCTTTATAGCTGAATGCGGTAGATTTACATTGCTTTCAAAACCTGTTTATATGTATCAAAATGTTGTTACACTTAGACAGGCGGGTATTTGAACCAAAAGACAACATAATTTTATATTTCTAGCTCACTCTTCTCTAGTTTCTTATTCATGGAAATCATAGACTTGCATCTGACGTCATGCCAACATATTGTTACGCAATTAAGAAACCCTTTCTAACAGCCGAGAGCGTCCTCCACCCGCCCCCTCATAGTCGAGAAGGTATAGCCTCAGTCAAGGCCGCAACATAGTCTGTTCCAGATTATTCAAGAGCACATTTGAAATACGCATTAGCTGGCACACCTAAATGAGGATGGAAAGTTTATTCTAGAACAGTTGCGCGACCTATATAAACCACAGCAACTGGCTTTGTCAATCAGTTGACCGTGAGCGTTTTCCTTAGCGCGAATCGAGTGTTTGTCGAAGTATTGTGAGAAGTGTTATTGTGTCATAATTAGTGTGGAACTCTATTATTTGATATTATTCATGCGTGTGGACAAATTTTTTAACTGGAATTATTGTACGAGTTGATTACAAATTGTTATTTGTGATTAATTAAAGCTGGTGATTAGTGACTTAATTGGTGTCTGTATTTGTTTCCATTTCCTCTCATACGACAATCAGTGAGGCCGTGGTAAGAATATTTAGTGTTCTCGTTGCGATTAATGTTACTACACAGACGTACAGACGAATGTACTTGGATGAATGAGCGCTAGTGAGACATATTAACTGGTAGGCATTACCTCGTAACCACAAAATAACAGAGTGACAAAAGTCACGATTGACAAACAATCGTTACAATGTATACAGCGCTTTATTGTGCGTCCTGCCTATCCATGCACGGACAGTTTACCGTCAAACGATCGTAAAACACGTGCTTTGTGAATGGCGCTATTGATTTGACAGATGTTTTGACCGAAGTGACTTTTGTGCCTTCCACTGAGCCCAGTATACAATGTAATGATTGGCAGAACAGTATTTCATACAACCTATACTAGTATGTGTAACACAACTCCCTCATTGTTTTAAACGTAGTACGTTAATTTTTTAGTAAATTTTAATATTACATAATTTTTGAATTATTAGAAAATTTACAAAAAATCCTATTATCCTACTAGTAAAATCCCGATTTTTGCAGTAAAATATCAAACACACAATAAGCGCTAAAACAAACAATTCGTGTTAAAATTCCCTTTAATCTGACATCAGTTGGATTTTTACAATTTCTTCAAATTGTCAATTCGATTATTGGGCCTAGGGTCAAAAATTATTTAATTTCCAAATCTCTACAACATATTCACATTTTGGTTAAAATTATCTATAATTTGATATCCCACACGGAATTTACATGTTTATCAAACTTTTGCTCTGCCATCCCATAATTATGAAATTTGGAAAAATTAAATCTACAACTCTACGTTCAGATGTTAGTTAAAATTCCTTTTAATTTCATACTCCGTATGCAGTTTGTGATTTCATTCAAAATTTTCAACCACTTTTTATTCCTCGACGTCTCTAAATTTAAACATTTTCATAAGTGAACACAAATTTCATAACCTGGCTAAAATTTCCTTCAATTTGACGCCCACATGGAGTTTTTCGATTTTTATAAAATTCGTTTTTTTCATAATTTTGCCTCCCCCCCAAATTTTGAGGGAACCAATCTTAAAAACATTTGGGTTGTTTAGAGTAAATGTGTGGACAAGGATGTTTTACGAAAACACGTTCAAAAGTTATCATGAGATATACCCCACACAGACAGAAAAATGCCATTAGGGTCGAGTTAAAACTGAAAACTCGCTTCAGTGGTCTAGGAATAAACATGTCTTTCGATGAACGGTAAACTTGAGAGCCTGTAAACAGACGTACACACGTACATAGATTCCCACGTATCTAGGAACGTTTTAGATAAATACATACACATATGTAGGATAATACATGAGGAGGGTAAATATAACATATTGTTATGACGGTCACACAGATTGTCGTGTTCTACAGAGGAAACAGAATAATTTACACCAGATCAAGTCATTAATTACAAATATAATTACAGTTAGAGTTGAAGAAAGACCTTCAATAATGTCAAAAAAGGTAAATGGCACCTTATTACAGTTGCACACTAAGTAACATAATAATCACTAAACCGCAAGTCACAATAAAAATTACTCCAAAAAGCATTGTAAATTACTCCAGAACTTGGTCGGCCGCTGGCTGCTTATTTACACCTCGTTGAGTTTCGGGAAGAATCTACCACTTTCCGGCCAACGCGTCGCGTAGTTATACACGCCCTGGAGCTCGCTAGAAGCTAGATCAATGTCTGACTTTGACACACATCGCAGACAGAATGCCGCCCCAAGTAGTACTGGTTGCCTATCTATTCGGACGTAAGACTGCCGCACACACACACTATACGTGCCAAGCGTCACGCATGTTCTCTACTGCCTCAGTGTAGCAAACGCAGACACACACGCATCCTCACATTTATCCCCATCATTTACACATTCTGAAGCTTATAAACACAGTCACATAAACAAGCAAACATGAGTGTGTGTGTGTGTGTGTGTGTGTGTGTGCGGGCAAACGAACGTAGCCCATATATTGGGTTTAAGGTTTCAAAGCAAGTAAAGTTACTACAATATTATACTTACTCCAATAAACCTCTACAGTTTTAGTGTTTTCAAAACTTTTAATTAAGAAAATCTGACTTTGTTAGACAGTTGATAACAAAAACTGCTGATGTCAGGAGCAAAATTAACCTGAAGAACAGCGGCATACTAACTGACTGACTAATTAATAAAGTATCAGCAATGACTGTTTTTTCGTAGACTGTTCATACAGTAGTTTGTAACGTAAACTGTAAAACCTGATGTCTGTATTTCTCTGCAGTATTTGTTGCTTAGAATGTCAGATGCGTTGACACTAGTGCTTAGCCTTTTGTACAAACTGATTTTTTATTAATTAATTAATTAATTAAATCGACGGTGTCATTTATATCAATGTTTATTAATGTTAGTATTTATTGACGTCAACGGTAGCATTTACCTTAACTACAAGATTCTCTTCTCGGTCATGGACGTTTCCGGTCCCAGCCCATAAAATGGGTAAAGCCTTGTGTGGGAATGTCTGTCCTGACCGGGTATAGAGAATAACGCTGGGTACACCTTCATCAACTGTGACAGGTAGGCCACGAGAATACCGTCTCTAGTTGCGGAAATAGGAACGATAGCTCCAGATAACATCGCCGGAGCCATGATAAGAGGGGAGGATGTCTGGATCCGCGTGGCACATTACGTACACGGCATCCTTTGAGAGGAAGAAGGGAGACTTTGGTCGTTCAAAATGTAGATGTTAGCCCATTCGGCGCAGGAAAATGGTCTTCTGAAGTAGTGTGATAAACGGTCCCAGACTAGTGCTCGTTCGACGGAAGAGAGATTTTATTTCAGGTAATCCACCTGAGATAAGAGGCCCACACTTCGTGCGTACATACACTTCCCCTCCTCCTAGAACACTAAGATTCTCTTTTGGCTATTGGAGATTGCTAATGTAAATTGCTATTGGAGATATCTAGTACTTTTGATTTCTCCAAAAGTCCTGTACAGGATTCTCGAAAACAATCTTCTTCTCTTCTTCCCCAACAAGGATTAGGCCTTGGACCTGTTCCGGCTTCATACGATACATTCCCATTTTTTCTTGGGTTTCCCTATCATTCTTCTTCCATCTGGCTTGTGTCAACTTCCTGCTTTTGGTAGTCTTCGATCATCCATACGCTCCAGATGGCCCTTCCAATTTCTTCTATGATCTCTATTTTCTCATTTAGAAATGATGTTGTATAATTTCAGCTCTTCTCTAATTTCTTCATTTCCAAATCGAACTTATTTAAAACAACCTTTGATTAATCTTAGAAATTTGATCTCTGCTGTTTGTATCTTTCTCTGTCTCACGTCCATAAAGGAGAATAGGGACAGCCATTACCTTGTAACAATTTAGCTGTGTATCTTTCCTAGTCTTGTTTTTTAGTGTTCTTCTTATGGTGCCGCACATCATTTAGAATGTATATAGTTTACTGTCTATGTTTCAATTGTTCTCATATAATATATATCATACCCTAGGTAGCTAAAGTGAGAAACGTATTCAATTAGTTAGTTGTTAATTATTATTTTGCCTCTTACAAGACTGCTTCCAGGAAATCCATCACCTTAGTTTTGCTTGTGGAAATTATCAAGATATACTGAATCGATGCAAACCATTTTCGGTGGTATCTATAAGCAGCAGGTCATCAGCAAACAGCAACGTTGATGGACAAATGCTCTACCACCTACGAGTGATATCGTCCAAATATATATTAAACAGTGTTGAAGAGAGACTACAGCCCTGTCTTACACCTTGAGTTATACTAAGAACCTTCTGCTCTCTTCCCCTTTGCAGAAGTAACTGTGTGTCCAAATAGAGACTCTTTACTGCTGAAATAAGGTGCTTAGGGTATCCATTTCTGTGTAAAATTTCCCATAACATCTTCCTGTCTACCATGTCAAAAGTCTATTCAAAATCCA
The DNA here is from genome assembly GCA_034769895.1 of Magicicada septendecula. NCBI lineage: Eukaryota > Metazoa > Arthropoda > Insecta > Hemiptera > Cicadidae > Magicicada > Magicicada septendecula. The sequence goes on along the minus strand of CM068374.1, from coordinate 78,449,170 downwards.
CGAACGCAATATATGTCGCAAGGTTGAATTCTCTCCGCTTCTCCAATACTCGTAAGCAATATACAACAAAAACATGGTAGAGACAAATTAGGAAAAATACCAATAATAAGACTTTACTAAATTAAGTAGCTTTACTAAATCCTTATGACTTTATTGCTAATTTGAATTAGGGAATTCTTTGAATACCAGTATTTCCTTTTCTATGTTTTGTAAAAACGTAATTCACCTACAGCAATAAGCGATAAACATGATGGCGTGATTATATTTGATGTAATCTCAAAATATCAAACAAGAAAATAGGTTACGTATTGAAATTTATAAGCGCGCATTGTTATTTCGAATCGTAAATAAATTAGTTATCGATTAGAACAAGGACTTTGTATAAGGAGTTTCTACTTTATTTGAGTTGGGTAAAATTATTTAGATAAGTATTTACATCACAGATCCGATTAGAGGGGATTAAAGGCCTATTTCTACTCAGTTGTTAACATAACAATATTATTGAGAATTATACGTGAATACCCACGCTTTGTTCGTTTTGCATCTCTTCTCTCTCTCTCTCTCTCTCTCTCTCTCTCTCTCTCTCTCTCTCTCTCTCTCTCTCTCTCTCTCACTCTCTCCCTCTCTCTCTCTCTCTCTCCCTCTCACACGTACATACCTATAAAACGTGGAAGTATCACATGAATACGATTTATACGATTACAAGAGAATAACGATCTTTAGTGTAGAACGAAGAAATGCTGTGTTTATATTAACAATTTCAAAATTTTCTTAAACTTCTATTTATTTTAACAAGGATTTTTTATACTAATTTATCTGAATTAAGTTCTCTATAGACTTTATTTAAATTTTTTTCTTTGGTAATTAGCATCTTAAAAAAGTATACCAAAATATATGTGTTTCGACTCTTTTCGATTAATGTTATTACTTTACAGAAATTTTCTAAATAAACTACTAGTGACACAAATCTGCAGCAATTTTTTGTGTATCGCATGTCAAACAGCATAAGACCTACCAATTTTTCCTCTTGAATTGTGTTCCAGAAATTTTCAGTCTTGCGTTATTTTACTGTAGGAACAGAAACAGAGACGAAATTTTCAACAGCCCATAACTCGAGTGCAAAGCATTTCCAGACCTATGTGTATATAACAAATTTGTTAATGTTATCTCTAGAATCCCCTCACAAAATAGTGTCCTTTCCTCCCCTAACACCTTAAAAATAGGCTAAGATAATTGGAGGATATAACGTCAAATAATATTCATAAATTCATACTGTTATTTATCAAAATAAAACATACAATTTTATCATATTATTTATTAAAATGATAAACGAATATTAATTTGAAATACGTAAAACAATTTTTACATACGCAAATAATAATTAACAATGATGAATACATGAAGAATATATCGTCCTCTAAAATTCAACCTTATATCGCACCTTCGTCTTCGTTAAATCGGCGAAAATTTTGCATTGCCAACATACGAAATAAACCAAATTTAAAAAAAAGCTCTTTAAATTTGAGCTTGCTATTCCAGAGTGCAACTGTACTTTAAGTTAGTAAAAAATGAAGAAACTGATTTGGAATTTTTCAAACTATTTATCAAATAAATTGTCTTAGCAAGCAAAAATATTTCAAATAATTGCTTAAATGACTGTCATAATTAAGGTTTCCTTCGCCCTATACTTCCCCAGTAATATATATTTTTTTTAAATAAACAAGAAAATTTCTTGTAATTAATGGTAAAAACTAAGGCATTTATAACGTTATGACGCTTCCACAGATCGCCATGCTGTACAGTAGAAACAGAATAATTGACACCAGACGAAGTCGCTAATTACAATCTTAATGACAATTAAAAATAAACAAGACACTCTTACACAATTTTCCAACTTGAAGATTTACCAAAACACACGTACAAACAATAAATATTATCGGAATTATACAATCTGATTTGGTGTGAAGGCTAAAAGCGCTAATTGGAAAACATTTCCATAGTTGTGTGCAACTGTTTGTGGTTATAACCACTAACACAACTTTATTAATCAATTTAAAGTCATTTTAAAGTAACATTAAGAATTGTAAATAGTGTAAAGTTGTGGAAATTTCAAAATTTTGTGTCACCCAGGTACCAAAAATGAAATCAAGAAATCAACGAAACAATTACTAAATGAAACTTTAATCCAAATCCGAATATTTCAAATTTTAATGTATATTGTGTGCACTACAGTTGATTTATATTACTAAATAAATAAAGAGTAACGATATTTTTCTAATTTCTCGTAGAATTTAAAAAATATTTAATATAGATATTTAATGAGCGAAGGCTGCAGCTCAGAGAGCATCTAGTTCTCTATCATATCGACGTATAAATAAAAATTAAATTTTCAACGCATTTACAGTTTGTCTGTTTCTAGTATAATTCAAAGTGCGCTGCAAATGTACACGCATTAAGCAGTTTCCTTTGTACATCCGTACACACACAATAGCCGTCATTAGGTAACAGAGATCTGAGTTAGCAGTGAGTCTGTAACTACAGCAGCGGTGTATCTGCGCTAAGTCTGTAACATAATTACGTGACTGCGGGCAACTTTATAATATATTTAAGACAATCAACTCGATTCATACAAATGTATCGAATTTTGTATCCGTAATCTATTGACTTCTAACTCCTTAATTAATTCTTCGGTATACCAAACAGGAAAATTTATATTTAAGTTTTTATGAACATTTAGCAAACTCGTCGTCAGACTTAAGGTGTGGGTAATGTGGACCCCCAAGGTGTCATATAGAAAACTACAAATTAAACACACATAAGTGTTTAAAAATGACATTTATTCACAAAATATTATTAGAATTATGATTTTTGCTGACAAGTTGAAATTATAAACTGATGACTGTCAAAAATGAATTACAGTAAGTTCAAGACCGCTGTCCCTTTTAACGACAATAGTCACACCCATACGTATTTTTTTCAGCTCCAGCACAATCATTCTGAGCCCACATATCACAAATCACACATTGGACCCACAATTCCCCTTTTCTGTCATCAGAAAATCTGCCATCGCAGAACAAACAAGATGCGTCTTCTTTATCAGGCTGAGGCTCGCCGATGGGAAGTTCCAAAGAACAATCAGAGCGGTCGGGAGGAAGGTTTACTGATTCATCACTTGAATCGTCACTTGCGGATTTATCCTGTTGAGTCTGTTCTCCTTTTCCTCCTCGTTCAGATTCTTTACCTCCACGTTCATGTCCTTTACCTCGATGTCCACATCCTCGGGTTGTTCCTGGATTTTGTTTTTCATTTGTTTTCTTAATTGAGGCCTCTAAATAAGCTTTGTAGGGTGATCCAGTTACAAGGGTTTCGGGGCATGCTTTTCTACCCCTTGCGGATTTCTTCTTTCTTGAAACAGGCAAACGGTGAATATCTCTGGGTGAAACGGTGAGAGATTGGGATTGATCTTTTGTAGCAGGAGAGAATACTGGTGTTTCATTGGGAAAGGTGTGGTGTGAACATTCAGGGATAGCAGGATCCGAATACACGGGTTCCATAGATTGAGCAGCTGTGGTGGGTTCCTGGTCTGGTGGAGGAGTTTCTTGTCTTTCGGCTTCTTGCTCGGCGGTGAGAAAGTCAGCGTCAGTGAAGATCGTTCGATTGAAGGGCCAGATTCCAGTTACCCTAAAGCCGTTTACTGCATGGTACCAGTTGTACACTGCAGGTAGGCTTTCCCAAAAAGTTCTGCAATGTCATAGGGACCAAGGGGTTTTTCTTGGTGTACCATCCACTGCCGAATGTGTTCACCGTAGTGAGTCTTAAGGGGACCCATGAATGTCCGGTTCAAAGGTTGGAGTTTATGGGTCGAATAAATTAATTAACACTGTCAGTGTCGAATTAATTAACTGTTGCTACTGTTGCAAAACGTATGCGCAGATATCCCACGTTAGTCAACAAAATGAACGCTCGCAATTAATAAAGTTAGAGTTATTGTATTTAATTCATATTTCTGTTGCACATTGCTTTTATTTACAGGCTTTTCTGTGTTAATACTCGACGCAAATGTTGTATATTAATTACCGGCTAGGACGGAGGATTTGTATGTTCGTTACGTTCAATATACACTTTAACAAGAAACAAGATCATTCTGTTAGTTGAGAAGAGAAAGTTTTTAGTTACATGAAATAACTACGAAATAAAAATAAAATAATTGATTTATTGAACAGAATGTTTAAAAAAATGTAAATATTAAATAAGAGACAATATAAATTTAAACATTCCCTTTTGTAAGACGCTGATTACAAAGTTGAAAGACATTACACGTATTACAGATTGCACATAAATAATACTAAATCAACAAATATAAAATATACACATGAACAGAAAATAAATATGTTTCAGCTACTGGGGTATCTAACATAAAATATTTAATTTAAATAATTATTTTAAATATTGAAAATCATATATAAATTGCAATTTAAATATTTATTACACAAATGCAAGAAGTTTACTTGTAATATTTTTATTAAAATAATATTAACATCAGTTCAGTAACTACTAACTATTATGCAACAATTGTTTAGTTAAATTAAAAAAAATATTAAATATGCATAGCAATGAATAACTATTCAAACTTTTGTATTTACACTAATATATTATATGTTTATTAATTTTTTTTATCTATATAACGTCCCTCTTTATTTACTGCCTGTTTTTATAACATAATTGTTCAGTTTTCACATACTTTCAAACGTTGTCTTGGCTAAGTTATCATCGTTTTATGTGTGTGTGTGTGTGTGTGTGTGTTGTTCGCTGGATGATGGCGGTTATAAAGGTTCTGGCCCTTCCACGTAGATAATGATTTATTACAATCAGAGTGGCATAGTCACTCCGCTGTTATTACCAGTCTCTCTGCTTTGCCCAAATTGCCCATGGTATTTATAGTATGGTGTAACCTGACAGGTCTGCATTTGCTGGGCGCCATTCTAGACTTGTCAAACTTTGTAACGTACTGCATAAACCGTCGCTTTTAACAAATCACTTTTACGTCTGTGTTTGCAAATTATTTAACAATAACTGTATTGATGTGAAAACCAGTAGTTGCATATGAATCGTGACTTTTCATTCCTTCAGTACATATAAATTAATTGTTCATAACTTATTATCTAGATAAAAAGTAAGTCTATTTAAGCTATGTAGTGAACATAAAAAAAAGCCCGTGACAGACACAAATATAGGTGTAAAAACCTTATAGTGTAACACTAGGCCGTAGGAAGAAGATGAAAGTTGGTTTCTAACAATAGCATATTCTAGAAAAGACGCCAATTCACACTTCTTAACGTTTGATCAGAGAAAGTCTAAGCAGAAGAGTGTTGTGTTAGTTGAGAAGAGAAAGATTTTAGTTACATGAAATAAAAAGTAAATAATTATTATTTACTTTTGTGAGCGATAGTCTATTGTAATGCATTAATAAACAAGGAATTTCACTTTGGAATTTCGTAATTACCACACTAAATAATGGACAGCTAACGTAAAAGAAAATTAAACTATTTTTATTTAGACACAAAAATTACAAGCTAAAAAAATTAAATTACAAACTATATGTAAACGATAGCAAACGTATTAGATTATTAAAATCATTGTTTCCAACCGCTTTTTTTAAGTGATAAAATTTCCTGACTTGGAGAAAAATTCTTCCCTCCGGACACTGTCCTGTTACATAAAAAAAACATATTTAGTGAAACGCCGGATATGTCCGGCCCATGTACGGGATGACAACTGTATTAACCTATTGCTTTAATCTGTTAGTTAGAGTGGCAGAGTATAAGTTTGGTTTTCGCAGCTAAGATGACATTTTTAGATGAAAACTGGGTTCCTCTACATTATACTGTTACTTCCAGCATTGATAACACAGCTGACCTAATCCGTTCCGTGTAGGTGCAGACAAAGCAATCAGTTAACCAAGCTCTCATAGTATTAAGTTGTGATATTTTTTGTATTACGGCGTCGGCAGTGTCTTGCTTTATCATAACAAATTGTTTTCCTTTTAACTGATTCGTTTACGGATGCCACACCTCCACTATTACTATTCAATCGATACTTCATTAGTTCTACTTCAGGTTTTCGTTCTTCAGTAGAGATCCTGTACAACATTTTCTGCCCCTTTTTTCTTTCCTAGTGCTTGCCATATACGTTTCTAGATCTACTTCCACCCTTTCCTGTACTAGTTTTATAACCTGCAATTAATTGGAGCATGTTGTCGAAGTATCAATAGTAATTCTACTGGGAACCGTCTAAACTATTCTTTTCTATAAAAAAAAAAAACAACGTATTCGGTAAAACCCGGCACATGTCCGGCACATGTGTTATCCGTGATCTCTATTTAACTGCACGTTTTTCTTCAATAGGTCTTATTCCATTTTACATTCTCTGTTCATTTCCTTCTTTCTTTCATTATCCTCTTAGAATAGGTTAAAAAAGCCTTTCAATAAGTAACTTTGATCTATTTCATGTGACACCATGGAACTTGACATCCACTGTCATCATTATTCACACGCAACTTATATACAGTGGGAGTTAAAAATTTCCATGGCCTATCAAACTTTTTAATCACACATCGAACTCTCACTTTCTCTACAGAAGGCGTAGAACTGTTGTGTCACACAGCAACAAAATATGAGACAAACAACTCAGTATCAGTAAAAGTAAAAGGAATATTAGTAAATACAATGTGATAATTCTGTAATAAGCGGCAAATTCTGCTTTCACTAATATAAAAACCATTTCAAGATCTGTGCAGCGGAAGTAATCCACAAATAAGAAAGTGTACAATCTGCAGTAATAAAAAAGGTTTTAAAACATAAATTAAGTAAAAGACAATATTTTATACTATCTTAATATAAATTTGAATAATATATGAAACAATCACAAAATAATCCAAGTTTTTCATGCATAATTTTATGGTCAGTTTAGACATGCACAGTCAGAGTTACGAAAACTATGACTTGATTGGGACCCTATCTGCTGTAGCCTATACATGCAATATTTTCTCTAAATTAAGCTTGAATGCATGAATTTATGTTGATAATGTTTTCATCGTAACATAAAAACGAATGCGGCAAGATTCAGAGTGCTGAATTGCAGTTTCTTCGAAGTACTTTAAATTATAAATTGCAAGATAGAATAAGAAATGAGGATATCAGAGCAGAACTAAAAGTAAAGGATATAAATGAAATTATTTCAACTTACAGAAGACAACATGGTGGGATCGTCTGCAAAGGACGACAGAGGATCGATTGCCGAAAGCGGCACTGAACTATAAAGCCATCGTAGAAGAGACGTGGGTCGTCCGAGGATGAGACGGGTGCCGGAACAGGATTAAGTAATTTAATCCTTAAAGAGAAGAAGGAAAAGAATATTTGTGTATCGTTATTTTTGATGCTAAATAACATTGTTATGGTTAAGAAATTTTTTGGTTATGTATTGTATTCACATAATAGATATTAAAGAGAAGCTAAATTACTGCTTCGTTGAAACGACTTGGACACGGTCGAGTATGTATCAAGTCAGTATTTGTTCAATATTTCATATTTATTAAAGATACCTTATTGAAATCCCAGTTTTAAAGCTAAATTATCGTTTAAAAATGTATTAAAAATCTAGCAAACAAATGTAATTTTGTGCTTGATAGACAGACACACAGCAGGACGTTTTATGGTAATCTCACTGTGACAATGTCAAAACTCAAGACGCTCACAACTTATTGTTATAGTTACAATCTGTAACGTATTTTAGGAAGCTTAGTAAACTTTGCAAACATAATAAAGTTATTAATACCTACTTTTGTCCTTTACACATTCGCCTAACTTTGTATCTTTGTAACTGTATCTTATCTCTTTGTTAGTTAATACAGCAATATGCTATATGTATTCCAAATTTCAAGTAATTATTTCAGTCTGACTGCATCAATTAAAACTAACAACTTTGTCTCATCTTTTTATAACATATTTATGCATTATTATTGATATAAAATACTACCCGGTTTGACATATTATAGCAAACAACTGTGGTTTTCAAAATATTCAAGCAGGCATAATTGATGTGGTAGTTTCTATTCTACGAAATTCTGTACAAGTCTCAATTATTAAACAAAAAAAAAATTGAATAATATTAAATATTATTTATGTTATTACCAGCAAAGAAATTATTATTTATTTTATATTTAATTGTGTTTCTTTTTTGGTCCTAATTGATTTTGCTCTACCATGGCATGACAAATACATTTTCAACTTCAAAAATGTAAAAGAAAACCTATTTACTTATAATATATTGTGTATTAACCATTTATATTTTTATTTACTCTACTTTTAAAATCTGTAAATACGAGAATTTATTTATTATTTTATAAAACTAAATATATAGTTTTCACAAGAAAGATGTAGTGGATTGTGCGAGAACTTATATAGTCTGTCAGAATTACACGTTTCTATTCCTTAGATTATTTCAAAAGTTGTCTTCTTTCTAAGGTTCTTTTTATTTATTTATTTTATATTAAAGTATACGCTGTTATATACCAACATGTGACTTAACAAATTACACGCCAGGAGAAAAGGTAAACCTTTACTTAGCACTCACGAAATACAAACGTACGTAATTTGAAATATTATAGGCAAATGCTGTGTTTGAAGTTAACATGCCTTTTTCTCCAAATTTCAACATGTACAAGTAAAGTATAAAATTATACATGATTTTAACGACAACCTGAAAACAGTATTCAGTTTTGGAATTTTCTAAATTTTGGGGCACCTGGACCAAAAGTGTACGAAAACTTTGAAAAATCACAAAACTCTATGTGCAATGCTACCAAGTGGAAGGCAATTTTAACCACAGTCTGACTATAGTGTTTAAGTTTTAAAATGTTTTATTTTAGGACACAAAATGTACTAAAATGCATAAAAAATTGTGAAACTTTATGCTGAACAGCAGAATAAAGGAAATCATGTTTACCCAAATCCAAATGTAGTGTTTGCTTTGAAAATGTTTATGTTTACAAGCTCCACGTACTAAAAATGAAAGTCAAAATTTTTAAGAAATTCTAAAAGTCTGAGCGAACATGGCAGCTCAGGAGCTTACTAGTTTTAAGGAAACATTGAACACGATACAAAATTTATTAGGAAAAAATTTTAAAACTTCATCCCAAACATCCGAATAAAGGAAATCATGTTAACGCGAATCCGAATGTAGAGTATGCTTTCAACATGTTTACCTTTAGGGATACCACGAGCTAAAAATGGAAACCAACATTTTGCAAAACTTGTAAAAGTCTAAGCGAGTTTTGCAGCTCATGGATCTTACTAGTTATAAGAAAACATTGAACAGGATACAGAACTTTTGTCACTGTCTGATTTAGTGTTACTGCAAATGAAACATTTAGGCTAATGACCGTTTAACACCATAAATTAATTGGCGGGAACAATCTTAAACGGTCATTAGATTTGTTTAATTGTAAACAGAGAATGGTGACGGCGCGGCGGTATACGTGGAAAATGTACGGACAGCGTTACGTGACGTAAGTCACTGTTAAATGTGTCGCCTCGGCTGAACATGTATTGTATTGTGTCGATACTTTATTCTGTTCACTGACAAATACGTTTGTAGTGCATTCTGTATGTGAAATCTGAATACGGTTTTCTTGTTGTGACAGATATTTTCGAGAGAACAAAACATATTTTGTGCACTTCGACCAGGTCAATTGAGAGAAGTGATTTATAGCATTACACTTCAAACAACATCAATATGTGAAGTCGTGTTTGTGAAACACTGACTCGTGCAGTCACAAACACAAACTCAGGCCATGAGCACATTCACAACACACAGTATTTCTCTCTCTCTCTCTCTCCTCCTCCATCTCTCCCCTCTCTCTCTCTCTCTCTCTCTCTCTCTCTCTCTCTCTCTCTCTCTCTCTCCTTCATCATCTCAGTCCCTCTTTTTCCTTTCTACGTCTCACTCTCTCACTATTTATGCTTTTTAATCTCCCTTCTTCCTATTCTCTCATATCTTCTTCTTCCTTTCCTTTGTCTTTTCTCTCTGTGTTCATCTTTTTATTTGAATCAGCAGTCTCTGTAATTCCAAATGTGTCGTGTTTACTTGGTGAACTGCTACTTGATCATGTTCCAGACTAGGCCTTTCAGTGTTTCCACCAGTTCAATTCCTAAACCACGACCTACCCGTGGTTTTCTCTCTCTTCTAGAAGTAAAAATATAACACAAAATCGTCATCATCATCATCATTCTTAACAAGAATTACACCAAAAACGGTTTGTTCCTTTCCCGAGCAGATAAACTACAGCTGGCCACTCCAACGCTTCTTTGGACATCCCAAACCACTCCGCCCATTCGGCTTATAATAGTTGTTTGGAACGTGCAGTAGTCACGGATTCGGTTAAGCTGTCAGAACAATTTTAGTCGATATTAAGTAGGCCTAATCGTATCGAGCATACTCATCATACTCTGTTCCTGCTTAGGCCTATATCTCCATTTCTTCTACGATTCTGGTATAGTGCCATGTACCAGTTACTGCAGCCCGATAAAGATTAAATTAAGATTCTTATCTCCGTAGATTCGGACCGTACGTGAGACCGAAAGTCTGGCATTTCAAGAAATGTTAAAATACTGGACCACGGTCTAATAGGCCGCTAAACATGTCTCACATCTTAACCGATAATGGGCAATCCTATCCAGTATAATCATAATATTCAGTTCCTCCCATATATCTGCGTTCCTTCTACGATCTTGGAGAATACATTCTGCCACGAGGCTGAAAAATCTCATTTCGGCCACTTGAATACGGCTAGCCTGGGATTTCATTAAAGTTCAATTCTCAGACCTGTAAAAAATGTGAGGGCTCCATCACGTTGTAGAACGGTAGGCGTGTTTCTGTACTCGTCGATTTTTACAACTCTCTTTATGGTCCCGCGCACTGGTAGAACTTACGTTTACATATAACACTTATTTGGCTATAACACAAACTTTACATATAAATCCTTATTTCAGAACTACGAGCCCGTAACTATAAATATTTATAAATTCTCAACATTTTCGAGTTTATTGTAAAATTGCTCCTTTGAGGAATAAACACTTCCCAGTCCTACTGATTTATCAAGTAGTGCTTGACAACATGTAATTTTTATCATCTCTATTATTTTCTTATGGATAATAAAACGCGCAAAATTGATAAGTCCGATATAAAACACTTGTTAAAGAAGAAATAAACATACCACTGAGGCATAGCCTAATCAATATAGTTTGGGCGAACTTAGAAAAAAACATGAAGTTAAAAAAACTCTTCTAAAATTCAAAACATAAGGCAGCTATCAGAGAATTATTCTATAATCAATTCGCTCATGGTCTGTATTGCAAATCGCCGAGGGAGTTGTGTGATACACGGATAATCCTTCAACTCCTTCAACATTTCCTGTTTACGATGTGTAGCAGTTAGGCCTTCTAATCGAGTCTGCATTTCTGCTACTAGTCTACACAATTTGGAGTGTGCGTGCTCGAGCGAGGCAACCAATGTTTGCAAGGCTTTGTGAGCTAATCTCTGCATAACTCGTTCATAATCCTACGTAATATCACAGCTTATGGTCGTAGTTACACAGTACTTCACCTTATCATTGTCAAATGTGGTCAAACGTTTCATTCTACTAACTTCACTTAAACTTATATTACTACACAATGTTTTTAATTCTTAATCATTTCTTTTAGTTATCACCATCATCATCATCATCATCATCATCATCATCATTACTATTATTATTATTATTATTATTATTACTTATATTGCTACTACCTTTGAGTAGAGGTAAACCCTCTACTCAGATTGCTTTTATGGTCACATTTATTCGCTTGACGTTTCGATACCTATAATCTTGGATACTCCATAGAAGCTGTGAGTGGCACTTGAAAGACCGTCATGAAAGACCTAACAACTTACTTAAGGGGCTTGAGATCTCAACGGTTGCTGACATTATAGGCATCTCATATGAGCGTGGATGTTGTGCTAGGTATGTAACGCACTTAAAGTTCTTGAAATTCTCGGACATCCACTGTGGGGATTATCTTTAGTGTTCGTACAATCACGTTTAAACTCGAATACCCACTTTCAAACCATTGTTTTTCAAAGTGCAGCATCTCCTATCACATTTACCTTATATCCTCAATTTTCATTGGCGCTAGACCTTTTTTTTAACAATCACAGCACGGTGTTTGACTTTGGCCATTTTTCAAAGCGCCCATGAGAAGTAAACTTATGTATCTGTTTTCGAAACCAGATTACTCAATTATTCTCGACGGGTTACCTGAAAAATGGTAGCTTCTTCTCGAACCTCGGGTGTATATTATGCATGTATGTATATATGTATCAATGATAATGTGTCCGCCGAACAAACAAATGAATCTCTAGGCCTACCCAAAGAATTTACAAAACATCTTACAGTGCACAAGAGCCAAGACCAAACTATCACAACTACTAAATATTTTACCTCGCCATATATAAAAACACTGTCGGAGAAAATCTCTAAAATACTTACGAGGGCTAAAAAAACACGAACATAGCGTACAGAAATGTCAATACAATAAATAAACTTTTCACGAATACCAAAGAACAGATGAAATACAAGTAATATCCAATGTCGTTTATGAAATTCTATGCCAAGAAAACTGCTGTCAAAAATATTATGGCTGCTCGGAACAGTACTTAAAAAGAAGAATGCATAAACAAAAATACAGGCGTGATAAAATAGAAACTAATAAACATGATTCAACAGCCCTAACACAACACACTCGCGTACATGGCCACACCTTCCAGTTTGACAAAGTAAAAATAATACATACAGAAACTGATCATTTCAAACGGCAGTTTCTTGAAATGATAACTATCGAAAAAAAAATAAGCAAAATTCCGTAAAAAAAAACCAACGTGCAGAGCCTCAGTAAGTGTTATTCAAACCTTATACCTTATCCCAGAAAACAAACATAAAATAGAAATCTGACAAGGCAACAACGCCATCAACCCCCTCCCAAACTGGTACCCGACATTCCTGACAATTCTTTACTTTGTGCGTCCACTCCTTCTCCAGTCACGTAATAGATTCACATATTGTCAGTATGCAGTATACAAAGTTACAAAGTGGAATAAATTGTAATTAATATTTATCATAATGTATTTGTATCGTCGTGTAGTGTATAATGTTATGTAATGTGTGTATCTGTGACTCAACACAACATATGTAAGTACTTACTCTATACAACACAACACCACTGTTAATATCATACAGCTTATATACGTACTACAATTACAACTAACATTACAATTATACTACTTTATGTTGTAGGCATGAATATGAGATAAAATAAATCTCGAAACGTCGCATAAAGTCCATTTATTACGACCGAAACTCACCATTGTTACGGCATTACAGAACAATCTATGTGTTCCTCGAACGATCCAGTGGAATCCGGCTGTAATACTGTGTGCGTACGTGATTCTCAACGTGCGTTGCGAGATTGTTCCGGACTCACCGGTTCGCGCCTGATGTCTGCAAGCCCGCAACCAATTATGTTCTGGTGTCTTCTAAAAGCATTCTTGACGCGCAGTATGGAATATTCTGGTATTTCGGCGGGGTATAAATAGAAGTACACAGCGACGCTGAGTCAGCTTGAGTTGGGAGTTATTGTCGGGCGATTACTCGGTGCGTTCAAGTGGTTATTAGTGCGGTTGTGGCGAAGTGTTACGTGTTTTATAATAAATTGCGCGGGACAATTGTAATACAATTGTGTTTTATATTAGTAGACATTTTTATTGCGTGTGAACTGTTTTTATTTTATTTATTGTAAGAGACCATTTTGTTGATTACAAACTGTTTAATTGTGATAATTAAAGCTGGTGATTAGTGACGTAATTGGTGTCTTGTATTTTGTTTTCCACTGTACCATACGACGATCAGTTAGACCGTCGTAACAATATCATCCACAGACCATAATTAATACGGTCGATAACTAATATTCTTATTATATATAAATTACTTACAAGATTATTTTAAAAAGTAAGTTTGTACGTAATTTTATAAGTATACTTTTGAAAATGTCAAAATTATGAAATGTAATATGCAAACCCTGCCTGCTTGATTACTCAGATAGTTCAAAGTGATAAAAAACCAATTATTGTAGGGTTACCTCGACAAATTGTTAGTAAGTACAGTGATACAGTGAGGTGTAGGCGTATGAAGGACAACAAAAGGACAAAATAAACGGGTAAGAAACTTAAACGCACTTTTTTCTTTAAATGAATGTTCTCGTTAATAAACATAGCCTATAGAAACTCATTACTCAGAGTAGTTATTTTTAATTTGTCAGTTATTATTTAATTACATTTTCAGTTTTTATTACACACAATTAAATTAAGTTGATGACTCAAAAGGAAAAGAAGGCAGTGCACTTTAAAAATAATACATATTCATATGGTCGTTATAAATAGCCTAAGCATTCGTCGTTTTATAACGCATGCGGTTTTAATAATATGGCTTGCAATAAATTGGCTATAATCGACATTATTACAAACCGTGACACGTCACTATGAACCGCGATGGACGCTAATATTAGATGCCTATTGGTTTTCCCTTTATCAATTTATGTGCATCGCTCGGTGCCATCAGACTATAATTTCCGATATGACCCACATGGCAATCAGGTCTATTCCCACAGGCGTTGTAATGCTTCTATAAATAATTACCACACTTTGACGCCTATGATGCGTTGTTTTGCGTAATTGTAACGTATTTAGAAAAAATTTTTTTCCGAAATGAAAACTACTATACAGCATACATGCCTGTTCCTAATATTACACTGACACCACAGTGAGTTTTAAGATGTTGTAACATACGAGAGACAATTGAAAAGTTCGGGAAGCGACATCTACTGGCAGAAATGAAATACGTGTAATATGTATGGTAGGATTACTATTTTACGTAAACGCCTGTCAATTTCCAAATCTGTTAGTCAGTTTGTTCATTGTTTACCAGCTGTTTGAAATTTAAGTGTCATGTGATTGTTCAAAAATTGTCTACCTCCATTAGACATTCACAGAGAAATGGTAAAGTTGTTAGAAGATGCTGCGCCTTCAAAAATAATGTTTTGTAAGTGGGCACGTGACTTACGTGGTTGTCCGAGCATCAAAGATGATACTCGCAATGGAGGCATAAAAAAGTGCACATACTCCGGATATATCGTTAAAAAAACAGGCAATCTGATTTGCAAGCAATTCAAATCAAATTCAAGTGCACACTAAGTAAAATATCTCTGGGTCGCGTACTGTTAAAGCTTTATAAAACAAACTCAATATGAAAATGACTATTGTAATTTTCGTAAGACTGCAGCTTAGAAAGACAATGAGAGAAACAGTAAGATCTAAAAATTATAAATTTAATACAATCAGTGAAACTCCTTTAAGAAGAATTTTAAATTTTAACTAGATATAAGAAATTTATTTACAAGAAAGAAACGTCCCTCTCAAGGGAAACGAAGAAGACAAAAAACGTTGTTTAAGTATTCTTCAGAAAGGGATTAGATTTTAAGTATGTAACGGGTCATTACTTATTGGTGTCACCGTTGCTGGTTGCTGAAAATTTCATGCGGAAGCGTGCTCTATGGACGAAAACTCTGCTGGCTTGTGCAATTTTCTCTGACCTGAATCTCAATATTTTGTTGCTTACACGTACACGTGTCGTATTTAGTGAATTAAGTTTTGTCCTTTTAATATAACGTGAATTTACGTCTTGAATAATAAATATTGGAAAGCTGATAAAATAAACAGTATTGCATTGTTGAGTACCAACGTGATTCTTACGTGATTCTGGAAAAGGACAGTTCCGGACGTTTACAGATCATTCTACGCGGCAGAATTACGTAATGCTCTGGACTGATGTAGATTACGCGAGATGCCGACGCTCCTTTGAAACTCGGCTACACTATCAACATCCAGGCTCGCTATCCGTGTACAATGGGAGGTAACGGAGGTATATACCGGGCCACTTTCAGTTTAGACGTAGCGATATTCAAACGCGAAGCAAAGTATTTGTTGCAGTTCAGTGAAAAGTTATGAGTGTGTTAATTAGTACGAAACTGTAATAAGGTGACGTTTATCGATGAGCAATTTTAACTTGAATTATTGTGAACGAGTGCTTTGTTGATTTCTAACTGCTGCTTGTGTCTAATTTAAGTATATAATAAGTAACTTCATTGGTGTCCGTTTTTCTGTTTCCGCTATACTCACGACAATACGGTAAGACCGTCGTAACAGTATCCTTCCGTATGAGCAACAGGTTTGAAATAAGTTTGAACTATTGTTACGGGGAAGCTCTGTAACGACCTTCATTATGAATAACGTGCTGTTAAGTCATTTATCAATTCGTCTAATCAAACAACCAAAATGTTACAAAGGTTTTGTAAAATATATAAAAAACACTTGGTAAGTTTCACAAATTTTTTAATTAACTCTGACGGCTGTTTCGACTAACTAAGCCATTGTCAAAGAGGCGAATGAATGAAAATTATTAAACACAGGATGTGATGGAGTGTAGGTGGTGAATATCTGTTTAGGTCGTATCTGGAACATCTGTGTTGTGATGGCGAGGGGGGTGCAAGAGACAAGGGAAGGTCAGGTGTCTTTAAAAACTAAATACAATCATGAGTGCAAAATATAAAATTAACTAAACTATATATAATCTGAATGTAAAATATAAAATTAACTGAACTAAATATAAACTGAATGCAAAATTTAAAATAATGATGAATATTCAAAATAATATAAAATAAACTAAACTAAATACCAGATTTTAATAAAGGGGATACACAAAATTGAGTCTGTTCATTGGTTAAATTTTTGTTATCTTTTTTGTTGCTTTTTTAATTTCTAAAATTTCTAACAAATACATTTTTTTACCTTTTTGTATGTTGTGGAGTAATGTTATGTTTTTTGTGTCTATGAAGTGATTGTCTTGTAAGCAATGATCTGCAAAACCTGTATTAGATGTATTGGTTAAAATCGCCTTCTTATGTTTAGAAATGCGATGTTTCAGAGCACGGCCACATTGTCCGATATAAATAGCATCGCATTCTGCACAGCGTATTTCATTAACTCCATTTTTCTCCAGTGTGTTAGATTTTTCTTTATTATTGACTAGTAGTGAAAAAAGATTACGTTTGTTTACTGATTACTGGTTATGACCATGGTTTTTAACCTATTATCTGTTATACACGGAATGTAATTTGTTAAGTGAAATTTTTTGTTATACACAATTATATCAATTATTTTTACCATAAATTGTTAACAGTGTGCTATAATTTCAACAATTAAACTTGTTAATTGGTCATTTCTTTTATTTGTTGTACATTGTGCGTTGTTTAGAGGTACATGATTCGCCAAAGAACTGATGCTGACCCAAAAGCGGTCGACGAGTTTCTGTAATTCCATCGGGAATTTATAGCAATGAAAATGACGACAGCGCATAGTGGATTCTGTATTGTTGTAAGAATTACCGCATTGCTGGTGTAAGTAAAAAAGTCAACAAATGCTCATGCTCTGCTATTTAACAGCAATCCTACTGTTTACAGTTTTCGTTAACAGCATTGAATAGAGATCCGTTCCTTATGTCAGTATAAATAAAGTTGGTAAAGAAAGTTTAAAAAACGACAAGATTTTAATTAACAGAACATTTAAAAAGTTGATTAAAATAAGTTTTAAGCGAGCTGAAAAATGCATATGAAATATTTTGAACAGTGGTCAATTCTTTCAGATCAGCGGATTTGCAAAAGGTGTTTAAAATCTTTGTTTAATGAAAGCTTTTCCCTAAAGTTAGATTCTCTTTCCTTCTACTAAATATTTGTTGCTTTTATTAATTATACTCATATTTCTTGAGTACAATCACTGTTTTAATTATTGAATTCCTCAGTTACTCTTTACTATCTTAGCTTTGTTTTTTTTTTCTTTACGTCTATTATGACTAACATCTTATGCTTTCATTTATAACTACTTAAAAATTCTAGAAATCCCATCCATAAAAGTATTTATCCATTTTGAGGCCTGGGAGGCCAAGTAGTTGGCACTTAATGGGTAAACGACACGTCCCTTTTATGTTAAATAATTTTCCAGTGGAAATACGTGTGTTGAATGTTTCAAAACCATACAGCCTATGGTACCATATACTGTAGATAGTACCGGGGGGGTTGATAGTGGGCATATTTACAAAAACACACAAGAATGTATATTTTGAAAAAAGTCAAGAAATCTAAAAAAACTTCTTATTAATTATGGGTAAACAGAGCTAAAATAATAACTATTTAATTTGTGTGTGCGATAACTTCCACATCTCCTCTTTTTGCCATCCTAACCCTTTTGAAGATTTCTGTCTAACAGTGAAGCAGAAAGACTTAATTCTGACGTGAATAGAGTGCACAGAACAGTCCGAACACCTTTGGGTATGCCTGCCTAACTGGGACGTATTTCAGGAGGAACGTCAATATACCGTATAAGAAACGGAGAAGACTGCACGCATATAAAACAAACAACAGATAACATAAATTTGCACACACACACACACACACACACACACACACACACACACACTTTTAAAATGAATAGATGTCTCACTCCACTGTCTTCATAACATTCATCCTAAGGCATTAATATTCTGACTGAAACAGTCAGCGTCTTATCTGTCACAAACTGTGATGCATCTCGCTTACAGAATCAACAACATTGTTATATTTAAATAAACGTGTAGCTATAAAGTCAGATACGTACTTAAATTTTAATCCTTCAGTTAAGATCATACTTCATATTGCATCATCCCACACCAGATCGGTGACATTTGCTGGACAGAAACCGTTTCTGTCACAGAAGGCACCGCTCACGTACATTCCAGGCACAGAGATATAGGAAGCACAAGCAGGAAGTAACGATTAAAGTCGGAGTTTGTACGCGTAAATTTGTCTCTCGTCGAAAGAGACAGTGTTGGTTAATCGTACTCATGGGAGGGGCACTGGTGATGAAAACCGATATAATATTGCCGCACGGGGAACCCCTACGTTACCCCATCCCTGCTACTGGGTATGTTTATAAATCTTCAGTGAATTCAGAACCTGATGGTTTGGTGTCGCCATGTGGGGGAGGAGAACTGTGTGATAAATATATTGTTACAGTGAAAACAATAATAACTATAAGTAGGCCTACAGTTAACGAAATAAACAAAGATATTTATATGCAACAATCCTTTATACTAATTATTTTCAAATACGCAGCAATGTAACAAACAATAAATGTAACTTCTTAGCAGTGTCGCACTAGGTAATACTCAATAAATACTTGACTCTAAAGCGCCAAGTCACAACACCTCCGATAAGACAGCCTAATATCACACGTAAAAAAACTGTAATTCGCCGGCTGGCTCCTTTTAGATTTTTTGTTTATGTTATTATTATGTTTTGAACAATTACATTTAAACATTTTTAATTTTATTATATTGTATATTTGATGGTGCTACTTAATACTATTGAAACATTGTAATATTAACAAAATAATAAAAAATACATCTTGTACAAAAAGTTGTGTTATTAATAATACCATAAAAAATATATATACAAACAAAATTGAGTAAATATGAATGTAATTTATATATATTACACCTCCGAGGTTCGAGAAGATTCTACCATTTTCCGGATATCCCGTCGAGAATAGTTGAGTCATCTAGTTTCAAAAAGAGTTACATCAATTTTTTCACATTCACATTTTTTGAAGTTCCCTATAGTTTCTTACCTTTACATGTTCCTGCCAACTTTACTCGTTTCAAAAATCGATATACCCTGTCCGAAATTGGAGTAGAAATTTTTGGTTAGTTGCAAAACCTGAAACAACCATTACCTCTAACAGAGATATTTCCTAACAGGTGCCTGCTACAATTATTGGTCATTATTATTATTATTATTATTGGTATTATTGGGTAGTTAAAGACATGCAGGAACACTCTACAACAGTGGTTCCCAAAGTATCCGCGACAATGTTTCAAGGGGTCTGCAGGCACTTTTAAGAAAAACTAAGTTATACCGTAATATTCTCAGATTTTTTATGCTCTAAAATATAAATATAAATTTTAGAATCTTAAAACAATTAGTAGAAGATTCCAGTATTTTTTTGGTTCAATTTAATTGTAATTGTAAAAGTCTTTTCAAACTAATGGCTGTAATAATGTCTTTAAATCATGTCGTTTGGCAGATCTGTTTGTCAGCCGAAATGACTAGACCTCTCTTTTACCCTACAAGATAAAGATTCATTGGCAGAGTTTTCAACTTACAGTTCATTAAAATGACAGTTTTCGCAATTACAGCTAGCTGACTTCTGGTCATATGTAATGACTGACCATCCTGAACTCGCAAAAAGCTTTGTAGTGTTTACCTGTGTCTCTTCTACGTATTTGTGTGAAACCGCAGTCTCCCTGCTCATGTACTTAAAGTTAAAGTTGAGATAAATTTGATGTCGAGAGTTACTTAATATTGAAATTATCAGACAATAAACCCAATATTGCAGAGCTAATTATTCAAAAGCAGCTCCATTGTTTACACTAAACTATGTTTGATATCATTAATATTATAATTTTGCAAATTAGGAGAATTTCAATTTTATTACATTTACAATTAAAATGTAAGAGTTTCTATCATATATATATATATATATATATATATATATATATATATATATATATACTGTTTACTTTATTTCAGAACTCAGACGGGGTCCGTGAATTTTTAAATTTTTTGGGAGGGGGTCCGCGGACTGAAAAGTTTGGGAACCACTTCTCTACAACCTATGTCATTCCTGACATTGTACACATCTGGCAGACTGATTGCCGGCGAGTAGCGCAGGTTGCCTGTCTCTGGGGCATAAGTATCTGAACTGTGCGCAATCAAATCTGTACCAAGAATGAACCAAAGTCATTGTTGCAAAATATTTGCCATTTGAGTTAGATGTTTTGTCAACAGGCTGGGTTTTAGATAACAAAATACAATAGACAAAAATAAAATTATCAAAAATTATTATAACCTGTCTTCATTCGCTATCTTTAAATTTAGATACGTATCTTTACATCAGACAGGAATTCGTACAATCAGAACTACGCAAGAATTTTGTTTCATCCCCTCTATGAATATAGATGATATCACTAGAGAATGGTAAAAACTAAGAATGTACTCGGGTATAGAGCGCACCCCGAAATAAAATGTTCTTTGCGATCGGGCAAGTTATATTGGACGACGCTGAGGAAAAGTTACAGTTACTTGTCTGTAAACTTTATTAGCTAAGTTGCCTTTAAAATATGAAAATACCTTTGTCAAAAACTAAAACCATTGCATTTCCTTTTAACTACGTATCTCATAAGAAAAAAAGTTGTCATCAATAATGCTATTTTAGAACAAGTCTCACATTTTGAGTACTTAAGCTGCGACATTTCTTTCGAAGAACACAGAGAGGTCGCCAACAAAATACATATATTTCAAAGCATATGTGATACAGTTTAGGAACTTTTAACAAAAACAAGTTGTAAGACATGTAGCTAAAAGTTTATATAGTGATGACAGTTTTTACGCTACTGTATAGTTGAGAATGTTAGATGCCTAGGAAAAAAAGATCTTCAAAGCAAGCTTTTAATTATTGCCCGATAGTTAAAAGACGCATGAGAACACCGATGCTTAGACGACGAAATCGGAACAGGCAGAATTGCCTAACCCTGGAAGAGCAGAAGAAGATAACAATATATTAAAGGTATAATCTTCGTAATTCTCAATGAATACATTGTAACGTCTGAACTATGTATTTATTTATTTTATTATTTGTTTATTTATCTATGTCTCGGAAAAAATGTTACGTTTCATTAACGATTTTAGGTAACATTAAAAACTCAAGCCGCCTTTTGTTCCTCTCCATATAATAAAGAAACGTAGCATGTAGGTTCCTTGAAATACATAAAAAAAATGACTACTTAACGTTTCTATTAAGAAATATTCTTTTTTTTTTCAATTGTAAGTTACTGTTTTAAATGTTACATATTATTTTATAATTATAAATCTCAACTTTGAAGCAGGTGACTGAGAAGAGACGGAAATTTAATTTAGAAACTTATATAGCCATTAGAATATTCCTCAGGCTTTCACGGCCGGTGTCAGATGTATTGTTCATGTTGTCCGGGCTGTTTGGCCGTGGTCCATGGTTTATTACAAAACCAAACGTTTCGGCAGCTCCAATGGCTGCCATCATCAGTAACCACTGAAAACAGCCCGGATAACATGAACAATATATTATATAGCCTTTATTGACTTTCAAAAAGCATTTGATATTTTGGATAGGGATGCCTTGTGGAAGATTATGATAAAAAGAGGTTTTCCTTTGCATCTTCTCAGGGTGATTAGAAGTCTGTATCAGAACACCTCTGTTGTCATTGATACGGGAAAACGATTGACAGTGCCAGTTAAGACAAATAAAGGAGTTAGACAAGGTTGTTGTATCTCCCCGATACTTTTCAATATTTATTTTGACGATATCATTAAGCGATGGAAGAAAAATTTTAATTGTAGAATTAAGCTTTCTCCGCAATGTGCATTTAGTATTATTTTATATGCAGACGATGTTGTTATTACACAACAGACAGAAAATGACTTGCAGAGGGGAGTATTCATCTTGAGGAATTTAGGAGAGGATTTAGTGCTATCTCTACATAAGACAAAAGTAATGGCTTTTAGAGGAAAGTATCCAGTCAGGACAAAGATAGAAATAAATGGAAACATCTTGGATCAGGTATCCAGTTTTAATTATCTTGGATGCCAAATACCTTCCGCAGTTGATTGTGATGTCAGAAATAAACTTAATAAATTTAAACATATATATGTGGGACGATCCGTACAACTTTAAAATACGAAACTAGGAAAAAGAGTAAGCTTAAGTTTCATAAGACTATGGCTGTACCGGTGGCGCTGTATGGGAGTGAGACATGGGTACTTTCACGGAGAGACAGAGGGAAGGTTACATCAGCAGAAATGAAGTTTCCCAGTTTGATCAAAGAGTGCACGTTACGAGACAGAATAAGTAATGCACAGGTAAGGCGAGAATACAAATTATTAAATTACAGGATAGAATTATGGAACACAAGTCTAACTGGTGTAAGCATTTGTGAAGAATGAAGCAAGATCGCCTTCCCAAACTTACCTTGAATTATAAACCCACAGGGCATCGTAGTGTGGGGCGTCCGAAGATGAGATATTTCCCGAAACAGGCAGTGCAGCCTAATCCGTGAAGTGGAAACGATAATGATGATGCAATCTTAAGTTTATTAAAATATAAGGTTAGATGGATATTAATTATTACTAAATATATGGCGTTTTAAAATCAATTACTAAACTATAAATCAACAATCGTTAAAATCAACAATAAACTAAAATTATGTTGTTTTATAAGTGTAATGGCATTTTCATGAAAACATGAACCTGTATACATTGAATAAGGTAGTTAACCTTTATAATTTACATAGAGAAGTAGTCAAGTTGTCAAGCCGCGGTTTGGCGGGAAGTACAATGCAGCGAGCAGGGTGTCTGCGACGAACAGGAGGGGAAACGCAAAGAAACAGGAAACCACGAAACTGTAATCAGTTTGCGCAAACAACGGATCCATTGTTTGCAACATCGTGTAAGGATCCTCTCCGCCTCAATGTCGCCCGAAAGCTACGTACGAGAACGTTATTTTATTACGATAAAATAAGATCAAGATCCATCGCGTCTACATCCGTGTTTTACGAATACGTTGTGCAGTCGATGAATGTTTTCAGTCCCCTATATGAATCAAGATTTTGTAAGATACGTCAACCTGGAAGCCTGAAACACACATTTATTTCATTACGATGTCGGTTAAAACACTAAAATGAAAACGCTTCTCATACTGTCAATAAAAACTGGCACTACTGTTATTCGGTTATGTACTCAAACTCTGATGCAGTTTAACTGACTTAATAGTTGTTAGAACCTTCCAATTTGATAACAAATAATTGACAATAACAATAATTGACTAACAAAACATTCGCGCACGACCCTGCGCTAAGTAACAAACAACCCTACATATCAACTTGTACGTTTATACAAGTATACTGTGCATCCCGTTTTTAATTAAACTGTCTAGACGCACCAGTATTGCCACGATGGCTAATTGCACAAGAATCGGCCCGAATTTTTTTTTAGTTATCCTAATAAATTAAAAGTAGTGATAATTCTTGCGCGTTATTATAATTGACTTATTGGCGTCAAATAATACAAGTTAGAGATAACGGATCAACGTATTAGCATACATTTAATGTTAGTGATGTTTTTAATTTGAATTAAACGAACTATTTAACTAACATCTTAACGTAGTGCTGAGTTTTAGAAATTTAAAATGTTTGGGTTCCAGAATACAAAAAGAGATCTAAAATTTGAAAAAATGTTCTAAAACCAGCAGGGTCTCAGATTAAAAGTAAGTATAATACAAATCAAAAGGTTTTGAATTTTCATTGTTTATTATATTATTGTGTACTCTATATTGATTGTCATATTATTAAAGAAACAATATACGTAATCGAGATTTTTGTAATTTTTCCCATAATTTAATAATTAATTAATATCCAGATTTATAATACTAATAAGTGTGGGTCTTCGTTCAAAACAGTAAGTTCTGCGGCTCAGAGAGCAGCCTAGATATTTATCTAAGGTTTTTGTATATGACCCACACCAATTATATTTTACTGATGTGTTGTTTTCATTTTCCCCTGGTCTGTGGGCACGGTTAATAATTTTCGAAACACCTGCAGTTAACAACTGCTCTATAAATTGCTTGTGTTCTTTCATCTACTTTATTGTTTCACACTAACAATGAGTTCACAAACTCGAAACAAATCGGCGTATTTATAAACTTTCTATTTTTATAGTCATTCTCCTGCCATTTACTCACATTTACGGAAACGCCTGTCTTTCAATACTTCGCGTTTCGTGGATTGGCCTTTAATCGACAAAACAGAATCATAAAGATTTAAAACTCGCTCCCAAGGAAATATGTAAGCACAGGTGTTATACCTTCATAAAATATTATAATACCTGCAGTATCATGTTCAATATGTTTTGTGATAAGAAGCAAAAACCTATAGATATAAATATATAGAGAGAAAGGAGAACAAAAGGCAGACACAAAGGAAGAAATAAAAGAGTCAGAGAAAGAAAGAAAGAAAGCCAGACAGAGGGAGGAAGACAAATCACAGACATATTCCACAAACCATAAAAACCGTAAAACACCATATCATATTATAAACAATACAACAACCATATCGTAGTCTCATACCAATTAAATTAGTTATAAGAAAATGCGCTATAACGACTGTACAATTCAGCATTCGTCTAAACTTGTTGTGGATGCTGTCACATAAACATGACACACAGAGTACCACAACTACTTATGATATCTTATGATAAGTCCTCATTATCACTGTTAATTTTAAAGGAGTAAATCATTTATACAAATGATACAACATGATACCAACATGATATAAAATTACGAATTTTTCAATAATCTTTTTAAATAAAAACTTTTTGTTAAGAGAGTATGAATTGCTCATTACATGTATAACTACTTAAACATTATTGAAATTAAGAGCTGGGCTGTTGAGCCGTGATCTACTATAGTTATTATCCTGACGGATGTAGTCTTATCAGACGTTTCGGCCTCCCTTACCATTTTCTGTGATCAACGGTTTTGAATACAACTGACTTTGTGGTACGTCAGTAACCACAATACTGTTATATTAAAAACCGTTGATCACTGAAGATGACCTCCAGAGAGGAGACCGAAACGTCTGATAACCCATCCGTCAGGATAATAACTATAGTAGATCACAGCCTAATAGCAGGGGTTTTATTTTCAATAATTATGACAAATGGCGTGAAAGCCTTAGAAAAAGGTTACTTAAACTTGTTCCAGCAGATATCTCATTAACTTCAGGTCAATCTAATATTCTTCCTGAAATATTGTACAAAAATCTTACCTGTATTGCAATCGCAGACAATCCACGTTTACGTACTAAATCAGAATAATGAACTAAACATACCAGAAATATGTGAGTCACTATTGTTATGCTATTGTTAGCTATGATAGCTATTGTTATGCAAATGGAAGCAGCTTAATAATATAAACGTCTACCGTTCATACTGCGTGTTGCGTACATAGCTGTAGTTCCGCAGAGGAAAATCACGCATAATTTTTTGTATTGATGCAGTGTGGTAAATACGCTCCAATAATTGCATTTAACGGTTCGAATCACACAGTACTGTTGATAACGGGGAAGGGGAGGAGAATATGGTAATTCCAGCAGAAACGTCCCCCACATTATTATACATTTTAATTTGTCTGTCACTGTCAACGCTTACTTCTGATACACGTAAAACCGTACTCTATTCTAAATGTAACATTTTATAATTTTATAGAGAATATACAACAAAATAGAATGCTCTATATTTTTAGGGTTAGAAGACCCTGCCATCCGTCACATAAATAAAAGCTGTAATAAAAATATTTTTTTAAGTAAACAAATCATGGTTATTATTAGTTTGTGTTGGTCAACCTTACGATTCAGTAATTGAATATTTAATTGTTATATTTGTTGATTTTATCCTCACGCGCTTAGGATGAGGGTGAGAGACTACAAAAGAAGGTGGTGCAGTGGGTTTAGAAGCGTTAGAAGCGGGAAGGACCCGCGAACATCCTGGAAAGAAGGCACGTTAAGAAACATGGGTCCACGATATCTCCAAACTGGGAATGGTCGCATCGAGTGGATGTTGAGCATTGGACATCATCAGAGAACGTTTTAAAACCTATATATATATATTGTAATGTTACATAAGATCACGACCACCAGGGTCCCAAACAACCAATAATCCAACAATAACACAGCACAAAGAATGCTACATACAACTTTATTGTTAATAGCCAAGACAAGTAGAAGGTGATTTTAAATCAATAAAGAATACATCTTTAACACACCGATGAAGATGATCAAAGAAATAATGACAATGACTTAGACGAAATGTAATTAACTGACAATTAACCCAACAGATTAGGTGAAAACGTGAATCCAATGACAGAGAGAAGAAACTATAAATGGCGTAAAGAAGAACACTACAAAGCCCAACTAGATACAAAAACAGAATGAAGAATAAGATATGCCCTATTCGACAAGACAAGATGAATGGATCATGACAAGAAAGCCCAAAGTAAAGGACAGAGTAATAAGGATGCCTAATGAACGTAATGATAGTTAATAAATAACTATGCCCACAAAGAAAGCTTATAAAGTGATTAAATGAGACAATGAACAAAGGTCAGGAGAGTGAAATAAAATTAGTAAAGGTATAAATTAACTGTGTATCTGGAAGAATAACAAACATGAATCATATAGACCAGCCTTGTAACTAAAGCAAATGTAGGGATATTACTTATCGAATGACGTTTATAAATACTGTTTAAAACGGGTAATAGAGACAAAGGGGTGTATAATAAACCTAAAATCATAAATAACATTAGTAATCATATAATAATGTGAAATGAAAGGACATTGAAATCATAATAAGACAAACACATTGTTGCTAAACCCTTAACCTCACTATATGTGAATTATGCACCTAAAACAGGAGAGTTAAGTAACTAAATGCCTAATAATCCAATTCCTGTTGGAGGGTAATGAACCTAAATGTTAAAAGGGCAGTACCAACACAAAACTAATGTATAGAACCAGTACTATTGTATTGTAATTAGCATAAGTACAAACAATAAGTTAGACATTTTGATGTTACCTGACAAATCTTATTAAAACTGTAACAATATGGTATAAAAGAGAGGAAAAATTAGTGTCAATAGTACCAGCAACGTTCACAGTTACTTATACAATGTAAACCAATTGTAATTAGATTAAATGTACCACAAGATAATAGAAAATAGACATACTGGTATCTTGACACCAGATGCAAGATGTTTTAGTGTATTAACAAAGCAAGTGATATACTATTATCAATCAAATGATGGTAACACCTTTATATAATTATTATCACTATTTTGTAAAGGAGAATGATCACTTAATTTAAAAATAAATAAGAGTTAAGAGAACAATTGTAAAACCATATAGTGCTTTAACTATAGGTGTACCAAAAGAGTATAATTCAGAGAATAATTATGTCAAAACCAGCAAAGGTAACAACTAAAAGGTTGTTACAGTTAAGCTAAATAAACCAATAGCAATATTCAGATGTAATCAAATAGTAATGAACAGACCACTGTTAAAACTAACTTGTGTAGCAATAGACCTAAAGGAGCTTAGAGTCTGATACTAAATGTTAAGTTATACAGGGTATCAGACTAAACCAACAATAGTAAAATAATTATATAGACAAACACACCAACTAATGATTGAAGAGGAACCACTTATAAACAATGTATTGTATGATTAGAACCGTATAAAATTTAAGGCCTAAGTGCCAAACACTGAATATGTCATTAACAAAAATATCCAAGATTTATCCAATTTTCCAAGATATCCAAGATTGATTAAGTCAGCCCATGATAACCAGAAATTGAAGGGGACCTTTAAGAATAGAAATGAAGTGTAACTAATTCTTAAAATACCTTCAATAAATAATATCAGGTAAATCCAAACCATAATGCTACCTGTACAGCAGGGTTTATGCTCAATTTTAGAGTTGTTATCATAGATAACTGGTTTATAATATGATTAAAGGACAGATAGAGACTGAATAATTATCAATAAACCTAATGGTGAAATTGAATTGTAAATAATAGAAAGTAAGATAGTTTTAATTGAAAAATGTAATAGGCCTAAGTGGTGAAATTAAAAAAGTGTCAAACATTAACAGAATTATGGCTTGAGGGGTATCTAATTGATCTAGAGAACAATTAAAAACGATTGAGATGAGTCAATTAGAACTCCCAAGTACCATAAGAAAGTTAAATGCCTTTTTAAATATTCGTGTAAATTGATGGAAATATTTTCGTACTCTCGATACCAAAGACCCACGCCAAAGGAAGCTGTCAGTGAGGTGTCATCGAGATTTGAACCAATCAAATTAGCTGTAGCGAGGCTTGACCAGCAAAGGAACGCCAAGCTAAGCGTC
Source organism: Magicicada septendecula (assembly GCA_034769895.1). Taxonomy (NCBI): domain Eukaryota; kingdom Metazoa; phylum Arthropoda; class Insecta; order Hemiptera; family Cicadidae; genus Magicicada; species Magicicada septendecula. The sequence continues at coordinate 78,419,885 of CM068374.1, read as the reverse complement.
ACTTCTTATTGTACGATCAACGGAGGAAACACGGCGAGAGTTCTCGACGAAAAACAGTAATTTTTACTTAACCTGTGCGGATAGTAAACGTCTGATTCAGTGCCAATACGAATCAAATGTCTAAAGGACATTTATAAAGTGAAATAAATGAAATAAGTAAGAAAAGGTGCAGTGCGTATACGATTGCCAGTGTACAATCCCGGCAATCTCGGTAGTATATAAATAAAAGGGAGTATGGTGATATAATATCATTATTGTAGACTATAAGAAGTGAACATAACTTGACACTAAATAGAATTAAGAATAAATACAGGAACTTTCAAGAGGCGTTGAACCTCGTAAAGTCAAATAAGTATTAACGAAACTTATTCGACGTAAGGATAAATGAATGTTTATTAATATTGTAAAGACAGTAGATTCTACTGAATCAAATAGGTTAAGGCGATGTACCACCGTTTCATAATTTGTGGACATGCTAATAGAAATAAGTAAATTACCTGTTAAAGGGTATCCAAATTAGTATCTTAATGATAGTTGGCTCTACTGAAGAGATCATAACTTTAGTAAACTGAATTTATTTGTCAATTGACCACTTAAATGTTTAACGAGCTTAACTGGCATTATATTAGACACGCCAGGTCTAACCTATAAGTTGACGCGAGACGTCTGTTTACAATTTTATAAAAGTAATGAATTGAGATTACAGTGATCCGAGGTGACCACTCTCCTATTGAATAATAATAATTGTTTTGTTGTATTAACGTTTTCGTATATTGTATGCTCAAAGAACCCCATGTTGATGATTTTAATAGTAAACAAACATTGTAGAGTATGGAATACACATATGCAGATTGACCACCCTGAGATATTTTAAAAAGGGTCTAATAACCAATGAAAAGTAATTGTAAAGGTTTAACCTTCTATTGTTAAAGGTTCATGATATAAATGATCAGATATCAACAATAAATAAACTATGTTTAAATGAATAATTAGAGTTGGCCCGATTATTTCAAGTAGATAGGTATTTACAGGCTTGGCAGACGACAGGCGACGGTTGGCAATGCAAACGTCGCCACGAATTATTTGAATTGATATTGTTTTTTAGGGGAGCTGACACACTTTACCTGCTCCTGAGAACATCACACCAAGTAAGTACCTTTATACAAAAAATGTCTTAGTTACAGTTGGAACCAACGCCACCGAAAATATCTACTAGAGAAGAGGAAACCAACTCTGTCCGATACTCAACGTTCGACAAACGATGAGCCGGCTAAACCAGAAAAATTAATCTTGAACGCTTTAATTCTACGACTTTAATAATAAATGGAACCACAACCAAATATTAAATTAATTTATAAACAATTAAATTAATTACACCAAACATAATTAATTACATAAATTACTACGACGGATCGAGTTCTATAACAAAATGACGCCAATAACGTGTGGCTTTTAAACCATACGACTCAGTATACATTGCATACATCTCAATGCTTTATAAAAATTTAAATTGACTAATAGAATTGTTAGTCTTTTCTATAACTTCCAACTACGTTACTTTATGCATTGCGTGTAATATTACTCACTGATTACTTTACAAGCTTTAAATGAAAATTTACATTTACTAAATTAATTGTTAATCATCCACGCAAAGATTTAAATTAATTGTTCATCATCAAAGAAAATTCTTACTGAATTTAAATTATATTCTTTTATCTCTATCTACATTTTACAAACTTTTATTTATTTTTAAATTTTAAAGTGTCTATTCTCTCATTTACAAATTATAAATTGGTTATTTGTCATCTCGATTCTGTAGATCGTACCCATGTCCTCCGTTGATCCGTAGGTTCTCTTCTAATGGAGTTCCGTGCACGTTCTCCGGTCCCACTTGTCCTTCAGTTCTCGTCCCTCATGGTCCCATCTGGTTGCTGTAGTGTAGAGTGATATGCTGCTCTGCATCAGCTGCTGTTGTCCTAACGGACGCCTCTATTGCTCTGCATAGCGTCCCTCTGCCTGATGTGACCTCGTCGGTTGTCTTGAGTGCTGAACGTTTGTGGTTGTAGACTTGAGAGTATTTTCGATAATCGTATTTAAAATCAAACTAAGAGTTACTGTTTGATACTTGGATGAACGTATCGTCCATCCGACTTTACAGTTTATTTAAAAATCGCGTCGATACTGAACATAGCGTCCCGCCGCTTCTGAAGACTGATTGAGTGTAAAATTGGCTCTACTGTGCCCGTATTTATATTCAATCAAGAAACCACACCTGTCGGAACAGAATTCTGCGCGTCAGAAATTGTTGGTGGCGTCTGTTCCCCACTATCGTCCAATTTCATATTTTCGCACATTTCTGCCAATCGCAATGGCTACTGCGGATTTCAAGGTGTTCTAACATTGTCTGATTTAATTACACATATTCTACGTAATTACCATCGGACTCGCATAATTTGTGTAATTACTACGCTCTTAAAATCGCACAGAATTCGCACTGAACGTCCTATTCACACCGTTTTTGCACTGCATATGTGTATTACTTTTATGCATATTCAGAAGTCTTTGCAATTTTTCTACCATTTCTGGTTTGCTTATAATTAAATAAAACTATAATTTAGCATCTATTTGGGGTGAGATTGCAAACTTTCAGGCTTGAACAGGCCTCACGCACACACTCTATTTACTAGTGTACACACTGTCAGCGACAATCGCGTGATCGTGCATGTTGATTCCTGCGTATAAACTCAGCTTTCAATCTCACATCTTCTTATTTATTACATATTTCTAAAATTAATGTAAATATTTATTTTATTTAATAAATGCAGAGTACAGCCTATGTTTGTATTGTCGCAATATATATATATATATATAAAATAATTTATTTATTATTATCATACTTAAAGTTCTAAGTATCCTTTTCTCTGTGTTCAGTTATTTTGAATTCCACTGTGTAAACACAAGAATCCGTGCGACCGTTTTAACTATGTAACTGTGTATCCATTAACACTGACTTAACAAGCACATACATTATATCTTATAACACATCTGCTAGTAATCTAAATACTGAGTAGCAACTAGTTTGGAGGTTAAAAATAAAATACCCTTTCTTAACATTTTCTATTATTGTTTAAATAAATTTTATACAAAAATAAGTATGACTTTTATTCATCAGTTTTTTATCAACAAAGCCGTGATTAATTCTCTTTTTGCTCCTTATATACCTCCTTCCTCCCCAAACCAAACACAGCAATATAGCCTTTCATTCCCTCAACAAATGTTGTTCTGATCTTGACGCTTTCCATCAAAAGCTAAACCGCCGATGATACGCCGGGATTGCAAGAATCCGTTCCTCCATACAGACCACAGCAGAATCCATCTATAGATCAGCAAGAAACACCAAAGACCTAACTTTGTTATAAAGCGACTGGTGCCACTTGGAATACACCCTCTACACCCTCTGACCACAACACGAAGCCAACACAATGATCCAGCATTGTAAATCACCAACTCCAGGTGAAATCTGGATTTCCTTATTGAAATCTTCCGCTATCTCCGCCCCCCCTCCAAACTAGACCTTCGCCGTATTGTTAACGCTACGTTTGAAGCTCTTTTCAATCTTGTGCGCCGCAGGCAGCTCGACTACACCGATACTACACTAACGATTTGTACACTATACCCCATAAACATTCCTTACTACATAGGCAGTGCAACTACACAACTCAAATATATGTAAACACGATAACACCCTTTTCGCTTATTCTTGGACAGTTGGCAGTTTTGTCCCCAGCCTTTTCATCACGGACTGAAGAAGGGTTGTCACCAAAAGGCACCTATGACTCGTCGAATCGGACAAATCTCAAACAGCACAAAAGATTCATTTGATGTTTGTAAAGTATATTTGTTGTCAGCATCTGACCGAATATTTCGTAATATGTAACACTGTATTATATTCTTCTAGGCGTCTCGTCTGGAAACCGATATTTTAATATGTTATCATCAGCTGGTGAACTCACGTTTCTTTATAGAAGTTCAAAGGAGAATTTCTTGTGGCATACTAACAACGAGTAGATTAAGACTAACTGTAAAATAGCAAAATATTTAAACTTTACATTTTTATAAACTTTTGTTAGAAAAGAAAACCGTAATTATGTGTACGTATGTGGACAGACAGTACGGTATAGAATTATGTGGCCGTATCAGTAAACCCAGCATTGTTATAATTCAACACGCGCAATAGGAATTCCTTCGTGGAACAACCAATGCGCCATGGTACATCACAAACCTGATGTATCTCTCCAAATACTAACCGTCCAGGAAGTTACCATCAGACGTGACAGGAACCATGACGCAAGCTTAGAAACGCACGCCAATCTTCTCATCCAACCGCTAGTGCAAGAGCTTCATACCAGAAGATTGAAAAGGAATTGGCCAGTAGACCTAACATAGGGTAAAAGAGGTCTTCTCACTGGAGAATACTCATACCCGCAAGAAGAGAAGCTTAACGATTGGTTCCTGAGATAGCAAAACATTTTATATAAATTACTGTAATTTCTTGTTGCTATTGTGAATACATTTAAAAAAGTTTGCTATTTATTGAAATGTTAAACCACTTTGCATATGATAAATCGTTTTGGCTTTTTTGTCAGGACACAAATACACACACATAGCAAATAGTGTTTTTGTGTAACTTACTTTCGTTACTGTACAGTAATTTACATTTTAAGTTTATGTTTAATAAAAGCGCAATGTAATTAAACAACACGCTACAGGTAATTAAACACATAACACATTCATTTGCGCATAAAATTGATTTTTATCACTCTTTTCAGCAAAACAGTGTCATTGTACTACATACATATGAGGGGTCGATTAGTCAGCCGGTAAATGTTCAGCAACTACGTCAAACATAAGCAGTATTTATACCCGTAGTTTAGAATATTTCCATTCCATTATAGCGACTGTGTTGTCACGAAATTTGTTATTAGTCGGTTCTTGATAACTAGTAGGCCTCCTTAGTAACTAGTAACTAGCCTAACTAGTAAGCAAGCTACAGAACACACTAGTTTGAACGAAATACGTTTATTATTTCATGAATTTTGATATTAGATAATTTTTAAATTATAGAAAAATTCTAAAATTCCCGATTACTCTACTGTTTTACTTTCATGTTCCGTAAGGAAATGGAAGTATGGTGACCGCAAAAAAAAATTGATTGTACTACCCTCAAAACATGAAAAAAATCTTTTTCCGAAAAGTGTGTGTGTGTGTGTGTGTGTGTGTGTGTGTGTGCGTGTGTGTATCTGTGTGCCTGTGTGTAGAATTGTTTCTATGGCGAACGATAACTGCCGCAAATTCAAACAGAATCAAATATTTTTTTGCATATGTGCCCGAGTAGTAGAGGACTAGAGGCCTATTGATTTTGGTGAAGATCGGTTAAAGAGGAGGGGTAGTTTACCTACAACGTCTTACGTTTTAACAAGAGTAAAGAACTTAAAGAATCATTTAAATTTTTCAAACTGTGATCATTGTTAATAATAAAATAATTTTGTTTGTCAGGCAATCAGGTTGTTAGGTTAGGATGAAGGGGTAGTTTACCTCCATTGTTTTGTGTTATAACAAGAGTAATGTACTTAATTTTAATAAATAAGTGCCCCGAAAATAAAGTCGTATTAATCCACTGTAAAATGGTAAATAAGATAATTATAAATGAAGTGGGCAGTTGAAGGAGGTGAGGGTGGTTTTTGAAAATTGCTGTGCTGAAATCAAGAAAAGTACGAATATTTAATTTTGAAGGATAAGACACCTTAAAAATTACATATGATAGAATATTACTCTCTGAAAGTGTAAATATCATTAATGGTGGGGATCGGTTGAGGAGTAAGGATGATTATCTGCGTAGTTCAGTTTCTTTGTAAGAATAAAGTACCTAATTTTTATAGATAAAATGACTCGAAATTAACATTATATTAAACGACTACCCATAATATCAAAAATATCTATAAATAGTTAAAATAATTTGAGGGTGGGAGATATTTTTGTAGAAATTATCAAACCGAATTCAAGTAAATAATTTTAAATATATATCTTAAAAAATGTAAGTCATGTATGTTTCTCCATACCGATATTTTGTTTAGTAAAGTGACAATTATAATTGTTTACCAAGTATGCGAAGTAAACGACGCATTCTCTTTTCACAGTTAATTAAATTCATATACATATAAAAGTGCAACATCCCTTGTTTGCATCTAGGTAGAACACGAGCGACAGACGTATGCAGGCAGAGCTAATTTTAAACACGGAACAACGTTGACTGCAATCGATTCAGCTATGATTGATGTTGTGTCACCTGACGTCGCGACTTACAATATTGACAGAGAGAATTTTAACGTAACAAGTGTACACAGCGTTGTTTACATAATTCAACAGCTTTTGTATCTAATTTTAAAATTGAAATCGTAAAAACTTTTGTCAGTTCTTAATGCAATAATTTTATCAGCATCTATTTCCTGAGACAGATTCTTTGCATTCACTTGACTTTGGCAGTGTAAAGTATGAATAACTTAAAATCAAAATAATTGCCGTAAAAACATTAGTCAATCTTAAACGTCATTATTTTGAACGTTATTAAAAAGAAATAATTTGAGAACAAACATTAAAATCAGTTCTTTCAGCACTAATTTCACGTTGATTTGTAATAAAATACTCCCTACTCCTAATAACTAGAGTAACGGGTAGTGATGGGAGACAGGTTCGAATGTAGTGTAGATTAGTTTGCAATGTAAACAGTGCACACGATTGTATGTTTACAATATTGAATGTCTTGCTAGGACTTAAACTCATGACAGTTTTTGCTGAGATACATGATTTTCTCTGTTCCTTTTTGAGGTATCGAAATGAAACAAAGTCTTAAACTGAAGGCTGCAAAGTTCAATTTAGGTCGTCCCAGTAGTCTCTGAGATTAGCTTTTTCGCCTACAGATTTATTATTTGAGATTACGGAAAGATTCTTCAATATTATCGCCAACTTTAAAATTCTGGATGTCTAAAGTAGCTCTCAACCTTGCTTAAAATTTGTTCTCTGTAGAATCTTGTAATTTCAGTATAAGAGATGAGCAACATTGGGGCAAACACGCTTCGTTTTGACAATAAGGTGGACAGAATCACTGGAAGAAACATAAAACGATTACGTTAATTTTGTACGGCAGATGTACGATTCATACAATTCCACAATCGACTTCTTCAAGCAGTCTTTTCCTAGTCAGTGGGACAATAGGACAAGTACTGTACATGAAATAAATAACAAGAAACAGATACGAATATGACGAACAAGCGCTGTGCGGTTTCGTATTACATACAATCTTTTGTTGCAGTCCGGTGGTAAAAGCTATGGTAAACAACACATCAGGTGGACAAAAAATTACATGGTTAAATAAAAACCTGTGTGGTTCACAAAAAAAAAAAAATGTCTGAGTCGATTGACAGCTTTGACATGAGTTTACAGTGAGCTATGCAATGAAATAAGGAATTACTGTAAATTATTTGTCCTGCTAAGTGTAACCCATGTCAAGCATTTAGACTACCCCCACGACAACCGTCACCAGTAACGCCACAGTCGACTTCTTCTTCTTCTTCTTCTTCTTCTTCTTCTTCTTCTTCTTCTTCTTCTTCTTCTTCTTCTTCTTCTTCTTCTTCTTCTTCTTCTTCAAGGATTAGGTTACATAAACCTGTTCCGGCTCCCATCTCATCCTTGGACGACCCAGTTCTTCTCTACCAATGGCTTTATAGTAAAGTCCCGCTTTCGGCAATCGATTCTCCATCATCCGTTGCAGATGATCCCACCATTGTCTTCTGTAAATTGAAATAATTTTATTTACGTCATTTACTTTGAGTTCTGCTCTGATATCCTCATTCGTTATTCTATACTGCAATGTAATTTTGAAGTATTTCGGAAAAAAATCCATTTCAGCACTCTGAATCTTGCCGCATTCCTTTTTAGTCATGACCCACGCCTCACTCGCATATGTCAATGTGGATATTGCAGTTGACTTATAAAATTTAATCCTTGTTTTATTTCTAAGATTTCTATGAATCGTAGCACAAATATTCCTAAATTCATTTATCTTCTTTTATATCATATTCAGATTCATAGCTTACTGCACAGCAGAGAAACTTAAAACTGCTCGCTTGTTCTAAAGTGTTGTTGTTTATAACTATCTTAGTCCTCACTGGATATTTACCTTTAAAGGCCTTTAGGTTTTGGTCTTTCTCACTGAAATTGTCAGCGAGCACTCTCTTGCCACTTCTTGTAAATGAAACATAGCTCTTTGTAAATCATCCTCATTTGTCTTGTATATGAAGAAAGATAATCGATGTGGCATGTTAGTGATGATCTGGTGCAGCAAACTGAGGAGACACGTGCCGAAATCGATTTAATAAACGACAGCTTCAAATATTCCATAATAAATCTCATATGCGTCTCTTCAAAGTAGGCAAACACCCTCATATCTAAAAATCTTTGTATTGCAGTAGATCGACACTAAGACGGCGTAGTAATAAGAAGAGAGATAATGTCTATTACACGGATGACATCGTGGTACTGGCCGAATCCATACAAAATCTCCGACGATATTGGACTGGGTATTATGTCAGTTTGTGAGGAATGGGGACTGCAAATTAACGCTAATTAATCTAAATTTATACTTAAACGTAAAATTAATGTTAGGTAAGTTCAAATTTACTTAGATCTCTAGAAAGAGTAAATTATTTTAAGTATCTTGATTGCTGAATCGGTCAATCCTTTGAGCTCGATGAGGAGATAAAAGCAAGAATCGAAATAGGTCGATCTGAGTTCCTCAAACTAAAGTTAGTTCTCACTAACAGAACACGTGGCCTCAGACTCACAGAGAGATTTCGTCGTCATCGTCATCCTTTACGGCTTAGGGTAGTAGCCTGTTCCAGTCTCAATGGAATTCATCCAACCATCATTTATGAACCCAAACTTCTGTTCCCCTTTGGATGATAGTCAGGGGCTCTTGAAAATCTAGTTTGATCTATTCTCTCTACGTGTAACCACCACTCCGTTTTGTACCGGAAGATATTCTCATTTAAGATTTCAGCTATGCCTAGCTCCATTATAATATGATCATTTCTGATAAGATCTCTTTTGGTACAACCCTTTACACCCCTCAAGAACCTTATTTCCGCTTCTTGTATTCTACATACATCTTTGGCCTTCTAATCCAACTCTCACTACCATACAGTACTTAAGGTGTGGTCATTACATTATAATATTTCAATTTCGTCTGTTTCCTTGTTTTCTTCTTTAAATGTATAATGATACATCCACAAAGAGAGATTTCTTAGATGCTATACATCTGTGTTTCGTCCTTTTGTGAATTACGGATACTAAAACAAAACACTACAGATCGTGTTAATGCTTTTCAACTGTGGCTTTATAGACCCTGTTAAGAGTTTCTTGGGTTAGCACACTAGAAATGACACCGTATTTACTATATTTGGACATGCGCTCCAATTACTTGTGCCTATCAAAAGAAGAAAATTTTCCTGCAAGTGACATATTCAAAGGGGACCCCGATATGCTCTTCTAAGGCTTATTCTAAATGAAAAAATAGAAAGTAACACATGGATCGATCGGAGAAAACTATCTTGTCTCCGTAACCGTTAGTAGTAGTCAAGCCTAACTGTTGAAGAACTGTTGTACTCTGCAACAAACTGAGAAAAATATAAAGACGTAATTGTGATATAGGGTCATCAACACCTGATTAGACAGGACACTAAAGGAAGAAGAAGAAGAGCGACTCCACAGTCTTATAGTAGTAAAGAATATCGAATATCGTCTTATGGTCCAATTACGAATATACCACGCTTCATTTACTACTGTATGTGTGTATATTGGAATGTTTGGATATTACTTATATGACTTGTTTAATAAGTACATATTCATAACTCTATGGGTTACACTACTGGTTTAACAATCAGTTTATATCCATCAAAATGTTGTTACACATTAAACAGATATTTTGAAGCAAACGACAACGTAATTTTATATTTATAACTCCATTCTTCTCGTTCCTTTTTCACGCACATCGTCCAACGAGGCCTTGCATTCAGCGTCATGCTAACTTATTTACTGTTGTTCTCATTCTCATTACTTACTAATTAAGGTTGTGAGCTATCTTAATTGCAGAACTCGCTCACTGTTTAGAACAAAAATATAACACATTTTATATTATAACACATTTATTGTTATATAAATTTTGATATCAGATAATTTTTTAATTACAAAAAACTTAAATAATCCTGATTACTCTACCAGTTCTTTAGTAATACAACAAATGTTGAACATACAGTCATACAATAAACATTAAAAATTAGAAACATTCGGATTACGATTACAATTTCTTTTAGTCTTAACAGCTTGCTGAATTTTCACAATTCTTTCAAATTTTGAAATTTTTAATAGCACATTCAGATGTCAGTTAAACGTATCTTTAATTTGATACTCCACATGAATGTTATTTAAATTTACAACTACTTTTTAGACCCTGTGTTCCAGAAACCTTTAAATTCAAATAAGTGAACACTATTCTTCGATTGTGGTTTAATTTATATTTTGTTTTATACCCTACACGGGGTTTTGCATTTTTATTTCATAATTTATATCTCCATATTTTTGCCTTTCGCCCCACTATTTTTGGGAGGATTCATCTTAAAAACAACAGGGTTCTGTAGAATAAAAATATGGACACATATGCTAAGTATTACGAAAAACATGTTCGGTTCGGTTGATACTTCCAAAAATTATCGTGGCATGTCTGACTCTCGTACCCCAAACAAACAGAAAGACAGACAGACAGACAAGTAGACAGATAAGTAGACAGATACACAGACTGACCTACAAATGCGAAACGGTCTAGTTAAAACCGAGAAGTCGCTTCGCGCGTTCAAATAGTATACAGTAGTTAATTTACAGGGATGAGAGGATGAGTGAATTTACACTCGTTTTTAATGGGATGCATCAACTGGGAGGCACGGACTGGTAACCATAAAATAACAGTGACAAAAGTCACGACTGACAACCAATCGTCACAATATATACAGCGCTTTGTTGTGCGTCCTGCCTGTTCATGCACGGACAGTTTACTGTCAAACGATCGTGACATACGTACGTTGTAAATGACGCTGTTGTTGATTTGACAGATGTTTTGACGCAAGCAAATTTTGACAAATTTTGTACCTCCCGCTGAGACCAGTACGGTATAACGATTTGCAGAACAATATTTCGTACAACACGAACTAGCAAGATGCCTGAGTTGCAGAACTCGGTCACCATTTAGAACAAAGTGCCTTTATTATTTTACAAATTCTGATATTATAAACTGTAATTACTTTATTATCAGAAAAATAACAACATTCTGATTACCCTACTATTTATTATTTAGTAAAGTAGCAGTCGTACAATAAACGTTAGAAATTCCAAACAACCGGATTAGTGTTAAAATCCCCTTTAGATTTTTTTTTACAAATTTTTGGTTCCATTTTAATGTTTAGAACTAAGGTCAAAGTTTGTTTAAATCTCTAGTTTTTTAATTGAATCCCATAATCAGATGTTTAGTAAAATTCTCTTTAATTTGATTTCCCACATGGAATTTATTTAACTTATATCCACGTTTTGGGCCATGGAGACTAACAATTTTTAAATTATGAAAACGCAACACTGTATTCAAATATTAATTTACGTTAACTTTAATTTTATACCCCACATGAATTTTTATGATTTTATTAAAATGTTCACCCGATGTTAGGTTATGAGTCCAAAATTTTGAAATTTTCGAACGAACTCTATATTTAGATTGCGATTAAAATTCCTTTTAATTGGATACCCCACATTGCCTGTTACGTTTTTCACCCATCACATTTTTACCTACTGCGCCCCAATTTTTAGGGGAATAAATATTAAAAACAGTAGAGTTCTGTAAGGTAAAATTATGAACATACCTACCAAATTTTACGAAAATCGGTTGATGTGTTCAAAAGTTATCATGAGACATACCACAAACAGGTGAGTGGAAAGCCAAACGGTTGTGTTAAAACTGAGAACACTATTGGCTTCGTAAAGTATGTGTAGACACACACATAACTATAAACTATAGCATAAATCCATACTTATTTACTTTTACCTCTCCTCAATACGTACGCGACCTCACATTTCTCCGCATCATCTACAGATTATGAAACTGATATACACAAGCACATACGTAACCAAACGCGCGCGCGCGCGAGTGTGTGTATGTGTTGGCGAGCGCGTGCTCTCGTATATTGACTTTACGGTTTCAAGGTTAGTGAAGTTACTACAACAATATGCGTACCCCAACGAATAACAACGGTTTTAGTGTTTTCAAAACTTCTAATTAAGAAAATCTTACTTCGTTAGACGGTTCATAACAAAAACTGCTGTCAGTAGCACAATTACCCTGATGAACAGCTGCAAACTAACTCACTAACTAATTAATAAAGTATCAGGAATGACTTTGCCTTCTCGTAGACTGTACATAACAGTTTGTAACGTAAACTGTACAACCTACCTACTGTCTGTATTTGTCTGCAGTACCTCTTCATAATCTCAATACTTACTTAGCACAGTTTAACCTATTATATAAGCTAGTTGCCTTCTGAAGTCACATTACAATTTATGTCAGTGTTATCATTTACCTTAATTTGAGATCCCTTTATGCTTCTTAAATTGCTATAGGGATTGTGTGGGATCCTTTGTTACCTCCATAAGTCGGTTACGGTACATCTGACATGTAGCTTACAAGATTCTTGGAAGATCCGACACTTGCAACAGAAAATATGGTGGAGGTAAATTCATATTAAGTATATCACAATATAACTTTACTGTTTTCAAATGTTCATTCTTCCTCTTCACTTCTTTAACTTTCTGTTTCCTTTCCTTATGAAAACGTAATTCACCTACAGCAATTGCAACCCCGTTTTCCTCGTCTAAAAGTTATACTTATGAAAATATTTGTCTCTTCATGTGGGAACAACACACGAGTTAGTGTTTTTAGACAAACATGTATTACAACACACCTTTCTTTTAATCTTCTAAGCTGCTGTACCTTCTTACTTTCTTCCCACCTTACTTTTATTGAAACTGAAAAGTAATTATAAGAGTTTATTACATTTAATGTTTTTTTAAGACCATTGCATGTGGACTGTACAGTATGTCAACTAATAAAAGTTAATTTTGTCAGTACATGAGAAATTATCATCATGATCCTCAAGGTTTAAACCAAGAATGGTTTGTTCCGGTCTCAAATAGGCAAATATTACAGCTGATCACTGCAGCGCTTCCTCGGACGTCCCACACCTCTCCGTCCCCTCGGCTTATAGTTCCAGAGTTGTCTGGGGAAGCGGCAGTCATCAATTCGGCAAAGATGTTCCCACCAATTCAGCCGATACTGGGCGATCCTGTCGAGTATACTCATAATATTCAGTTCCTGCCGTATATCTGCGTTTCTTCTATGATCATGCAGAGTATACCCTGGCACGTGCCTGAGAAATCTCACTTCATCCGCTTTGATGCGACTGGCCTGGCCTTTCGTTAAAGTTCAATTCTCAGATCCATAAAGAAGCGTGAGAAGAGCAATCACCTTGTAGATTTTTAGGCGTGTTCCTTTACTTGCTGACTTAATGGTTCACATTAGAAATGGGAGTTAAAATTAGTTTTACTGCTAATAAAACTAAATTTATAGTTACAAGTAATATGCCTGTACGGTCAGTTCAACTTTTTCTAGATAATGCCTCTAGAAAGGATAAAGCTTTTCAAGTTTCTTGGTTGCTAGATCAGACAATCCTTACATCATGATGAGGAGATCAATAGCTCAATATCCGTTTCTCAAACTAAGGCACCTCTCACTAATAGAACACCTGGGCTCAGTCTCAGAAGGAGATTTCTTAGATGCTAGACGTCTTTCTTCCGCCCTTCTATACGCATGTGAAATATGGATACAAAAACAAAATGATACAGATCAAGTTAATATCTAATTAAGTTAATTTTGTCATGTTAAAATAAACACGACAAAAGTTGTGGTGCTGGAATGATGTTTATTGATTCGAATATCACGGCTTCCGAGACTAAGAGAGATGTTAAGGCTTGACCTTCAAATTTAAAATCATTCTTTCATTTTGCCTGCACTGTCACGACATTAGTTTTTTTTAATATCCCGTAGAGTTGTTTGCTGCTTTCAATATATTAAATGGGATATCAATTAGTCAGTCGGTCCACTAGGTACCTTATAAAATTGGTAATATTTATATCACTTTGTACACTTCCGGATGTTGACAATGATTTGAATGCAAGATGTTGTGTAATAAAAACGGTTTCTCCTCACGCAAATGCTACCAGTTAATCTCTTGTTTTTGCTAAAACTATCACTACAATACAACTTTCCTTTCTGGTGGACACTGTCTAACTGTGTGCGTAAGTACAGATAAGTGTCATCCATGTTAGTAATGGGACATGGGCATTTCCTATACTGAAACGCTTCAGGTAACAGAGACAGGAACACAATTTTGTTTTCTCTAGCTGAGCTCATTTTGTCGGTATTTTGTTTTCTGTTGTTATTCACTCTACTTCAAGTTCTGAATTGTACAGAGTTCTTATTTTATTCATTATATACTTCTAGTTCATAGTATTGCATAGGTGGTTATTTGAATTCAATTTTGTACCTTCAGTGGGAAAGAGGTAGAGTAAGTCGTCAGTATCTCTTGGACAATTTCTTCGAACGGATTAAACTACGAATAGTAACTAATAAATCGGAAACACAAACTAAAACCAAAGAAGACTATTAAAGCAGTAAATAACTAAATAAACCGCGTAAAAGAAGAAGAAGAAGAAGAAGAAGAAGAAGAAGAAGAAGAAGAAGAGAAGAATTATCAACAATCAGAAGCACAGACAGGATTTGTAATAAAGGAAAGTTAACAAAATGCCTTGGAAGTTGTTTAAAAGTTGTATAGTATTGTTTTTTTTAAATCTTGTACATAAAATAGTTTAAATACTACTGGTAGTAACTTACGTTATATGACCTTTCTTTCTTATAGTATTTAACTAATTTTTTCAAAGAGGCGATTTTCATGTTCACGAATATAGAGCATAAAAATCGGGTTGAAGCCAAGTCTTGGATTAAGTGAGAACACGTGTTTCTTTTGTGATTATACTGATATACTGATTCTTTTAATTAAACTGATTAAAATCAAACAGACCAAACAGACATCTAGAAAATGGTATTCTATTCAATCAGAAGACATTCGAGTTATGTAATGAAGTTGTAAGACGGTAGAATTAATTTGTAATACTGATGAATTAATTACGGATTAGAGCAGAAATCTGTATAAGCAGTGATTGGTTTCTTTATCTGAGTAACACGAATTTATGTGGATTAGTACGTTCAACACGGATTCGATTAGAAGGGATTAACTGCCGACCTCTTTGGGCTGTTAAAGTAAGAATATTATCGAAAATTGGACAAGAACTAATGAACATGATTCGCGTTTCGCACAGGCGCACACACTCACACACACAAAATTACATACCAACACAAAGCAAAGGGGACAATTATTGTATTTATAGTATTGTTACAACAAACGTGTGGATAGGAATCTTTAATGTGGTGTGGAAATTGTATACTAAACAAATAAATACTCTGAATAAGTGCATATTTTCACAAGTTTTTATTAATACTTGGTGAAGGTTTTAGATTCGTAAAACAGCAGTTCTCTAAAGTAATTTCTAACGTGTCTGTATACTGCGTAAAATACGGAAGGTATAATAAAACTGGCTGAGTCAATGACTATAACACACTTTGAAATTATAACAAATAAACATCATAAATAAACACAAATAAACGGGTTTATACAAGGTGCGCGCAGCAGTCAAGGAAATTTGAAGGATTACAGCCTCCAAAAGGTGTATACCAGGTGGGCGTGAGGCAACTCTTTGGGGGGTGTATACAAGGTGGGCGCGAGGCAACATTTCATTTACTTGATATTTATATCCTCTTGTTTAAGTTCCGTCTTGTGACTTCTAGTAGCTTCGTCACGCGTTTTTGAACGATTGAAGGCTATATATCCCTAATGCGAGATCGCCAGACATTAAAATTTTAATTTAAGTGAAACAGAATAAAACTGATTCACGTACGTGCCACTTAAACGATGTACACGGATGCCTTTGGGACCTAAATATTTTTATCTTATTCGTTAAACTCCGTTGAGTTATAGTTATTAAAAAAAGGAGACTTTCTACTAATGAATATAAACATTCGCGTTTGAGATTACAGTATGTGAACAACCGTTTGTCACTGAGGCTGACTGTAAACAATGCCTGTCCCCAAAAATGTCCATCCTTTAATTGATATACCAGTAAGTGATTTGTCGCTCAGCGAGTAGCCCGTGACAGTCCGCCAGGTCGAAAGTAATTTTAATTAGATTACACATATGTTACATAAAACATTAAAGAACACTTTGTTGTACTAGTTTGATAAATTTCTCTACCTATTTTGTCATGAGCGCGGTTTGTGGAATAAAGATAAAATACTCTGCTTTTTATGAAATAATAATATAAATTTAGAAATTAACTTTCCTATTAAGTGACCAGAAGATTGATCTCTCTGAGATGTCTTTGTCTGAGGAAGACAACATTTCTGTTACCGGGGTTATGATGCTCTAGAAACCTATAACTTCCAATATTAGCACTTCCAGCGGCCAAATTACTAATTCTTGAATCTAACCACAACACATATACTAATTTCAGCTTTATTAGTTTATGTTTATGTGCAACCACGAAAGTAACAACCTAACAAATTATAAATCAGAGGCCCTCTTTTCATTTCACAATTGGCTTAGAGCGACCAAAACTGACCGCCGAGCGCACTTTGTATGTCAAATTTGAGACTTTTTGACCGCCGCGCGCACGATGTCAAACCCCAAGTAAACATCTTATCTTATTAAACACAAGTTTATATTTATATATATTTGTTTTCTAGGCTGTCTATTGCGTGATGAGTAAAGTAGACAACTTAAGGAATAATATTAGTTATCGGATTTTAATGAAGGCAGATTTACGAAATCACACCATCAGATTGATGGCTCAAAAGCCAAAACGTAATATATTGTTACGATATTACAGAACAATCTACGTGTTTCTCGAATGTTCCAGAGGAATCCGGCTGTAATGTCGTGTGCGTACGTGATCCTCAACGCGTTAACTAGACTGTGACAGAATTAAAGCGGCCGCGCGCTGTGTGGAAGGCCACAGTCAATTACGTTCTGGTGTTTTCTAGTAGCGTTCTTGACGTGCAGTATGGATTATTCTGGATTTTCGGCGGGGCATAAATACAAGTACTCAGCGACGCTCAGTTCCAGTGTGAGTCGCGATTTATTGGAGTGCGGTTCGTAATATTGTGGCGACGCTTTACGTGTTTTATAATTGTGCGGGACAATTATAATACAATTGTGTTTCGTATCAGTTGACATTTTTATTGCGTGTGAACAATTTTTATTTGATTTGTTGTAAGAGACTGTCTTGTTAATTACAAACTGTTTAATTGTGATAATTATAGCTGGTGATTAGTGACATAATTGGTGTCTTGTATTTCGTTTTCCACTGTACCATACGACGATCAGTCAGACAGTCGTAACAATATCAAACGTTAATAGGCAAATAAATTATAGCAAAATAAAACAACAGTTGCATCTAATAGACCTTGTAGCAAAGTCAATGAAAATGCGATAAGGTTAAGCAATTATCCAAACACCAAAGCGAGCTGTCAGTTTTAACTCGAACATTTCGCGTTTGTCTGTCTGTCTATGTATCTATCTATTTCGTGTATGCCTCACGGTAAGATTTCAACACCTCGGTTCAAAGATAAAAATAAGACAAAAATAAGCCAAATAAGCATAAGTTGAATATAAAGCCATGGTAGATAAGATAAAAATCGGTTTGCCTCATTTACCGATTTTTGTAAACCTTTTTCCTGCAACCAGTTTAGGTTAATAGTCCATGTACTAATTTAAAAATACATTTTCTGCAAGTTTTATGGACGTCAGAGCAGTGTAGTGACAATAGACTATAACGCTACTTTTTATTGTTAATGTACTTTGTTTCATTACAAACATCTCCTTTCCACACTTGACTTTCATCCACCCATCCTCAGCGCTACAACCCACCTAGGGCCTGGGCCTCTTTTGTCCCCATTGCTTTCCGTCCTGTGCCACTCGTCTCCACCTATTATCGCAAAGTCTTCTAATCTCCTACTGGAGACTGTTCAGCCACATTTTCATTGGTCTCCCTTTCAGCCTACAGCCACCTTCCCCTGGTCTACACTGGCGACCCATTCTTGCCATTTTTATCTCACCTAATATTCCAGGTTGGTTATAGAGCTATTGCAACTCATTATGTCTCCTAATACTCTACACCCCATTCTCCATAACTAGTCACAATATTTTCCTTGGGGTTTTTCTCTCCCATCTTTGCACCATGTTTTCCTCTCTTGTTGTGAGAGTCTACATTTTAGATTCACAAGTGACAACTGGTCTTAACACTGTTGTATAAATTCTTATTTTAGAAGCTCTGGTATTTTAAATACTTAAATTGCTACTTTTGGAGATCTTAGATTTAAATACTTGTTTAATGCAGAGTAGGATCTGTTTTCTGCTACTACATTTTCCTCAAATTTCGCAAGTATACAACTTTTTTCTGTGACTAAAGAACTCGGGTACTTAAAAACTTGTTACATTTTCAATCTGTTTATGCTCACATATTCTCATCTACGGCTTATAAGTTTACAGTATATGTGTAAAAATGAAAACAATTGCTTTACACGCGTTCCTAACTGCTTACACGCACCAGCCTCGCTCTGCTTGCTGGCCGCTGGGAGCGTTGTAGTCGCAGTGAATGCAAACAATCGTCAAGAGTTCCGTCACTGTCTGCTTCGTTAGACTGCGGTATTAGTCTAAATAAGCTTTCTAGCTTTGTATGGATTTCCCACTGTATGGAGATAACGTAGTCATTATTCACGAAAGTGGGGATAATTTAAAAAGATTATTGTTTCAGTTACATGAAGTAGCAAGAGAGTATTTACCGACAATTTCGGAGAAAAAAGGACTAAAACTATGGTTTTTAAGAGTAAATATCAAGTGAGGACTAAGGTAGTTACAAACAACAATACTTGAGAACAAATGAGCCGTTTTAAATATCTCGAATGCGAAGTAATCTGTGAGTGTGAGTCTGATTTAAAAGACAAGATAAATATATATTGCAAATATTTGTAGAACGATTCATAGAAAATCATATAAACAAAACAAAACGGAGAACAAAAATTGAATTTTACAAGACAATTGCAATACCTACATTTGCATATGCGAGTGAGGTGGGGGTTACGACGAAAAAGGAATGCGGCAAGATTCAGACTGCTGAAATGCAGTTTTTCCTAAATACTTTAAATTATGCATTCAATATAGACGAAGAAATGAGGATATAAGAACAGAACTACAAGAAAGAAACAACTTATATAAGAGATTGGTGTGATCATTTGAAAAGATTTACGGAGGATCGATTGCCAAAAGAAGCGCTGAAATATGAAGCTATTGGTAGGAGAGACGTGGGCCGTCCAAGGAAGACATGGATTCCGGAACAGGCTTAAATAATACAGTTCTTGTAGTGATGAAGAAGACTGCAAAATTCTTTTGGTAGTTAGAGAAAACTATTAATTATAAGCCTATAAATTATCCTAGCGACCAAAACATTTCTAAATTTTGTGTCATCACCAAATTATTATTATTATTATTGGACTTACACTTTCCCAATTCTATATTTTACTGCTAAATGACCAAGAAAATTTCACACTGATTAGTAGTAAAATATTAAATCTAAGGAATTGATAATGCAATGACGGTCTCACGGATCGTCGTGTTATACAATAGAAACAGAATAACTGACACCAGATAAAGTCACTAATTACAACTTCAATTACAGTTGTTAGGGTGCGAGGCTAAAAGGAATTGTAAGACAGGTACGAATATTCCAAATGTTAATGTTTATTTGTATAATTGTGTACTCTACCATTGTTATCTTACTAAAGAACTAGAGAAATTGGGGTGTATGTTATTTTCCCTATAATTGAAAAATTATCTAATATCAAAATTTGTGAAATAATGAATCTATTTTGTTCAAAATATTGAGCGAGTTCTGCAGCTCAGGGAGCATACTATTTCATCTCAGCGTAGAAATAAATATTACATTTTGCGCCGCCTTTACACTTTGTCTAGTTGCAGTAATTCATAGTGTTCACGGATTAAGTGGTTTCTCTTTGTACATCCGTACACACAATAGTCGTCATTAAATAACAGAGACCTAAGTTAGCAGTGAGTTTGTAACTACAGCGGCGGTGTCTATGCGCTAACTCTAACACTATTACGTGACTGCGGGCAACATTAACTATAAACTATACAATACAGCATTGTCGAATTAATTAACTGTTGCTACTGCTGCGAAGCTTATCTGCAGACATGCCACGTTAGACAACAAATCGTAATTAGCAGAGTTATGATTATTATATTTTATTCATATTTTTGTTTACTCGTTGACGTCAAAAACGCTAGAGCCCATTGTTTTTATAAGGCACGTTAACAACATAAAATTTCGATTGATGTTGCCAACCACATGGGAAACTTCTTCTTCTTAGTCATCCTCAGGTTTTCGAGAGAGCTCTCCATTTCGTCCTGTCCAGTGCCAAAACGCTGGCACGGGGCCAAACTGCTCCTCTGCCTTCTACACTCTTCTTGATGTTATCCTCCCATTTCGTTCTAGGGCGTCCTCTTCCTCTTCTGCCTTCTGGTTTTCCTCCCACGCTCGTTACCTTTCTTCATTCGTCCTACAGACGTGGCCAAATCAACGCAGTTGCGAGCTTTCAATCTGATCATTTAAAGAGAATATTTTCACATGCTTCCGGATGTTAACGTTTCTCACCCTACCGGCACGAGTTTTCTTCTCAATTCTCCTCAGGAATCTCATCTCCATTGCTCGTACTCTCTTTTCATGTCTGTCATTCAGAGTCCATTACTCGCAACAGTATATCAATGTTGGAGCATATACAGATTTGTATATTTCCAGTTTTGATTTCTATGACACTTCGCTCTTTCCCTGAAACTTGCTGTTGATAACATCGTAAAGCTTGCTTGCACCTGAGATCGTCTAACTCTGACTCAATTCTCACTCCTCACTGAAAACGGCACCTAAATATTTGAATGTCGCCACTTGTTCATTTCCTTATTGTTGATTACTATTCTGTGTTGTCTTGCTTGCCTACTAATAACCATTGTCTTTGTCTTGGTGAGGCTAATAATCATTTTCTTTCTCCTCATTGCTTTTTACCACAAATTTATTTTATGCTGCAGATTCAGTTCTGTGCTGCCAATCAGAATGATGTCGTCGGCAAAAGCCAGGTCTGTGAAGTACATTGGTTGCAGCCTCCAGATGCCTACCTTAAACTTCCTACTTCTTTGTTGACTTCCCTTGATAACAGCATCCATCAATACAACAAAAAGGTAACGTGTTGGCTTTAATTCTTCCCTGATTGCATACTTGTAACTCCAGTGCGTTAGATAAATCTGTACGGACTAAAGGAACCACAGGATCCATAGAGCTGCCTGACATACCAATTAAGCACTGAACATAGTGACAGTGTATTGGATCCAGGAGCCTGCGTTTTTGTAAGAGCGCAGGTGATTAGCTAGAATATATCTTTTTCATCAAGAAACGTAAAGGAACTGAGAAACAATAAATAAAGTACTCAAATAAATTTCTCCACAAGCAGAGATGAACACGCTACAGTAACGTATTGACCATGTAACAATGTTACGGTGTAACAACAAAAGGTGTAACAATTTAATGACCAACGGCATACATAACAATAAAATAACTATACAATTGAAGAATTACGGTGAAAACATGTAATCTAATGATGATACGATGTACCAATGTAACCTACGGTTGCCATCTGCTGACATAAACTATTAGCACAATGGGGTCAAAAATTAGACCAATGCCGCGACAAGGTCTGCATTTAAAACAAAGAAACGATACATCTGTTGTGCTAAATAGTACGTCATTCCCGACCTAGTCACAAGTCATGTTCTTCAAAAAAAAAAAATAAAAAGATTGCAACCCCTACTTCATTTTGAGTAGTTAAAACAAAAAGAATATTTCTTTTTGTAAAGAGGGGTTACAAGTTAATTAAAACTAGGCTAAGGCCTAGAGAAGCTAAAAATTGCGCTGGATCCAGTAAGACGGGACTTGCAATAAAAACTCAAGAATTAAATAATTAACAATGGTTTTATTATTCTATCTCATAATATCAATAACAAAAAAACAACAGGAATTTAGAATTCCCCTTCTAAATGGTTAACTAAAGAAGTATACCCTCTCAACAAGGCCACCTGAAAATATTAACTGAGTCCATGAGAATAATTGCTATGTCACCATCAATGAATTGAAAATGTAAAATAATCATTAACCTCAAAATAAAACTCCCATTAAACTATTTCTTAAAATATAAAATTTATATCATATGTTTCTTCTAAAATGCATTATATAAATTGATGAAGGTAAATAATTTCATTCACAGTTACTATTAATAATTAAAGTAATTATTCATCCAATTTAAATGAACTTTAAAGGTGACACTTACTATACTTGTTAAATAAAATAATTAATTTTCATAAAGAAATGATCAGCCACGATTATTGAGATAGAATACTCGTCTACTGGTGTATATAAATCCTAATAATAAATAAAATAAAATCCCTATATCCCACCAAAAGTACAGCAATGCATAATATTTATATATATATATATATATATATATCCCCCAAAATGTACACAGAAATATACAGACATAACACGTTCCACAAGACAAATTACATATACAATAGTATACAAATACATAAAGGTCTCTTGCCACGCCCTTTTTTATATTACCCTTCTGGTGTATATAAATTCTAAACTTCTTCTTTATAGGAATCCCAATTAGGATTAAAGATTTATTTCTATAAATGTACCCCCATGGGGTGGGTTAATTGCACGTCATGTGTATCATAAAGTATAGCATACAAATGTCCCCAGGACATTAAAAATTTAAAAGAAGTGCCTAAGTGGCTAAGTGCTAAAATACTTAATTAAGGTGAGAAATAAAATTATTTAAAATAATTAACGCCCCCCAGTTACCATGATTAATATAAAGAATTTATATAGACTAAAATAGGGCCAGTTAATGTAAAGAAAAAAAAAATTGCACCATATTAGCACCTTATATAAAAAAAATACATTTGTGTGTGTGTGTCAGAGACGGACATGTTTCTTCAACTTATAGCCAGTCTCAACAAATTTGTTTCAACAACCTTGTTTCGACAAACAAGTTGAAAAGTGTTTCGACAGGCACAGGTTGGTTGAAACTAATTTAAAATAACACCTACCTCCCCAGTAATCTTTTTATACAAATGACCTAACCTGATTTTAAAAATAAGAGAAAATATATGTTTTAATGCAGAGTAAATTAAACTTGAGAAAATATTAATAACAAAACTGACTTTAAATCTGTAGCGAAAGCTCTATAAAGAAATGAGTGGAAATCTAAGTTGGATGCTGTGTTGAAGACATGTCAGTCTCTGAACTGACAATTTACTATACATGTATTGAAATTTACAATTAATACTTAGTGTTCACACTAAACTGTCCCATCAATTGGGGATCCAAATGAATGTATACTTGAACGGTAAAACTGATGATTATGTATAACTGGTGCCATGTTGATTCTACGTGTGAATATAAATGGATATTTTTCACCTGCTTATATGTGCCCAGAAGGATGATCTCTTATTTATAGCGTGGCGATTTCATGATTGGCATGTTGTTGCGGCCTTGTTGTTCTCTTCGGTGTCGAGTGTGGAGCTTTAAGATGTCATTTCGTTCAGTGTTAGCAGGACTTGTCTCTGTTCAGTGAACCCTATTGTCACACATTACATTTTTAGTGAGAGACCACACACAAATGCCCCCACTATTTGGACACCCTCCAAAATACATAAATAAAAACAACACCTAGTTGTGTTGTACATAATAAAACTTGGTAACATTATTTTGGCCAACATGCCTTACTTAAAAAAGTTCTCTAACAATGATTCTTTATAACGCTTTATAACTTGAACCTCACTGAATGTGAGTTGCTTTTGCAATATAATAATTTATCTTGGCTCTGTAACATCTTATGAACTTATTACCTTGAGTGAAATTGAGGTTACCACGTGGCGCAGAATTTATTTAAAACACATAGTTTTTACTGCATAGAATCTGAGAATACTATAACTTTGAATGTGACATGATTTACGTTTAAAACGTGCCTGAGTAAGTTCCCAATTATATTTGTATAAAGTTTTACAGATGTTGTAGCAAAACTTTATACCACTTAATGACGACACATTATGTAACAGGTTAAGTGCTCAACCGAATCTCGTTACATCGGTGTTAATGAAAGTGTAAAATTAAATATATTGTGGTTATTGTACTTTAGGTATTAAAGCCGAGATTCTGACACTCCAATAATCAAGTTTTATTGGTTTATAAAAACTTTACGAACAATTACGTCTCACAATGCATGCTCCGACAAGTGGGGGCTTACTCAAGCTTACCAAAAAAAAACGTTTTCTCCTTTAAAAATTTAGTATATTTTTAATAGAACGAAATCAAAACTTACCGCAGTCGTGAAGAAACTTATCTCTCCATAGTAGTTAGAGGATTTTGGAAAATAACCTCTCCACCGAAGAGAAAAGCGCCCGTCAACCCTGAAGTATATTGATAGACAAAAACCTAGATAATTCGGCGTCGTCTACGTTTGCGTAACGAAATTAACGCCAGGGAACAGCACTGTTGATTAAAACTGCTGGAAAAACTCGGCAGACGGCAACACGGATCAAACAATGAAAATTCGAAAACGGTAGCCTCTCCTATCCGCGGGTAGAGAGCAGCACTCTTTATTACATTAACTTTGGTACTGTCTTTACCGTCAAAAAAGCCAATAAACTCGCGCTGAATCATTTGACTCAGCACAAGATTTTCAAAATGACGTTTTGGTTTAAAGAAACAATTTTTGTATACAAAATACTAACGTTTAATAACACAAGGATATAAAATTTCTTATGGTTTAATAATTAAAAAAATATAGTTGTTTTGATTGTTCATCTTCTTTTTTCTCTTTTTTCACAGTACTAAATAATATATTTAGAATATAGAACTTTCACTTGTGAAACTTACTTGTTTTTCTTTCCGTACGCGTTTCGGCGTGGTGTTCGCCTTCGTCAGCAGTTTGAGACAGACTGGCCAGTAATTCGAAACGGTTTTTGTTTGGAAGGTTTGGTGGGGGCGGTGTGTGGAGGAAGGGGATTGGCGCGGGGATCCAAATTATTGTTAGTTTTATGTATAATTGTGTCAAACAGTGTGTGTGATTTATAGTTTAATTGGTCGTTAAGTATGTTGTTTGGTTGTGTTTTGTAGTGTTTGTATATTTCATATTGTTCTGCTGTGTTAAGTTTTCGACTTTTGAGTAAGTAGTGTAATATCTCAAGATTAGTATCTATGTTGGTGTAGCTGTGGTTTTTTGTGTGTATGTGTGTGGCAAACGCAGAATGTATATTGTTGTTGGATAAAGCTTTTAGGTGTTCAGAGTAACGAGATGAAAAAGATCTTCCCGTCTGGCCTATATAGAAACTATTGCAATCATTACAATTTAATTTGTAAACACCTGTTTTGTTGTATTTGTCTATGTCCGTGTTTGTATCATTGATGTGTTTTTTGATGGTATTGTTTGTTCTGTATGCTATTTTGTACTTGTGTTTCCTGAATGTGTTGGCGATTTTGTGTGTGTTGGAGTTATGATATGTGAGTGTGATGTATTTAGTTTGTTGTGTGTTGTTGGTATTTAGTGTTTTGTTGTTTTTGTTTATGATGCGTTTGTGTAGTTTGTTTATTAAATTAGGGTTGTATCCGTTTTTTATTGCTATATATTTGATTGTGCTGAGTTCATCGTTATAGTCCTGTTTACTTAATGGTATTTTAGTTAGTCTATGGAGCATATGGTTGAAGGCCGCATGTTTATGTTGTGTTGGATGGTTTGATGTGTTGTGTATAACCATCTCAGTTGTGGTTGGTTTTCTGTATATTTTATACGTGTGTGTATTGTTAGTTTTGTTAATTGTTAGGTCCAGAAAATTTATACTATTGTTTTGTTCTATTTCCAGTGTAAATTTTAGTTTTTGGTGTATTGTGTTTATGTATTTGTGGAAGTTTTCAACCTGCCTTGTATTGCCATTGAATAAAAGTAATATATCATCCACATACCTGTGCCAATAAATGATTTTGTTGGTGTATTTGTTGTTGTTTATTATGTGGTTCTGTTCTATGTTGTGTATGAATATTTCTGCCAGTACTCCTGATATGGGGGATCCCATCGGGAGACCATCTGTTTGTGTGTATATCTTGTTGTTGTATGAGAAGTAATTTTGTTCTGTAATTATTTTGGTGAGTGTGATGATCTCATGTATGTGTGTTTCGGGCGTGTTGTTTTGTCTGAGTAAATGTTCTAGTGTTTGTATGGTTTCTTTAATAGGTACAAAGAGTAATTTAATTATTATGGAAGAGTATTATTTTTAAAAATATATTTTACTACCATTAGAAATACAATTCAGAATTAATTTGGGAAAGATGGCTATATCTATATTAAATGGAATCCTGTGGGATAAGCAAATTACACCACAAACTAAAACCAAACTATTTAACCATTTATGCATTTTTTAACCATGGTTAGAAGTATCATAACTCACGGCTCAGACGTTTAGACTACCAATAAACACACAAGAACAAAATTTGTGACAGCAGAGGTGGACTTTTGGAGACGTTCGGCAAGAGTATCCAGATGTGAGAAAATTAGAAATGAAGTCATTAAGGACAGAATGAATATAAAAATTCAATTTTTGATTTTATCCAAACAAAAAGTTACAATGGTATGGACACATGAAAAGAATGAGACAGGAAAGATTGCCACGGAGAGTTATGGAATGGGCCCCACCAAGAAGAAGGAAAAGAGGAAGAAACCCCACCTATCACCTCGATAGAAGAAACTCAGACTATATTGAGGGAACGAGAGATTGAAGAAGATGTTTGGATGGATAAGCAGCAGTGGAATATGAGAACTCAATCACTTCTGTAACCTTTGGAATGTGTCCGAAAAATGTGTAAACATTGTACAGCCGGAATAATAGTAATATTTTATCAGCATTACTGTAATACAATATGTTTCGACACTAAATTATATTGTTACGACATCACAGAACAATCTACGTGTTTGTCGAATGTGCCAGAAGAATCTCGCTCTAATGTATATGGCATACGTGACTGTCAACGCATCCGCGAGAGTTTTCTCGAAGTCGCCAGCCGCGCGGACTGTGTCAAGACCGTCGTAACAGTGGTGTCAGAACTGGAATAGAACGGTCAACAGTGGAAACAGTGGACAGTTTGTACAAGACGAGTGTAATTCGTAATTAATCGGTAAACATTGATGCCAGTCAGATGATGGAAGCTTTACAAACACTGCTGCGGCAGACACAGGAAGAAGCAGAAAGGATGAAAAACGTAAGCAGGAGACAGAGGAACGGAAGCGTGAAACAGAAGACATCAAAGCATTAATACAGGAGCAGAAACAGATGCAAGAACATCGTAACGCAGAATTGGGTCTCCTACGAGGTGAGCTTAATAAACAAGTTACTAAAATATCGGAGGTACAAGAATCAATGACATTAAAAATAGCTGAAGTAGAAAAATCTGTCTCGAGTGTTGAAGAATCGATGTCTAATAAAATAGCTGAAGTAGAAAAATCAGTCACGAGTGTGGGAAAAGCTAGGTCAACAAATATAATAGACTCTATTACAAATATAAAAGAGCAGAGTAAAAATTAAGTCGGGCAGTGCCTGAAGTTACAACCAAAACAACTTTGTAAACAGACTGTACCAATGATAAAGACAGAAAAAGACACAGAAAATAAGTTAATAGAGAAAGTCACTTTGCCTGCAGTAGGGACAGTTCATGTCTAAGCTCCAACCTTTGACGGAAGCAGTCGCTGGGCAACGCATCTCCGCCAGTTTGAAGCTGCTGCATGCGCAAATAATTGGACAGAGAAAGACAAGGCAGTCTCACTCGTTCTCGCATTAAAAGGACCAGCGGCAGAGTTACTACAGAAAGTATCACCTGACAGCCAGAACATCTGTGCCGAGTTGTTAAAAACTCTAGAATTACGCTACGGTGATAAACATTTGAGAGATGTGTACTACGCTCAGTTGAGAACAAGACGACAACGTTCCGGGGAGATTCTTCAAGAGTTTGAAGCAAGTATCGACAAATTGATTAGATTGGCCTATCCTGAAGCACCAGAAGACTACCGGATAAGGTTTGCGGTGCAGACATTTATTGATGGCATCGGAGATTGTGAGCTTCAGCAAGTGTTACGAATGGCAAGACACCAAAATAGCTCAGAAGCTCTTGTTCACGCACTAGAGTTTGAAGCTGCCAAGTCAGCGTCCCTCTACATTAATGGGTTTGTGCCATCACGTTTCAGTCAGAAGATCCCTGTATCACATGCCGTTACGATGGGTGCAGAAAAACAATGTTGTCGGACAAACAATTCAAAACTTCAAGATAGTCGAGTTCAAAGCGATTTGAAAAAGACAGAAGACCGAAATGTTACAACTGTGGAAAACGTGGTCATCTTCAGGTAGACTGTTGGGAGAAGAAGATACCGAGAGAAGAGAGTGATCGCACCAATTGGAGAAGTAACGCCCCAGAACAGCACACAGTTTCCACGCTACATAAGACCAGTGGAAACTTGATTGTTAATGGGTTTGCGGAAGGTAAACAAACATCATTTACAGTTGACACGGGCGCAACAGTGTCTATTGTGCGCCCGGACTTTATCAGCAACCGACGGCCTCAAATTAGCTCTTGTACAATACAGACTGTGACCGGAAGCCCCGTTAAGGTGCTAGGAAAGGTAGACGTACGTGTACGCCTGGGTCTTCTCGAGTTTAGCCACCAAATGATCTTTGCAGACATTGTCGATGAAGTGATTCTTGGCACGGACATTATGAATGCCTACGGATTCGTTGTGGACTTAAGAGAGATCGTCCTGAATGTTGGTCAAGAGAAGATAAAGCTTTGCATGGCTAAAATTACAGGGTCTACCAACCATTCGATTAAGCGAGTGGCATTAACCGGAGAAAAATTCAACAGGTCTGGTCAAGAGGAACCCTCCCTATTGCAAGTGGAAATGGAGGAAGAACTAGCAGAGGAAATAACAGTGTAACAACAAAAGAAGTGATTGGAAAGCCAACTATGGGTGTCGAGACAAAACTCTTGCTTGTTCCTGAGCGGATAGAAGCGCCCGAGGGCAAAGTGGCTGAAGATGACGTTACTCAAGAGGGTGTTGACGAGAACCAAACGAACTTGTATCAGCCAGTGGTGTTCAGGTCATCAGTACATGACCCAACGGGAGTGATTCCAGCAAAACTAGTGGTTGAGCGGAAGACTCGCATTCCTGAGACCGTGATGTTCGGATCACACGAGATTGAATTGGAAGTACCGGAGAATTATCTTTCGCAAGGACTCCACCTAGATCGCCTGGTCGAGTATTACTTCAGAGACGGTTTGCCAGTTCGGCATGAACAGGCTTAAGGAGGAGGCAGTGTTACGACATCACAGAACAATCTACGTGTTTGTCGAATGTGCCAGAAGAATCTCCCTCTAATGTATGTGGCATACGTGACTGTCAACGCATCCGCGAGAGTTTCTCGAAGTCGCCAGCTGCGCGGACTGTGTCAAGACCGTCGTAACAATATTTTACCGTAACATGCATCATGTTATCATTACTGAAGAACCAGAGCAAGTTCTCAGTTTTAACTCTACCGTTTGACATGTCTGTTTGTCTATCTGTTTCTTTGTTTTTGGTATATCACACTACACGTTTTAACTTCACTAACCACTGACTTCCCATAATTACTCCACTGGATGGTATTACCCTCATACTAAACATGTGTTCGAATAGTGGCTCCGTTTAATTCGAGAATATTGGAAACTCGCCTTCTCCTTACTGTTTTTTGACGAGTGGTCAGTTTTATTGAATTGAAACGTTTTATCAGACAAAAATGTTTGATACTTTTGTTGAAAATAACCTACTTGTTGAATTAACTTACGTAATAAATTCATTGTATAATACAATTTTCTAACATTCAAATATTCTATTTTTAAATTTTTTACTTACGTGTCTTTTTATATAATTCACCCATCCCCAAATATGTTTCGCAGTGCCACTATAAAATTACTGATGTTCTGCAATTATTCTATACTCTATTCACTCATGGTTTGCATTGTAAACTGAGGAGGATGTTGTGTGATACACGAATAATCCTTCTACATTTCCTGTTTACGATGTGTGGCAGTTAACCCTTCTAATCGAGTCTGTATTTCTGCTACTAGTCTACACAATTTGAATTGTGTGTGCTCGAGTGAGGCAACCAATGTTTGGACGGCTTTGTGCGCTAATCTCTGCATAACTCGTTCATAATCCTACGTAATATCCCAGCTTATGGTCGTAGTTACACAGTCCTTCACCTTACCCTTGTTAAATGTGGTCAAACGTTTCATTCTGTTACCTTCACTTAAACTTATAAGGTTAAACTTATAGAATGATTTTCATTTATAATTATTTCCTTTGGTTACGGTATGTTTATATTTAAAATGAATTGATTATTGCAAACAAACAATAAGAAGATAAAGGGCGCGAATTTTACCATTAAATTTCAGAATCGGAGTCCATAGGTCAGCATCATATAAATTCCGACCTTTACGGCTGTATTATGGACATACGTGTATGTGCGTTACTTTTTACGGTATTCATCCTTCCCTGACTGTTCACTCTAATTTCCTATAATCCTATTATTGAAAGAATCAAAGAACTTCTAAGTTTTACTCGACCATCTGGCATTTGGCTATCTACCCGTCGTCTACCTGTGTGCCTGTCTGTGGTATGTTTCATGACAACTTTTGAACGCACCAACCGACTATCTTCAATTTGGGATTTGTGTGTCCACACTTTTACCCTACAGAACTTTATAGTTTTTTGGATTGATCTCCCAAAAAATATTAAGCAAATATTTAAGAGGTCAAAATTGTAAAAAAACGCAAACGCTAATGCGGACATTCAAATTAATGGGAATTTTACCAAAAGCTGAATATGGTGTTCATTTTTAAAACTTTCAGAATTGTTTGTCGTCAAAGCCTAAAACGTGTGTGAATACTTGGATAAAATTGTAAAAATTCATGTGCGGATATCAAATGAAACTAATTTTGACTAATAATTAAATATGGCAGTTAGTTTTGGAAAAATTTTATACTTTTAGGAACCCAGAACAAAAAGGGAGATCAAACATTTGAAAAAATGTGAAAATCTAGCAGGGTTACAGACTAATACAACATAAAACCCAAATCTGAATGTTTTAAATTTTCAGTGTTTGTTGTATGATTGTGTCCTCTGCAACTGTTATATTATTATTAATACTAGAGTAATCGAATTTTTATTTTTATTTTTTCCATTATAATTAAAATAAGCGTTAAACTCAATCAGAACTTCCCTGCTTATACCCACTTCTCTCTTTCTGTCTGACTGTCTGTTTCTCCCTCTTTGCCACGCCTCTCCGAATCTCTGTTTCTTTACTTACCCCTTCTCACTGTGACACTAAACAGATATAAATAGCATCGCATTCTGCACGATGTATTTGATAAAGTCCATTTATCCAAAATGTTTGAATTTTTTTTATTGTTTACCAGTATTGAGAAAATATTACGTTTCTTAACTGACACCATGTTAATACAACGCTTTTTTAGCCAATTATTAATTCTACCTGATGTAAACGGAATGTAATTTGCTAAATAGAATTTTTTATTATTCTGGTCTGGCTGTATGGAGTAAAATTCTTTGAAAATAATTTTCTTCTATTTTTACTAAATTAAAGAGTCTATTATTCTTTTCTCATAACAGTTATTTTCTGCTACGGTTTTTCATTATAGCAACGTCTTTATTAAAATTTTAGTTGGATAAAGGAACTACCATGAGACGATTAACCATTGCATGAAAACTGCTTATTTTATGTGCCATGACGTTAGTGACTCTTTATGTATAATCGTAACTGTACAAGTAGGTTTACCGTATGTCTAAGAACAAAGATTATTTTGTATTTATCAAATGCATTTTGCAGAATTTGGTGCTGTTTATATCGGACACTATGGCCGACACATCGCATTTCTGAGCATTAGCAGGCAATTTTAAATAATACAGTAAATACAGTTTTCACAGATCATTGGTTAAAAGACAACCAATTCAACCAATTTTTAGACACAAAAACATAATATTATTGCATAAGATAGAAAAACTATTAATTGGAAATTTTAGAAGTTTAGTAAAAATTTAAGATAACAGAAATATAACAAATGAACAGACAGAATGCTTTGTATCTTCTTTGTTAAACACAGTTATTAAGTTTAATTCATTTTATATATTCTTTCCTGTTATACCTGGTTTTTACAGCGAGTCTCTTGACCTTCCCTATACTACCTCCTTTACCACCTCAACCATACACACCCTACACACGTCCATATGCATACCAGTAATATTTGTTCACCCTCTAACACATTCTTTGTAGTTATTTATCAGCCGAAACACTTGTTTGGTTTAAGAATAACTGTGAACCAGCCAAGCGCGTTTTGTGTGTATTTAAATCTTTTTGAGTAATATGTTTCACCAAGAGCCAAACGAGTCTTCAATCAGTATCGTGATATATTTTTATATATAACTATTAAATTATCTTGTGACTTAGTCTATAAATAATTAGATACGATGTATTATATATTATTTATTTATATATATTATATATAATTAATGAATATAATTTAATCACTTTTGTATACGATAATTGTAAAGTGGAGACACAGCCGTAACAGATTATTGCGTATTCGATTTAAAAACAATATATATATTTATATGACCGTCATAAATAGTCTGCTGTGAACGTTCTGAAACGCATGCGGGTTTACTAATATGGCTTAATAACGAGTATTGCGCCTGATGAACACCAGACTTGCAATAAATTGCCTCTAATTTAGACATTATTACAAACTATGACACACCACTGTGTACTGTGATGGACGGTCACATTAGATACCTATTGGTTTTCCCTTTATCAATTTATGTGCACCGCTCGGTCCCATCAGACTATAATTTCCGATATGACGACCACGT
The DNA here is from genome assembly GCA_034769895.1 of Magicicada septendecula. Lineage (NCBI taxonomy): Eukaryota > Metazoa > Arthropoda > Insecta > Hemiptera > Cicadidae > Magicicada > Magicicada septendecula. The sequence goes on along the minus strand of CM068374.1, from coordinate 78,386,419 downwards.
TTTCAACACTGCAATCAGGTCTATACCCACAGGCGTTGTAACTCTTCTATAAATAATTACCACACTTTGACGTACAGTGTTGTTTTTGTGTATTTGCAACATATTGGGCAGCATAATTACTGAAATTAAGAATACCAAGAAAAATAATTACGCACTTATATCGTAATATTAAACTTTCACCATAAGAAGCTTTAAGAAATTTATTAAATATATTTAGGCTTACCATAAATTTTTATTGACCAACCGTGACATCTATTTGGTGGGAGGGAGAAGGGAGGAGGTTGGAATTAAAATATAAACATTACAGTGTTTATTACATTACTATTTTATTACGTGTATATAATATAGAAACAAAATACTTAATACAAAATAAAGTGTAAATAAAAGAAAATTTTTTTACAAACTGAAGTGCAGTACGGTACTTTACATTGTGTTCAATCGAATAATTACTCATTACATTAAGAATTTGCAAGAAACATGTAACTTAAACTTGTTTTTTAAACCAGTTATATTTTTTGCTTAAATGCCTCTTTCTCAATATGTCCTTTTTGCTTTTTAATTTGTCAAAAAATTCATTACAACTAAGTGTAAAATTTACTTTACATAGCATCAACGCACTCACTGGTAACTCGTCCATTAAACCTCTGTCATCTACTCAAGCGTTGTTCACCAATGAGAACACTCTCCCTACAGGAGCTAATGTTCGAGGAAGGCAAAAAATGTAATCAATTATCAGTCCAAGATTGCGCATTAGAATATCATTTCTAGGAAACAACTGCAAAGACCGGGACATTTAGGCAACCGAGCAGCACACCGGGACTGCACTCTGAAACCGGGACTATCCCGGTCAAACCGGGACGTATGGCAAGCCTAAATATAAGGAATGACAATTGGATTTAGACTTTTGAGATGCAAAAATAAAGAATAATGAAGAAATGACACAAAACTGAATGGGTTTTTGGGTCGAAATATAAGGAAATTTTTAACGGAAAAGGAAACAGTGCTTTTACGTGAAAATGTAAGAAGAGAGAATCTGGATATTACGTGTAGCAAGAAGAAGAGAAAGAATAACGACTGTCCTGAGAGCACAGAGGAATAAAAAAGAAGAAGGGGTGAAAAATAATAATCGATGTGAAGAGAAGATGGTAAAATAAAGGTGAGGCCAATATACTGGTGTCAAGGACAGGACCAGCAACATTACGTCTTTGGTGAGTACTGTGCGAAGCAGTTTCTTGTTCCAAATACCATGCTTCTACTGTCATTGAAGACTTTCATGAAAAGGGGAAAATGAGGAGAAGTGCAGCCGGGAAAAGACCGTACTTTGGCTTGAATAAAATCTTGAAGAGTAGGTTAGTAAGCCAGTCAACGAAGTTCAGGTTGTTTGAAAACTTACGGCAGTGAAACCTGGACACGTGACAACGGAGCTGCCAGCCAGATTCGAAATAAAATCGCTTAGGAGGATTACAGGCGGCCTGACATGTGAAAATGTGATAAGGCGGCGGAGAAAAAAATAGGCAACTGTCTGTAGCATATGATCATCTCAGCATTACCTGTTTCATTAAGGCAGTACAAATACTGAAGTGGCTACGTCTTGTCCTGAGAAGTAAAGACGGAAAAAAGTCGAAGAGCTATAGAAGGGTTCTCCTTGTAGGATGAGACCTAGAAGACGGCCTAGGAGTATCCTGTCTGATCTCAAATAACTGAGGATAAACATCTCCCTTGCTCCGACCGGTATGGATGAACGACAGCGGTTGAGCAGGGCGAGATAAGTTACACGCCTATATTGCGGTAATGAAGAAGAAGAAGAAGAAGAAGAAGAAGAAGAAGAAGAAGAAGAAGAAGAAGAAGAAGAAGAAGAAGAAGAAGAAGAAGAAGAAGAAGAAGAAGAAGAAGAAGAAGAAGAAGAAGAAGAAGAAGAAGAAGAAGAAGAAGAAGAAGAAGAAGAAGAAGAAGACACCTAACAAACAGGCCTGTGAGAGAAATAATTAGGGACGTCGAGACACCAATGACGAACGGGACCTACCAATCGGCAGAAAACCATAATATAATGCTGACGATGATGACTCTGATGATGATTATTAACGAATAATAATATAACCATACCGTAAGCAATGCTTGTTCCCTCACTTTCGAGTGAATCACTCCGCAATAATTCTCCAATGACTGCCCTTCGAGATTTTCTTGTCCAATGCATTGTATTAATCACAACATTCCTCTTGCAAAATTGGCTTCTTTATATTTCGTCGCCTCCAAACTAGCTAATTTTGTAAACACCTGCACCTTCTCAACCATTTGTAACTTTCTCACTCTTCTAATAGTATCACTTATCATAATATGGCTGCATACGCGTTCCTCCTTTGTTGTACTGTATCACGACATCATTTCTAGCAAATGGTCTCTTCGTGTACTGTGCTCACCAGTGTTGTGCGGTTATCGTGTTCACTGACTACACACTTCTCGTCTTCAATAAGCCTTGCTGACACACTTCCGAGAACAATCTCCCGTCCGGCATATTATTCGGACAATCGATCTTTCTTCTCCGCAATAAGGACCTGATTGGTAAAAGTGTACAGTGAAAAACTAGTGCTTACCCTGTGGTATATTCAACATTACTGTTTGTAGATTCCTTCGAGAGAGCAACGTTCTCTATACATGTTCTGAGTGTGTGTGATAAAGACAATTTATTATCTGTAATATCTATTTTACTTATCATTTTTATTATTACAATAGCACATTAGGAGCTAAGAAAAACCTTCCACTAACTCAGATTCTGTTTTACTAAAAAATGTTTTCATTTTACACTTGATATATTTTGCACTAAAGGAATATTTTTTCATGTATTACTAGCAGCCACACATCAGCAGTAAAGGTAAGTGTAGTAAAATAAGCATAACGTTTGGCAAATTTACGTGAACCCCATGGGTCGCCAAGTTCTTAGTGTTAATTCGACGTTTGGTATTTGTCTGTCTATCTATTTATTTGGTGTATATCTCACGATAACTTACTAACGAATCAAGATATCTTTTGTAAAACTTGGCATGTAGGCCTATACCTTTACTCTACAGGATCGTATTGTTTGGGGGATTGCTATACTATAAAATAAGGGGGTAGAAAGCAAAAATGTGTAAAGGTCCAAATGTTTTGACGCCAAAGACCTAAAATTGGATAAAAACTTGACAAATATTGTAATAACAGCCAGGGGTTACGCGAAAGAGAATTTAAAAGAAATCCTATTGCTTGAAATTTTTAGCGTTTATTGCATGATTGCTTTACAGTTGTTACTTTAATCTTGGCGTGTTAAGGGTTTTCGTAATTTTTCTGATAATTAAAATATTATTTAACCTACAGATTTATCTGATAATATACGTAGGCCTATACTGTGTTCAAAATAGTGAGTGATCGCTGCAGTTCAACGAGCATACTAGTTACTATCATTGTAATAATCACGGTTCAGATTAACCGCCAGTAACGTTGCTTTTGTAGACTTTACAACGGCAAGCCAAAGAAATGTCCATCTTGTTATTAAACTTATTGTATGTGACGAAAACGCGAGTAATAAAATGTAATTGTAGAAACGTGTAGCTTCTATTGCTGCAGATATATTTCAATAATTTAAGGACGATCAAAAGGGAATAAGTTAATTTTGATTTTTGTATGTATTCATTTTATTCCAATTTTACTGAATTTTTTACCAAAATACTTGCCGTATATCGCTTAAAATACACACATTATCCGACCAAAACACACGAGATGGAACTACGTCCTTAAATATCAATTTACCGCTACAACAGTAGACTAGGTTTTAAACTACTTAGGATTATATAAATGCGCAGAACGTATAAAAAAGTAATGAAGACAATATATTATAAAACACATAACTGGTCAAAAATAAAACAATAATGTCAGTAGTAATCACTGTAATACAGACTAAAACTGCGAAGAGACAATGCAAAGTAACAGTTTCAGTACCAACAAGATTGTGTAATGAAAACCCGTCGTTTACAAAAACCATGAAAAGGTAACGCACTTTTATTAGTTCTCTCAAGTTTTTACAACACCAATGGTTTTTCTCTCTAAACGTAAAAAAAATCAATTGGACGTTGTTAATGATGGATTACTCTTTGTACAAGCAAGATCACAACACACGTGTAACTCTGTTCTCCAAACTTTGCTGCTCTCAAGAATACATAATAATTAGTACTAACCTTGACAATTGTAAACGTACAAAAATGATCATTAGTATTTCCTTTCTGGGCTCCCATGGTAAAGTTGAAATATGATTCAATTTTAATGATTATATACTTTGTGTTTCCATAGTTACAACACTCATTATGTATAAATGTTGTACGCACATGTTATAAAAACTATCTTCAACCAGCTGTAAAAAGGCATAATTTCTCAAAATTTAAATTCTAATTTTTTTGTTTACTATTTACCCATATTCTGTGTAATTAAAATATTTATAAATTATATTATTATTTCAATATTCTTACTTTTTAAGATTTTTCAAATAACTGTAGTCACCAATGAGCATATAGTTTATGGAGATTCTGATATTTTTCCAATAATTGACGTTAACGTCATCTTCGTCGTCAAGTAGGATTAAACGAAATTTATTCAGGTTCCAAACAGAGAGTCCACAGACGATCACTCCAAAACTTCTTCGCACGTCCCATACCTTCACGCCATCGGACGTTCATTCGGCTAATAATTCTATACCTATTTAGGGTTATTTAGGCAGTCATCCATTCGATTAAGATGTTCCAACCATTTTAACTGATATTACACAATCCTATTGAGTATAGTCATAATATTCATACGCTGTACTACAGCGTACAGTGTATGCTGTAAACCTATATTTCTTCTGCGATCTTGAAGAGTATATCCTGCCACGTGCCTAAGAAATCTCATTTTGACAGCTTGAATACGACTGTGAATTCGTTAAAGCTAATTTTCAGACTAACAGAAAAGTGGTGAGAGGAACATCAACGTTGTAGAACTTATGTGTGTTTCTTTGCTCGTTGATTTTACAGTTCTTCTAATGGTCCCACATATATGGTTGGAATTATGTGGGAACTTCTTAACCACCTAATTGTTTTTAACGGAAGACACATTATAGCCCATATATTCAAAATTGCTGGCCTGCTCCAGAACAGTACGGTCTACAACAATTTTTCCCCTTCTGGAATCAGCTCCATAAAAAGGCATCACCTTGGTCTTCGATGTGGAGTTCTGTAATCCAAAATCCTTGAAGTTTCAACTTAATAAAAGATCCAATAATCTCTAGTAAAAATTATAAACCACATACGATCAGTAAATCTCCATTAAAGAGAATTTTACATTTGAATTGATATAAACAAAATTTGTACTCAAGAAAAAAAAAATTCCTCTCAAGGGAGACAAAGAACAGTAAACGTTATTTAGGTATTCTTTAGAAAGGGATTAGATTTTAAACATGTATAAGGTCATTACTTATTACTGTCGCTGTTGTCACTCCGTGCCCCCGATGCGGGCTGTTGAAAGTTTTATGCGAAAACGTGCTCTTTGTACGAAAGCTGTGCTTTCCTGTGCAATTTTCTCTAACCAGATTGTTAATTTGTTTATTGCTGTTATCATGACATTACAAGGGTCAGTTCAGTAGATTGCGGAGTGACATCTATAACTTAGGAGTCGAACTAAAATTTTTCGTGTATTGTAAGATTTATATCTCATGTAAACTTCTCTCAATTTCCAAAACTCTCTATCTATTTATTCCACGTTTACCAACTGTATGAAGTTTACGTGTCACGCGTGTTTGGAAAATGGACGAAATCAAACAGGAATTGTTTACTAAAAATCGTCTATGGCTAGTGGAAAGTTTCAACAAAATACTAAATATAATTGGGTATATATAATTGGGTACTCGAGTTTAAAGGTACGAGATCTGAAGATTATCCCCGCGTGGACGCCAAAATTCACGGCAAATCGAAATGTTGCTTCTAGCTTAAACAGACTTTTTTCACACAAATTTCTTGAGTTAAAATATGAGACACACGCTCCGGTGAGTTGCCTATGATCTCAACAATGTCATTCGCTCTGAACCGCCGGCCTTCATTACATCTACATTACTAACAAAGAAATACATTCACCACAACAAGCACGAAGTAACGGTTAAAGTCGCAGTTGCTACGCGTAAATTTGTCTGTCGTCGAACGAGGCAGTGTCGGTTAACCGTACTCGCGGGAGGCAGTGGTGATGAAAACCGATATAATATTGCCGCACGGGGAGACTCTACGTTACCGCATCCCTGCTACTGCATATGTTTATAAATCTTCAGTGAACTCAAAACCTGGTGGTTTTTGGTCGTTGAACTGTGTGATCAATATAGTGTTACGACGTTTGCACGGTCGTCGTGTTGTGCAGTGGAAACAGAATAATTAACACTAGATATAGTCGCTAGTTACAACTACAGAAATACGGTTAAAGAAATAAACAAAAACACTCAAATCCAACAATACTTCAGGCGACATATTGTCCAACACACATCAATCTAACAGACAATAAATGTCGCACTAAGTAATACTCAATAATGGCTTTACTATAAACGACAAGTCACAACAACAACTCCCATAACTTACACTCTAATGTTGCAGGTCAAATAAATGAACTTGTTCGACCGCTGGCTGCTTATATTTCAATACCGTCGTCGTTCGAGAAGAGTCTACCGGATGACGCGTCGAGAATAATTGCGTAGCTACAGACGAGTAGAAACACGATGGAAACTATGTCAATGGCGACCGTGTACACTTCACGCAGGTTGCCTAGCTAATGGACGGAAGTATATGGAATGTACGTAATCAAATCTGTAGTCTACTAAGAATGAAGCAACTTTTTTTTTGTATCGGCTATCTAAGGACCACATGTCAATTTCAATTCTTTATTCTTTGTTTTTTTTTCTCCAATATTCTTTCATCTTTTCGCTGTGTCTCTTCTTCCTGTCTTCACTTTGTCCACTTTGAACCTGCGTTTTTCTCTCTCTTATCCCGGGCTACTTCAATTTTTAACACCGTTCCCAGAGAAACTTCTCTTTCAATTGCTTCTTCTGCGTTTGTATTATTTTTTCTAAATTCTTTTGGTCTTCTTTAATCCAACCTGATGTTGACTTCTTCCTCCACAGATATTATTTGTAGATCTGTTTTGTTAACCTATTGTCGTCCATTCTATATAAATGTCCAAAAAATAATACTCTTCTTTTTCTCATTGCTTCTGTTATAATTTCTATACTTTGATATCTTTCATCATTACTTCTTAATTTTCAAAATTCTAAAGTTTTTCGTGGGCCTAGTATTTTTCTAATAATTCGTCTTTCCAGTATTCCTAATATTTCTACAATACAACATTATAATGCTGTAAAATATTTGACACTTCAGTTAGAAGTGTTGTTAACAGACAAGATTTTAGGCATGAAAAACAATAGACGAGAATATAAATTATTATACGTATATTACTTTAATCCGTCTTCATTCGTTACCACATATACAAATTTGGATGTCATTCGTATAATCAGAACGCCGCAAGAATTCTGTTTTCATCCTTGCTGAGGTTATAGATGATCTCATTAGAGAATGAAAACTTTTTTGAATGAACTCAGCTGAGCTCAGTAGCAGCACATACCTAAATACAATGTAATTTACGGACGACCAAGTTGTGATTCAAGGCGATGAAGGAAAGTTACAGTTATCAGTCTAAATGCTTTACCGATTGAGTTCCCTTTACAATATGAAAACAACTTTGTCAAAAAACTTAATCCACGGCATTTTCTGGTAACTATCCCATAAGAACAAATATTGCCATCAAAAGTACTATTTTAGAACAGGTCTCAAATTTTCAATACTTGGGCTGCGTCGTTCCTTACGAAGAAGAAAGAGACATCAGCAACAATATATATAAATTTCAAACTATATGTAGTACAGTTATAAGAACTCTTAAGAATAAGGCATTAGAGGACAGCCAGCTAAACTTATATAAAATGATGGCAGTTTCCACACTGCTGTACGGCTGAAGACAGCCAGTAGACGCTCCGCCGTCTATTACAAACCACGATTTTGTAAGATTCGTCAGCCTGGAGACCTAAAACACAACACACATCTAATTAATTGCGACGTCCAGTAAAAATATTTTAAATAAAAACGCTTCCGATATTCTCCACAAAAACTGGAGCGTACTATTATTTATTTCGTGTACACAGACTTTGTTGCAGTTTAATTAACTCTATAATTGTTAGTAGGCCTACCTTCCATTTTAAAGAGCAAATTACGAACAAACAACACACCACAACCACACACACACACACACACACACACACACACACACGCACACATAAACAAATAAACCTACATTAAGTTGTATGTTTACACAAGCGTGTTTGTTGACATCCCGTTTCTAATTAAACTCTGTAGACGTACGATAATTGCTTCGATGCCTGTTATTGGCCCGATTTTTTCCTAGTTATCTTGATAAAACTAAATTCTGAAAATTATAGTGTACTGCGTGTTACTGTAAATTTATTTATTGGCATAAAATCATACAAGTAATAGATAAAAAATCAACTTTTTTACGTAAAACTTAATTTACTTATTTTTTTACTCTGAATTAAATGAACTGTTTACGGAACATCATTGATTATAGTATTGATACGACGAGTCACGCGGATCGCCGTGTTGTACAGCAGAATCACAAGAACTGACACCAGGTGATGAAGTTGCAAATTGCATTCTAATTACAGTTAAAATAAAGAAAGACACGTATGCTCATTTCAACTTAAGGGTTGTCCAACACACCGGAATAAGTGTCACCTTATTTTAATTTCGCACTAAGCTGCACAATAATCACTAAACCGCAAGCTACAATAACAATCACTCAGAAACGCACTATAATATCCCCGGTCCAAAACTGATCGTGGCCGGCAGCTGAATGCTCAATTACATCCTGCTGAGATTCCAGAAAATTCTGTCACTTTCCATATAACGCGTCGAGAAATTATGTCTAGTTACAGTCGCTCTGAATTCGGTAGACACTGTGTCAATGTCCGGCTTTGTACAATTACGTAGACCGAATGGTGGTAGAATAATCTAGAATCGTCTGGAAAGACGTAGCAACCCGCCACTTACTGCTTCTGAAGATGATGCCATATTCTAAGGATCGAAACGTCAAGGAAAAAATGTGACGACGAAGGCAGTCCGAGTAAAGACTGTATCCGGTAGAAGTCACTCAACACTTAGGAGTTTTCAAGAATGGAGAATTATTGTGGTGAAAAGATTCATGGGTGGACTGGTATAAATTAACTCCGATTCAAATATTGTCAATAATAGTGAAGACATTTACAGACTAACAAGACAAAAATTGTTAGTCTTACCCTTCAGGTTCAACGAATAATGTGTACTCTGTATTATATGTATTGTAATGTCTGTGTTATCTGTTCTGTGGCCAGTGTATTACCTTTTAAGTGTCAACCAGTATAAGTGTCAACATTAAGTGTCAATGTCAACCAGTAAATCTGCCTTATAGGCCCAGTGTTTAGTATACGGAATTATTGTATCATGCCAGTAGCAAGTGGAAGTGGCTTTTGTTCATTTGTTTACATGTTTTGCCATTTTGTCTTGTATTTGTGTATGTGTTTAATCTGTAGACAAAAACAAGAAGAGCTGTCAGTGGTCAACTCTTCATATCATATATCTGTTTTGTCAGTTAAGTTCTATTCGAACAGATTACAAATCTGCAATAAATTAAAAAAAAAGGAAAGAGAAGTTTTCAAAAATTTTCTTGTCCGTGGTATAATGGAAATGTAAACATGTTAATGGAAATGTGTGACATGTTAATTTTACACAACGTTTTAACTGTATCAACTAGTCGTGTAAGTATCCAATCGTGTTATATATATTTCAAAATTAAATTTCTTTATTTTGCTACATTATGATACAACACACATATAATAATACGTAAAAATGTCATAATATCTACATATGATAGTATTATTCATAACGAGGCAGTGCAGGGCGCCTGGAACAATGTCTAAATTTGGAGCTTCCTGATAATAATTTTCAGTAAAACCATGTATTTGGCCTCCGATATCAGCGGTTCCTACCGCTCTCCCCGCAATCAACGCGCCTGGAACCACCAACTCCTTCGATTGTGCTATTCGCGCGGCTTATTGTTTCTAAATTCGGTCACAGACGTTAGTGGTCAAAGCGCTGGATTTGGTTTGTCATTTCAATAATAAGAAAGAGGCATGTAACAATTTTCATTCAATCATTATATTTAAAATGTTAAAAATTTGGCGCTTGTAAAGATTTTGTAGGAATACAAAGAAAATAAAAGTAAGCATGAAATAAAACAAAGACAAAAATCAAAAGTTTTCTAAATTCCGTTATATTTCTAAATACACATTCTAGCATCAATCTAAATGCATAAAATGCTCAGACATACAAGCAGATAAGAACACACGAAGTTACGTACACTACTAATAGAGGAGAACCCTTGAAAAGTCACCCACCAATTAATTACACAACAGTACAGGTCGACATAACTGAGGTCGGCAAGATAAGGTCGTTAAACAAATGGCGACGTTTATACGTTTATAATTGGACGACCGTCTGATGTGCGCGTACGTCTTTCCTCTTTACTATGCCTGACGTCATTACTTTACCTAGTGCCACCTAATTTTTGTCAGTGCTTTCCATCGTTCTGTACCCCTAGTTGAGAAGCAATATTTAACTCTGTATTAGAAAAAATTTAAAAAATCTGTATTACATTTATATAATAACTAAAAGTGTATTAAACCTATCCATAACTTTATACAAATCGTAAGTACCATAATTTAAAACTTTAGAGTTGTTTGAAGTTTTATAAATAAAATTAGAAGTTTTGAACGATATTTCTTCAATACAGGATCACCATAGGTTGGTGACAGCTGTCAAAAGAGCTTACTGATTGCTGTTGGACAAGGATTACCACTTGGTAGTTTGTTTTAACATTACTACGTTGCAATGATAGTTGAGGAACGTGGTGGCTACATGCCTCTTCGAGATTGTTCTAGACACACATTCCAGGCGTTTGTCAATCAATCTGCCCGGCATTGTACAAGCTACGACAGTGGCACAGTTTTCTGGCTGCTGTAACTACGCAATTCTTCTCGGCGCGTCATCCAGAACGTGTCAGATTCTTCTCAAACTTCAGCAAGTATACATAAGGTCCCATCAGTTTAGTTTAAACGTACGATATTAAACTGCGGTATCGAGAGTTTTTGTTATTGTGAATTGCGGTTTAGTGTAAAATGATTATTGTGTATTTTTAGGTGGGACATTTACACTTGTTAATCAAATGGCATTTATTGGTTGTTACATTACTATGTATTGGACATTTTCAAGGTTGCAGGATTGTATTTAAAGTCTTTGTTTATTTTAACTGTAATTAAAGTTGAAATTAACGACTTCATTTGGTGTCAGTCATTCTGTTTCCACTGTACAATACGGCGATACATGCAACCGTTGAAACAAAAAGGTCAACTAAACGTCTGTTGGTTATTGTCGCATTTAGGGCAAAAATTTGTTATACATTAATTGTCTCTGCACAGTCCCCATTACATTTTTTTATTTATTAACAATTATAAGAAAACAATTTAAAGAAGCCAACACAATGTCTACGTAATCGTGACTCTCAATCCTCTGGCCTCCCTCTTCCCTTTACACATACAAGTTGTTATTTTTCCTTTATAAAAACTGAGGATGTACCAATCTGTTTATCTAGAGCAGAGATGATAATCACTGTATTAATAAATTTTGTATTTAATTATGTAATTGTGTTTAATTAAACTGTATTTAATTATGTAATTTTGTATATTGCATTTAACTGTATTAATAAATATTAATTAATTTAATGTATTTTACATCGTGTTTTTTAATATGTAGCATACTTCATTTATTTCATTTCTTCACTACAGCTTCTGTAAACTGTAAGAAGACATAAAAGCTAGTAATCTTCAAATAAATTTATAAAATTTATATGAAGATTATAAATAAATTTATAAAATTTATATGAAGATTATAAATAAATTTATACCAACTCTGTCTTAGATTAAACAAAAGCTATTTTAAAATCTTAATACTTCAATAAACTTTATTAATTTTACTAGCAGTTTTAATTATCCCAAGACACAACCTACAGATTGTTATTAACATATTATTATGTTCACAGAAACATATACAAAATAGTTGCGAAGCGAAGCGAAGCGAATTCTATATTAATTTGACCGTTTAGCATTTGTCTATCTATCCATTTACATGTCTCTCTATCTATTTGACTGTCTGTTTGAGATATTGAGATATGTCTCACGATAACTTTTGAATGTATCAACTGATTTGAATGGGTGTCCATAATTTTAACCCATCAGAACCCTTGATCCCTCCAAAAATTGGGGGACGGGAGACAAAATTGTGAAGAAATTAAAATTGTAAAATAATTACACAAGCCCATTTTGATATTAAATTAAAGGGAATTTGAATATAGTGCTCATTTTAATTATTTAACATTTTTTGGACAGCAGGCCAAAAAGTGGCAAATTGGACGAAATCGCAGGGATTCATGAAGGAAATCAAATTAAATAGTTCTAAATGTAGTGCTAAGTTTTAGAAATTTCAAAATTTTAGGAACTCAGGGCTCCGAAAAGAGACAAAAATATGGAAAACATTTTGAAAATACAGCAGTGTGTCAGACTACAACGACTTGTAACCCAAATCCGAATGTTTAGAATTCTTAGCATTTATTGTACGATTGTGTGCTCTACACATGTTATATTAGTAAAAACATAAGACAAATCAAAATTTTTACAATTTTTCCCATAACTAAAAAATTATCTAACATCGAAATTTATCCAATAATAAATATACTTTATTCAAAATAGTGAGTGAGTTTTGCAGTTCAGGGAGCTTTAGTTTTGTAAATACTTGACTATATTCAATAGAGAATTTAGAAGAACTGGGCTACAATGTACCTAAAATTAAAAAAGATTAATGTGGTGAAGAGACTGCACATGTTCAACCGTATGTGTGGGACCATCAGCAGAACTTTAAAATCAACAAGGAAAGAAATAAGTCTGAAGTTCTACAAAGTGATGACCCTCCTCAGACTTCTCTGTGGATATTCTGGAATAACTATGCAATTATAAGCCGAAAGGACGGAGAGGTGTGAGGCGTCCGAAGGAGCACGGAGCGACTAGCTCTAGTCTCCCGGCTTATGACCGGAACAAACCTTTTTGGGGTTTAATCCTTGATGTAGACGATGATGATGATGATAGTGATGATTTAGAAGAAACATTTGAGACAAAAATATAAATAGTTGTTGTAAGTTAAATGTACAATTGCTAGCTAATTCTAACAGGATGTTTTTGAATTATAACGTTAGGAGTTAGATGACAAATAGTGTTTATATGCCTTAATATTGTACGAGTTATACATAAAAACAAAGGTTATGAAGTGTCCCAGAACTGGAAGCTAGACGTCGTAGCAGACGATAAGAAGCTAGTGCATGTTGATTCCTTTAGATATTTTGACAGCACGATGAAATCAGATAAGAGATGTACCAGCGACGTAAAAATTAGAATCACACACGCAAGAGAATCACTTTTCAAGAAAAGATCTCTTCTAGCGTCCAGACACGTGTCTTTGGAAAAGCAGGAACTCATTTATAAAGAGTTTTATTCGGGACATGTTCACATATCGTTAGGAAATCTGGACTTTGAGGAAAGTGGAGAGGAGGTACCTTTAAACTTTTGAGATGTCCCCTAATGACAAGGGGTTAGGGGTTACCCCCCCCCCAATGAAAAGGTTCTGAAGTGAATAGGTCAAAACTGGTTAAGAACAGGGTGGATAAATATTCAAAGTGGTTCACCACCCTAATCGAGAAGCGTAGTGGGAGATGACGGCCCACGGAGGAGTACATGGATGGGGTAAAACAAGGAAGACCCTTGGTCAAGAGGCTTTCTACAGAAAGGAAAAACTTGCTAGTACATCAACCTCTAGGTTGAGGAGGAGGAGAAGAAAAGAAGTCCAAGCGTGCTTTTAAAGAGATTTTTCCATAATAATAATAATAATAAAAGTGTCTTATTGGCAAACATATACAAACCGAGTACAAAATAATTCGTAAAACTATAACACAAACGTCCGAGAAATGGTACACATGTATTACAGTTTAATACATTTCGTGGGCTGTACAATGATTCCAAAAGAAACTAAAATAGTATTATAAAAGTGCACATATGAATTTTACAGTTTTAAGAACTAGTACAATGTATAATGAACCTCAGTCTGCTTGAAAACAATTAAGTAAAGTTTTTTACTCTATTAATGCAACCGTCACGTAAAAATGAAATAAACAGAATCATTCCAGCACAACAAGACAACATATCAGAGACTGTTTTTATTATAAATAACGGTACATGATTACAGTGGCACCTTATTATACGCGAAATAATATTGCAGATCTACAATATTCACTTAGTAAAAGAAGCACATTCGCTCAGAAGAAGAGTGTGGATTTTTCTTGTAAATCCATACATAAGCTCAATTGTTTGGAAATGTTTCTTAATGTAATTAAGAGATTTGTCTCTTTTCCAGTTTGCAAACAATTTCAAAACCATTTTTGGTTTTCCTTTTCTTAATCTCCACCTACCAGACAAACACATTCTTCTAAAGACACAATTCTTTCCTGTTCACGGGAGTACATTATAAACTGCGTACCATGTTGTTTTATAGAATTTTAATTAAAAATATCATAAATATATTCTATTACTTATATTTTTTTATATTACGCACAAATTTTATGGAATTGTATACAACAAAATAGCATAATATTTATGATGTGTACTGCAAAAATTTGTAACAGTTTTGATCTTCACTGAGATATGAACACTGTTTCTATGGCAGGTACCCTACAGTAGTTTTGACTGTTTGCACTGGCTCGTGAAGATATAATTTATCCAGTATACACTTTTCAAAGTATTACAGAAAAATTTAATTTCGAAACCCTTTCTTCTCCACAAACATATGACATAATACACAATCATACGAAAGCCCATAGAAACGACACTCTGAACAAACAGACTCAATTTAAACCTCACGTACTATTGGAAGCCGTGATACAACACACACACAATGATCTTTCAAACGATATCTAAAACAGAACATCTAGCGTCAACCTCTGTTGTGGAAGCTCGCAATGAGCGAAAGCTAACACAAGCAATAAGTTGAAAATCTTCTTCTTCTTCTTCTTCACTATATGGCTTGGACTATAGCCCGTTCCGACGTCACAGAGTATCTGACCATTTTTTCCAGGGTTTTCCACGATCTCTCGTTCCCACTGGCTTCAAACGCGATTCTCGTATTCAAAAGCTTGTTTATGAATACGCATGTCAACCATACGTTCCGCTTGAGACTTCCAATTCTGCCTGTATTCCTTTGTTCTATCCAGAACCGATTGTAACTTCTAGCCTTTCCTTAACTTGTCGTTTCGTACATGATCTCTCAAACTGCAACTTTTAACTGCTGTTAAAATTTTAATTTCCGAGACGTGTATTTTGAACTATCTTTTTGCAGGAAAGTCCGTTTCTCATTTTTCACACCCATACATTGAAGTCGGCACAGCCACGCCTTATAGAACTTTAGCTGTACCTCCCTCTGCGGTTTATTCTTCAATAGTCGTCTTATTGTTCCACATTTATAACTAAATTTATGTAACTTTCTCTCGATATTGTTGCCCTTTCTATATGAGATATCACATTCAAAATAATTAAAATTTGATACCAGCTCCAAAACAATTTTATAATTTTTGCTCTTACAGGTTCTCTTCCCTAGGAAGGCCATTGTTTTTGTCTTAGTATTTGATTACTTAAAGTTGTATTTCTAAGAGATTGTATGCAAGGTATAAATAGACCTTTATTACTCATTTTAATAAGTTAAAATGTTTTATCTATAATACTTGTATTTTACGTCGGGATAGTGTTTATAAGTTCTGTGTAACACTCGGACACGTCATGGGCAACAGAATCCATGAATTCGAAATAAAATACGTATTACTGGATATGTAATGTTGTCTGCTCCTTATTGTCCAGCTAATGTTGACCCCGGGAAAGCTCCTCTGTTTCTACTCGCTCCCCTTACTTCACCGCCAACTTACAAAAATCGGTTGATACTTTAAAAAATGATCGTAAAACATACTCCAAATACAAACAAATGCCAATCGCACAATAGTAATATTAAAATTAAATACGAACAATATATTTGTTAAAACACGTTCTTCCAATTTTACGAGCAAAGAGGCCTTAAGTTGAAACCACACTTTGCACACAAAGTTTATATTTTTACGTGATGTGTAACACTTTGTTACAATTATTACAGTTGCAATCAGTACAATTTTATTTATTGTTACAGTAATTAATTATCTAAATATAACTAATTCACTACCGACTCGGAACACAAAGGTTTTTATGGGTAAAAACGTAAAAGTTTTATCTTATACCCTGAACCGTTTTTCGCTTTTAAAAAGCTTCAGAAGCTTCGTTTTTGAGAAGCTTTTTAAAAGCGAAAACCGGTTCAGGCTATAAGGTAAAACTTTTACGTTTTTACCCATAAAAAACTTTGTGTTCCGAGTCGGTAGTGAATTAATTATATTTAGTTAAGTAACAGACACGTCATGGACAACGAAATCCAAGTAACTAATTAACTAACAGTTAATATTTTAAAAATTATTTGCCAGGCTTTTAAATGCGTGGTCTATAGTTAAATGTAAACTTGATTATTTAAAAAGCACAGGTGATGCCTAACAACTTTATTCGATCACTCGACACTAAGTGAGCATTTACGTAATGACGTAGTTTTATCTGTAGATGTCTTCAAATAAATTTATTTTAATGCTACTGACCTCAAAGAAGTGATAATCTGAAGATTAGACATACGTTCCGAAATACGTAATACACATTGAAAGCAGTATTCACAAGACGGAGAAGATTGTTACTTAGTACTATAAACGAAGTAAAGTTTTAATCAAGTGTTAGATGTAATACAGTGATTAGTAAATAATGTGATTGATTTTTCTGACAATATTATGATAACATCTCCAATTCTTTCATTGTTAAAGACTATAGTTAAACTATACAAAAGTTTTAAATAACCTAAATGCTAAATAATAGTGTATTTATATTAGTTCTGACTATGTTTACACAAATAAGATCTTAATTATAATTGTAATACCATATAATAGATAAAATAGTCTTACTTATATACTCATGTGCATTAAAAAGTTATTTCGCAATGTACCTTACAGGAAACAACTGCCTCAGGACTGTTGCGGGAAGTTTGCTTACCCTAGCACTAAATTCTCATTACATTGTCTTTGTCTATTGCCCGCAACTTTTATAATTTAATTTTATCCTCTACTTCCGTATTTCTCTGTAAGTTTTCTAATAAATTTTATTTTAATTCAAACTTTATAACAAAATACGGATTGCAAAGATAACAATATATTTCAATTAAGAATATTTCGTTTAGAATTTTTAGATACAAAACACTTATAAAACTTCCAAGCTCATTTAATAAGCTTCACATATAAAAAAACTGGATATTCTAACGACAAGTTTAAAAAATATCTTCACTGTCGTAAATTTAATGGTCACAACATAAAACAGTGACAACCAATTACTTACTTAGCAAAATGACCAACTTGCTCCTAAACTTCCGTGGTTCTCGTTAATAATAATAACAACACTGTTTTACGGTTTAATCCACGTCATTTCATTTATTCAGAACCAAACGATTCGCCTATATTGCAATGAGGCATCCTCAGTGGCTACACTAAGACCTTACCTAGATAGATAGATCTAGATCTAGATACATCCTCCGAGTCCAATCGCTAACAGTGTTGTTACTGGGAAATGGCAAAATCACAACATAACAATTCTTACTGAAGGTTAGTGCAGTTACCTCACAATGATTATAATCAAATCCTTATCTAAAAAAAGGTTTTTTTCAGGGGCAAATCATATTACAACAAATATTGTCATACAGGACTCGGCAGTAAAAAGGTGTAAAAATTTTAAGTGTCTAGAGTGCAGCATTACATATCAAGATGATAAAGAGGGTGAAAGCAAAATTAGTTTCTTCCAGTCGCTTTGAGAATGTATCATTAAATATTTAAAGAATAAAACAATACAGAAACGAAATTGAAATATTATAATATACTGGCCACACCTGAAGTACTATTTGGTAGTGAAACTCGGATTAGAAAGGCAAAAGATATGTCTAGAATATAAGGGGCAGAAATGAGGTCCTTGAGGGCTTATACCGAGAGCGCTCTTATCAGAAATGATAATATTATAATGACCATAGGTTTAAATTATTAAATATCCCGGTACAAAACCGAGTAGCGGTTACACATGGGAAAAATGATTCAATTAGATTTTCAAGAAGAGCCCTTGATCGACCAAGAGGGAAGAGAAGTGTGGGAAGACCCCGTAAACAACGGTTGGATATATTCCACTGAGACTGGAACAGACTGTTAGCCTAAGCCGTAAGGGTTGACAATGATGATGAAACAATAAGCACAATGAAACAATAATTAAGAGCCAGAAAATAGGTGTTACTAGGAGAGGAAGAGGAAGGATATCAGGTAGCACACTAAAAATTGTAATTCAAAGAGAAGCTTGGAGGGATGTGTGCTAACCAGGTCATGATTATACTCTTATAAATTCAAAATAATAAAGCTTAACAAAAACATTTTAAAACAAACTAATTCCATTTGCACCTCTGTAAGCATTTTCGTGAATTTAGATGAGCGGTTGTAAGGTTCTCCTATTCTTCCAAAACAAAGAATTAGTAATTACTTATATGTAAATTTCATTTATTTACAAACCTTTGTCAAAGTAAAAATGGTTAATTAAAAAATATACAGATATTTGCCTTTGGGACATTCAGTTTGAAACGTTTTTTGTTTGTTGCTCTGAAATACGCGTTTTTTTGTTTTTTTCTCAGTGAACATTATACGTGGAGGTAATAAATAAGTGAATAAGAGCAACCAGTAACAGCATTATTAATGTACAATAAATATGTTAACAAAATGTGTTTGTTGCGGCTAGAACTGATTGCTAAAAATCTTATTATCATACAGGCTACATTTAAACAGTTGTAGTTCACTTTTGAACAAGCGAAGCGAGTTTTTAGTTTTAACTCCACCCCTTGGCGTTTCTATCTCTGTTTATCTGTTAGCGTCTTTATATTTCTGGGGTAATCTCAATATAACTTTTTAACACATTAACCTATTCCCGTGAAACTTAGCATGCACGTGTCAATACTTTTACCTCACAGGATCCTAATGTAAACGAGATCGATCCCCCAAAAAATAGGAGAGCGGAAGGCAAGAATGTAAGGAGGTAAAAAGTGTGCAAAAATCGCAAAAGCCGATGTGGGCTATTATAGTAAATAGAATTAACTAACATACGACAGTAGTGTTCCCAAATGTTTCAAAATTTCAAAATGTCCAAAATGTCCTGAATTGTACCATTTTTTCAAATTTTGTTGTAATTTGAAAAAATGGTACAATCTAGCAGGGTGTCAGACTAAAACGAATTTTAACTTAAATCTAAATGTTCCGACTCCTTACTGTATATTGTGTACTTGTGTTGTCATAGTAGTAGTGAGTAATCGGGATCCTTGTGACGTCTCATAATTTAAAAACTATCAAATAAGAAATTAACGTATTAAGAAAACATACTTTTTTCAAAGTAGTGACCAAGTTCTCCAACTCAGGGAGGATTGTATATAGTTCTGCAAAACTTTATATCTAAAATATTAGTTTTTCGTGTCGAAAAAGTGTATACATGTCATTGGTATTGGTACACGTCGTGGACAACAAAACCCAAGAATTCATTGTTTTCTTAATATTTCAAGTATCTATTATTTAATATAATGGCTTGAAATTTGTATTAATGGCTACACCTTTGAAAGAGTCCATCAATTTAGGTATCTGTATGGCAAGAAATAATGATACTAAAAACGAGATCCAATAAATAGTATCAGCAACCTATAGATGCTACTTTGGACTGTTAAAGCAGATGAAGTAGGTTAATACTGAGATCTACAAAATGTACCGTCTATAGTCTGTAGACTGGGCTTAAATAAGACCAGTGTTGACAAATGGAGGAGAAACATAAACCCATCACCAAAATAACAGAAAGACGTTTAAAAGAAAATATTACGGAAATTTTATGGTCAAGTATGTAAAAGGGGATACGTTATAATCACGAATTATACGCACTGTTGAGGGATTTAGACATTATGCAATATATTAAACTATCAGAGTTGAGGCCGGCATTTAATAAATCCATGGCAGAGGCGGAAATACCGAGGAAAGTCTTGGCGATGTAGCTGTATAAAATAAAAAAGAGAGAGGCAGGGCAAAGCTGCGATGAATTGATATAACATGAGCAATGTTGCCAGACTATTCGGACTGAGGCACTGAAGATCCACTGCGTCAGGTCGGGACCATTGAAGAAGGCTTCTTGGAGAAGGTCAAGATTCAGCAATGCATTATAACACCAGGCATTATGATAATATTGATTATTTAAGATAACACAAACATTACTTTCCCTTCTCTTTTAAAATTTAACTTTCTATCGTCACGTACAGGAAAGCAGATTCAGTAAAAAACGATGAACAACAAAAGTTCACAGTATCTCCTCCTACTGAATATGCTCAGTGCACCATCAACAGACTTTCAAGAGTTAAGTGTAAATAATGTAGAAAGAATTTCGAGCTGTAAAGTTTCCAAAATATTCGTTCAGTTACGATTTTACTCATTTGTAACAAAATTAGAGAATATTATTCTCTAATTTGATAACGGATATTCATCCTATAGCTGTAAACTTATTCATCTTACCTCACATTCCAATTAACTCACGAATATGTACGTATTGTGGAGGGATTCGGTCTGCGGCAGTGTATAAGTTCACGGACTGGCACAGTTTCTAGTGAGTTCCGGAGCGGCTGTAACTATGCGACTATTCTTGACGTGTCATCCGGAAAGTGAAAGATTGTTCTCAAACCTCAGCGGAGTATAAATAAGTATCCAGTGGCTAACCAACTTCAGTTTCAGACATACGATATTACGGCGAGTATCGGAATGATATAGTGACTTACGGTGATTTGTGTGTATTACTTGGTGCGACACTCTTGGTTGGCATTTATTGTTTGTTACATTGCTGTACGTTGAACAATGTTTAGCTTAAAGAATTGTATATGAGTGTTTTATTCTTAACTGTTTAAAACTCGTCCAATTTAATATTGTCAGCCATAAATGTGAGCTTATTACTTTTTTTGCATTAAGTAATCCACGGCAAACATTAAACCACGAGTCATAATACAATCACTCCGAAACCCACTCTAATATCGTCAGACCTAAACACTATATGGTCGACCGCTGGGGCTCATATTTATGCTTACCTGAGGTCCGAGAGTAATCAGTTACTTTACGGAAAACGATGACTCGTGGAGAAATTATTGCGTAGTTACAGCCGCTGGAACACTCTCGAAACTATACTAGTATCCGACCGAATTATCCGGTACAGTAATCGAGAAACGTGCGGACTCCATGTCTGGAACAAACTCGAGCGTTGTGAAATATCTGTTATTTTTATATTTTTATACCACTTAAATTGTTTAATTATTTTTCTGTATAAAAATTTGCAGGATGCATGTGCCAACAAACTGTGACAATAGGATGGATGGTAGTACAGTGTACCACTTCAGTGCAAACAGCTCCTCTTGAATGTTGCAATTTAACCCACTTTGCGTGAAACCTAGATTAAGGCATGAGAAATGTAAACGTATATATCCACAGGGAACACAGTATAAAATAAATGTTTATCTCTACACAAAATAGCCGTTTTGTGGTGTGCTTACAAACAAAAACTTTGCTTTGGCCACGCTTCAATTTCAACTTTACTGTTTTAGTATTTATGAATGTCTCCAACTTTTCTCATTTTCTCAGGATAGCGTACGTAGAAAAAATGTATTCACTACCCTAAATAGTCTTTATTCTCATGTGTACTACGTGTGAAAATGTGTAACAAAATCAGGTCGTTTTGTATCTGCAATAGACACAGGGCTGGGTTTACCAGGATATAGTCGTTATTTCTTAGTTATGGAAAAGTGAAAGAGAGCAATACAAAATACTACTTTTATGTAGGTATTTAGTTATCATCATCATCCCCAAGGTTTAAACCAAGAATGGTTTGTTCCGGTCTCAAATAGGCAAATATTACAGCTGGTCACTCCAGTGCTTCCTCGGACGTCCCACACCTCTCCGTCCCCTCGGCTTATAGTTCCATAGTTGTTTGGGGATGCGGCAGTCATCCATTCGGCAAAGATGTTCCCACCAATTCAGCCGATACTGGACGATCCTGTCGACTATACTCACAATATTCATTCCCTGCCGTATATCTGTGTTTCTTCTATGATCATGGAGAGTATACGCTGCCACGTGCCTGATTAATCTCATTTCAGCCGCTTGGATGCTACTGGCCTGGCCTTTAGGTATTTAGTTATCAGTAGTAAATCGTTATGTCTGGAAAAAAGCAGTGACATTTTTTAAAACATTTTTCATTAAGTTTTACAACTTATTAGGAAACCTATCTAGCTCACTGGTTTGATGACATTAATTTAGAATAAACGGAATGCTAATAGAACATTAACTAGGACAAAACGTTTTTAACATAAAATAAAATTATTTTTTAGAAATTGTTGGTAATGCAAGTAATTAATTTTATTTCTCTGCTTTCATAGAATATTGAAAGTCACAATGTTGTGTTTGTTAATGTCAATGTAATGATATTATTTTAGATCTAAAGCGAACTTTAAATCACTTCTCTTGAATAACATTAACATAAAAGGTTTTATGTATATAATTTTAAATGCACTAAAATGATTAATTTTAAACTATTTAGGAGTCACAACTATAGCCTGTCTGCTTGTGACCGAAACAAACCGTTTTTGGATTAATCCTTGAAGACGAACATTATGATTTTAAAGTATAATAAATAATTGGAGATAAAATTTGCAACAAGATTTGCTACGCGAAGGTGACGTTTATTTTAAAACAATAGCGAGGGTTAATGGTTGAAACTATTATATAATTACAGTGTTTTTCTACATCAACCCCTTGTGGGTTTTCGACTTTTCAACAATCTTCTGCATTCTGCCCTTTCCTTAGCCAGTCTTCTAAAGTTTCGTACTCCAGTTTCCTTCAGATCTTCCTCCGCGTCATCCCTCCATCTCTTCCAAGGTCTACCATTCATTCTTTTTTTGAGAGGGTTTCCACTCAATAGTTCTATGGCCCCACTACTATAAGTTAATATTGTCCTAGTCCAGAATTGTCTATATAGGGGTGTTCAACAGTTTAATTTCTGTCAGTGAATATAACACTAATACAGATTTTTTTTTTAAATATTACGTATTACATCCGTATATCCGATTACTCTGATATCTGCATTTATCCAAGGAACGAAACAACACTGAACAGAAGCAATGTCTGATATTTTCCCTACCAGACGCATATGTGTAATTTTATTGATTATTCGTCTCTGCTACAGACATTTTACAGATAGGTAAATCATTATTTTCAACAAGTATTAAACCAAAAGTGGTTTGTTCCAAGCAGATAGTCTAGATTTGGTCACTACAACGCTTCTTCGGACGTCCCATATCCCTTTGTCCATTTCCCTTACAATTCAATAGTTGGAGATGCGGCAGTCATCCACTCTGTTAAGGCCAACTCTCTTAGCCGATTTTGGTCAACTCTAGTAAGTATACTTATATTATTCAATTCCTACCGTATATCTTCACTTCTACGATCTTGAAGAGTAGCCAACATGCCTGAAAGCTGATGTCGGCAGCTTGAATACGACTGGCCTAGAATTTTGTAAAGTCCAATTCTCAGAACAATAGGGAAGTGTAGGTCGGGCCGCCACCTTGTAGGGTGGTATGAATAAGCTACATTGCTTTAACCATAGGTGCGGGACGATTAGGAGAACTCTAAAATCAACGAGTCAAAATAGGTAAAAAGTAGTTACATACCTCGATAATATAAAAAAAACTTAAAGATAGCGGGCGTCTTACTCAAATTCGCTGTTTCTACTTTCAGTGAAAATAAATATATGTTTTCTCTACAAACTTTCCAAGATCCGATCTTAGAGTACAAAAAAAAAACATGAAGAAATGGTATGGTTAACACGTGGATAAGTAATTGACAGATCGAAATCGTCAGCATTCCCAGACCTTTGAAGCATTTGGACCCGTAGTCAGATAACTTGTTGATGATGACATTATGTAATAAAAAAAAATCTGTAGAAAATGTGGAAAGTATAAATTAAAATAAACTAACAACCAAATGATCTATGTCAAATCAGACTAAAAACCAATCATGATTTTCCTTACTGCCTGCATAACTTTTAAATCAAAGTGGGTGGAAGCTGATTGCCCTGTTTAGTATAAGTCGATGAGGGTGTTAGCTGGTGAAGAGAAGAGAGAAGTCTGTATATTTTCATGTTAGCTCAAACACAGCTTTTCTCTAAAATGCTTGATGAACTGATTTAACAACCGTTTACACAAGATGAGTAATTCTGGTTTTTACTAATTCGTACCTTCCCGTCACAATCCGGCTGACTTTGGACTAAGTTTTTGACTGTACGTTTCTCATAGAATCAAAGTAACACGATTTCAGAAGCTGAGTGTTAAGCTCCGTGTGGCGTTCTTAAATGTAAACTTACTTTTACTTTTTAAAATAAAATAAAATATGTAATTTCTAGTAATTACAATTTAAATTATTTAAATTTAATTACAGTTTAAGTCATAATTAAACTTTTCAGTTTAATTTTCAAAATGATGTTAATTACTGTCAAAGAATCAGTAATAAACGAATGTAAACCAAAAAATAACAGTAGTTTTGAGGATTTCATTGAATTAGAAGTCAGATATTACAGTTATAATCTTAATTTTCTTGCAAAGATGAAAAAAATGGTTTGTTCCACTCCCGAGCAGATAGACTAGAGACGATCACTCCAGGACTTCTTCGGACGTCTTACACTTTGCCGTCCTTTCAGTTTATAATTCCATAGTTGTTCGGGGATGCGACAATCATCCATTTAGTTAAGATGTTCCAGCCGATTTTAGCCGATATCTTGCTTCGACAGTTTAGTAACTGATATGTTTACTTAATATGTTACTAGCATACCCCAGCCTAAGATGACGGTGATTCTCCCACCCATCGGCTTAACGTCCAACCCGATTTTCTATCTGGGTTGTCTTACCGGACTAAAGGGGCCAGTTTTTCCTGTACACAGTATTACACCCGACTTAATCCAAGCACATTTACGGCAGTAATATTCCAAAAATTACCCTGTCCTGGATTATTTCTCTGATGTCTTATCCACTGATTCCCTCCACGAGGAATATTTATCGATCTTCTGGTTTAGATCCGTACTGTCTGCATCAACAAGGTCACCTCACCCAGGATATGGATGTGGCACTTCACCACGCAGTACGATCTTGGCTGGAAAGACGCTGATGGCTCCTTTAAAAGCTAACATCACTTCATTCAACCCTGGAAATTATATTATATTTATATTTACATGAATTATAATTCATACCTCTCCACATCGCCCCGACGCCGCTTGCACATTCTGTACGTTAATGCACTTGACGTGATTGGCAATCGCGCTGTAAAGATTCCTCGACTATATCAGTTAAATTGGCGATTTTCTTTTGGGTCGCCTATCCTGTCCAACAGTGGGTTGTATCAATGGTTTCTCATGGGTTTAGAGTGTAGAGTGGTTTTTCCTTGCTTTTGTGGTGTATGATGTGTGGTTGTGCACATCTTACTGCGGTGTGTCGGTGGCAGAACTTTTGATTAGAATCAGAACACGGTGTATTAAATATCATTATCAATATATTGAATTGACAATAATTATGTTGACTACAGATCGTAATAACTGATTTAAAATGTGGCTCAATAGACGTTTAGTTAGAATTTTTGGGGCAAAGTACACTAAACATTACACCATGCCCAATAGAATGGGACATTGGCCCCAATTACTTGCGACTATCAAAAGAAGAAAATTTGCATACTTAGGGACATAAACAAAGAGGATCCCGATATGCCCATCTAAGAGCAACTTTAAACAAAAAAACGGAAAGTGGAAATGGATTTATAAACATATTTTCGATCTGATGATGAGCCAATTGGCTTGAAAGTGTTAATCGGATATTTTTCTATAGTTGTGTGCAACAGTGTTATTTCTGTTTGTAATTATAACCACTAACACAGTTTTATTAATTAAAAATGGCTTGGTGGGAAAAACTATCTTGGCTCCGTAACCTTCGACAGTGGTCAGGACTAACTGCTGAAGAACTGTTGCACTCTGCACACGCCCAAGATAAATATAAAGACACAGTTGAAATGGGAGTTGTCAACGCCTGATCAGGCAGGACACTAAAAAAAAAATCAAAAAATTTTACACATAAAATTTTTAAAAACGTAAAATAATATCAGGAAGAATATTATGAACTGTACTGTGAAACAAAAAAAGGAGTAATAAAAAAAGAATATTTGAATAAAACTTGTTGTGACACAGGAGAACAGTTGTGCTAAATAAAAATTTCAACGTTCAAAGCTTCGTAAAGGGAAAGAAAGACAGTGTTGCTGTTTACGTCTTCAAGAGGGGTAAAGGTTGGTGTGGTACTGTCAGTCGAACAACAATGGGAGTACCACAGGAAAGAGGGTGTGATACAAAAAGAAATTAAGACAAGGGGATCGCTTACGAAAGGTTTAGATTAAGTATAGAAAGAAAGAAGACAAAACTTCATTAGCGACGGAAGAAACATATAAAATAAAGTGCTATGAGTTGTATAAAAAAGGGAGGAAGAAAAAAATTAATAGTTAAGACGAGTAGTCAGCTGAGTGTGGGGAATGTTAATTAACGGATTGTGTTTGTATTACGACTGCGGGTTGGTTAAAGTGGACGTGAATTGAATGCTGTGGATGCAGTCGGAGGTGGTGGTATTGCATCCCGAATGACTTTTATAATTCTCACAGTGTACAACCGATCTGATTAAAACAATTACATACAATAACCATGCCTATATATACACGTATACGTACACACACACACACACACACGTTCTTACCCGCGTACACATAACGTATTGTTACGACGGTCTAACTGATCGTCGTATGGTACAGTGGAAAACAAAATACAAGACACCAATGAAGTCAATACAAACCAGCTTTAGTTATCACAATTAAACAGTTTGTAATCAACAAGTTATTCAACAAGATTATACTTCATACTACAATAATTCAAGTTAATCTGTCCACACAAATAATAATGTCAACCACAAAGAATTCCGCACTATAATCACTTTTCATTAATACACCACTTGAGACGCACTGTGTAAATCGCCCGACATAAAACTGAATAGCGGCAGGTGTGGTCTATTTGTAGTCTGCAGGGTTCCATAATATGCGTCCTTAACAAGCACTTGAAAATTCTAGAGGATACTTCAGCGCGGCCTTGGGAGAAACACGCACCATTAGGCTAGTTGAGAAGCTTGTCGAACAACACTATCGAATGTACCAGAATGTTCCGTATTACGTAATACTGCCTCGATTGTTGACGCATATTAAGTGTCATACGCACACAAACGTTACAGCTGGGCTCTGGTGGGATAGCCGAGAAACATGTAGAACTTTCTGTACTGGCGTAGAGTATATACACTGCTTATAAAACTGTAATGAAACTGTTTTAGAGGATGAAAAGTAATTGGAATATGTTGGGAGAATTAAAACAAACAGTGTCGATCAGATAACGTATCGGAATTCAACAACAGGGCAGACTATAGGTTGCAAGTGTGCATTACGTTAGAGCAGCGGTTCCCAACCTTGTTCGTCTCGCGTACCCCTTACTACCCATTTTACTAAAGTAGTACCCTCAAACCATACCCTCCATTTTTACCACATTGCTACACCCCCACATAGGACTAAGTTGCACATAATGGTTGTAATAAGATGAAATGACAGTAGCCTACTATATACATAACACAGGTATGTAAGTTTTGTTTGAAGATGTATTGTTATTGTCCATTACATACATAGCGTCCGCCATTACTGTTTATTTTTGGCGTACCCCTGAGTGGTCCGTCGCGTACCCCCAAGCGGTACGCGTACCCCAGGTTGGGAACCGCTGGTTTAGAGTAAGCGTGATACACTACTTTATTTACAATGCCTTAAGTAATATGTAATTAGGAAAAGACAAGTATTGAATTTTACAGGCTACTTAAAATATATTAGCTTATAGTAATAAATCTCTAGGTTATTTAAAATATTTACATTAGTTTGTAAGTATACAAATCTACTAGACATATGTATGTATATATTTATGCCCTCGCACGTGTGTTATATTGCGCAGATAACATAGTTAGTGTAAACTAATGTGAAGTAGCAAAACAAAACGTTACAGACGGAAACAAATTTAGCAATTTTGGCAACTGCAACAGAATCACTTGAGCTCAGTAACTCAAATGTTTATTCGTGCAGTTGCGGAATTAGTGCACTAGTAACGTTGAGTACAGAAGTTCGCTGTTTGACACATAACCAAGATTCTGCGGGGGGGGGCTCCATAACAAGTGGGTTCAGTGCTTATCCATAAATTTACAAACTGTTTATCGATGTAATAAGAAATTAGTAATTTTTTCAATATAGTTTTTAAACAAGATTATATTATATTTACATACGGTCAATCTAATAATTTTTATGAAAATTATGCTGTCGCAAACAATCCACGTTTACGAACTAAATCAGAACAGTGACCTAAACATATCAATCATTATTATTTTGAAAATGAAGGTAACTTCATAATATAAACTGTTACCGTCTACGCCTCCATACATAACTGTAGTTCCGCAGAGCAGAATCAGGCACAAGTTTTTGTATTGATACGGTGTGGTAAATATGCTCCAACAACCGCATTTAACGGTTCGAATCACGCAGTAGCCTACCGCTGAATAAGGGGGGGGGGAGTATATGTTAATTCCAGCAGAAACTTCCCCCCACATTATTATACATTTTAATTTGCCTGTCACTGTCAACGTTTACTTCTGATACACGTAAAAGCGTACGCTCTTCCGAATACAACATTTTATACTTTTTTTGTGTCGTACAGAGCAAAATAGCATACTACAGGATTTTTTCTGGTAGAAAACGCTGCCAATCGTCAACTAGTAACTGTTAGTTAAATGAAAACTATAACAGGAAAACAGTATTTCATTACGAAAGCAATTCAAGGGTGTCGCGTATTTGTAAATCAAAAGCAAAGTATAATCTTTTATAAAATGTAATATTATAACTTTTTTGTCAATAATAACAGTAACTTTTGACCTATTAATATCTTATATAAATTATACTGTATTAATTGTTTTATAGAAGAATTAGTATTAATTATTTTATAGAAGTCTTAATCATCCAATAAGGACATATGGCTGCGAGGTGTAGACATTACCTTATGCAATGTGAACAGCAGTTTAGAATCTTACGAAAGACTTTTGGGCTTTGGCAAACTGAACATGGGTCCTGGAGGATACGAACTAATTTCAAACTGGATCAACTAATATACAGTGCTGAATGAGTCCGGATCACCAAGAGTAGAAGATTAGAATAGCTGTATTACGTACGAGGAATGGATGATGGCGGAAAACTAAAACAATCCCACAGACTGGAAAGCAACGGGTAGAAAAATTAGAGAGAGACCTTGAGAAAGATGAATAGATGACGTAGATGATGACTGAAGAAGTATGGATGGGAGAGGTTGAAGAAGGTTGTGTGGTGAGAGGTTGTAATGAAGGAAAGTGTTGAGCAGGCTCAAACCCACACTGGGTTGTGATACCGGAAGAAGAAGCAGAAGTTTGGATACTTGTTCGCATAATTGAACCAACTGTACTAGCTTACTTATGAAACATATCTGTCGATATTGTTGCTTAAATTTTGTTGTTGTAAAATATTTTACGTGTTGCATATGAGTAAAAATATTTGTGCCAGAAGATTCATTAGAGGCACTTAAATTGTAGTACTTTTCAACTTCCTCCCTTTAATAAGTAAATCCTTTTAACTACCAAAATCTACTTCGGGTTGTTTCTCCACATTACTTTTTCTGAATTCCTTTGTCATTCAAACAATAGTGTAGCAGACATTATACTTTTAAGCTTTCAGCACTTACTATCCAGGGTTTTTAATCTTCTAATGGAGTTGTTCCAATGGTTTGAATTTTCATCAATCTGAAGTAGACTGATGACTTTTCAGATTCTCCAACATATTATATGCATGCAAGAACTGATGCTTCTACATTCTTAAGACTGTGAGACAGACAGCCTCCGTGGTGAGTGTCATACGAGGCCGCCAATCCCGTAGTAACCGTTCTATTGTTTTCAAACTACGCACTTATTTTCGTCGCATGACCCGGTAAGCGGGTGACTCCTCTCAGTCCCCTCATCACCACTTTTGCAAGAGCATCACACCGTAATATTCAAAGCAAATGGCCAATTGATCTGACGTAAGATAAAAGAGGTCATTTTACTGGAGAAGTCTCATCACGTCAGAACAGGATATTACCAAATTGTTCCTGAGTTCTATAAATTACTGTAACATCTGATTGCTGTTGTAAATACATTGTTTAAATAATTCTGCTACTTAATGAAAATTTTAACTTACTTTACTTGTTAAAGCTTTATTTTATTTTTATCAGCACGCAAATACGCATACACTGCGAATAGTGTTTCATTACAGTACAGTAATTGCCGTTCCACGTTTCAGTTTAATAAAAGTACAATGCAATTAGACAACACGCTCCAGGCTGTTAAACACAAAACACATTCATTGCCACATAAAATTCATTTCTCTCACTCTTTTCAGCAAACCATGCCATTTTACTGTATAAACTCTCATCGTGCGGAGTGTACGGAGTTCCTAGCTTGTGTGGCCAGTTATACATCGGAAGTACAGCAAAATTGAAAGTTAAGGGCATGGAAATGCGCAAAACGCTTACGGTCAGAGGGGAAAGGCGATGTGGAGGGAGTCGCTGTGAGATGTGAGAAGAGAGTTGTTGTTATCAGCGAAGGTGCAGCCAATCTATGAATATCAATTCTAATAGTAACAAAAACTCGCGACTGTTAAGGTTTGTTTGTAAATGTGTCACCACGAATCTGTGTGTGCGTGTGTGTGTGTGTGTGTGTGTGTGTGTGCGCGCGCGCGCGTGCGCCTACAGTCACACAGCCGGCTTTAAAAAAAGAATTGTACCTTTTTTTGTTTCCAACGTAAATCAAATAATAATATTAATAATAACATTGTAAGTGTACTACTATACAAATCAAGCAAATGATATGTACTGTTCACACGTATCGGAATTTGTTGCTGTTACATATCAGAATGTTTTATAAACATATCTGTGTTGTTTGTATCTGTCATTGTATACTGCTGAGACGTAAAGAACTACACACTTTCCGACCGTTCTTATCGCAATGGAATTTGCAAACTGTACACTTCCACTCCTTAATTACACTCGACTATCTCTACAGTTTATCATTATATAAAGGAACGCGTTCTTCGTATTAATTTAATTGCAAGAATCTTTTTAATCCTGGACAACAAAAAACTGTTTATTATTACTTCCCGTGCTTGACTATGAATAACTTTCCTGTCTTTGCTAGTTGAAGGAGAATTATCCATTTTAACAAATCTATTTACTGGATGATAACTCAAATAATTACGATAATACGTAATTACAGAATAAAAACTACCAATAGAAATTAACTAAAAAATTAAATAACTAATAAAACTGAGTGACTGTAAAACAACGATACAATTAATAATAAATTGAAGTAATAATAATAACAAATGCAAGACTGAGATAGTACGTCACACAGTAACTAACAATGTACGGGTAACTAAAACATCACACGCAAAGTTGTCAACACCTTCACTTGCATACCAGCTGATTCTCCGTCACTCTCCCGCCATTCACAGTTTCAAAGTCGTCTCGTCCATCCACAAATTTGTTTCTGCGCATATGCCCTTAACTTTCAATTTTACTGTACAAAACGCAGATTCCGTGCCCGCGTTGATAAACACAGCCGCTAGTGTCGTTTGAGGCAGCCGAAGTCCGCTATAGCAGTGTACGTACTCGTAAATACCGACCATCGCATCGTCTTTGAAGAGACGAGACTTCCATCGTCGCTGAGCGCGTATTTACCTCGAATGGATATGGAGTCCGTCCAGATTCAGAAACATGTAGCGATTGCAGTGAATCGGCGGGGTGAGTCCCTCTCATTGATTACTGTTTGGTCGCGAGTCGTGGCGAACCAGTAACACTTTGTCTTCTTCTCATTGGCCAGTGGCTTCAAACAATATCTTCGCGTGGACTCCAAAAGTTTAAACATACGGGTGCCCAACAACCACTGTTCAATGTTTACTGACTGCGCTAACTTGATAAGAGTTACAGCCTTTTGCTACAACCTTATGCACTGAAGATGACCGTCGGAGGTACGGCCGAAACGTCTGCAACCAACAACTTTAGAGCTATCGCACACTGGAAACTTTTTGTCGGCAGACTGTTTTGTCGCCAAGGGAAAGGCACACATTCTTTATGTGAGTGTGCACACTGTAAGACAGACAGGACCGCGACAGAATTGTCCTCGAGCTCAGGCGACACCCGCCGACATTTTTGTCCGCCGACTGTCGTGCGTCCTTCAAAAATACATTGATGTAGATGGGCCTACCGCACACCGAGGGCAAAATTGTCTCCCGCCATCAGTCAATGCCAGTATTGTGTTGTACCCAGTCGCGTTGTGCTGTCAAAATTTGTTCTCAAATATATTATTATTACGACAATTGAATTTGAAAATTTTAATTATTTGGTGTAACTTTTTAATGATGGAAGACACAGAAAGATTAATAGAGGAGGTAGAAAAGAGACCGGCGATTTACGATAAAAATTTAAAAGAATACTCAAACATCAATGTTAAAAAACAAATGTGGGATGAAATTTGCGCTATGGTTCTACCAAACTGGAGTGATTTGGATGGACCAATAAAACAAAAGCTGCTAAGTTTTATACGTTATTTATTTCTTATTCTTTAATTTTTATAATTTTTACAAGAAATAAATTTGAAGGGTACAGGGGAAAAGTGGATTCCCAACTTTTTCAAATTTCAGATGGCTATATCTTCTAATGGAGAATTCCAAGTAGTTTAAAATAAAGTAGACAGTTTGAAGAATAAAGGCAGTTTGTTTTCATCTCCTCCATGCCCTTGGAGATTGCCGTTCGGCCAGTAAAGGAGACGTCACGTTGGACACAGCCGGCGTCAGAATAGAAAACGCAACTACGAAGAATCACTTCTTGAATTGTTAAAAGAGAAAAACCGTGAAAGAGACAATACTGAAGCCGATGATGACGTCAATTTTTGCCTTATCATTAGTACCGATACTACGATCCCTTGATGACGCCACAAAAATAGACGCAAAAATACAAATCCTAAGTTTATTGAAATCTTTAAAATTCGGAGTAAACAATCAGTTACCACATTTCCCCCCTTTTAATATGAACCAAAATTACAATATCAAAGGACAACCCCAAATGTATTCGCCATATCAAGCTGGGATGTCCGGGTATAATACAGGTCTGCAAAACTTCCAAAATACAAACAACTACATCGAGTTCACACACCGGACACGCAAACAGAGAAAGACAAACGCCAGCTTCTATTCGATTACATACCGATTATACTTCACCTAATAGCAGTGAAAGCATGCAGACACTCGTACATAATTTCACGGACGAATCCAGTGATTCTTCTTTAAATTTGTAATCAAAATATGAGTATAAAAGATTCTTACTATTGCATTGATTTGATAAGTTGTAAATTTAATTTTAATAAACTATTGCAACAAAATTATTTTTTTTAATGATTTTAAACTTATCTAATTGTTACTGCTATCCTCTCCTCCGGAAGTTTGTATTTTCGAACACAAACGAAAGTTTGTATTTTTGTACGTTACAGCTGGTCCAAGAAGATTCAACAACTCGTCAAATGTTGTTACATTCATTCTAAAGTATGAAAAAAACCTTTTTGGATGCTCCCGCAAGTCTTCATACAGTGTATAGAATTTTCCTTTCGTTACTGTCTTCTTTTTTCTTTCGAAAACGAATTAATAAAGCAACAGTAGCAGCGGTTTCCACAAAATCCATTGCAAGACTGTTGCCGGTGTGCGCAGGATGGCGACGAAACTGTTTTGTCTTTCTACTGTCGCGCCGTGCCGCAGACAAGCGAAAGACAGTCTGCCGACTGTCTTGGCCTCAGTGTGCGGCACTACTTAGACCAAGGCCTTGCAGCCGGGCAAGCTAAAATTCTAATACTATTTTCATAATTGATATATTAAATATATTTAGTATCATATTATATTATGTTAAATACTGAATATATTTAATGTATTTCAATGTTTATATATTAAATATTATTGTTAATATTAAAATACTAAGAACTTAATAATCATCAATTAATAAAATTTCTTATAAGTTACATTAAAGTAATTTTTAATATAAATTGAACAAGGGAACTCGTACCTTCTGAAGAAGATAAATCGCAACTAGACTATCAGATCAGAAATTAATCATTAAATGTTTGAAAGTAAAATTCTCTCCAATGCTATTTCCGTTATTTCCCTCTATTTACACGGTGCAAGTAACTGGAAGTTTGTCTAGTGTGAAACGAACCGAGATTTCCTTTCTACACACTCTGCTGAGCAATTTATTTAAGCGGTTAATCTCCTTTAAGTATACGGCGTCTCTTACACAGAACGAAACAAAACTAATTTCTAACATGCTACCGTCACAGGTAATATTCATGATGTTCTAGGAAATCGCTGATAATTTTGTTTTTAAAGTTTTCATGTCTCGGTAATCTTTACAAACTAGTTACTGCTTTTGAATTAAATGTGAAGACATAACAGCTGTATAAATTATCCTTTAAATTTCTTCTTCTTCTTCTTCTTCTTCTTCTTCTTCTTCTTCTTCTTCTTCTGCTTCTTTTTCTTATTTTTCTTCTTCTTTTTCTTCTACATTCCCTCCTGTAACAGATCGAATTTAAAAATTTTTAATCAAACAATACAAGCACGTTAAATGAAAATTCTCTCTGTTCCATAATTCCTATAACTATGATCACGTTTGAATGTTTACCTGTCGCACATAAAGTTTCACAATCATAACTTAATTTTTAAGGAATACTCATACCGACGGACACAAAGGACATTACAAATGCATAATATTAGGGCAAATAAGTCTATGACTGTTAGGCAGTACTTTGACAGTGTAACAAGAAACTTTGACAATCATAATCAAAGTTAAATTGTTTATGACAAATGGACACAAGCTACGCACCCGGTGGCGTTATATTAACATGTTTTCCAGTCCCTCTTTTGCCAGTTACGGGTAAAATTACGAACCAAAATGTTAAGCAATAGAAACTGCACTTTCGGAAACGAAAGAACCTCTTTAAACCCAAGACTGACTTCATGATTTTGAACTAGGATTACTTTAAAATGGTTTTAAATGGTTATCTTTTAAAACGCTCAAAAACCATTACCTACAAAAAATTAATATAATGTCTTATAGATACGTATAATTATTAAAAAGCATAAAATATGAGGTAATATTCTTTCTCGAGTGTACCTATATGTTCACAATCATAATAACTGATAAGTTGAGATATATTTGACTCAAGTAATAAGTAATTTTAAAAAGATTGGAATATGTACACATGTAGGGAACACGACTATGTAAGTGCGACCAAAATATAAGTTTCAAACATTAGTAAACTACATGTAAGAATATAATAAGAGCCAAAAGTTTTAATTGTTAATGTTAGATAAGAGGAATATGTAAAACAAGTATAATAATAAGTTACTGCTCCAATGGATTCGTAAGCTATGAACTTTCAAGCTTTCATTAAATACGTTTGTGTACAAACTAGTATACTCCCAGAGATGCAGAACTCACTCACTACTTTTAAACGAAGGACTTTCATTATTACATACATTTCAAAAATAGATAATATTTCAAGTATCCATAAAAATTTAAAAAACCGTTTACTCTACTATTTCTGTAGTAATATATAATAATTGTAGTGCGCACAATCTTACAATGATCAAGAAGAGTTACAAATATTCCAATATTTGGGTTACAGTTTCTTTCAGTCTGACAGACTGCTAAATATTTTGTAACGAAACTAATGTTTCCTTTTCGGGGTTACAAAAATTATAATATAACTGGAAAAAAAATATTTTGTTTGAAAATAAAAAATTGTATTTATTTATTTATTTATTTATTTTAATATATTTATTTATTTATTTTTATATATTTATTTCTTTAATTACTAATTTATTGGATTTATTATGTTCGAATAACAATAATTGTTTTCCCGCGTTAAATAGATTATAAAGTGTAATAATCAATTAGTGGTCTTCCGTTATTCAATGATTGTACTCCTTCAATGATGTTACTCTCTTCTTCCTTGGAGTCCAGTTTTCAAATATTACCTGAAATTCTTCTATATATTGGATTATCATTATTTTCCGATAATTTATTATACTGTATATTGTTTGGTTGTTTTTAATTCACTTTATTTCTTCGAATCTATGATTTCAATTTACTGTGGTCCTTGATTAATTTGTATAGTAATTTTCCTGTAATACATTTTATTTTTATTCTATATTTGATTATTTTTTAAATTATAACAAGGTGGATTTTCTGTCACGCTACAGATTGCTCTCCTCCAGAAGTGATTAATTCAGATCATACGTTTAGTATGTATGAAATAATTGCTTATGATATTTATTGTTCATTATATGCTTTGTCTTACTACCTACTTCTATATCTGCTGCTTCGTAATTGAGCTTTAGGTTTTTTCTTTTTTTTTTCATTGAATTTATTCTTATTTGATAGTTATTGTAATCTGAGGTATATCATTATTATTATCTTTATTTTTTCCTTTTACTTGGTGCTTTATCCATGGGATATTCATTCCCTAACACGTGAGCTGGGGCAGTCCAGAGAGGCACTTATGGCTACATATACTCTGCTGGCCATACTACACTTTTTTGAGATCAGAGGAACATCATCTCTGCTCAAAATGTAATACTGCTGGAATTCATCTACAGACAGTCATTAAATAAAAATTATTAAAAACAATAGTCTATTCCTCCACTAATAAAAAACATCCTTGGATACTTCACTTCGTGGTTGCTCAGATTTGCTAATATTTTCTATCTCATTTATTCTTCTTATTATTTACTCTTCTAATGTTTTATCGCTCTGCTGATACATTTATTCTTCTTATGGATGGAAGCTCTATTGATATATTTACTACTAGTTATTGGGTGTAAATTTTTTCGTCTGAATTCTCTTTATTTCTTCTATTGTTCGCACAATCTTCTTCTGGTTATCAATATTAATAGCATTTTTTTTCTTGTTTTTCATCTTGGTTCTAATTGATTTTTCTACTGGTTTTATGTTATGACAGTCATTCTTCCAATGGTTCTTATTATAATTAAAATTAAAGTAGTGATTATAGTTATATTATTATTTTTTCCTTCAAAAATTATTATTTCGCTCCTGTTTTCATCCAAATTATTTCATTAACATTATATTATTTAAGTGGTCTTTACTTCCCTTTGCATTTCGTAATGTTTTAATATTTCCTTTCCAAAATTAGTTTAGTCACATTATTCATATAAGTTGTTCTTATTTTTCATTTAGAATTTTGTTGATGTATTCTTTTTATTCAAGATTAATTCCTGTAAATTATTGATATAAGTTGATCTTATTTAGTTTTAGAATTTAGTAATTATATTTCAATTCACAATTAAATCCTGTAAATAATTGGTGTAAGTTGTTCTTACTTTTCTTTTAGAATTTTTAATTTAATTCTAATCCTCGTAATATTTTTTGATTGAGGCCTGGTTATAAACGCCTTTGATTTTTTCTGCAACAATATCTTTTAGTTCATAGGTGTTATTGTTATTTGCTCTTGTGATAGTATATGGGTCCGGTATATAGCAGTAATAACTTCTTAGTGATTCCTTCTAGGGTGCTTGGTACTTCGCGGTTTTTCAGTAGTACTTTTTCTCCTATGTTATATTTGACTATTTTTCCAATTGCTTTCTGATACTTGTTTTGGCGCTTCTCCTGGTCCTCTGCCACTTTATTATAAAATTTTATTTTATCAAATTTATATTCGTCATTATTAGGAAGCGCTATGATTTCTTTGATCTCTGGGGGGGGGGGTTCTCGTACATGGCGGAGTATGGAGTAATCCCTATAGCTGGATGATGAGCTAAATTGAGGAATTCCTCTGTGGCTGTCAGATATTCTTGCCATTTTTTCTGTTGGTGGTAACAGTACCTCCTCAGTATTCTTCCCACCTCTCTTAACACTCTCTCCGCCGGATTACTACTTGGGTGGTAAACCGATGTTTTGTACGTTTTAACCCCAAGTGATAACAAGGTATTCCTCCATCTTCTCCCCTTAAATTGCTTACCATGATCAGTTATAATTGATGAGGGTTTTCCTATTTCTGGAATATATAGTTCAGTTATTACTCCCAGGACTTTCAGAGTAGTTGCCCGATTAACAGGTTATAAATTTTGTGAAATGATCCATTATGATTATCAGATATTTATATCGGTGTCGACCGCCACTACGAGGAAATGGCCCACGTATGTCTAAGAATACTTTTTCTAACTTATTTTTCGAGGTGATTGGTATCATAATGCCTTCCTTCTTTTCGTTATTTGTCTTCACCAGTTAGCAAATATGACATGTTTTGATATTATTTCTTACCTTCCGATTAATGTTTTTGATGTGACAGTTTTCTTCTAGTGCCTTTATCACTTTCAAGGCTCCCATATGGCCATATCGGAGATGGTAGTCCATGATTATGTCCTTTTCGATATTGGTCGGAATAATAACCTTCCAGTTTTCCTGATTGAGAGAAGTTTTAATAAATAATATACCGTGATTAACACAGTAGAATTTAGCTACA
The DNA here is from genome assembly GCA_034769895.1 of Magicicada septendecula. NCBI lineage: Eukaryota > Metazoa > Arthropoda > Insecta > Hemiptera > Cicadidae > Magicicada > Magicicada septendecula. The sequence continues at coordinate 78,347,204 of CM068374.1, read as the reverse complement.
GTGTCATCTTGTTCTGCTAATCGATCCCTGATATTGCTTAACTTTGGGTCAGATTGCTGGTGGATGCTGATGTTCAGCAATAATGCCTCTAAATCTGATATGGTTCTAATAATGTTGTAAATCTTGAGTATACTCTCCTTCTCTCCCTCAAAAGTTTGATCTTCTAAATTAATCCGTGATAAAACGTCAGCTACAACATTCTTTTTTCCTGGGATGCACTCCCATCGTAGATCATATTCTTGCAGGGTAAGTATCCACCTGGTCAGTCTACCGTGACTCAACTTACATCTCCTTAAAAATGATATAGATTTATGGTCCGTCCGGACTGTTACTGGATAACCCAAAATATATGTACGAAATTTACTACAAGCTAACACTACACTAAGTAACTCCTTTTCGGTTACATTGTAGTTTCTTTCACATTGATTTAATGTTCGACTAGCGAAGTTAATCACTAAATGATGACCATTTTCATCTTCTTGATACAGGGTTGTTCCCAGACTGATGTTGCTGGCATCGCAATTTAAAAAGAAAGGCTGGTTAAAATTTGGGTGGTGAAGTACTACTATTTCTAAAAACTTGTCCTTTATTAGTTGAAAAGTAACGTCTTGCTCTTGACCCCAAATCCATTTGTTTTTGGAGGATAACTGATATTGAAATTTGGCTGTCAGCTCTGAATATTGGTTTTGAAATTTTCTATAATAATTACAGATTCCTAAAAATGACTGTAATTGTTTTCGATTCTTAGGTTTAGGGAACTTCTGTATTGCTTCCACCTTTTCCAAGTGATATTCCTTGGTCATTCAAATTAAATCCCAAGAACTGGACTTCTTTAGCAATAAATTTTGATTTTGCTAACTTAAGGGTGATATTGTTAATGACTAATTTTTCTAGTACATGTTCCACTCGGTAGCAGTGTTCCTCCCAGTTTGCCGAGGTAATTAGTAGATCGTCTACATACACAGTTGTAAACTGGAGTGCTTCTTGGCCAAGTATCTGGTCCATACATCCCACAAAGATGGCTACTGAATTCACGAGCCCGAAGGGCAATCTCTTGAATTGATAATTGCGTCCTTCAAATATGAACGCCAAATAATGGCGACTCTGTGGGTGCAACTCCACTTGCCAGTACCCGCACACAGTGTCCCATGTACTAATGAACTTGGTACCGTGGAACCTCTTTAAAATTTCTTCAATCTCGCCGGGCGATGTTCTATCATTTATTATCATTTTATTGATCTCGCGCGCATCCAACCAAAGCCGGACTTGGCCGTTTTTCTTTGGAATAGCCACGATTGGACTGGTGAATGGAGATTGACTACTTTCTATAATATCACTACTTATCATTTTATTAATTTCAGCTCGTACTGCCTCCTTCAGTGAATGCGCTATTGGATAGGATTTTCTGTTAAACTCCACTGGTTCCCTGAATTGAATTTTGCATTGGTAGTTTTTGATTTTACCGGGTTCATCTGAAAACACTGTTCGATACTTCTCATATATTCGTATTAAATTGTTTGTTTGTTGTATTGATAATTTTTCCTTTGTATTCCCGCATCGGAAGTTCCTTATTTCCTGTATCTTCTGTGCCCATAAGTCATCTTCAATAGTCTATTATCGTATACTATTTGATTACATAATGATTTATTTTCTATATAATTTATCTCACGAAGTTGTTGGTGGATCCTACTGGGAAGTATCGTCTCGCTACTTACTAAATCCGCCGTCCACGTTACCCCTTCTGAGAACAGCGATACTTTCTCCTTGCTCAAATCAATAATAGCTGAGTTTCTCCTTAGTATATCACATCCTAGCAATATATTAAATGTCAATTCTGTTGCAATTAAAAACACCATATTCATAGCTACACCCTTGCTAATAACATTTAAGGACACTTGTTTTCTTATAGTTTTGTTTTGGCGACCATTGGCCCCTATTAATATAATATTATTGACCGGTAATATTGGCAGTGTTCGACAACATTCCTTTTGGATTCTATCTAATTCAACACTATTAATTATGGATACATTAGCGCCTGTATCAATCATTATTTGAGCTAAAATTCCTTCAATTTCTGCGTTCCTTCAATTCCTTCAATATACTAGTATCCGACCGAATTATCCGGTACAATAATCGAGAAACGTGCGGACTCCATGTCTGGAACAAACTCGAGCGTTGTGAAATATCTGTTATTTTTATATTTTTATACCACTTAAATTGTTTAATTATTTTTCTGTATAAAAATTTGCAGGATGCATGTGCCAACAAACTGTGACAATAGGATGGATGGTAGTACAGTGTACCACTTCAGCGCAAACAGCTCCTCTTGTATGTTGCAATTTAACCCACTTTGCGTGAAACCTAGATTAAGGCATGAGAAACGTAAACGTATATATCCACAGGGAACACAGTATAAAATAAATGTTTATCTCTACACAAAATAGCCGTTTTGTGGTGTACTTACAAACAAAAACTTTGCTTTGGCCACGCTTCAATTTCAACTTTACTGTTTTAGTATTTATGAATTTCTCCAACTTTTCTCATTTTCTCACGATAGCGTACGTAGAAAAAATGTATTCACTACCCTAAATAGTCTTTATTCTCATGTGTACTACGTGTGAAAATCTGTAACAAAATCAGGTCGTTTTGTATCTGCAATAGACACAGGGCTGTGTTTACCAGGATATAGTCGTTATTTCTTAGTTATGAAAAAGTGAAAGAGGGCAATACAAAATACTACTTTTATGTAGGTATTTAGTTATCATCATCATCCCCAAGGTTTAAACCAAGAATGGTTTGTTCCGGTCTCAAATAGGCAAATATTACAGCTGGTCACTCCAGTGCTTCCTCGGACGTCCCACACCTCTCCGTCCCCTCGGCTTATAGTTCCATAGTTGTTTGGGGATGCGGCAGTCATCCATTCAGCAAAGATGTTCCCAGCAATTCAGCCGATACTGGACGATCCTGTCGACTATACTCACAATATTCATGCCTGCCGTATATCTGTGTTTCTTCTATGATCATGGAGAGTATACCCTGCCACGTGCCTGAGTAATCTCATTTCAGCCGCGTGGATGCAACTGGCCTGGCCTTTAGGTATTTAGTTATGGGTAGTAAATCGTTATCTCTGGAAAAAGAAAGCAGTGGCATTTTTTAAAACATTTTTCATTAAGTTTTACAACGTATTAGGAAACCTATCTAGCTCACTGGTTTGATAACATTAATTTAGAATAAAACTGAATGCTAATAGAACATTAACTAGGACAAAACGTTTATAACATAAAAATTATTTACAATAAATGTACAAACAAAAAATCTGTACAATAAAATTATTGTTTTAGAAATTGTTGGTAATGCAAGTAATTTATTTTATTTCTCTGCTTTCATAGAATATTGAAAGTCACAATGTTGTGTTTATTAATGTCAATGTAATGGCTATTATTTTAGACCTAAAGCGAACTTTAAATCACTTCTCTTGAATAACATTAACATAAAAGATTTTACGTATATAATTTTAAATGCACTAAAGTGATTCATTTTAAACTATTTAGGAGTCACAACTTTAACCTATCTGCTTGGGACCGAAACAAACCGTTTTTGCTTTAATCCTTGAAGACGAACATGAAGATTTTAAAGTATAATAAATAATTGGAGATAAAATTTGCTACAAGATTTGCTACGCGATCAAGGTGGCGTTTATTTTAAAACAATAGCGGGGTTAATGATTGAAACTATTATATAATTACAGTGTTTTTCTTCATCAACCCCTTGTGGGTTTTCGCCGTTTCAACAATCTTCTCCATTCTGTCCTTTCCTTGGCCAGTCTTCTCCAGTTTCGTACTCCAGTTTCCTTCAGATCTTGCTCCACGTCATCCCTCCTTCCTTCCAAGGTCTACCATTCATTCTTTTTTTGAGAGGGTTTCCACTCAATAGTTCTATGGCCCCACTACCATAAGTTAATATTGTCCTAGTCCAGAATTGTCTATATAGGGGTGTTCAACAGTTTAATTTCTGTCTGTGAATATAACACTAATACAGATTTGTTATTTACACATTACGTATTACATCCGTATATCTGATTACTCTGATATCTGCATTTGTCCAAGGAACGAAACAACACTGAACAGAAGCACTGCCTGATATTTTCCCTACAAGACGCATATGTGTAATTTTATTGATTATTCGTCCCTGCTACAGACATTTTACAGATAGGTAAATCATTATTTTCAACAAGTATTAAACCAAAAGTGGTTTGTTCCAAGCAGATAGTCTAGATTTGGCCACTACAACGCTTCTTCGAACGTCCCATATCCCTTTATCCATTTCCCTTACAATTCAACAGTTGGAGATGCGGCAGTCATCCACTCTGTTAAGCCCAACTCTCTTAGTCGATTTTGGTCAACTCTAGCAAGTATACTTATATTATTCAATTCCTACCGTATATCTTCACTTCTACGATCTTGAAGAGTAGGCAACATGCCTGAAAGCTGATTTCGGCAGCTTGAATACGACTGGCCTAGAATTTTGTAAAGTCCAATTCCCAGAATAATAGAGAAGTGTGGGTAGGGCCGCCATCTTGTAGGGTGGTATGAATAAGCTACATTGTTTTAACCATAGGTGCGGTTGGTTAGGAGAACTCTAAAATCAACGAGTCAAAATAAGTAAATATTAGTTACATACCTCGATAATATAAAAAAAACTTAAACATCGCGGGCGTCTCACTCAAATACACTGTTTCTACTTTCAATGAAAATAAATATATGTTTTCGCTACAAACTTTCCAAGATCCGATCTTAGAGTACAAATAAAAAAAAAACATGAAGAAATGGTATGGTTAACACGTGGATAAGTAATTGACAGACCCAAATCGTCAGCATTCCCAGACCTGTGAAACATTTGGACCCGTAGTCAGATAACTTGTTGCTGATGACATTATGTAATAAAAAAATCTGTAGAAAATGTGGGAAGTATAAATTAAAATAAACTAACAACCAAAAGAACTATGTCAAATCAGACTAAAAACCAATCATGATTTTCCTTACTGCCTGCATAACTTTTAAATCAAAGTGGGTGGAAGCTGATTGCCTTGTTTAGTATAAGTCGATGAGGGTGTTAGCTGGTGAAGAGAAGAGAGAAGCCTGTATATTTTTATGTTAGCTCAAACACAACTTTCCTCTTAAATGCTTGATGAACTGATTTAACAACCGTCTACACAAGATGAGTAATTCTGGTTTTTACTAATTCGTACCTTCCCGTCACTATCCTAAGGTTCATGATTTTCCTTACTGCCTGCATAACTTTTAAATCAAAGTGGGTGGAAGCTGATTGCCTTGTTTAGTATAAGTCGATGAGGGTGTTAGCTGGTGAAGAGAAGAGAGAAGCTTGTATATTTTTATGTTAGCTCAAACACAACTTTCCTCTTAAATGCTTGATGAACTGATTTAACAACCGTCTACACAAGATGAGTAATTCTGGTTTTTACTAATTCGTACCTTCCCGTCACTATCCGGCTGACATTGGACTAAGTTTTTGACCGTACGTTTCTCATAGAATCAAAGTAACACGATTTCAGAAAGCTGAGTGTTAAGCTGCGTGTGGCGTTCTTAAATGTAAACTTACTTTTACTTTTTAAAATAAAATAAAATATGTAATTTCTAGTAATTACAATTTATATTATTTAAATTTAATTACAGTTTAAGTCATAATTAAGCTCTTCAGTTTAATTTTCAAAATGATGTTAATTAGGCGTACTGTAAAAGAATCAGTAATAAACGAATGTAAACCAAAACATACCGGTAGTTTTGAGGATTTCATTGAATTAGAAGTCAGACATTACAGTTATAATCTTAATTTTCTTGTAAGGATAAAAAAAATGGTTTGTTCCACTCCCGAGCAGATAGACTAGAGACGATCACTCCAGGACTTCTTCGGACGTCTCACACTTTGCCGTCCTTTCAGCTTATAATTCCATAGTTGTTCGGGAATGCGACAATTATCCATTTAGTTAAGATGTTCCAACCGATTTTAGCCGATATCTTGCTTCGACAGTTTAGTAACTGATATGTTTACTTAATATGTTACTAGCATACCCCAGCCTAAGATGACGGTGATTCTCCCACCCATCGGCTTAACGTCCAACCCGATTTTCTATCTGGGTTGTCTTACCGGACTAAAGGGGCCAGTTTTTCCTGTAAACAGTATTACACCCGACTTAATCCAACCACATTTACGGCAGTAATATTCCAAAAATTACCCTGTCCTGGATTATTTCTCTGATGTCTTATCCACTGATTCCCTCCACGAGGAATATTTATCGATCTTCTGGTTTAGATCCGTACTATCTGCATCAACAAGGTCACCTCACCCAGGATATGGATGTGGCACTTCACCACGCAGTACGATCTTGGCTGGAGAGAGGCTGATGGCTCCTTTAAAAGCTAACATCACTTCATTCAACCATGGAAATTATATTATATTTATATTTATATGAATTATAATTCATACCTCTCCACATCCCCCCGACGCCGCTTGCACATTCTGTACGTTAATACACTTGACATGATTGGCAATCGCGCTGTAAAGATTCCTCGACTATATCAGTTAAATTGGCGATTTTCTTTTAGGTCGCCTATCCTGTCCAATAGCGGGTTATATCAATGGTTTCTCATGGGTTTAGAGTGTAGAGTGGTTTTTCCTTGCTTTTGTGGTGTATGATGTGTGGTTGTGCACATCTTACTGCGGTGTGTCGGTGTCAGAACTTTTGATTAGAATCAGAACACGGTGTATTAAATATCATTATCAATATATTGAATTGACAATAATTATGTTGACTACAGATCGTAATAACTGATTTAAAATGTGGCTCAATAGACGTTTAGTTAGAATTTTTGGGGCAAAGTACACTAAACATTACACCATGCCCAATAGAATGGGACATTGGCCCCAATTACTTGCGACTATCAAAAGAAGAAAATTTGCATACTTAGGGACATAAACAAAGAGGATCCCGATATGCCCATCTAAGAGCAACTTTAAACAAAAAAACAGAAAGTGGAAATGGATTTATAAACATATTTTCGATTTGATGATGAGCAAATTGGCTTGAAAGTGTTAATCGGATATTTTTCTATAGTTGTGTTCAACAGTGTTATTTCTGTTTGTAATTATAACCACTAACACAGTTTTATTAATTAAAAATGGCTTGGTGGGAAAAATTATCTTGGCTCCGTAACCTTCGACAGTGGTCAGGCCTAACTGCTGAAGAACTGTTGCACTCTGCACACGCCCAAGATAAATATAAAGACACAGTTGAAATGGGAGTTGTCAACGTCTGATCAGGCAGGACACTAAAAAAAAATCAAAAAATTTTACACATAAAATTTTTAAAAACGTAAAGTAATATCAGGAAGAATATTATGAACTGTACTGTGAAACAAAAAAAGGAGTAATAAAAAAAGAATAACTGAATAAAACTTGTTGTGACACAGGAGAACAGTTGTGCTAAATAAAAATTTCAACGTTCAAAGCTTCGTAAAGGGAAAGAAAGACAGTGTTGCTGTTTACGTCTTCAAGAGGGGTAAAGGTTGGTGTGGTACTGTCAGTCGAACAACAATGGGAGTGCCACAGGAAAGAGGGTGTGATACAAAAAGAAATTAAGACAAGGGGATCGCTTACGAAAGGTTTAGATTAAGTACAGAAAGAAAGAAGACAAAACTTCATTAGCGCCGGAAGAAACATATAAAATAAAGTGCTATGAGTTGTATAAAAAAGGGAGGAAGAAAAAAATTAATAGTTAAGACGAGTAGTCAGCTGAGTGTGGGGAATGTTAATTAACGGATTGTGTTTGTATTACGACTGCGGGTTGGTTAAAGTGGACGTGAATTGAATGCTGTGGACGTGGTATTGCATCCCGAATGACTTTTGTAATTCTCACAGTGTACAACCGATCTGATTAAAACAATTACATACAATAACCATACCTATACATACAGTATACGTACACACACACACACACACACACACACACACACACCTTCTTACGCGCGTACACATAGCGTATTGTTACGACGGTCTAACTGATCGTCGTATGGTACATTGGAAAACAAGATACAAGACACCAATGAAGTCAATAAAAACCAGCTTTAGTTATCACAATTAAACAGTTTGTAATCAACAAGTTATTCAACAAGATTATACTTCATACTACAATAATTCAAGTTAATCTGTCCACACAAATAATAATGTCAACCACAAAGAATTCCGCACTATAATCACTTTTCATTAATACACCACTTGAGACGCACTGTGTAAATCGCCCGACATAAAACTGAATAGCGGCAGGTGTGGTCTATTTGTAGTCTGCAGGGTTCCATAATATGCGTCCTTAACAAGCACTTGAAAATTCTAGAGGATACTTCAACGCGGCCTTGGCAGAAACACGCACCGTTGGGCTAGTTGAGAAGCTTGTCGAACAACACTATCGAGTGTACCAGAATGTTCCGTATTACGTAATACTGCCTCGATTGTTGACGCATATTAAGTGTCACGTACGCACACAAACGTTACAGGTGGGCTCTGGTGGGATAGTCGAGAAACATGTAGAACTTTGTGTAATGGCGTAAAGTATATACACTGCTTATAAAACTGTAATGAAACTGTTTTAGAGGATGAAAAGCAATTGGAATATGTTGGGAGAATTAAAACAAACAGTGTCGGTCAGATAACGTATCGGAATTCAACAACAGGCAGACTGTAGGTTGCAAGTGTGCATTAGGTTAGAGCAGCGGTTCCCAACCTTGTTCGTCTCGCGTACCCCTTACTACCCATTTTACTAAAGTAGTACCCTCAAACCATACCCTCCATTTTTACCACATTGCTACACCCCCACATAGGACTAAGTTGCACATAATGGTTGTAATAAGATGAAATGACAGTAGCCTACTATATACATAACACAGGTATGTAAGTTTTGTTTGAAGATGTATTGTTATTGTCCATTACATACATAGCGTCCGCCATTACTGTTTATTTTTGGCGTACCCCTGAGTGGTCCGTCGCGTACCCCCAAGCGGTACGCGTACCCCAGGTTGGGAACCGCTGGTTTAGAGTAAGCGTGATACACTACTTTATTTACAATGCCTTAAGTAATATGTAATGAGGAAAAGACAAGTATTGAATTTTACAGGCTACTTAAAATATATTAGCTTATAGTAATAAATCTCTAGGTTATTTAAAATATTTACATTAGTTTGTAAGTATACAAATCTACTAGACATATGTATGTATATATTTATGCCCTCGCACGTGTGTTATATTGCGCAGATAACATAGTTAGTGTAAACTAATGTGAAGTAGCAAAACAAAACGTTACAGACGGAAACAAATTTAGCAATTTTGGCAACTGCAACAGAATCACTTGAGCTCAGTAACTCAAATGTTTATGCGTGCAGTTGCGGAATTAGTGCACTAGTAACGTTGAGTACAGAAGTTCGCTGTTTCACACATAACCAAGATTCTGCGGGGGGGGGGGCTCCATAACAAGTGGGTTCAGTGCTTATCCATAAATTTACAAACTGTTTATCGATGTAATGGGAAATTAGTAATTTTTTCAATATATCCTTAAATTTTTAGTGACCGTCAATCAGTGAATATTTTAGTGGATGTTTAGTGAGGATCGGTCAATAATACAACTTTTAGTTATTTTGCGTCGACGTTTCGACAATATTTATTGTCATCTTCAGGACAATTGTTGCTGACGCCAAACACACAACTATATTTTTCAATATAGTTTTTAAACAAGATTATATCATATTTACGTAAGGTCAATCTAATAATTTTTATGAAATATTGTAAAAAAAATCTTACTGGTTTTGCTGTCGCAAACAATCCACGTTTACGAACTAAATCAGAACAGTGACCTAAACGTATCAATCATTATTATTTTGAAAATGAAGGTAACTTCATAATATAAACTTTTACCGTTTACGCCTTCATACTGCGTGTTCCATACATAACTCTAGTTCCGCAGAGCAGAATCAGGCACAAGTTTTTGTATTGATACGGTGTGGTAAATATGCTCCAACAACCGCATTTAACGGTTCGAATCACGCAGTACAGCTGAATAACGGGGGGGGGGGGAGTATATGTTAATTCCGGCAGAAACGTCCCCCCACATTATTATACATTTTAATTTGCCTGTCGCTGTTAACGTTTACTTCTGATACACGTAAAAGCGTACGCTCTTCCGAATACAACATTTTATACTTTTTTTGTGTCGTACAGAGAAAATTAGCATACTCCAGGATTTTTTCTGGTAGAAAACGCTGCCAGTCGTCAACTAGTGACTGTTAATTAAATGAAAACTCTAACAGGAAAACAGTATTTCATTAGGGAAGCAATTCAAGGGTGTCGCGTATTTGTAAATCAAAAGCAAAGTATAATCTTTTATAAAATGTAATATTATAACTTTTTTGTCAATAATAACAGTAACTTTTGACCTATTAATATCTTATATAAATTATACTGTATTAATTGTTTTATAGAAGAATTAGTATTAATTATTGTATAGAAGTCTTAATCATCCAATAAGGACATATGGCTGCGAGGTGTAGACATTACCTTATGCAATGTGAACAGCAGTTTAGAATCTTACGAAAGACTTTTGGGCTTTGGCAAACTGAACATGGGTCCTGGAGGATACGAACTAATTTCAAACTGGATCAACTAATATACAGTGCTGAATGAGTCCGGATCACCAAGAGTAGAAGATTAGAATAGCTGTATTACGTACGAGGAATGGATGATGGCGGAAAACTAAAACAATCCCACAGACTGGAAAGCAACGGGTAGAAAAATTAGAGAGAGACCTTGAGAAAGATGAATAGATGACGTAGATGATGACTGAAGAAGTATGGATGGGAGAGGTTGAAGAAGGTTGTGTGGTGAGAGGTTGTAATGAAGGAAATTGTTGAGCAGGCTCAAACCCACACTGGGTTGTGATACCGGAAGAAGAAGCAGAAGTTTGGATACTTGTTCGCATAATTGAACCAACTGTACTAGCTTACTTATGAAACATATCTGTCGATATTGTTGCTTAAATTTTGTTGTTGTAAAATATTTTACGTGTTGCATATGAGTAAAAATATTTGTGCCAGAAGATTCATTAGAGGCACTTAAATTGTAGTACTTTTCAACTTCCTCCCTTTAATAAGTAAATCCTTTTAACTACCAAAATCTACTTCGGGTTGTCTCTCCACATTACTTTTTCTGAATTCCTTTGTCATTCAAACAATAGTGTAGCAGACATTATACTTTTAAGCTTTCAGCACTTATTACCCAGGGTTTTTAATCTTCTAATGGAGTTGTTCCAATGTTTTGAATTTTCATCAATCTGAAGTAGACTGATGACTTTTCAGATTCTCCAACGTATTATATGCATGCAAGAACTGATGCTTCTACATTCTTCAGACTGTGAGACAGACAGCCTGCGTGGTGAGTGTCATACGAAGTCGCCAATCCCGTAGTAACCGTTCTATTGTTTTCAAAGTACGCACTTATTTTCGTCGCATGACCCGGTAAGCGGGTGATTCCTCTCAGTTCCCTCATCGCCACTTGTGCAAGAGCATCACACCGTAATATTCAAAGCAAATGGCCAATTGATCTGACGTAAGATAAAAGAGGTCATTTTACTGAAGAAGTCTCATCACGTAAGAACAGGATCTTACCAAATTGTTCCTGAGTTCTAAAAATTACTGTAACATCTGATTGCTGTTGTAAATACATTGTTTAAATAATTCTGCTATTTAATGATATTTTAACATACTTTACTTGTTAAAACTTTATTTTATTTTTATCAGCACGCAAATACACATACACTGCGAATAGTGTTTCATTACAGTACAATAATTGCCGTTCCACGTTTCAGTTTAATAAAAATACAATGCAATTAGACAACACGCTCCAGGCTGTTAAACACAAAACACATTCATTGCCACATAAAATTCATTTCTCTCACTCTTTTCAGCAAAACAATGCCATTTTACTGTATAAACTCTCATCGTGCGGAGTGTACGGAGTTCCTAGCTTATGTGGCCAGTTATACATCGGAAGTACAGCAAAATTGAAAGTTAAGGGCATGGAAATGCGCAAAACGCTTACGGTCAGAGGGGAAAGGCGATGTGGAGGGAGTCGCTGTGAGATGTGAGAAGAGAGTAGTTGTTATCAGCGAAGGTGCAGCCAACCTATGAATATCTATTCTAATAGTAACAAAAACTCGCGACTGTTAAGATTTGTTTGTAAATGTGTCACCACGAATCTGTGTGTGTGTGTGTGTGTGTGTGTGTGTGTGTGTGTGTGTGTGTGTGTGTGTGTGTGTGTGTGTGTGTGTGTGTGCCTACAGTTACACAGCCGGCTTTAAAAAAAGGATTGTACATTTTTGTTTCCAACGTAAACCAAATAATAATATTGTAAGTGTACTACTATACAAATCAAGCAAATGATATGTACTGTTCACACGTATCGGAATTTGTTGCTGTTACATATCAGAATGTTTTATAAACATATCTGTGTTGTTTGTATCTGTCATTGTGTACTGCTGAGACGTAAAAAACCACACCCTTTCCGACCGTTCTTATCGCAATGGAATTTGCAAACTGTACACTTCCACTCCTTAATTACACTCGACTATCTCTACAGTTTATCATTATATAAAGGAACGCGTTCTTCGTATTAATTTAATTGCAAGAATCTTTTTAATCCTGGACAACAAAAAACTGTTTATTATTACTTCCCGTGCTTGACTATGAATAACTTTCCTGTCTTTGCTAGTTGAAGGAGAATTATCCATTTTAACAAATCTATTTACTGGATGATAACTCAACTAATTACGATAATACGTAATTACAGAATAAAAACTACCAATAGAAATTAACTAAAAAATTAAATAACTAATAAAACTGAGTGACTGTAAAACAACGATACAATTAATAATAAATTGAAATAATAATAATAACAAATGCAAGACTGAGATAGTACGTCACACAGTAACTAACAATGTACGGGTAACTAAAACATCACACGCAAAGTTGTCAACACCTTCACTTGCATACCAGCTGATTCTCCGTCACTCTCCCGCCATTCACAATTTCAAAGTCGTCTCGTCCATCCATAAATTGGTTTCTGCGCATATGCGCTTAACTTTCAATTTTACTGTACAATACGCAGATTCCGTGCCCGCGTTGATAAACACAGCCGCTAGTGTCGTTTGAGGCAGCCGAAGTCCGCTATACAGAGTACGTACTCGTAAATACCGACCATCGCATCGTCTTTGAAGAGACGAGACTTCCATCGTCGGTGAGCGCGTATTTACGTACGGATATGGATATGGAGTCCGTCCAGATTCAGAAACATGTAGCGATTGCAGTGAATCGGCGGGGTGAGTCCCTCTCATTGATTACTGTTTGGTCGCGAGTCGTGGCGAACCAATAACACTTTGTCTTCTTCTCATTGGCCAGTGGCTTCAAACAATATCTTCGCGTGGACTCCAAAAGTTTAAACATACGGGTGCCCAACAACCACTGTTCAATGTTTACTGACTGCGCTAACTTGATAAGAGTTACAGCCTTTTGCTACAACCTTATGCACTGAAGATGACCGTCGGAGGAACGGCCGAAACGTCTGCAACCAACAACTTTAGAGCTACCGCACACTGGAAACGTTTTGTCGGCAGACTGTTTTGTCGCCAAGGGAAAGGCACACATTCTTTATGTGAGTGCGCACACTGTAAGACAGACAGGAGCGCGACAGAATTGTCCTCGAGCTCAGGCGACACCCGCCGACATTTTTGTCCGCCGACTGTCGTGCGTCCTTCAAAAATACATTGATGTAGATGGGCCTACCGCACACCGAGGGCAAAATTGTCTCCCGCCATCAGTCAATGCCAGTATTGTGTTGTACCCAGTCGCGTTGTGCTGTCTAAATTTGTTCTCAAATATATTATTATTACGACAAATGAATTTGAAAATTTTAATTATTTGGTGTAACTTTTTAATGATGGAAGACACAGAGAGGTTAATAGAGGAGGTAGAAAAGAGACCGGCGATTTACGATAAAAATTTAAAAGAATACTCAAACATCAATGTTAAAAAACAAATGTGGGATGAAGTTTGCGCTATGGTTCTACCAAACTGGAGTGATTTGGATGGATTCAATAAAACAAAAGCTGGTAAGTTTTATACGATATTTATTTCTTATTCTTTAATTTTTATAATGTTTACAAGAAATAAATTAGAAGGGTACAGGGGAAAAGTGGATTCCCAACTTTTTCAAATTTCAGATGGCTATATCTTCTAATGGAGAATTCCAAGTAGTTTAAAATAAAGTAGACAGTTTGGAGAATAAAGGCAGTTTGTTTTCATCTCCTCCATGCCCTTGGAGATTGCCGTTCGGCCAGTAAAGGGGACGTCACGTTGGACACAGCCGGCGTCAGAATAGAAAACGCAACTACGAAGAATCACTTCTTGAATTGTTAAAAGAGAAAAACCGTGAAAGAGACAATACTGAAGCCGATGATGACGTCAATTTTTGCCTTATCATTAGTACCGATACTACGATCCCTTGATGACGCCACAAAAATAGACGCAAAAATACAAATCCTAAGTTTATTGAAATCTTTAAAATTCGGAGAAAACAATCAGTTACCACATTTCCCCCCTTTTAATATGAAGCAAAATTACAATATCAACGGACAACCCCAAATGTATTCGCCATATCAAGCTGGGATGTCCGGGTATAATACAGGTCTGCAAAACTTCCAAAATACAAACAACTACATCGAGTTCACACACCGGACACGCAAACAGAGAAAGACAAACGCCAGCTTCTATTCGATAACATACCGATTATACTTCACCTAATAGCAGTGAAAGCATGCAGACACTCGTACATAATTTCACGGACGAATCCAGTGATTCTTCTTTAAATTTGTAATCAAAATATGAGTATAAAAGATTCTTACTATTGCATTGATTTGATAAGTTGTAAATTTAATTTTAATGAACTATTGCAATAAAATTATTTTTTTTAATGATTTTAAACTTATCTAATTGTTACTGCTATCCTCTCCTCCGGAGGTATACACAAGCGAAAGTTTGTATTTTTGTACGTTACAGCTAGTCCAAGAAGATTCAACAACTCGTCAAATGTTGTTACATTCATTCTAAAGTATGAAAAAAACTTTTTTGGATGCTCCCGCAAGTCTTCATAGAGTGTATAGAATTTTCCTTTCGTTACTGTCTTCTTTTTTTCTTTCGAAAACGAATTAATAAAGCAACAGTAGCAGCGGTTTCCACAAAATCCATTGCAAGACTGTTGCCGGTGTGCGCAGGATGGCGACAAAACTGTTTTGTCTTTCTACTGTCGCGCCGTGCCGCAGACAAGCGAAAGACAGTCTGCCGACTGTCTTGCCCTCAGTGTGCGGCACTACTTAGACCAAGGCCTTGCAGCCGAGCAAGCTAAAATTCTAATATTATTTTCATAATTCATATATTAAATATTAAATATATTTAGTATCATATTATATTATGTTAAATACTGAATATATTTAATGTATTTCAATGTTTATATATTAAATATTATTGTTAATATTAAAATACTAAGAACTTAATAATCATCAATTAATAAAATTTCTTTTAAATTACATTAAAGTAATTTTTAATATAAATTGAACAAGGGAGCTCGTACCTTCTGAAGAAGATAAATCGCAACTAAACTATCAGATCAGAAATTAATCATTAAATGTTTGAAAGTAAAATTCTCTCCAATGCTATTTCCGTTATTTCCCTCTATTTACACGGTGCAAGTAACTGGAAGTTTGTCTAGTGTGAAACGAACCGAGATTTCCTTTCTACACACTCTGCTGAGCAATTTATTTAAGCGGTTAATCTCCTTTAAGTATACGGCGTCTCTTACACATAAGGAAACAAAACTAATTTCTAACATGCTACCGTCACAGGTAATATTCATATTGTTCTAGGAAATCGCTGATAATTTTGTTTTTAAAGTTTTCATGTCTCGGTAATCTTTACATACTAGTTACTGCTTTTGAATTAAATGTGAAGACATAACAGCTGTATAAATTATCCTTTAAATTTCTTCTTCTTCTTCTTCTTCTTCTTCTTCTTCTTCTTCTTCTTCTTCTTCTTCTTCTTCTTCTTCTTCTTCTTCTTCTTCTTCTTCTTCTTCTGCTTCTTTTTCTTATTTTTCTTCTTCTTTTTCTTCTACATTCCCTCCTGGAACAGATCGAATTTAAAAATTTTTAATCAAACAATACAAGCACGTTAAATGAAAATTCTCTCTGTTCCATAATTTCTATAACTATGATCACGTTTGAATGTTTACCTGTCGCACATAAAGTTTCACAATCATAACTTAATTTTTAAGGAATACTCATACCGACGGACACAAAGGACATTACAAATGCATAATATTAGGGCAAATAAGTCTATGACTGTTAGGCAGTACTTTGACAGTGTAAAAAGAAACTTTGACAATCATAATCAAAGTTAAATTGTTTATGACAAATGGACACAAGCTACGCACCCGGTGGCGTTATATTAACATGTTTTCCAGTCCCTCTTTTGCCAGTTACGGGTAAAATTACGAACCAAAATGTTAAGCAATAGAAACTGCACTTTCGGAAACGAAAGAACCTCTTTAAACCCAAGACTGACTTCATGATTTTGAACTAGGATTACTTTAAAATGGTTTTAAATGGTTATCTTTTAAAACGCTCAAAAACCATTACCTACAAAAAATTAATATAATGTCTTATAGATACGTATAATTATTAAAAAGCATAAAATATGAGGTAATATTCTTTCTCGAGTGTGCCTATATGTTCACAATCATAATAATAACTGATAAGTTGAGATAAATTTGACTCAAGTAATAAGTAATTTTAAAAAGATTGGAATATTACTTACTTACTTACTAGCCAACGCCCACCCTTGGCTGTTGAGCCATTAGGCGACGCGCTGACCAGTAGCGTCGGGCTTCGGTGATCTCGGTGTCCTCGTTGGACGGGGTGTGGTCTAAGGCCGGGTAGTCTCTCAGATGGTCGGCGTCCATCGTCGCGTGGCCGCACAGCTGGCACTCAGGGGTTGGCAGCGCGCGGAGGCGGTGCAGATGTGAAGCGAGATAGTCGTGCCCGGTTTTTAGTCGGAAGTTGGCGACACACACTGCACGAGGGAGGTTGGGGTTGATTGGACCGTCGGTGACGAGGCTTTCCCATTTTTTTCCGGCGGCCGCCTCAGAGAGTCTCTGCTTATTCCATATGCTGACGGCGGAGTTTATTTGAGCCTTGGAAGATTGTAGGGACTGCGGGCGGGTAGGCTGGGGTAGGGTTGTGCCTTGCTTGGCCAGTTTATCGGCCTCCTCGTTGCCCCAGATGTTGACATGACTGGGTATCAATTGGAGTTTTAGGATCCACCCTCGGCTCGCCAGGGTCTCCAGTTTCCTTCTACAGTCGATAGTCCTTTGGCAGTCGGTTTGAGAGTTGCGTGATAGATTGCGTATTGCGGCCTGCGAGTCGACTAGGAGCACGGCTTTTGAAGGGGGAGTGATCTTTTCCAGTTCATCAACGGCAGCGTGAACTGATTCGATTTCCCCATTGTAGTTGCTAAGGGCGCTGCCCACGGCTAAGTGTCCTTGGAAAAGACGGCTATAGTACCCAGCTCCTGTTTTTCCGTTGCCTGGAATTGATGAGCCGTCAGTGTAAATATGGATCCACTCTTGCTCGGGATAATCTTCGTGGATGGTTTGCAAAGCTGATTGCTTTAGTTCTAAATCTGTGGATACATGTTTAGGTGCTGAGTGGTTCTTAAGATGGTAGCTGGCTTGGGGTAAGAGACCGAAGAAGTCCTGATGGGTATTCAGCGGCGCTGTTTCTGTGAGGGTAATATCGTATTTTTCGGCGATGTTTTTGTACATGGTTAATGGGATTATTTGTGTCTTTAGCCTGGGAGTAGGTTGTCGGTAGTCGTTCCATAGATGCTTGTAGACACGCCTGGAGCGCTCCCAGAATCGCAGTGCTGACCTTTCTCTATATGACTGTAATGGTTTTATCTGAGTTTGTGCCTCAATGGCCTCGATCGATGGGGGTGGATTTTGCAGCGCCTGTTATTACTCTTAGGGCTGTATTTTGTGCGAGATCGAGTTTGTTTTGTACGCTGGCGCTTGCCGTGACGGTGACTCCGCTTCTATATTCTAGCATGGGTCTAATATATGCTTTATAGGTAGTCTTTAGGACATCTTGGTTAGCTCCCCACTTAGTGGCTGTCAATCTCTATAGCAGTCATGTTCTTTTTAAAGCCCTTTCCGCGCTTTGGTCCAAATGAGGTTTCCACGTTAAGCGCCTATCCAATTGTACTCCCAGGTATTTAGAAATGGCGCTTTCTTCCAGTGCTGTCCCGTTGTAAAATAGGTTAATCGGCGGTACTTTAGTAGAGAGTGAGAATAGTTGATAGGTGGTTTTGCTAGAATTTACTATCATTACGTTTCGCTTTGACCACATCTCGAGTTTTATTAAGGTCTCGTTCAGGCACGCCTCAAGTGACAGTGTGTTTCCACTGGTTGCCCAGATGAGAAGGTCGTCCGCATAGAGGAGTGCTTTGACGCCTGGCACACCTCTTACTGCTTCGAGAATGTCGTTGATCATGATATTAAACAGCGAGCAGGCCATCACTGCTCTTTGTGCTAGTCCTTGCTGTTGGATGCGGAATTTCGATGTGCAATTTGAATATCGAACTCGGATTTGTCTTTGGGACAAAAATGACTTAATCCATTTGAATAGTTTGCCAGATATTCCGTGTATGGCCAGCTTTATCGTATGGATTGGAATATGTACACATGTACGGAACACGCTATGTAAGTGCGACCAAAATATAAGTTTCAAACATTCGTAAACTATATGTAAAAATATAATAAGAGCAAAAAGTTTTAATTGTTAATGTTAGATAAGAGGAATATGTAAAACAAGTATAATAATAAGTTACTGCTCCAATGGATTCGTAAGCTATGAACTTTCAAGCTTTCATTAAATACGTTTGTGTACAAACTAGTATACTCCCTGAGCTGCCGAACTCGCTCACTACTTTTAAACGAAGGACTTTCATTATTACATACATTTCAAAAATAGATAATATTTCAAGTATGCAAAAAAAATAAAAGAAAACCGTCTACAAGTAATATAAAAATTGTAGTGCGCACAATCGTACAATGATCAATAAGAGTTACAAATATTCCAATATTTCGGTTACAGTTTCTTTCAGTCTGACAGACTGCTAAATATGTACAATGTTGTACAGATTTTTGATCTCTCTTTGGAGCCCTGCAGTCCACAGATTTTGAAAATTCTTAAACCTAACAATAAATTGAGATATCAGATAAAATTCTCGTTAATTTGATGCACCACATGATTTTTTGGGGACTTAGTCAAAATGTTTACTCACTTTTTGGGCCCTGGCGTCTAAAAATTTTGAAATTTTCAGATATTGTATTGGTAAGAAAAGCACTCAGAATTGAGAAAATTCTCTAATAAAAAAATCTAATTACATTAATAGTAGTAGTTTAATGTATTACATTAAATTAATAGTAGTTTACGATATTATTCAGAATGGACAAGTTGTCGTTTGACAGACATGCATTTTTAATATTATTTGTGTAATAGTTATTTTATTTTTAATGTAACACACACGCACACAGACACACACTTAAAATGGAAACAATGAGTACGCGTATTGGTTTCCTCTGTATTATTCATTTACCAGTCTTGATAAAGATAATAATTTTGTGGAAACGTCTAAACAAATATATTTAAATTCTGTCTAGATAATGATTGAACTTCACAAAAAATTGTATGTCATATGTTAACTCGAGATCACCTTAAAAGTTAAGTCAGTATACCTTATGGCGAACCTTGCGTTTGGTACGTTGTGGTAGAGATGGGGCAGACACAAGGGAAGGGGCGCACGTCGCGGCGCCAGCGTTATCGGCACTCGGCATCACTGCTGCACGTACAACTTGTAAAGCAATATTTGTCCGTCCCCGCCTTACAACATTTCCTCTTGACGTAACTGCAGAGTATATGATGTGAAACGGTATGTGCTTATATAAATTTGCTGACCTTTCGGAAATTATTATTTAGGCATATTTCTGTAGTACAATGGTAACTTGGTGTCCGAGTGAACATTTTTCGGCACAAACCATTGTTCATCATCATTATCATCTTCAACAAGTATTAAACCTAAAACAGTTTTTTCCGTTCCCAAGCAGATAGGCTAGAACTGGTCACGCCAACGTTTTTTCGGGCGTTCCACACCTCTCCGGTCTTGCTTGAGAGAGTTAAATAATTAATATGACACTTGGATATTTTACCAGTATATCGCTGGATAAGACGATACTATCTTCGGCCTTAAAGGCAAGCCAGATTTTCTGTCTGGGTTGTCTCCTCAAAAACTGGCTGTCTTATAGGATTAAGAGACCAGATTTCCCAATCTTCTATTGTAGTGTCTTCATTGTTCATAGCCTAAAGATACCATACATATGATTTAGAATAAAGTTTTAAATTACTCACATTCCTAACTTCTATCACGATATTGCGAAACAGTTACTATTTACAGAAAAAACGAATTCGAAAGCATTGATTAATGATCGTGAAACGTACAATTGTGTCCAACGTTTCTTGAAAACTAATTTTGCTCTACTTGATCGTCGTATAGTACAGTGGAAAACTAAACACAAGACACCAATTACGTCACTAATCACCAGTTTTAATTATCACAATTAAACAGTTTGTAATCAACAACATAATCTCTTACAACGAATCAAATAAAAATTGTTCACACGCAATCAAAATGTCCACTAAATAGAGTACCGTACAATTATAAAACACATAATACTTCGCTTCGACAAACACTCGGTCCGCGCTAGCGACAATCACTCACGTAACTGAACAGACAAGCCGGCTGCTATGGCTTTACATAGGCCGCGCAGAGGTACAGTACAGCTTTCCCTCCTTACTCCACGCTGGATAATGCGTATCTCAAGTGTTCTTGAATACACTAGAACTCACTTGAGGCAAAACTTGACTCAGCAACACCTGCCACAATGGACGGGGGATTAGTGGATAACGTTCTGGGTTGTTCGGTAGCCTTCTCGTAACAATTCCCCCTCCTTAAGCCTGTTCGTCTCGAACTGGCTAACCGTCTCTCAAGTAATACTTGGCCAGGCGATCTAGGTGGACGAACTTGCGAGGGATAATTCTCCGGTTCTTCGAATTCAGTCTCGTGTGATCCAAACATAAAGTTCCCAGGAATACGAGTCTTCCGCTCAATCGCTAGTTTTGCTGGTATCACTCCCGTTGAGTCATGTACTGATGACCTATACGCCACTGGCTGATCTAAGTCTGTTTGGTTCTCGTCAACAACCTCTTGCGTAACTTCATCTTTAGCAACTTTTCCCCCCAGGCTCTTCTATTAACTCAGGAACAACCAACGGTTTTTCCTTGACACCCATAGTTGGGTTTCCAGTCACTTCTTTTGCCGTTTCACGTATTTGTACTTCCTCTGCTAGTTCTTCTTCCATTTCCGCATGGGAAAGGAAAGGTTCCTCTTGACAAAACATGTTAACTTTTTCTTCGACCAATACAACTTACTTAATCGAATGGTTGGTAGACCGTGTCATTTTAGCCATGGAAAGCTTTATCTTCTCTTGGCCAACCCTCAGGACACTCTCTCTTAACTCCACAACGAATCCGTAGGCATTCATAATGTCCGTGCCAAGAACCACTTCATGAACAAAGTCTGCAACAAGCATTTGATGGCTAAACTCGAGAAGACCCAGGCGTACACGTACGTCTATCTTTCCTAACACATTGACGGGACTTCCAGTCACAGTTTGTATTGTACAAGAGCTAATTTGTGGCTGGCGGTTGCTGACTAAGTCGGGGCGCACAATGGAGACTGTCAATAGTGGAGACTGTCGGGGCACCCGTGTCAATAGTAAATGATGTTTGTTTACCTTCCGCAAATCCATTAACAATCAAGTTTCCACTGGTCTTATGTAACGTGGAAACTGTGTGCTGTTCTGGGGCTTTACTTGTCCAATTGGTGAGATCACTCTCTTCTCTCGGTGTATTATTCTTCCAACAGTAGATGACCACGTTTCTCACAGTTGTAAGACTTCGGTCTTCTGTCTTTTTCCCATCGTTCAACATCGTTGCGGCGCTCTTGAACGACGCTAAGAGACCAGATTTCCCAATCTTCTATTGCAGTGTCTTCACTGTTCATAGCCTAAAGATACCATACATATGATTTAGAATAAAGTTTTAAATTACTCACATTCTTAACTTCTATTACGATATTGCGAAACAGTTACTATTTACAGAAAAAAACGAATTTGAAAGCATTGATTAATGATCGTGAAACGTACGATTGTGTCCAACGTTTCTCGAAAACTAATTTTGCTGCAGAGTGTTTATGTTTACGTTCAGGTCTATATATTATATCAGAAGTTCTATATTGTTACTACGGTCTCACTGATCGTCGTATGGTACAGTGGAAAACAAAACACAAGACAACAATTACGTCACTAATCACCAGTTTTAATTATCACAATTAAACAGTTTGTAATCAACAACATAATCTCTTACAACGAAACAAATAAAAATTGTTCACATGCAATCAAAATGTCCACTAAATAGAGTACCGTACAATTATAAAGCACATAAAACACCGCTTAACACTTGATCCGCGCTAGCGAAAATCACTCACGTAACTGAACTGACAAGCCGGCTGCTATGGCTTTATATAGGCCGCGCAGAGGTCCTGTACAGCTTTTCCTCCTTACTCCACGCTAGCTTAATGCGTATCTCAAGTGTTCTTGAATACACTAGAACCCACTTGAGAGCAGCCTTGACTGAGCAACACCTGCCACAATGGACGGGTAAAGAGTGGAGAATGTTCTGTGTTGTTCGGTAGGTGTAGGTTTCTGGTAACAATATATTCTATATTATCCGTAGGTCTCGAGAAACTTTGGACACAAACGTACGTTTTACAATCATTAATCAGTGTATTCGATTTCGTTTTTTTTCTGTAAATAGCAACTGTTTCGCAATATCGTACCGCTAGTTTATGGTGTAAATATCCTGACAATGGTCTGTGACCGAAATAAATATAAACTAAGAATGTGAGTAATTGAAATATTTATTATAAATCCTATGTACATTGTATATTTAGGCTGTGAATAATGAATAAACTACAATAGAAGATTGAGATTATAGGTACCATTAGTATCCAGTAAGTGTGTGTATATTATAATACATCACATTATCATCAGATTTTCCAGATATCTATAAGACCAGACCAGCTTGAGATATCTGTAAGGATCTTTAATGTAGTGCTTTCTCCTAGTCTCCTCCGTCATACGCCATGGACGAACAAAGGGTCATTCGCCTTTAGAGGCAATTTCCTAGCAGAAGGTCAAGAAAATCAGCTAACTTCCATTTGTTGAAAATTTGATGTAGGACCAGTCGACAAGTGTCCAGAGACGCGTTAGCCACCTCTGTAGGTGTTTCCTGTCGGCCAGCAGTTGGAGGTGCGGCAAGATAGGCTATTTCGCTTCATAGAGGAATGTGACCACTAGGCATTACTCACCGTCTCCACTTTTGGGGGAACCAAATTTAAAATAATTTTCCTAATACCATGTGACAAGCGGGTACCAAGTAGCCAAGACGTGATAGTAGGCTTCTAACTACACGTGACCAAGAGGATATTTGCGTCTTGCCGAAATTCAGTACAATATTCTTATCTAGAAAGATTACTAGGTCGTTATTCTATTATTACAGAGCGTTATTCTGCTGGCAACGGAATGATAAATTTTCCAGTCTAGTTAGCTTGCCTCTTGCATTACTTTACGTAATACACTATGAAGCTCGCTTAAGTTCTGTTAGCAAGTTTGTACGTTAATCTGTAATTAATGTGTGCTGCTGTAAGACTGCGTAGTGTATATTCTTACAACAAGAAGTAATTCGCTAGTCAAAAATGGTTTAGTGTATTATTAAAGTAATAAGTAAGTCCCTTAGTATATAAACTTTTATTACATAAAGGAGGGCATACATTATTAACACAAACTTAGTTCTTGTAATTCATTTTCACTTTCTTTAATTCCTATTTCTGTCGACTGTTACTTTACACTTACTATAGTAAATATTTAATCAATATAAATGTAATACTAAACTGAGGAAAGCGAGTGAGCGGTAGCAATGGTAACGATGTAATGTAAAAGTACGTTCAGTTTAGAATTGTTAGCGAAAACAGGGTAGAAAAGAAAACATAAAGTTTATAAATGTTTATTGACTCTAACGTGCACGCCTTGCAAGCCCCGACCTTTCATAAATAAACTTCTTTATATTGCAGAGGCGGAAAGAGCAGAAACAATTCAACGTAGTAGAGCGGCTACGCCCACTAAGAAACTCTGCCTTAATATGACGTTCAAATATCCGGTAGTTCAATACACTTACATAGTACTAATATTATTTTTAAATTGGCAGGATAATATTACACAGTAATAAATGCAAAGGAAACGTCCCTGAAATTTTCTGAATTGCGAGGAAACGTCACTAGTGTCATCTGTTATCGCTACGCTACACAACGGATAATAAACAAATTATGAATTGATTCGACAGTATAAATATGAATTTTCCACAGATATTTCTTCGTAGTAATTGAGGTAGATAGCATTGTACAGTTTAATTATTCTATATTCTATTCTTATACTTACTAGTTGTAGCTATTCTATTCTACCTTGCATATAATCTGCCAGAAATACAACTTTCTCAAATACTAAGATAAAAGTAATAGCCTTCCTAGGGCCCTGTGAGAGGAAAAATTGTAATTGATAATAGTGTTTTAGATCAGGTATCACATTTTAATTATTTGAGACGTGATATCTTATAAAAAAGAAGGACAGCAATATCGAGACAAACTTAAATAAATTTGGTTATACCTGTGTAACAATGTAGACGACTATTGAATAATAAAACGCATAGGGAGACACAGCTAAAGTTCTATAAGGTCGTTGCTTTGCCTACTTTAATGTATGGATGAGAAATATGGACTCCTCTCCAAAAAGATATTTCAAAAATACAGACTTCGAAAATGGAATTTTTAAGACCAGTCAAGGGATGTAGTTTGAGAGATCATCTAGGAAACGACATAAGAACAGACCTGAAATTACAGTCGGTTCTGGGGACGTTTTAATATAGGCCAGTGGGGACGAGAGATTGTGGAAGACAATGACAAAACTGGTCAGAGACTACGCGAAGTCGGGACGGGCTATAGGCGAAGTGAAGAAGACGTTATTGGTAGGTTGTGAATAGCTGGAACCATACTACCAGCTACCACTTGTGTAAGTGATTATTGTGGTGAGCCGTTGTTGATAAGGTGACATTTATTGATTGTTACATTGATGTATGTTGAAAACTTTACCTTGAAAAATTGTATATGTGTGTCTTTGTTTGTTCCTAACTGTAATTAAAGTTGTTATTATAAACTTCGTCTGGTGTTAATTATTCTGTTTCCGTTGCTCCACACGACGATCCGAGCGAACATCGTAACAATATTAAAAATCTGACACATCAGAACTGTGTTGTTTGCTTTGGTACCTTACAATTGACTGAGGAAATGGGAACGTTTTATTTGAAGCAAATATCTCAGATTGAAGTTACAAAGAATATAAAATCTTGGCAACAAAAGACTTTAAAATTTAAGAAAACAGTAAAATGTAAAAAACACGGTTGAGCAACTGATTTTATCTACTCTTGACTGGCATTTCAATTACAAAGAAGGACAGTAACTTTGCAGTCCCAAAACGGCTGCGTCGACTTAAATGGCTCCGTAACAGTCTGTTCCTCAATCTTCCCCTTCTGATCTTACCGTACTTTCATTTGGAAATGTCGTATTTCTTGTTTCGCCTACCTCACACCCTTCGTCGTTCTTCTCAAATTACTCAATCCACTTTGGTGCTCAAACCAAAGTTACTCTCACACATATGCACATGGAATTATGGTTTTCCTCTGTGTAGTGTATCAAAGTGGACATCTAACAATTCCCAATCCCTTTGCCACAATAAGTATCGTTTAGCGTCACTAGGGGTGAAGTACTTCTTAGATTGTTTCAACTACATTGAAATTCGTTTCATTAGTTTCAACTGCTATAGTAATACAAGTAAAACACTCGTATACTCGTACATGTTTTTTCAAACATGAGAAAAATGACAAAAACTCCCAATTATCTTACTGTTTTGTTAACTAATGTAACAATTGTAGCGCAATCATTCAGGAAACGCTAAAAATTTCAAACAATCGGATTCTGTTAAAATTGCATTTAGTTTGACACCCGGCTGGATTTCTAGAAATTTTTTTAAATTTTTAATTGGGGCCTGAGGCCGAACAATTTTAAATTATCAAAGCTGTACATTACATTAACATTTTGGTTAAATTTCTCTTTAATTTGGTATTCCACGTAGAATTTATAATTTTACAAACTTTTACCCAAATTTTTGGGCCCTAGGTTGTCACAAGTTAGAAATTTTCTAAAATGAACACTACATTCATAATTTGGGTAAAATTTCTTTTAATCTGACATCCCACGTGGACTTATGTGATGTTTTCAAAATGTTGGCCTCCTTCGATTTTTCCGTACGCCTCCCTATTTTCAGGAGATAATCTCGAAACACTATAGTACTGTAGGGTAAAAGTCGTAGGGTACTGTACGGACACTCATGCCGAGTTTTACGAAAATCGGTTGATGCGTTCAAAAGTTATTTTGAGACATGAGCCTACCCCAAACCGACAGACAGACAAATTGCAAACGATCGAGTGAAAACTGAGAACTCACTTCGCTCGTTCAACAGTTGCAACGTATAAATCACATTACTCGGTAGTATGTGAATCCTAATGTACATGTTTTTTTTTAACGTCCTGTGCAACACATTAATAACTAAGTCTACACTAAACTCATGAATTTGTGTTTTGCTGGGCACAAATTTCAAGATATTATAAAAATTCTGACTTTAGGTGATTTGCAATCTAGTTTTTAATATTTTTATGACAAGAATGTAAATTAATTCCTTGCGGTAATGCTACAACTGGAACACTACTTCAAGCTAATTGTTAGACCCTAGAGGAAAAACACGCACTAACAACTAGTTTGTTAAAGACTGGATTTGGAATACACGTTAGTAAAAAATCTAATGCCTGTAAATTATATATAGAGTGATTCAAAATTGCACGGCAACCTCTCGGATGCTGATTCTATAGCTAAAAATAAGAAAAAAGTCCATAAAAACATAGGTCCGAAAACGGTTCATTGGCGAGTTACGGCTCGCGAATCAGTTCGCCTTGATTCCTGCTGCCATGGTAAAATGAAGCCATACTGAAATTCTTGGGGTATAAAGTGAAGGGTAAATTTAGTGGTTTCTTATGGATTTTGATCTGAAAATTTGAATAAAAGAGGTCCCAGAGCTCTATCTTAATTAGTTTCTAAGAAAACCTGTGTTAAACACAAAACACTGTAGTCAAATAACACACATTTTTAGATTTGGGATAAAATAACGTTCTTAATTTCCCAATAAACAAATAAAAATTAACTAACTTTATAGAGAATTTAATTATGAGAAAACTGATGTGTATAATGTCTATTAGAAATAAGTACAAATTTGAAAAATTTGACTTTAATTAAAAACAAAACAAACCAAAATGTACCAGAAAAGACTTACAATTTACAAGAAATGGCATTGTAAACTTTCCAAACACCCACACTAGGGCAGATAAAAACCCACCTGGGACTGCTACAAGACATGACCAACATTCGTTTTTATTTAATGTGTGGTGCGGTCTTCTTGGTGATAATCTCTTAGGCCCTTTTTTCTTACCACCAAGGCTTAATGGAAGACAATAATTACATTTTTGCAAACGAATCTGATGGAATTCTTGGAATATATTTCACTTGCAGATAGAGTGCATATATGCTCACTACTGTCGTGATTTGATGAACCATTTAAATAATACATTCGGTGAGCGATGGATTGGTCGTCACGGACCAGTAAAATGGCCACCTCGATCTCCTGATCTCACGCCTGCAGACTTTTTCCTTTAGGGTTGGTTGAAGTCGTTAGTTTGTTCCGCTCGTACTGGCACACAAGAAGAATTCAGACATCGCATAGTAGAATATGGAGCTACTATTAATGATAATCCTGATGCTATAAATCGTGCCCGGCAAGCATGGATTCGTTGAGCTGAATTCTGCATTCAACAAAATGGCCACATTGGACAACTGCTTTGAACGAACGTTTGCAGTTTTATCAATTTAACAATTTTTATATTTAATCATTTGAAGGAAAAATTCAATAATATAAGTTTTCAATTTGTTTAGAGTTACATTTGTTGTGGGAACGTTTACGAAAACCTTTGTTCTGTTTAAAATTGTAACATTTTTGTAGCGTATTTTGGTCTGTTTTGTTTTGTGTTTAACACAGATTTTCTTCAAAACTAATTGAGATAAAGCTGTAGGACCTCTTTTATTCAAATTCTCAGATCAAAGTCCATAAGAAACCACCAAATTTATTCTTTACTTTATACCCTAAGAATTTCAGTATGGCGTCATTTTACCGTGAGAGCAGAAATCAGGGCGAACTGGTTCGCGAGCCGTAACTCGCTAAAGAACCATTTTCGGACCTATGTTTATATGGACTTTTTTCTTATTTTTAGGTATAGAATCAGGTCAAGAGAGATTTCCGTGCAATTTTGAATCACTCTGTATATAGTAAATTACAGTAAATCATAGTATTATAATAAATTATGTATATGCCTGTCTTACCTGCCTATACTATTTTTGACTGCAATTTTTTGAATGCAAATGTGACGGTTTCAAGACAATGAGCAGTTTAATAATACGAATTTGAACTTCTGAAGCTGGAATTCAACCCGCTACCGGGTTCAAGTAAAGAGTGAAAAATGTGGTCAAAACCAATAAAGATAGCAACTACTAACATATTGTTCTCCAAATACCTTTTCGCAATTATTCTTAAGGTATTTGGGAATGAAGTGACGAAAGAAATCAAAATTAGGGAAGGTGTGAGGCAAGACTGTTCTATGTCTCCCACACCCTTTAATACATAATTGGAAGAAATAATAAATAATTGTTGTAATGGCAGAAAAGGCATTAGAGTTGGTGGGTGGAGGATAGAGTGCATCAGGTTTGAAGACGATATGGTGTTACTTGTCGAGATCAAAGAACATTAAATAGAATGCTGAGGGCTCGTAGCAGAACAAGTGACCAGTTTTCAAAGAAAATCAACCTAAAAAACAAAGAGCATGGCCATACGCGAAATGAGCAAGGACTGGGCTCAGTAAAAACCAAATGAGAAAATTAAACAAATTACAGTTTTCAAATTTCTGGGATACTTGATTAGACGGAATGCTGGGTTGTAGTAAAGAGGTGAAGTGCAGAATTGCCTTAGGCAAGGAAGCCCTTATTATGAAGAAAAGTTTATTGTGCGGCCCACTAGACATAAAGCTGCAATAGAGGAGTGTGAAGTGTTTTGTTCGGAACGTGTTCCTATACGGGGCATTGAGGAAAAAACAAGACAGAGGTTTACGGGACTTCGGGATGAGGACATGGATACACGTATAGGGTGGAATTTTAGAAGGATAGAGTGTCAAGTAAGGAGGTGCTTGGGACAGTACGGGAGAAAATGAGAATGTTGAATAACATCAAGAGCAGAAAAAGAAATTGCAGAGTTGCTTGGAGAGATACTTCATGCAACAAACACAAGGAAATGTGCTAGTGGAGAGGCTGGTAACAACATGGTAATAACAGGAGAGGCTGGTAACTGAGAAGGTACTAATAGAAAGAATCAATTGTTATGAGTGAGAAACAAAATTATGACTACAGGAAATGAAGTAAGAAAAATATGTACAAGCTGACCTGAATTCAAAGGCGTGGTGATAAAAAGCGACGCAAAATCATTACGGAGCAACCCCCCCCCCCCTTTCAACTATAACATGTGTGCATCGTCTTCTCTCTACGAAACGAAAGAGTAAAAATATCATACATGTCTAATATGATATGTAATTTGCTCTGTTTACTCAGTAAATTTTATCTTCTCAACATCTCCCATTTCCACTAGACATAACGCACTTACGGAAAACCTTAGTTCCAGGTACTACTTGAATAATTTCC
Source organism: Magicicada septendecula (assembly GCA_034769895.1). Taxonomy (NCBI): domain Eukaryota; kingdom Metazoa; phylum Arthropoda; class Insecta; order Hemiptera; family Cicadidae; genus Magicicada; species Magicicada septendecula. The sequence continues at coordinate 78,316,908 of CM068374.1, read as the reverse complement.
AGATTTATCGTCATGTGTATTTACAAAGAATAAATTTTTTGTAGTACCTTATTTAGAAATCATAATTTTCTAGTACGCTTAGACTAAGAAGGTATTGTATTGATTCCAAAATATTGTACCATTACTAAAATTCATGGTAAGAGATTTTTGAAGTGCATTATTCTGGGCAACTGGTACGCCTTAATTATGCAACCACAGAAAACAAATTCTCCAGTCGCATACACTTCATAAGAAAAGAAATCTTACATTACGTGTAAGGGCCCTCCTGTATGGTAGTCACCACAGTTGCTCCGTCAGTGTTTAAAATTACACGAGCAAAATATGGTAGATAGAGTAATGAGAAAAAAGAAAAAAGACAGAAATCATTAGCATTTGTTTATATGCAGTCTCATTTAATATTGTGGTCCAGCCTTGACTGTCTTCTCTATATAAATCGGTACTCGCGAAACACGCAAGGTTCAGTCATGACGATCTGCTTTCAAAGAAAGAATATGGGTTACCAGACTTCAGTTATATAATCCTGGCATTACAAGTCTGCCGAATATTCATAAAACAATCCTGGGATTGTCAACAGGTTTGGTGTCATCCCTTTAACAACACGCAAATTTATGTGCCTACATTAGCGCTCTTCATGCTCCGTAGAACACTATTGGGAAACACAAGAGTTTTGTTCTTTTTTCGCGACTTTTTTCACTTCATACGAGTGTCTTTTATTATCTTTGTAATTATTTAAATACCGGAGTAATTAACCAAATAATTACATTGTCAGTTGTATTTGAAATATCTACCGGGATGATTGGCCGTAGTCCAAGGTTTACATTCTAACCAAACGTTTCAGCAGCACCACTGGCTGCCATCTTCAGTGGATATTCGAGTCAACCTAACGCGGGGTGTCGTACGTCAAGGCCACACAACTGTGGTGAAGGCTAAGGATGTCCCGCGATGCTACTTGTACTTATAAATTCATTAACTCCCACGTACAGGTAAAAATTGTACCATCAGCCAATCAGAATAATGGCAGATAAAAATTGCACCATCAGCCAATCAGAATAAAGAAGGTGTATGTGAGGCTCGCATCGCGCTCTGCCATAAAGTACTTAACTAATGCTTTCGCCCCGCCAATTCTTTGGCCCGTGACGTACTCCAGCCTGGCATGGCAGCCGGGGCACACATTTTATAGAAAACCGCTATCTCCATAAACAGTCGAACCACCATCAAAGCCAGAAGAGGGCAGTGTTGAAGACCCTGGTGGACCGGGCTAGGAGGATATTTTTTAAAAATTTGGACTGTTGTGGCTCCCGACCCTGTACTTTATAAAGCATCAACCTTAAAACAACAGGATTCAGTAGAATAAAATTATGGATACCCCAAATAGACGGACAAATTTCAAACGGTCAAGTTAAAACTGAGAAGTCGCAACCCTTCTACAACAAAACATTTTTGGACATGACCATGACGATGTTGCAATTGCAGCTCAAAGTCGTAGGAATTCTTCTTCTTCTTCTTCTTCTTCTTCTTCTTCTTCTTCTTCTTCTTCTTCTTCTTCTTCTTCTTCTTCTTCTTCTTCTTCTTCACTGGAGCAACAGATGAATGAATGTTTCGTCTACAACACTCGGGACAAAGTCTGTCCGCCGACACCTAGGCCGTCCTTTATCTCCACCAAGCAGAACCCTTGTACACCTTTTTTACTGTCCTTCTGTCTTCTATTCTCAGGACATGACCTAGTCACTTCAATCTTTGTACACCTATTAAGGAGGTAATGGTAAGATCGTCATATGCTGCATACAAGTCTCTAAAATTTCTCCGCTTCCGTATCATATTTTCAGATGTTGGACAGCCTATAATCCCCATAAGTCATTTTGTTTCAAGTCTGTCCAGCAGCTCCATTTACTGCCGACGTATTTAAGGTGCTGGTTTTAACGCCACACTCCACGACTGGTATAATGAAAGTAGTATACAACCCGAACTTCGTTGACTGATTTACTACCCTATTCTTCAAGACTTTATTCAAGACTAAGTGTGCTCTGTTCCCGTCTCGTATTATTCTCATTATTTTATACTTTTTGCCAAGGTCTTCACTGTGAGTAGAAACAAAGTACTTCTTCAAAAACACCGGACACGCAGTTACAGGTGAATACACAATTTATTTACCAAAAAGCATAAACAGTTCTCGTTTTTCCTCTATAAAGGAAAGACGTCAAAGAAAATACAAAAAAATTGACAAAACAAAGTATCCTGAAGTCAATGCCTAAATTAATTTGTTTGTAAAGATCTGCAAGTAACATTTTAATATAGGCATACATTATTTAGCAGAAAACAGGAAGTTTTGTTTCAAATGTAAGTTTGAATGTGCTGTAAGTTTTGTTTTGATATGACGTCCTGAACAGTAGAGTATATCATGAATTCTGATTTTTATTAACTTATTAGCGTTTCAACGATGACTAAACTACAGTAAAAGTATACTAAACTTCAGTATATTTACATATATATTTACGCTAAAACATTTACACATTATTTCTTATTGGCATTGGTAATCACAACACTGGGATTTGTGTTAGCATTTTTTACAGATGAACGTTAAATTATTACAGACAAAATAATGTATCTCAAGTGTCCAAGTGCTCGGAGGAAAACGCTTATGTTGCTGGCAATAGACTATGTTGCCTCTGTTCCTTGGTCGCTGTTATTCTCTTTTACGGAATAATGCTTTGGTCACTTAGCTAAAACTATGTTTCAGTTTTTAACAAAAACAACTACACACACTAAACCACAAATCCACATTATCACACTACAATCACATGGAACACACGATGATATAAATTTATGAAATTTCGAGATTTCTTTTGTCAGCAATCATAATAGTGTGTTTGGTTTTTTGAATGATGTACCAGTACGGGATAGATTCTGTCTCAGGCATGAAGCACAATATAGGTCTCGCTTCCCACACATCCTCGCTTCGACAGAAGTGCACGCCGGTCGTCTTTGTTGTCGACAAAGAGGAAACTATGCTGTTGGCATTTTTAACCAAAGTGTCAATAGCGTCTTGCATTTTACGTTTGGGTCATTACCGTTGCTTTAGCCGAGTAGAACAGCCCAACATCGTCAACTTACTGGCACCTCTAAACTGATGTTTCTATACCCTCAATGATCCTGTTGATCGCTATACTTAAGATCAAGCCGCTCAACAGAGATCCCTGCGGTACTACATGTTCCAGCTCGTGTGGGCCGATAGTGATTCTCCAAACCGGACACGGAAAGTCCTCCCCCTGAGAAAGCTGGAAATAAATTTAGGCAGGTTACCTCAGAACCGCCAATCATGTTATAACTCCACGTTTTATCGGATACTTTCTACATATCGAAGAATCCAGCAACTATGTGTTCCCTTCGAAGAACTGTTTTGAACTACGTTCGGCAGATAAACCAGTTGATCAATGGTAGAATGGTGTTTTCAGTACCCACATTGGTGTGCGGGTCAGTAGGCCATTTTTTTTTCAAGATTTGAGGTCAATCATTCTCTATTCCTCCACCTTTCGGTAACACATAATGTTCTTAATTTTGATTGTATAGGTTTGTTCCTGTTTTGGTTTCCAAATTAATTAAACGAAAAAATTGATAAGAGTCTGTAACCGCTATTCTGAGTCACACCTATATGAGTCAATTCTTTTTTCTTATCCCACTAAGTCACTTACAGTCATCATTTTCAGACGGTTTTGAGCTATTGGAAAACGACTGAGCTAATGCAGATAATGACATATTTCAAATAATATAGCCTGTTAAAACAGATATCTATGAAACGAAAACCACATACAACCTAATAACTAAGACATACAAGATTTGTTTGTGTAAAACAACGTAAGGTTATATGACACAGTAATAATTACATAAGCATTAAATGGAAGCAGAGATTAGAGATCGGTTACTGAGATCTGAAATTGAACAGACAGCGTCAGAACGGGAAGCGTGACGGTGAAACAGAGCAGAAAATTAGAACAAAGTTGGAAACAAGGAGAGTTTGAACTGAACTGAACCGAACTGTGTGTCCCAGGTTACGCAGCTGTAGTTACTACGTGTAGAGTTATGCTTTCAGAATGAATTTATTTATTAATTCAACTTATCAGTTCAAAGTTAAGCAGGTCATATCTTGCTGACAGTTAAAAATACAGTGTTTTTCAAGGCTGCGTAACTAATACTGTTATACGTACATAAATAAGTACTCAAACATAAAGTCAATTACGTTACTATCTTGTTACATTATGTCGCTTTTTTTTAAATGAACAATTTGATTTAGCTTTTCATGAACATTCCATTTTCCTGGTTACGTTTAGTATTAATTTTTTCTGACAAAATGTAAAACACATTTTTAAGAGCAGTTAAGGGGTGTAGTTTGAGAGATATCTACGAAATGTCGACATAAGGAAAGACCCGAAGTTACAGTCGGTTCTGGAGAAAATAAAGGAATACAGGCAGAATTAGAAGTTCCATGTGGAACGTGTGGTAGACGCACGTATTTCTAAACAAGCGTTTGAATATAGGCCACTGGGGACGAGAGATCGTGGATGACGCTGGGAAAATGGTCAGGGACTCTGGAAAGTCGGAACGTGCTATAGCTCTAGACACTTAGTGAAGAAGAAGAAGAAGAAGAAGAAGAAGAAGAAGAAGAAGAAGAAGAAGAAGAAGAAGAAGAAGAAGAAGAAGAAGAAGAAGAAGAAGAAGAAGAAGAAGATTTAAAACGAAAAATTAGTGGATACACAGCAAACGGTAACACTAACAAAGGTTGTGTCCCCAGTAAATTTTTCACTTGTGCTGCAATCGTATGTTTTCTATCACCCGTAGTTTTCGGCCAACGTATAATATATTAATATCATTCGGATACATCCCTGGAATAATATTACTACATAGTCAATCCATCCCTGCTTTGGCCGGCCTCTCTTTCTTCTTGCATCTAGCTCCATCATCAAGACCTTCCTCATGTAATTTATCCCTCCATATTTCATCATTTCTGACTAATCGTTTACCTATCCACACTGTTTGATTTAATTCAGTCTAATCTAATTAAAGCTATTCTATTATTTCCCCTTTAAAATTATTGTTTGGCGGCAGGTTTATGGACAACAAGTAAATAATCTTATTAGTAATTTAGAGTAAATAATATATCATTTTTGCAGGACTCACATGTGATACAAAAATGATTACCTATTTACACAGTAAAAGTGTGTGTTGACAATCTAGAAAAGTTGTACACAAATTCTCGTCGCCATCGTCATCCTCTACGGCTTACGCTAGTAGCCTGTTCCAGTTTCAATGGAAGTCATCCGACCATCGTTTACGGAGTTTTCCCACACTTCTCTTCCCCCTTGGATGCCAAGGGCTCTTCTTGAAAATGTAGTTGGATCCTTTCTCTCTACGTGTAATCGCCACTCCGTTTTTTACCGGGAGATTTTCTTATTTAAGCTTTCAGCTATGTCTAGTACCATCCTAATGATCATGTTTGATAAGATCTCTCTTGATACAACCATTTACCGTCCTTAAGAAAGTCATGTCCGCTCCTTGTATTCTAGATATATCTTTGGCCTTTCTAATCTAAGTCTCACTACCATACAGTAGTTGAGCTATGGGCATTACATTATAATTTTTTAATTGTGTCTCTTTCCTTGTTTTCGTCTTTAAGTATTTAATGATACAGCCACAAAGCGGCTGGAAAAGACTAATTTTGCTTTAAACCTCCTTATCATTTAATGCTGCTCCCTAGATACTTGAAATCTGGCACCTGTTCTGTTGGCGAGTCCTGTATGGCAAACTTTGTTCTAATATGTTTGCCTCAGAAAAAGCCATAACTTGAGTTTTAGATAAGGATACAAGTTCTATAGGATAAATAACAATATTTGATTTGCCCCATCGTTCTAAGAGAAATTACTCTATTGTGGGGGGGGGATTTCTACAGTACGGAATAGAAGACAAAAAGAAAAATGGACAAACAGAATGAAACTAACGTGTAAAAGATAAAAGTAAACTTTGAAAGCAGGACGTTTTTGTTATCTGAGCACTAGGAACTCGTAACAAGAACATAATGCAGACATTACGCTTGTGGAAGCAAAAAGATTTTCTAAAGTTGTTGTAGACTTTCTAAAGTTTTGTCAGTTCAACGTTGTGCAGTCTTCCTAACCAGTTAATTTAATATATATACATCGCAACCACTTTGCACTCTCTTCTATTACGTGCTTAGCAAAAACTTTCTTCTCAGCCCAATTTTCTAAAGTAATCCGTTTTGATAAATCCCTTTATGAGCTCGTGCGCGAGTGAGTGGGAAAAGCAGTTACCTTACGTACTACAATTTTGTTAGTGTAAATTTATATTAAATGTTCTTGTTTCTCTATACGTGTAGTGTGTTTTTTGAGTGTGTGCAACTAACAACGAGTGTCGTGAATGAATCATTTGTGTGTGTGTGAGCATGAGTGCGTTTTAAAGAGGTAAAAACGGTCAATGCATATAAGGACTCCTGTAATTTTAACAATGTTGGACTTTCGCCGAATAAAAACACCCATTTTCTTAGTGAACATTATCTCGATGCGGGACTGTCGTTAAGAAATAGTTCTTGAGGAGTGGTGTCAGCAGAAACTGTTCCTCAAGTAAATTGATATAGTTGCATAAATTACTGAATGCCATAATACTGGATACCAACAGTCCCATAACACTTCAATGAAACACTTACAATTGATTTATAATAGTTGTTTAATTAGCCACTAATTGCAGGTGACACAGTGCTCATAGCGATTTAGAAGATAATTAGCAGAGACTTTTTCATAAATTCGTTGGACCAAATTATAATATGAGTGTCTCAACAGACAAGACCAAGTGATTGGTAATTTCAAAAGGTTCTATTTGATGTAAACTGCAAAGTGGAAGGAACGTTATAGAGAAAGTCATGGACTTTCAATATTTAGGGACAGACGTCTATAGTACAGAAGAAATACATACGACGAAGCAAGAAGACAGACAATGAAAGGAGCTCGTATTTCTGGCTATTTAAGTTATGTAACGTGGAAAAATAAATATGCGAACTTGAGACTTGAAGGTAAAGTGAAGATGTACAAGATGATGGTACGTCCAGTGCTGACTTACGGAGCTGAAACTAGCATAAAACACGACTGGTAAGGACGATAGAAATGTGTACAATTAGGACAGTTGTTGGGAAAACGGGACGTGAGAGAATACGAAATAGTGACAGCTTGGCAGTGTCGAACAGAGGATGTAGTCGAATTTGTCAGAAGGCGAAACAGAGAATGGAATGGCCATACTGAGAGGACAAACGACGATAGATTAAACAATAATTCGAGAGTCTAGATGGTTGGAAAAACGGAATTCTGGTCGACCACAGAAGAGATGGACGGAGGACTTAGAATAGACAGACATCTAGCGAAAATTCCTTTTAATGTGAAGAAAAACACGCAATTAAGCCTACATAAAAGAAGAAGAAAAAGAAGTGTAATAAAACAATATAACAGATTAAACAAATCGCCGAATTAAACCATTCGGCTATTAGCGTGAGACTTTCAAGTGAAATACAATTCCTTCAAATGTGTTACCAGCGCCTTGTGGAGTAAGGTAGTTGACAGGGCTGGATCTGGCGTCCTCAGTCGCCATTAGAGACTTCGCCCCCGTTTAGGTCGACGTGGGTTGCAACCATTAGACCGTTACTTGAACTGTTTCCGCCATTATTACTGACTGTCTCTCGTTTGCTCGTCGACCATGCCGCCTAAGGGATTTGGTTACCTCAACCATAGCAAGGGTTACGTGACTTACCAGGTCCACCTCATGCGAATGAGAGTCGAATTGGGATGAAGAGCCTAAAAGATTTGTTCTTCATCAGAATACTTATAATCGTATCACATCCCATTGGACCGCAAGATAGCATACCTTCATGCATAACTTATAAGTTTTTCTTTCAACTGATAGGTTCTGCTTTGAAAATAAGAAGGGCGGAGGTCCATGTTTGAAACAGATGAACAAACTTTTTTTTAAATTTTCTTTCTCAAGATGAGACTTGGGTGTATCAGTACGACCCTCAGACTGAGGCAGTCGATGGAGTGGCGACTCGGTACTTAAACTAAGCTTAAAAAGTTCAAAAGTTATAAGTCTGCAGCCAAAGTGATGGTTCTTGGTTTTTGGAATGCGAGAGAATCCGAAGGGAAAGACTTGAGCAAAATCTTCAACCTATTTCAGTGTATCACGATAATGGGAGGCGTCACACGTCTGTAGCCATCAATCAATGATTGCGCAACCTTTGCACAACTAAGGGTGATCAGTGGTTTTTGCCACCTTCCTTAAAGCCCTAATTTTGTAACATAAGACTTTCTCCTCTTTGGTAGACCGAATAATACCCCTCGGGGTACTAGATTCAATTACACAGACGACGTGGACGATTCCATTATGGCGTGGATCAGAGGATCTTCCACGGAATTTACCTAAAGCGCTTTCCAAAAGTGGGTTCAAATGAGTCGCAAATGTATTGACACGACGGAGCGTTCTCAAACAACGGAGAGTGTCGCTCTACACGTTTCTCGGCCAGTCGTGCAGGTGCGTGATTCTGCCAATGCCGCACTCAAGTATCCTCTAGGGTTTTCGAGAGCTTCTTAAGGACGCATATTATGGAACATTAGTCTGTAATCCTGCAGGCTATACATACGCGACAGCTGCCGCTTAGAAGTCAGTTATAAGTGGTGATTTATTCAGCGTGAATCAAGTGTTTGTTGTGTAAAGTTACTGTAAATTTATTGTGTTATAATAGTGCGGAACTCTATTAGTTGACATTATTATTGCGTGTGAACAAATTTAACATGAATTATTGTACGAGTTGATTACAAATTGTTATTCGTGACTAATTAAAGCTGGTTGTTAGTGACTTCATTGGTGTCTGTGTTTCCGCTGTACCGCACGACGATCAGTGAGACCATTGTAACAGTATTAAATGCAACGGAGTTTGCAGAAAGGCTCAGTTTACATATGTGTGCAATTGCACCTTTTACGTGCTATTAATAAATAATTATGAGCCAACAAAATGTGTTTCAGTACTCACATTGCTTAGTTGAGTTGTTCTGTATAAAATTTCAGAATCTTGTTATACAATACAAAGCTCACGTTCATTTATTCTGTATACAACTTCAATTTAAAACGTTCTTTATTACAGTTTTACTGACTCGTCTACTTAATGAAAGCTATTGCGTTTCCATTTATCATAACAGAGGCACGAAACTAAGGTCTCGTTTGTATCAAAGCATTAGTTCTCTCTAATAACGGCTAATTAGTGCGATCGAGCACCTAGCATTAAATCCATGACGCTAGTAAATTACAAACCTCAGAAACCAAGGCCTCCTTAGTCTACGTTACATTCTCCCAGTCGCATGTAAGCGATAATGTAGGCACAAGCTTTGTATCAATTTGAGCTTCGCGTAAACCTTAACAAATAAATACACTTTAAAAATTTAATATAGAAACAAAGTATTTACATACGAAGACATTTATTATAACCTGTAAATAAAACAGTAAATTTTTACCTTATAAACGAAATAAACAAATAATAAAAATTTTTGGACATTTTTGGACATTTATATAGAATGGACGACAACAGGTTGACAAAGCAAATCTTCAAATATCTGTGGGGGAAGAAGTCAACATCAAGTTTGATTAAAGAATTGCAAAAGGATTTATAAAAAATAATATACACGCAGAAGAAGGAATCGAAAGGCAAGTTTTTCGGGCAAAAGTGGTAAAAATGGACGGAGTCCAGGGTAGGAGAGAGAAAAACGCAGGTTCAAAGTGGCCTGAAGACAGGAAGGAGAGACACAATGAGAAGTTGAAAGAATATTGGAAAAAAGAAAAGAACAAAGAGTAAAGAAATGAAATTGGCATGTGGTCCTTAAATGGCCGATATGATAAAAATAATGGTTGATTAAGGTTTGGTCAGAACAGCTTTTTCAAATATTTGTGTCGACGTTTCCAGAAAATTTACTACCATCATATGGACCTAACACTGAAGAAACAAAGAAGAATTAGTACACATACCATTGGTATAGGTATGTGACTACGTACATAAGTAGTTGTGTAAATATACTACTACAATATCTTCATTATAATCACAATCTATGTAAATAGATACAAGTATACGTACAGAAATGGCTATGCGCTATAATAAAAAGGTTATATGATAACAAGGAAGTGTGAAACGAACTCATTTCTACAATTATTAAAAACCGCGTCCCTTTAATGTTGAATGCAGATCCTTCAGAGGACGGGTTGCTCTTATCTGGATGAATATGTGAGTCAGTTTTCACTGTCCGGCTTCAGGGTCACTATCGGGCGTTTGGAGATTTCCCTCAGGCAAGGTTATGTACAATTTCACACCACGAACCGATACTGTTACTCCTAACTGGTGTATTGGACTTACACCTCTCCAGTAAGTTTGAAGTGTCTATACACCCTAAACGAAATACCTTGCACTGTCGCGGATAGCACTCAATTATAATACTTCTCACAGTAACTCAACAGGAATTTTCTAACTTGCGTTCTTCGCGACATGCAGACCGATCGTCGTGTATCCAAGCGGTGTTCACTCGTTACCGGTTCTGAAGATAGACTGAAGATAGACGTATAGCGTTGCTCGTCCTTTCCAGCAACTGAATTTTTCGTAATCTGTTTGGTTCTTTGGTCACCCCTTCTTGTGCTCTTCTTACCGATAATAGATTTCCTGTACAAGAAGGTTTCAGAACAGAACAATTCTTGTTCAAAATCCTGAAATATTTTACTACGGATTTTATAGGCTATAGAACCTTTTTAATTTAAAATTTTATTACAAACAATCTGATATGTTCCAACTCAGAATTTCTCGTATTTCCGTAGTTATTTAAATCATAGTGTTATTTATGAATGTCATTTAAAATAATTAGCCTTACACACGCGCACTACACACGCAGCTAAGTATCCTTACGCACTATTTCACTGCACTTAAATTTGTTTTACACGTCTAGAAATATTTAAAATTAACATTTTTCACAATGTTCCTATCGCCCAATTTACAATGTTCAAACCAGCAATATCTACTTATTCGTACACCGTTTTAATGTGCTATTTCATGCCATAAGACTCAAAATCAGGCTGACGATGGGAACACAAGGCTTCCCGAAACATGTTCCAAATAAGGAGAAAACATCTTGAGGTAAAGTCATTATAAATATATATATATAAATTAGTCAATATATATAAAACTAAGGGTAGTGGTTACAAAAGAATTACAACATTTGTCTCTATTGAAATGTAACACATTACCCTTGATCACAGTGTCGACACGTGAAAACAACAAAACTGATAGCAACAGTCGGAATACAACGCATAGCCTGCACGTTTCTGTCGTGTCGCAAATGTAAATTGATACGCCTCGGGCAGACACTGTGGTAATTAAATGAGTGAGTCTGTGTCCCTTTGTGACCACTGCTGTCTGCTATTTGGTATTTGATCTGCGTTAGATTACACGATCCTCTCTCTCTCTCTCTCTCTCTCTCTCTCTCTCTCTTTCTACTTCTATGTACGAGTTAAATTAGGGAAATGGATGCCGGCTGGCAGACAAAACAATTTAAAAAATCTGGCTGCAATCTTTTCTTTGGTATCGTCTGAATTAGCATACATTTTTAATATAAAATGTGCACATGAAAATTAAATATATTTAAAATTTCTGTACCCAACAACAATTTTATTGTAGTTTATAATTCTTAAAACATTTGCAATATTTTTAAAGATAATATGTTCCTTTTACGTTATGTTATATTTTAGACTAAATGTTGAAAATCCAAACCGACAACAAACCCAATTTTAGTTACACGAATAACCATGATAGTTATAAAACAGATGCGTATGTTACCAATATATTTAGATCTCGTGTAGGCTTAAAGCATTGTTTACCTAAATCCAGTATAGCGGTTACCGATAACAATGTTATAGGACATCAATGTGATCAACATACGCTATTGTTGCGTCCTATTGTTAGTTAGCACATCAGTTTCTCGCGTATCAATGCACAGTTATCAAATTTACGTTTCCAATTTGACTACAATGCTGACAGTTAACAATATATTGTTGGGTTGAGACAAATAAATGAGGTTAATTTATAGCTTGTATAGTTTGTCACACGCAGGAACTATCACAGATGACAGGATCTGTGTCTGTTTGAATACGGATATTGGATTTGCATAAATGCGCAAACGCTATTATAACAAAGTTTTATAAAAGATAAACACTGAGTTTACAGCTTTCTACACAGATTGAACTATTGACTTATTGATATACAAAATATCATAATCACGATTATGATCATAGGAATTGGCCAGAATTTTTAAGTCCAAGCATATTTGTCTTCATTTATCATTCGTACTAAGCAATTGTTCTTGATTTATTGAACACTATATGTAGTATTATCAAATTGAAATTTACACAAATTACTTGCACATAAATAATACAAAAATTTTCATTACAAAAAAATAAACTTTGCTTATATCTTGTACAACATTTTGTACTGTTGTAGCAATGACAGAGCGTTTTATAATCCCGTCCCTAATATTTCTGATAGCATTGGGGAGAAAAATAGGGATAAGGGAGAATAATAAAATAGGTTAAATAAAGTGACATAGAACAATTAATGTCCTTACAAAATCAAATTTGTCAGATAGTCGTAAATTGTATTTACATTTTTAGTTTTAATAATAATAAAAATTAGAAAGGCAAGGAAATGTTTAGACAGCGAAGAATTTGAAAACAGCACATAGAAGATAAAAGAAGGTGGAAAAAAAGGAGAGGCTGGTCAAAGTCACGAAGTGGGCAACGATAACAAACTATTTGGATTGAAGGATTGGACAGTAGGCCTATTCGAGTTAATTCGGGACCATTGCAGAAGGCTTCTGGAGGAGGTCAACATTCAAGAATTAATTATAGCATCAGTGCTGGTGGTGGTGATGATGATGATGCTGATGACGACGACGACGACGACGACGAGGTATATGTTAATAAGGGTCATTCAACGTGTGCCTCTCGCGTCCTTGGTTCGTGCCCTCAATTTCTAACTATAAATCATGATCACGCCCAAACAAATACATACTCATGTCGCCGCCTTGCATGTACAAAGTACGAATAAACAATTAATTGCTGAAAATTACAGTACCCACCTGTGCTGTTAGCCTACGTAACTGGGTGATTGATTATAAATACTCAAAACGGAATGAGTCAAAAAGTAAGGATATTAAATTAATGATTGGAAAAGCAGGATCAAATCGTGCGCGTCGCCTAAATGCACGAAAACGACTAGTATACTGTTTTGGCACCAATTGACAGCCATTACACTTATGTAAAAGAAGGCAATATCTATTAATGTTAAAAAAAGTTTTATATTTGTAGGGACTTTCTTCTTCTTCTTCTTCTTCTTCTTCTTCTTCTTCTTCTTCTTCTTCTTCTTCTTCTTCTTCTTCTTCTTCTTCTTCTTCTCCCACTACTACTACTACTACTACTACTACTACTACTAATAATAATAATAATAATAATAATAATAACAGTAATGTAGTTGTGTCAATAGAAACACGAATTAAGTTATAAACGGGAATGAATTCATGTGATGGTTGAACAATTAATACGAATTACTATTTATTAGACAAGTAAAAATAGATTCACAGCCCATTAAGTGCGGCAAAATTTATAATATATCGTATTTCAACATGAATAACAAAACTCATGTTTTACGTCAGTCAAATTCATTAGTAAATGTAACAAATCAGTTACACAAATTATTGAATATATACACATGACACATAATACGGATGACACTACGAAACAGAGCGTACTGCTCGGCATAACAATGTCAACTCTCCACTTAACTCACTGATATGCCAAACTGTTTTTGCATCCTCGTCGTCCTTCGTATATATCGTGTTACGAAAACTACTAAGTCGCAAGTCGGATTATATTTAGGTAATTAATTAGCATATTGCGAACTGGAGGTCGTATATAATGGATATTTTTGTGTTCAATTTTGCTGATATAGTTTAGGGTTATAATAAACTGTAATACTACACAAAAAGGCAAAAAGCAAAACATTATGAAAAGACTTCGGAACATAATAGAATATGATACGTCGTGCAGAAGAACTAATACGAAAAGCAGACGTGTACATGAGCGCAAATATGTGTAAAATTAAATGAACTCCAGAATGTTACTGAAACATTAAGGAAGCCTTATCTTCTCGCTGTGTGCAGTACTTTAGAAAGAAGGGATATTACAAGTTCCCCTTGACAGCGTATCTGTCTCCCCTTGAGTCTACTGCGTTTCTGTCTAACTTTCGTTCACCAGTCTGAATCTCTCTCTCTCTCTCTCTCTCTCTCTCTCTCTCTCTCTCTCTCAATCTGGAGTAACTGCTTGCTTCTCACCACCCATCGCAACACACGCAACATCACAAACCGCGATTTTCATTCCGTCTAGCGTGTTGACGCTTCAACTTATCCGGCATTTTAATCAGCCTTGCAAATTTTGTGCAGATACATTATCTGAGCAGAAGAAAAATGACCTAAAGATATTGTAATGTTTTTCCATAATGTTATTTTTCATAGCGATTGCGTTGGAAAGAGAATAATACTTCATACTATTACTTTTGTAGTATTAAGCCTATATATTACGACGATCTCACTCACTTAGTGTATGATACAGTAGAAAACAAAATACAGACATCTATGAAGTCACTAATTACCAGCTTTAATTAATCACAAATAACAGTTTGCAACCAACAAAAAATTATTCAAAAAGATTATAATCGTACAATAATTCAAATTAAATTTATCCACACGCAATAATAATGTCAACTAAAAGAGGCCCGCACTAATAATCTAATAAACTAATAATCACTTTTCACTAACAACCACTTGAATGCACTAAGTAAAATCGCCCGATATAGGCCTACACTGATCGACAAAGCCAGCTACTGTTGTTTAAATAGGTAAATAGGTAGCACAGGTGTTCCAGAATAATCCATAATATGCGTCAACATCCACTCGAAAACTGTAGAGCGTATTTGAATGCGACCTTGGCAGAAACACACACCTGCTCGGCTGGCCGGGAAACACGTACAACGAGAATCGTTCATATTGTTTGTACAATGTGGACTGTACGATGATGTTCCATATTGCGTAAAAATATTTATAATACACTTCCAAAAAAAATATTTAAAGCGTGTTTGTTAACAAAATAGTTGTTTGTCATGTTAGTGCATATTAATAGTTGCAAGTCTGTAAATAACAAAGATATTACATGGCATATTACTTGTTACATGTAAAGCTTAGTACTTTTCAAGGGCATTAGACGAAAATGCCTTATTTTCTTTACCGTTTACTTTAGATTTATTAGGCTTTAGTTTACACTCTAGTAAAATTTACATCTCTGTAATATCAATGTTCGTTAACTAATATTACGGGTAAATACGACATTTATAAGTGCACATATTTTACCTGGACCGACTTGAACGAGTCTATGGATGAGGGTAGTAACCAATTTAATTTGTACGTAAAATGTTCTCGGTTAATCTCAGTTCATACAGGAACTGAATTAGGCAGACTCATATATTATATGGTTTTATTTGCATCAAACCCTCAATATTGAGAAAATAAACGGTAGAAAGCAGCGATGAATACACGTATCTAATAACAAATGTTTAGCGAGGACTTGTGAGACGCAGATATGAAGTAACATTTATACCATGATATAAACCTAAATAGAAGGCAATTATATCGAGATTTCAAGTAATTAAAAATAAATTTCCTACGTCGCTGAGAATTAGTCTGTTAGTCTACAGGTGTCTTGTTTGTTACATTACCTAGTTTTTATTATTTGCTTTTTGTAGTAGCCTATTTATTGCATCACATTTTATGCAGGCTTTACACAGTTCCATATGTATAGCAAAATTTAAAGATAAGGGCATGGAAATGCGCGAAACGATTTTGGTCAGAGGGGAATGGTGATGTGGTAGGAGTCGCTTTGAGATGCGAGAAGAGAATATTGTTATGAGCGTCAACGCAGCCAACATATGAATATTATTTGGAATAGTAACCAAAACTCGCGTGCAAGGTTTGTTAGTCATCTGTGTTTCGCTTACCATGTGGATGTCTGATTATGATTCAGTCACTCTCCCCCCCCCCCCAGTCACTCCTTCCCTCCTTAACTCTCTCTCTCTCTCCTTCTGTTACATATCAAATGTTATATAAACGTATCACGTTTTTTTTAGTCCTGAAATTGTCTGCTTTTGAGACCTACTACCAGCTCTTATCGCAATGGAATGGAATGGAATGTGCAAACTATGCACTTGTGCACATCCGCTCCTTAATTACACTCGACTATCTCTGCAGTTTATCATAAAGGGACGACTTCTTTGTACCGGTATTACCTTACATGCAAAAATCTTTTATTCCTAGACAAAAAAAAATTTGTTTCAAGCAGAACAAAATCGTGTTATTTTAATACAGAAATTTAGGTAAATAATATCTTTTAAGAACATCTTTTATCCCCACAAATGTTACAACTCGTAAAAGTAACAGATGAACGACTGAGAGATCATTTATGTTTTACCAGATGGCAAAACAACCTTTTATTGTAAATAAAGCAAAAAGTTAAAGTTATAACATGCGATAATCAAAATTTTAATAATTTCTTTCACTGCATTCAATTCATTTTATTATTACTCAAAACGAAAATGCGCGCGCTCACACACACATACGTTTTATATCATAATAGAACTAATTCGACTATTATTTCTATACTGTTTGTTTTATACTTATTTATTTTTATTGTAAAGATAAGCAAGACGGTAACAAAAAACTTTCAGGCACAAGTAGCCCTATGTGCTAAAGCTAACATGAATAGTTCCGTTTAAACGATTAAAATGAACTGTAAAACAACGACATAAACCAAGGTAATAATATATAGACTGAGATTGTACGTAACACAATAATTAAAAATATAACTTAAACGTGACACGCACGTTGGCAACACCTTAGCTTGCATAGCAGCTGATTCTCCGCTACCCTCCCACCATTCACAATTTCAAAGTGGACTCGTCCATGAAGAAACTGGTTTCTGCGCGTATGCCTTTAGCTTTCAATTTTGCTATAGTCGACGAAGCATTATTACAGTGCGTTTTGCCAGGTTCATTAACTCACTGTTGACGCAATTAACAACTTTAAAATTTACACCATAGCAATACTTACCCTCGCCACAGCCTAATAGAAAGAGACAAATAAAAATTACTGTCCATTTTACGTGATAGTAGAACGTTCTGGGGTTTTCTAAATGTTTTTCATTTATAACTGCTTCCTATTTAATTACAGTAAAATGTCGTTCCCGTTATAAAGTGATACCAAATAACAGTAACACATTGGACATTTTTTGCTATTATTAAAAATAAGTGTATTTTAGCAATCAAATTATTTATAAAACAGTAATTTTGGAAAATATTTTCTTATTTTTGAATAACATTTGAATAACATGGTAATTTTACATAAATCTCATGCTAATGACTCATCGGACGTTTTATTTTGTTCTAAACGTAGGCTTACGTATAGGTTTTACGTCTAGCATTTCCCTGGCTTTAACCCGATTGGCCTTCCAGCTCATTTTAGCATATAGCAACTAACTCCTAGAGAAGAGTTATTAACACACTACAAACTTGACACTTATATAAGTAATTCTTGGTTATATCAATTTAAAAATAAAACAACAAAATTGGAAAAAATGTTTCGAACTTTGAACATATTGTACATATAATACTGAAGCTCCTCAGCTCTTTCAAAATTACAGTCGTCTTTGACTTTCGTCGTGAAGAGCGCTTGCAAGAAAGCCAGCAATCCGTCTGCAACGTTGCCAGCGGTATACAGAGTTACACTGTATTACACCAGGCCCAGGTACTACTAAACTCTCATTCGTAACATTTCCTGTATGTCTTAGTGGACTGTGCGACTTCCCTTCGGGACATTAAATGTCCCATGACTTCGGAGGAAAAAATGGGTATTCATCAGTTTAGAACAGGCAAAGAGCTAAGACATAAAGATATGGTAATTACCTGAAGTCCAAGGGAAAAAACATAATTTATTTAAACTAGTATGCTTCCTGAGCTGCAAAAATCGCTCACTTTTTCAAACGAAGTACATTTAACAAAGTACGTAGGCCTTCAAGGACAGCATCTGACTGGAAAACAAACTGCCGAACTGTCAGCCCGTGGTCCAAAATAATTGAGATATTATGGTTGCTATCGAAAAGATGGTCCATGACAGCAACCCCGTCAACTTAAATTATATTTTTTAAAAAATCAACAAATTACAGCAAGATCAACAAACAGACGTTTCGGCCGTGCCCACGACGCCCAGAAGAGGTAGTAAGTCCGCCAGATACTGAGATTGTTTTCCATTGAAGTACCTTTAATATTACACAAATTTCCGTACTAGACAATTTTTCAAATATGGAAAAAATTACAGAAATCTCTATAGACTGGTAATTACATTTATCTAATTCCTTCCTTGCAACTTTTGATTGTTTGCGTAACGACGCGTTTCAGGAACACAGTCCCATCATCAAGTTATAAAAATGAAATCATGACTAATCACTCGTCGTTAAGTTTAAAATAAAACCACTGCAAAACACTCGAATTCAAGCGAACACATAGCTATGTGCATTCATACACGTGCGCGTCGTCGTAAAGCTAAAAGTCGACTGATTTTGTTATCGCAAACTTACACAGGCAGTCGTCTGCTTTCTTCTTGTTGTGTGCGTATTACTGTGCCGTAGAAGACGTTGGATTTAAATGACAACGTATCATTCAATAGCTCGTCATGCTGGAATTTGCTTGCTTTGTAAATTATAAATTCTTCCATTGCATCCACGAAGCGTCCTTTCTTATAGTAACGTAGAGGTTTTCAATTTTGTGTAAAACTGGTATAATTATGGTTGTATTCTATTAAGTGCTGCGCGTAACTGGACTTTATATTATTGATATTCTTCTTGGGTAGATGTTCTATATATCTATCTTTAAAACCTCTTCCTGTTTGTCCAATATAGAATTTATCGCAGTCATCACATACAATTTTATATATGCCGGAACATGTTTCAGGATTTTTGTTTCTTTTTGTTCGTAATACGTTTTGAATATTATTGTTTGTTTTAAAAGTTACTGTAATGTTATATTTTTTTAATTGATTTTTAATGATTTGTGGTATCAAGTTAGTGTACTCAACGGATATAAATTTATTGTCATGTCTCGGTTTGTTTGTTCCTGGATTCTTTTTGCGTCTGTGTTTATCGATCAACTTGTCGACAATCGTGCTGCTATATCCGCTGGTGATTGCTATGCTTTTTATGGTGTCTATTTCTTTGATAAAATCCTCCTTCTCTAGGGGTACATTAAGAAGTCTGTGGACGAACGCGTTATAAGCAGCCATTTTTTTGTGATCATGGATGGTATGAGTCTGCATGTTTGGTAATATTGGTTGTTGTAGGCTTTCTATAGTTATTAAACTTAAAGCAATCTTTCTGTTTAATTAAAGTTAAATCTAAAAAATTCAAACAATTATTATCTTCGGTTGCTAGAGTAAATTTGATTTGGGTGTTTTATACTGTTCATGTATTTTCTCAAGTTGTCTTAATGAACCGTTAAAAACACAAAATGTGTCATCAACATATCGATGATAGGCTATAATATTCTTATGATGTATACTGTTGTTCGATAATAGATATTTATTTTCAAAATGGTTGAGATACACTTCTGCTAATATACCACTTAGGGGAGAACCCATAGCGAGCCCCTCACTTTGTGAAGAAAACTGACCACTGAAGGTGAAATAGTTCTGTTCTAGGATTTTTTGAACCAATATAATGAGTTCATTTATTTCTTGAATGTTCATTGTGGCTTTTCTTATTAAATTTTCTTTTAGAATTTCAATAGTATCTGTGACTGGCACATTTGTGTATAAGTTTACTATGTCGAAAGAGGCAATTTTATATTGAGATAGCAATTTTGTTACCTTTATTTTATTTATGGAATCAATATTATTTTTAATACTACGATCATTTTCAAGAATAATATTATTTTTTATAATTTGTTGTAGTAACTTAGCTATCTTGTAACTTGGGGCTGTTGTGTAATTAATAAGCGGTCTTATAGGGATATTTTGTTTATGTAATTTGGGTAGGCCTGTAAGCTGTGGGGCTTGTGTTTATATATCTGCGTGTTCGTTAGTCCAACAAATTAGTGCATTTATTAATTGTTTCGTTCAAAATCTTAACATAACGTTTAGTAGGGTCGTCGGCCAATGTCTCAATATTATTACTATCGATAAACTCATGGATTTTATTTATGTATTCTTGCTGTGGTAATAAAACCACTGTGTTGCCTTTATCTGCTTTTGTTATTATGAAATTACTATCATTTATTTTATCTTTTATATTTTATCTTTTTTTTTTTTAGACTGATGTGTCTATAGTCGCTGCTGTATTTATCTTTAAGTCTTTGGTTTATATTATTAATTTTCAATAGTCGGTTGAGTTTATTATTTAATATCATACGGGCTTCATTTTGTGTATTTGTATCAGATAACATTCTTATGGTAGCTTCTGCATTCACAACCTCATGTACAAGGTGATCTTAATCAAGTCTAGGCAAATTGAACGTTAAACATTTACTTAGTAATATTTCTTCTGCGTTTGTTAGCTTTATATTAGATAAATTTGCTACACGTCTATAGAAAGTATGATGACTCCGTATGCTTATATTGGTCTGTTGATATCGTGTAGAGAACGAAACTTTTTATTATGAGTAAATAATATTTTACGTGTGATGCGTTTGATCTGTTGTTCGATTACTTCGAACACATTGTTACTAACCGTAGTAATTGAATTGAATTAAGCAATTCCAAATGTAGTTTATATAACTCATGATTGAGGTTGATTTTCTTTATATATAAACTATTAATCTCTTGTTTTATCCAAGTTTCTTGCGCTGTTTGTTGAGCCTAGTATGCCGCCTTTGATTTGCTATTGATGTTGATAACAGCGTATTTAGGCGTTATGTTGTTTCGCAGACACATTTTGTTAAATTTAATGTTATTAGTGGCTTTTATTAACTTAATAAAAACAATTAACTTAAATACAAAAACACCAAAGTTAAGTTAATAAAACATTGGTTTGTAGAGAAAAGTGAGGATAGGTGTGCCAAGTTTTACAAAAATCGGTTGATTCGTTTAAAAGTTATCGTGAGACATTTCCCCAATAAGCAGAAAATTTTAAAGGGTCGAGTTAAAACTGAGAACTCGTTTCGCTGGTTCAACTAAATTTTTTATTAGACATTGCTATGTTTTCTGTAAAAAATAATTAAGAATTCTTCTTATAGAAACGAAAGTTGTTCTAGGTTTAACACAGATAATATGAGTTAACCATTTGGAAAATTATTAGCTGCCAGAAAATTGGAAGAAACCTCCAGAAGACTTGTTACCTTACAGGGAGGACATTTTCATCGCTACTTCCCCTAACCAGGCATTAACCTAAAAAAGATTATTAAAAACTTAATTTAAAACTTAATATCAAACGTTTATTCGAGTTTTCTAAAATTGAATTCAAGCGGACGATTTACTTTGTCATTCGTCTGAAATTGTATCTGCCATTACAATTTTTCATGTAATGATTGTAACCGTGTAACAGAAAATGTTTGAAAAACAATAATTGACAGGTTAGGTTAGGTCAAAGAGCACACAAAAAGGCTAAGAGAAAACAATTTGGGCCTAAACTTACTGGCCGATTGGGCCTTACTGGCTGATTGGGTGTAGTTCCTCATCAACCCATAAGAAACAAATTAATAATTTATAAATCTGTTTTGAAGCCTATAAGGGCATAAGGTTTGCAGGTCTGGGGAACCGCCTCTCATTCAAACTTAGAAATCATACAGAGGTTCCAATCAAAAGTTCTACGATTGATCCCGAGGCGCCGTAGTACATCAGGTACATCGAGAGTATCCACCGAGACTTGGGTGTACCTACGATCTGGTATGAAATACAAGCGAGTGCTGTACGATACAACACCCAAACCCACTGGCGGAAGACCTTACGACACCGTTACGAGGGCGGAGACTGAAACATCAAAGTTCCAACTTATCTTATGTGAAGTTTGGGATCCTTAAGGCTGGATCACAAAACAGAACATAAATCACTGGATACTCTCTTGTAAAGGCAATAGTTATGTCAAAAACTGTATATTTTGGTGAATATGAAATGTTAAAACAGGTTAGCGTACAATAAAGTTTGGTTAGATATGGCAATACTGGCATCTCGCGAGCGCGTGTGCCGGTGTTGTGTGTGTGTGTGTGTGTGCACGCGTGCGCGTGAGAGAGAGGGGAGAGAGAGAGAGAGAGAGAGAGAGAGAAAGACAGAGGTAGACAGACAGACAGACAGAGGGCGTGAGTGAGAGTCCAGTCAGTGCATTCGCTCGCCATTACTGTTAATTAACAGAGAGTGTGTCTGTCTGCTTGCAGATTGTTTGCACTTGTCTGACTGGCTGACAGAAATTGTTCACGTGCCAGCGCCCGCGTGCAACGTAATTTTCAGAGTTTACTTATGTCTACCTTTGACAACGTTTATAACGGTCCGACTAGTTCATCGGTGGATATCTACATTTACAAAAAAGGTAGAATTGACATGATTTTTAAAAACGCACGTGATAATATTAAATGACTTAGTTAACTCCATAAAAAGTTAAATAATTCACGAATTTCAGAACTGCAATATTTTGCGCTTTAAAATATTTTAGCCCTGTGTATGTAATTAAAGGACCCATATGTAAATCGTAACTGGTTGAGGAGTAAGCATGTAAAACATCTTTTGCAATAAGTCACGTTTTCTAATACTTTTCATGTAAAGTTTTACAAAAAAATATAATGTGATATGTAATATTTTTAGCGTAGTTCATACTGTACTAAATATTGAACAACTTATGCTAATGGAAGAAACAATGGGAAAGTGAAATCTTATAATATTACTCTTCAATCTTAAGTATTCTTAGTCCAATGAGATAGGCAAGATGCAAGACTTGATCGTCGTTATAAACTTGAGTAGAGTTTGCCTATAACGTAGTTCCAGTGTTTTCATATCTACGCGATTGTTCTCGACCCATCATTCAAAAGCGGTAGATTCATCTACCAACCGCGGCTGATACAGGATCCAGAGCAAGTCAATTTTTATAATAGTTTAATGTGTAGTTTAATCTGTATAGTGTATTATACAGACTTATTCTTCTTCTACTGGCACCACGATCCTATAGAACCCTGGCCTGCTCAATGTACTCGCCACCATTCTTCTCTGTTCCGAGCCTTATTCCTTCAACTGCCACTATCATATCCCTCAAATCCCCTTCCACATCTTCATACCATGTCCTCCTCGGACGTCCTATCTTCCTTACTTCCTCCGGCTTCCTTTCCCATGTCATTTTTGAGCCTCGATCACTTCTCATTCTCACCACGTGCCCCAACCATTACAATCTTTGCGCCTTTACTGCCACAACTATGCCACTGCGCCATTACTGCCACACTTCTCCATAAAGGTCTCTTAGCTCAAATTCTTTATTATACTACACGTCTCCCCGTTCCACAGTGGTCCATAAATTCTTCTTAGTATTCTCCTCTCGAAAACGCCAAGGTTTTTCATATCTTCCAACTTCAACACCTATGTCTCGCTTGCAGATGTTACTGTAGGTCTGATTACCGTGGTGTATATTTTCTTTTTAACATTTTTTTATATATTTGTGGATTGGAATATATTTTGTCATGCATAGTAGCTTCTGTTTCCTGCTGATATTCTTGATTTGATTTCGTCGCTTGTTTCATTATTCTCTGTTATTGTGCTTCAGAGATACTTGACCTCCTAAAAACTATGGTTGCCTATTCTTGTTCTTTCTTTCTCTCTTCTCTCATTACTTGTCATCAAAATCTACTTTGTTTTCTCTTCATTTATTTTTAATCCAGCCTTTTGCCCCTCTCTTTTCAGTTCCTGATACTCTGCCATTAATGCTTGACTTGTTCTTGCTATAATTACTACGTCGTTTGCATACGCTAGGTATTGCCAGAATCTGTTACATATATTTCCTCCAGGTTTTTTTTTTATATCTTTCTTACACATCTCTCCAGAACTACATTGAATAGCACTGAGAAAAGCGGATCACAGTGTATAGAGTCTATATGTATGCAGTGTACGGTTAATACACTTCCAGTCAGTTTTCATTGTGCGTTAAGTGTAAAATGATCGTAAATTATTGTGTGCGGTCATCTGTATTTAGTGACTTGTATTATTAACTGCGACATTGTTACATAACTGATAGTTGCGGTCTTGGCCAGTTGCGACGCGACGACGGTTCCCTCTTGTTCTGACCCGGTCAATTGCGCCCCGCTTGATCACAACTGACCGAATCCATCAAAACTAGTAGAAACATGCCTGTTGCAATGAGGTTTCAATTCTGTAACATCTTCATTTGTACGAGTAACTTCTCTCTTCCAATATTTTTGTTAGGCTGGGTTACATTGGTTCCTCCTAGTTTAAGTTGGTTAAGTTGAATGTGTACAGTAGAATACGGACAATTGTAGCCCGCAATTAGAAGATGCTGTAGGTACAGATAAGTGGAGATACATGATTAAAGTTGAATGACTGTGGGTATTGGGAAATTCCTTGTATACGAATACGTATAATGTAATATGTTAAAGTGCTGAATATGTATGTACGTCATAGTTTCCAGAGCTTTTCAGTGCCTCAAACTACGCAATTTATTCTCGATGCGTCGCTCGGGCAATGGTAGATTATTTTCGAAACTCAGAGCATAAACATGAGCGCCAACGACTGTACAATTTCAGATTGGAGCTGCGAAAATAGCGTGAGCTATAGGATTTACTGTAATTCTGACTTGCGGTTTAGTGTAAAGTGATTTCTGTGTATTAGTTAGTGCAGCAGTGTAAAAGCTGACATTTATTGTTTGTTATATTGCTGAGTGTTAAACAATTTTTAGCCTGAAGATTTGTATATTAGTGTCTTTGTTTATTTTTAACTATAATTAAATTCGTAATTAGCGGGTTTAATTGATGGCAGTTATTCTGTTTCCACTAAACAACACGACGATCTGTGTGGGCGTCGTAACAACATAATCTTGTAATCTCATAACTCAAAAACATACGTAGTGAAGCAAAGTAGACAAAAGTAGTATATTTCAGATGATTCTAAATCCGGAAATTATGCAGTAAGTTACTAATTAATCAGTTTTACAATAAAATCACTCTAGAAATTACATCCTGTTTAAAATTAATTGTACATATTTCTAAAGTTTGCCTAAATAATATTTCTTTAATTAAGTTATAGTGAGTGTTGTTTTTATGAATGAAAAGAAACATTTCGGATAGGAATACAGCCAATACAATAGTACAGGCAAGGAGTAATACGATACATTAAAATATTCCTTGGTCTGTTTTTGTTATAGATGTTTATGTAAATTTACTTCAAAAAACTTCTTTTAATGCAAAATATAGTTAGCGAAATGTGTAATTTTTATTTGGGTGACACACTGTTTACGATACATTTATATAAACTTTACAATATCAGTCAAAAATGACATAAATATTTATATGTAAATCAAAGGATAGATGAATATCTGACAAGGACTATTATAGTAACCTGTTTTTATACACCTGTTTATAGTAACCTGTTCATTCATAACCTGTTTATAGTAATCTACTTAAACTTTCATTACTTACAAGCTAACACATTTAATATTTGGTCAGCCACAGGCATACCATTCAAACCATCTTGAATTAGTTTAAAACTGTTGAGAGTGGAATAAAAGGTGCCTACGTTCAACTTTGAACTAGGGCTTGTTTTTCAATTATTTACAAAACTAGAATTTAAGCTTTTATAAAGAAAATGTTTTAAGATTTTAGAGATTTTTACGGTCGATTCAAATATGCAGATTCACATATTCTACTTGAATATTTCCTGTTGTTTTCTTTAGTCTAATCACGTTTACTGTAACACAAAAATGCAGTGTTATAAAAAGTTTCCACAATTTCCTTTAGTTATCATTAAACCTTAAATAACTTTAAGGCATTAAAGGTAATATTTTATACTCATATAAAAATATTACATTACAGGAATACTTCTTAATTTTATTATGAATTAATAATTTTATATAACATCAAGTAAGTATTTATAAATAGTAATTAATAGTAGTTATAGTATTTATACAGGCATTAGACACTGTTAATTCTTACTTTTGTTATTTTGCTCATAACTCTGTGACGTTTCAAACAATTTGAAAAATCATTTTATATATATCAGATAAAACCTTGTACCGTAGACATTAGAGCCACAAACACGCCCCTATTAATGCAATCACTTTAAACTTATTTTGTGTTATGAAACAGTTTTTTTTTTATTTGCAATCTTAATTAATATACGCTACAAACATTTTTCACCAAAAGAAATGATCCTTTGTTTTGCATAGGCAAGTGAATAGGCTAAACACTTGACCCTAATCGACAGGAATTAGCAACGTGCGATCCCTCAGAGGTAATTACTACCGTGGCACCCTCTTAATGACGTTCCCCTGACACACACAATCTGCTGTGAAACTTAAATCTTTAACACATGCTAATAGTTCGTTAGATACGATGACATGATTACTATGTAAACGTATGAATTATGTCCTCCTGTACTTAATCTGTTGTGTGTTTTTTTTTTTTTTTTTTTTTTGTAGTTCTGTGCTCAGTTCATGTCATCATCGAATTCGTATCATTTAAGATAGAATCTGTTATAAGTTATTTGTTACCAGAACTTAAAAGACTTGATTGACGTCAGCAAGAATTCTTGAAATACTATACCCAGCTCGTGTAACGCTAACAAATAAAAACTGACAAATTGTAACCACGTAACTCAATTGGAATAGTCAATTTATCACAACATTCTGTGGTTTGCGGTGTCAGCGAGAGTATCAGCTTACGAGTTACGGTATGAAATAACAATGAGGCAAATTTACTTATAGAACATCTGAAGCTCCTAGCTTTGCTTGGGTACTAGTGGCTGCAGTCGTTTCTTAGATGCATGTAACGTATGTCGTGGATATGAATTAGAACAGTGTTTCTCAACCTTTTCAGTTCCGCGACCTCCCAAAATTTGAGACAAGTAAACGAAGACTACGCGACCCCCCCCCCTCCTTTGACGAAACCTTAATAACACTAAATACAACTGCAAGAACGGCTAGTTAAAACTATTTAGCTGCGATGAGATCAACGGGTATGAACATGTATGTATGTATGAAGTGTACAAACATGAGCAATTTATAAGTTCTAACTTGATGTGTACGCGCTCCTTGTAATCAATATTTGCAATGAGAGCGTCGTGTTCAAACATGCGTATCGACACTTCGTGCTCGCAGCAGTACTGTGTTATAAAAGAAGCGTAAGCGATTGCAGAACGTCAGTTTCGTTTCAAGTGCTAAGCGTGCGTATGGTGAATTCATTTAAATTTTTAAAAGCGTATTTTTAGTAATAATAATAATAATAATAATAATAACATTAATAAAGGTTTCGGTTTTAGTGTAAATTTCGGTTTGTTACTGCGCGCTCAAACGGTAACTGATTTATTTCCAGTTTGATACTTATGCAAAATGGATAAATTTGTAAAAAAACAAAGTGAGCCATCTACATCGGGTGAATCGGTTGATTAAAAGACACGTGCCATCTTTAACGTATGGAGAAACTTTTAAATGAAAAACAAATGCAACCATCTCATTAATTAATATTCTTCTTTTACCTGAAATTATAAGTAATTTTTTAATTGAATTTTGACTGTATTAATAATAATTGTAAGTAAAAGTGTTTATAATAAATTAGTTTTTTCATAAAATGATATTATTATTTTTTATGTGTTAAGTTATTGTTTCGCAAACTCCGTGGGTTGACAAACGCTGAATTAGTAGAGGAAACAGGGCGAAAATGTAATAAAATGTTGGCTGTCCTCTAAATGCTCCGTTAAATAGGAATTATAGGCAGGTTTTATTTATCTTACAAAAAGTGACGTAGTGAGTAAACTACGTAAGTTCAACAATATGTATGAAACCATCAGGAGAAGTCTAGAGTCAAGGAGTAAAGAAACACGCCTGGAGTTCTACAATCTGTTATACCTTCCAACACTTCCCTATGGGTGTGAGAATTGGATTTTAACAAAATCCCATGCCTGTCGTATTCAAGCGGGAGAAATGAGATTTTTCAGGCACGTGACACAATATACTCTTCAAGATCGCAGAATAAATGCAGATATACGGCACAAAGTGGATATTATGAGTATACTGGACATCATCTTCCAATCTCAGCTAAAATGGGTGGAACATCTTAAGTGCATGGATGACTGCCTCATCCCCAAACAACTTATGAATTACGTATAAGCCTGTGTACTGGTGGATAACGGACAAAATATTTCACAACATGAAAGTGTGGAGAGACATCTATTCCCGTGTAAGCAATAGGAATAGAAAGACATACAGAGAAAGGATATGACTAGAGAATAAATCAAGAGTAGAAACTGGATAGTGATGATAGTATTAGTAATAGCAGCATCAGCACCAGCAGCAACACCAGCATCAGCAGCAGCGGCAGCAGTAGCAGTTTAGTAGTAGTAGTAGTAGTAGTAGTAGTAGTAGTAGTAATAGTAGTAGTAGTAGTAGTAGTAGTAGTAGTAGTAGTAATAGTAGCAGTAGTAGTAATAATAGTAGTAGTAGTAGTAGTAGTAGTTGTACATGAAACAGCAGTAACAATAATTTCAATTGATACTGCTTTTAAGTATGGAAACGTATCGTTCTGATGTGACAAACCATTCTTAATTCTAATAAAAGAATTTTGATATTAAAATGTATTGTTGAAAACTTTTAACACACGTACAAATAGAAATTAATGTCTAGAACATTCGAAGTATTTTTCAACGGTAGAAATGTAATAGAAACAAATTGACAATGTTTATGTATCTCCACAGCTGCCCTCGTAATGAAAGGGAGTATAAAGTCGTCATTATCTTTCTATACAGAAAGCAATCTAGCACACACGCGCGCACACCGAGTTATAGTTATTTGTTTTCTTTATTTACGGTTCACTTGCTAAAAGGAATAACTTATTTACTGCCACATTATCCTTTACAACATACTAACATGTCTGGCTTGTGTACAACTTTATTGTAGTAGTAAAAGCAGCTTTAAAGGGTTCTTTCTAACTACAGCACTTGTCCGTTGCTAAGTTACGAGTCATTGCCACCGTCTGAGACAAGAATTACAACTTAAACTCTAAATAATAATAATAACACACACACACACAGTAATCTATATACTGCTTGACAGTGTTGTTTACTTAAATAAAGTAATGTTTATTGGTCCATTATAGCATGAATTTCTAAAGCAAACATTAATTTCCATGCTTTTTTGACTGACAACAGGTAGTCAGTCCTCCGCTCACGGAAAGAAATGTTTGTTTCATTTTAAATTATTTTGTAGTACATTCTTACATATTATTCCTAATTTTTGTAAAGTTTACATTGTTAAAAGATTTTAATGGTAATTATTTATAATTTGCCACCATTCCTTTTTACAATGTTTAATTGGAATTTGTTTTACGTTTTTTAACTTCTGAGGACGATCGTAACTTCTAGGGACTGGCCCTAGGGATCTAAACGTCAAGTTTAAAAATATTACGATGGAGAGAATCCGAGTACGGGGTGTGCCTGATAAAAATCATCCATCGTCGAGGAGTTTAAAAGAATTTAATTGTAGGTTTACTAAGGCCTCTATAACTCTACGCTACTGATTGCATACAACTGGTTTCAAGCCTACGTGAAACTAGTTGCAGGGTGGTAAAAACAGGCTGCAACTGCTCTGCTATCAGTGTCGTCTATACTACTATTATAAAATAGATAAACTTTGTTTGTTTTCGTTGTCCGGGCTAACCTCACAAACTACTGATCCGATAAAAATTATTCTTTCACACTCCGTTCCTTGAAGTTTGAGGATGGTTTCAGACATAAATTTGAACCGATAACGTTAATAATAATTTACAACAGTCCCAAGTTTAAGAGATTTAAAACGGTTCCATGTCATAAAATTTCTTTGTTAATTTGCATGTAGTAAAATTTTTGAAAGCGACAAATTTTCGTTCTATAAGATACAGCTAAATGGTGTCAGCGTCTGGAATTTATAGAATATTGCAAATTTTATTTTGGTTTTTATTTCAATCAAATCCTTCTTTTTGTTTTCGGGATATTAGCGGCTTATACAAAAATGTATATTTTGTTTCGGTCCCATGTCAGAAAGTTCTTCATTGTCCGCAGAATGCGCGCGCAGGTGAACTCCATGCAGTTGGTTGCATAGTGTAAAGGCTGCGATTGAATTAATGCCCCACAACGATTGCGTGAAACTAATAAATAGTTTCAGGAGCAGTTTCATCGCTTGCAACTGTCTTGCAATCGATTGCAAGTCGTGCAACCGATTGCAGTAAGTGTAACAGGTCTCATTTAAACCAATGCCCAACAACTTTTTCTGCAACCAGTTGCAAGTAGTCACTTGCCTAGTGTAATAGAGGGATAATCTTCACCATATCGCAGAGACGAAAATCTTTTCCTAGAAACAATAAGGTGTACACAACGGATGGTAGCAGACAAGATTCAGAATAATTTTATGAGATCCTACAGAAAGTTGTCAATAACGTAAGCAGAAACAATTATATACTAGTAACAGAGGATTTCAATGCAGGTGAGCGTGATTACTCTATAAGACCTATAATGGGAAGGCACGGTGGAAGAACAGAAAATGATAGTGGACGGCGGCTCATTGATGTTGCCGCACTCAACAATTTTAGGATAATCGACATGTTTCTTCCAATTACAGGGATGCCAAAATATACTTGGTGCGCTAGAGGATCTCACTAAATAACTGGTTATGTCTTATTAAATAAAAAAACTGTAAAATGTACTAGAGAACACAAGGGTATTAAGAGGTTGTGATGTTTAGTGTTACTATTTTTTCCTGATATCAAAGACTGGTATTTCTTGTAGGTGGAGGTGCTACCCATAGAGCGCCAGTGCTCCAAACACGTTTACAAAGTTCATTTACTCCAAGATAATAATTAAGGACTCCAAAATGACTGTCAATGACGATAGAAATTACTATACTCAGGACAATTGTTGGGAAAATTAGAGGCGACAGAATACGAAATAATGACATCATACGGCAATGTCAAATAGAGAATGTAGTTAAATTTGTCAAAAGGCGAAAAAGAGAATGTAACGACTATGTTGACAGAGCAAGCGACTATACGTTAATAAAAATAGTGACAGATCCTCGACCGTTTGGGAACGGATACATGGCCAACCAAGAAAGAGAATGGCCGGGGGGGGGGGGGAGATGGAATCAATCTGTAGCGAATCGCTTTGATGCGTGAAGATGCCTTTACCATAGTGCTGTGGTCACTAACCTGACATCCGCGTTAGTGTTTGTTAGCTCTTTGTTAGCACTGAAGATGGATTCCCGGCGAAGGCCCTGTTGAAACGTTTGGTGATATGAACAGCTTTCGACCACGGCCAAACAGTTCGAAAGTAAATAATTTTAACAGACAGATAGATAGACAGGCAAATCTCAAACGGCCGAGTTAAAACTGAGGACTCACTTCGCTCGTTCAAAGGAAAGATAGTGTTTCACTACGCTATTAATAAAACAAAATGCTAGAATCGCAGTGTTTATTTTAGACAGAGGCAGAGTTTTTTCTTTACCCGACAAAACATCAACCTGCAACTGCACAGAACAAACACATTGACATAAAAACTGGTGTGTCACAGTAAGAGTAAAAGTTGGCCAGAATTATCGTGGGAAATCGAAAAGTTTTCACTTAACTGCTTTAGTAGGCGTAAGCACTGCGGAAATTAAAACAAAAAGTTCCAAAAGGGACAAAAAAAAGTTATTTCCCAAGACCTGACATCAAAACTTTTTTTTGTTATTATTGTATTCGTAATTTTAGTTATCGTCATAATACACGTTTTCTTCATTGAAAAGTACTTGTTTGCGACAGCGAACACCGTATTAATGTAGAACTATCACCATAAATAATTAAAGCTTTAATAGCATCCAGTGCGCTTGCTTGATCTTCTTACACTACTACTGACAGCTACTGTATCTTCCAGTACCTACCGACACTGAGATTGTACCGAGTCATTCCTTAATTAGCTTTTGACAAAATATTTCGCCAAAATAAAGTCACACCATTACGTGAGCAAGTCACAAAAATGTGAACTGAACTACAGTGCTACAGTGATATAGAAACACAACTGTATATACTTTTATAATATAATATAAGTGTTCTTCAAATATTAACTACTTTTGCAAGTAATATTTATTATTGCTTTATAAACTTTTATAATAAAACAATATAGGAAATACAATTCGGCAGTGTACCCCGTATTGATTTAGTTGTGTCGCCACAAATAACTAAAGTTTCTGAAGCTTGCCAGCAATGTTGATCTTCCTTTTTACTGCCTATTGACACTGATAATCTTCTGATTCATTCCTTAAATAGAATTTTTATAGAGTCTTTCGCTAAAATTAAGTCAGACCATTAAGATAGCGTGTCACAAAAATTTGTATCAAACTACACTGCTATAGAAACAAGATTGTACAAGAACTTGTAGATTAAATCAATTTAAAAAAAAACATCATTTTCAACAAGGATTACACCAAAAACGGTTTGTTCCGGTCCCAAGCAGATAGACTACAATTGTTCACTCCAACGCTGCTTTGGTCGTCCCACACCTCTCCGTCCTTTCGGCTTATAATTTAATTGTTGTTTGGGTATGCGGCAGTCAACCATTTTAGCCGACATTGGGCAATCCTATAGTGTGTATTCATATTATTCAGTTCAGTTTAGTGTATTAACATTTCTTTTGCGATCTTGAAGAGTATGTCCTTCACGTGTTTGAGAAATTTCATTACGGCCGCTTGAATACAACTGTCCTGTCGTAATTTACAAAACACTCTCAAAACTTTCCTGTGAACAAAGGCATACCCATACCCATGACTGCCACTGTAATGTCTGTATCCATGACGGACATCCTCAACCATTTTTGTTATACCAATAAAAGTAAGTGTTTAATAAAGGGAGATTGTGTACTTTCTTTCTGTATAAAATAGAGGCTAGTTTGAAAAAAAAAAAAACACACAACACTGCAACGTACAAGGAACATCGTCTCCAATGAAAGTTGAGAGCTTTGTCGCCGGTAGCGAAGCATACCGTCCATCCTAGCCGGACGGCCTCAGCCTAGGAGACAGACGAAGATGTCCCACAACGACCTATATCCTTACCTATGCCTGCCCATCCTAGTTTGGCAAAACTACTTCCTAAACAGAAAGAGAAGATACGAACATTAAAGTATTGATTTATTTTAATGGATTTTTAATGTCTTATTGTTACAACAGTAGAAAAGGTTAGCTATATGGGAAATAACTCTTATTATAATATGTTAAACTACATTAGTAACAAACAGCCTTATCCCATTACGATTCCGATATAAAGGTTGTAGAAACCTGCAGGAGATTCAACAGAAACAAAGTTTTAAACACGCGTATGCACCCATGTTAGTCAGGTGTGTATTAATCTATACTTTAATTAACCAATTTATAGTGTTACAGTTGGGGCAAAATTTTTCAGGTTCATTACTCGTGGGATTTTAAAAGCGTATGGCCTGCTGCTGATAAGCCACAATTTATTAACCTCAATTTCCAACGGGCAATGCATTATATTTTGAGAAATAAACCGTTTTGTTTTAAATATGATAATAATTTACTATTCGTTTTAACATGAACGTTTATTTTTAAATTTAACAATTCACATTTACTTTGAATTTAATATAAAGCAACATATCTAAAACAAATTATCACTATTACAGTTTAAGATATCAATTTGTAGGTTATTTAAGTAGTAACATGGCGTATGTTAGAATAAAATACCTTATTGGTGAATGAAGAAAATCCAAAACTACTTTAATACAAATTTTTCAAAAGTTTTGTTCAAATTATACTTAAATTGTGTTTCAGTAAAATTACTTTAAGGGTTGTTGGTCCGTGGTCCTCTTCTTGTAAACCCTGACGTTACGACTGAACACTGACGGTCTAAGTTAGTCGCGGGAGGAGCAGAACGGTAAATGAAAGACGCTCTGAAGTTGACTGCAGCAGCTGCGGTCTGAACCTGTGGTCTGGTTTGACAAGAAAAGGTCTACGGCTCGACAGCCCGGAAAAACTTTATTGAAGTTGGTTCCGTCCGTGAAAGTTTAAGTGTTAAGATCAATAGTATTACATTCATAAAAACAGTATGCTCTGTTGTTTACAAATTTTTAGCTTTTTTCTTACCTAATAAAATCACTACATATATGTGTACATATGTGTATGTGTGTGTGTATGTGTTTCGTTTAAATATAGATTTTTAATTAATCTGAAAGTTTAATTATTTTGATTCCTTTCTACGTTCTTAAATAGACATGGAAGAACTAATGGTTTCCTTCGAGCACCGATAAGCCAGGCGGCAACCTGGTGATAATTTCTGTAAATTATTTGTAGTGTTTAATTTATATATTATACTGGTGTATAAGTGTCAGACAATCATATTGACAGAAAGAAGTAATAAAATACACATACTTATATGCATTTATGGACATAAAAAAATCATAACAAATACCGTATCACCGCTCATATAAGGAATATTTTGCATAAATTGTTGTGTAGAGCATATTGCTTTACTCAACTGAGTGACGAAAATCGATTATTACGTGTATACAAGCTTGTATAATCGCAGAACTTGCAAACCAAAAAATCTAATTTTTACGCGTGGCTGTACAAATGCGACCCAACTGTACAAATCCGGTCAGTGGCGACCTAGGGAAAAATTAGAAACCGGACAACTGCAACCCGGCAGACTGCGCTCGAGAACATTGTCCTATTAACCATAGACACATACTGCGTCTGTCAAAGGTGTGTGAAGGTTTATACCTGGAATGGTAATGCGTACCATAACAAGACTAATGCGTTTTGTTTTCATTGTTTATATACTGTTACGACTTTTGGGCATATTTTTTAATATTTACAAATATTTCTCTACATAATGAAACCACATGTGACAAGCCTTTGCACTCGCTTAGCTCTCCTTAAACGAACAACAAAACGGCTGCCTTAGGGTTACTAACGCCTACGAAAATGCGGGTTACTAAAAACATTACTACGTGTAAGAGACATGGAAGCATTACCATCCCTTTAACCCTTTATCGAACCGTTTCTCCTCGCCCAGCTTGCAGCCAAGAGGATATCGCATGTGGGGCCAGTGCATAACAAAACTTATTATTACCTATCGCACAACGTTTAGTCACACCAATACGAGCTATACAACTCAATAATTGCTATATCCGTACATTATTCTTAACATCACTCCCGCTCATTGTAAGTATCTTACAACTATTTTCTCATTGTGCCACTGACTTCGTAAGTCTCCGTATTAATTGTAGACGAAGAAACCGAACTAAAAGGACACCAACAACAAAACACCTAACAAAAAAACAGAATTGAAACCTCATCGGAGTTTGGAATAGGAAAGTTTCTACAAAACGTTGCCACGGATTCGGTTGGTCGCGACCAAGTGAAAGTGCGGAGCGCAGTTACCGGGTAAAGACAGGCATAAACGTCGTTCGTTACAGCTGACCGACACTATGTAGATCTAGTGTTGCTGAACCAAATTTTGCTAAAATAATCTGAGAAAAGAGAACACACGATATTTGTGTTTCATGTTTGCCTTGATGAACGATAATACAGTAAAAACGAACGAAAGAAACACGCTGAAAAAACAAACGTTCCATATAGTGTCGAACGATCCCAAGGGGCTGGATGAAAGTAAAACAAAGGGGTCAGGAAATAAAATAAATTTTCCCGATGGAAGTTGAGCTGACTTTTATAGAGACCGGTTGTAATAGAACTTTTGAGTGGTGGAATAATAAAATAAATATCGATGTATGTAGATTGTGCTCACCTGTAAGCCCCACTGGTTGGGCTAGCCAATTTTGTAATAATACGATAAATATTAAATATAAAAATAAATAAATAGTTGATGTATGAGAATTGTACTCTCACTATTGTGTGTAGTAATGTAGCTAATGTCTTCTAATCTTCGTTCGGCTCTCACTACTGGTCTTCACTTTTGTAATATATAATGGTAATTGTAATGGTGTTCTGGTATAATATTACCCAGAATAATTTTTATGGTGCGTATGTGTAGTAGTGACGTTCCGCTCTGGGAGACGTCGATTTGGTAATGTTCCTGGATAATGTTGTTATCAAATATTCTAGATGTATGTTGCTGTTGCAGCAATTTGAAAGGTGATATAAATTTAAAATTTATATTTATACAAAAAAAATAAATTCTGAAAAAATTGTTTTCGATGTGTTTATATTCTTAAAATTTAGAAATAAATTGAGATTGTTGATGGTAATTATAAATAGGATGGTATGGTGTGTATTCTAGTAATAATCTTCCCTTCTGTAAATTTATTAAAAAGACAATCCCGTTAACTTCAAATTAGGCGCGAACGGCTCTCTTCTTCTTACTCTTGAAGTGTAGTATTTCGCATATACTGCCTTTAAAGGTTGTCGAGTTTTCTTTATTAATTAATGGTTATGTCCTTTTATAAGAGAAATCAACTCCAATTTACCAAAAAACAGACAAATACGTTTATTAAATACAATAATAAGGTTGGTCGATTAATTAATCGAAGTTACAAGCCATATCGAGTTCTTGCTCAGGGTCGGTCGATATTAGAAGTTTTACAATTGTATTACAAAAATAGGTTCTTCGAACGGTTAATTATATAAAAAGCCAGAGAAGGTCAGGGTCAGAAAGTATAACACTTACAATTCTAAAAATGTATTAAAATTAAACAATATAATAATAGTTATTAATAATAAAAGTTTATATATAATTTTTATTCACCACAGTCCAGCAAATAGTCGTCTGGTCGAGATGACGAGATTGGGTCAAAATGGCCGCCTGGCGCATGCGCGGAGTTCACCTTCTAACACTGACAGAGTATTTATGGAATAAATATGTCCCTTCTGCGGTTAAATCTTCTTCGCAATCGTATATTATCTTCTGGTGTATAGTTTAATGTCACTGTAGTAAGATGGACTAATTCACTTGGTGTTAAAATGTTGTTAATTAAGTATATCAATTGGTGTTTATGTGTGTCCGTTTAACCTCGAATATTCACTTGGTATTTGGTGTGATTCCAGTGTTACTTCATTTAAATAGTTATATGTGGTTCTGTTTATTAGTGTTATGTAGTTCGTATGGCAACTTCACCACTTCACAATGATTAGAATAGTTAAAAATTTAATTTTTACACAAAACTGATTCCGAACTCTTGTTATACGTAACCGTCATTAAGTTTGGTTTTATCAAATATTCCTGTCAAGTGCTCTCTTCAATGTATAATAATGAACTGTCTGTATTTCCTTCATCTCATGAAAATCTTAGCCTATATAATATAGTTCAGACATTGTTAAAAATTGCCATAACTTCCGACACGTTTTAAAATAGTATACTATGTTCATAAATTAAATTCGTTATTAGTTAACTGTTTGCAATATAAAATACATATTCGTTTTCACTATTCTATTCTACTTATTTTGATAGTAATTAAGTTAGTATTACAAAGTTTTATCAGAAAATCATATTCCTTATAATTTTTTGGGAGGTAGGCCTAAAATTATACTTCCCTGTCTTCTATGTAAATAATAGCCATTTTAACTAATATAATTATTATTCTATGAAATCTGAAATTTGTATAATTATCAATTCTCACTTATTTTATTGCAATTTAGTATACTAATGATGGTTTTTTCACATAATTCAGTTGTATATGATTCCCCTTCTGATAAAGTTAGTGAACCTATTTCAGTTTCAAATGGTATTTCATTAGACAATCAAATAATTTTACTCATATAATGACCATATCTTTAGAAAGCCTTATTTACATAGTATTTAATATGTTGGGTGTATCTTGCCTAAATATTGTCAGTTTGACTGGTTTATAAGATTAGGTTTATTAATTATTCTGCATTTTAACTTTATTATATTGCCTAGATTTGAATTGTGGCTATTTGCAGAATGTTTTACTAATGTAATTATTTTATTTCCTTCTCTGACTTCTGACTCTGATATATTTGATTACAAATTAGTTCTCTGATCTGGCATAACAGTAATTATAGATTATACAATTAAAATATAACACCCAGATATATAAAACTGGTGTTCTTAATAACATTGTTTTGGTATATCACCTAATAACATAATAAAAAGTATTTCTACAACATTGGAATGATATCTAATTTTAGATAATGCATTCCTAAATTAACATGAACAATAAAATAACAATTATAATACTAATATCTCTTATGACTAACCCTTACTTATCTAAATGCTATATTTAATTGGAACCCCACATTTGGATCCATATATAATTGTTAATACCTTCTACTACTTCATCATAAACAGTTAGTTCTGTAATTCCCCATTTTATAAGATTTATGCCCCCTCTTAAAGTATAACCCTGGCTATCTAAGTTATATTCCATTCTATGGAATGTTCATACAGTTTTAGTAGCTTTTTATTAGTAAAATTACTACTTCATTATCAAAGTAGGCACTGTTCACAAAACTTAAAGTTTGTTACTTTGTACTGCTACTCATGCACCTTTCTTAAAGTTTATTAGTTATAATTTGATCACTTACACTTTTCCATGGTGAATTATTACTATATTTACTAGTCTTTTTCTAGTTTTTAATATGAAATATTCAACCATGGGGGAACTGTGAAGATTTGTTCATACACATTACACAATAACTTTTTGAATGCACTAATATTTACTACAGCTAACACTTTTAGTTTTTTGTCAGTTTTACAGTGATATGGTTTTTTAATGTGTTATACTTTCTCTTTGGGCATTCATTGATTTTGGGGTTTTTTTTTTTGGGGGGTTCTTTCCCTATGGGGTTTTTGTTTTATATGGGTCGTCTTAATTATTCTTCTTTCTTCTTTGAGTTTGGTTATTCTTCCTTCTTCTGTAGTTTTGGATTATCCTTCCTTCTTCTTTCTTCTGTAGTTCTTATTTTTATTATTCTTCTTTCTTCTTTGAGTTTGGTTCTTCTTTATTCTTCCTTCTTCCTTCTTCAGTAGTAGTAGTTTTAATTAGTCTTCCTTCTTCTGTCTTCTGTATCTTCGATTGTTCTTCTTTCTTCAGTAATAGTAGTTTTAATTATTCTTCTTTCTTCTGTCTTCTGTATCTTTGATTGTTCTTCTTTCTTCATTCTTCAGTAGTAGTAGTTTTAATTAGTCTTCTTTCTTCTTTAGTTCTAATTATTCTTCTGTCTTCAGTAGTAGTAGTTTTAATTATTCTTCCTTCTTCTGTCTTCTGTATCTTTGATTGTTCTTCTTTCTTCATTCTTCAGTAGTAGTAGTTTTAATTAGTCTTCTTTCTTCTTTAGTTTTAATTATTCTTCTTTCTTCTGTCTTCTGTATCTTTGATTGTTCTTCTTTCTTCAGTAATAGTAGTTTTAATTATTCTTCTTTCTTCTGTCTTCTGTATCTTTGATTGTTCTTCTTTCTTCAGTAATAGTAGTTTTAATTATTCTTCTTTCTTCTGTCTTCTGTATTTTTGATTGTTCTTCTTTCTTCATTCTTCAGTAGTAGTAGTTTTAATTAGTCTTCTTTCTTCTTTAGTTCTAATTATTCTTCTGTCTTCAGTAGTAGCAGTTTTAATTATTCTTCTTTCTTCTGGCTTCTGTATCTTTGATTGTTCTTCTTTCTTCAGTAATAGTAGTTTTAATTATTCTTCTTTCTTCTGTCTTCTGTATCTTTGATTGTTCTTCTTTCTTCAGTAATAGTAGTTTTAATTAGTCTTCTTTCTTCTTTAGTTCTAATCATTCTTCTTTCTTCTTTGAGTTTTGATTAGTTTTGTTTCTTCTGTCTTCAGTAGCTTTGATTGTTCTTCTTTCTTCCTTCTTCTGTAGTAGTAGTTATAATTAGTCTTCTTTCTTCTTTAGTTTTAATTATTCTTCTTTCTTCTTTAGTTTTAATTATTCTTCTTTCTTCTGTCTTCTGTATCTTTGATTGTTCTTCTTTCTTCAGTAATAGTAGTTTTAATTATTCTTCTTTCTTCTGTCTTCTGTATCTTTGATTGTTCTTCTTTCTTCATTCTTCAGTAGTAGTAGTTTTAATTAGTCTTCTTTCTTCTTTAGTTCTAATTATTCTTCTGTCTTCAGTAGTAGTAGTTTTAATTATTCTTCTTTCTTCTGTCTTCTGTATCTTTGATTGTTCTTCTTTCTTCAGTAATAGTAGTTTTAATTATTCTTCTTTCTTCTGTCTTCTGTATCTTTGATTGTTCTTCTTTCTTCAGTAATAGTAGTTTTAATTATTCTTCTTTCTTCTGTCTTCTGTATCTTTGATTGTTCTTCTTTCTTCTCTAGTTTTAATTATTCTTCTTTCTTCATTCTTCTGTCTTCTGTACCTTTGATTGTTCTTCTTTCTTCATTCTTCAGTAATAGTAGTTTTAATTAGTCTTCTTTCTTCTTTAGTTCTAATTATTCTTCTTTCTTCTGTCTTCAGTAGTAGTAGTTTTAATTATTCTTCCTTCTTCTGTAGTTTTTCGCCGTGTATGCCTTCGTTTCTTCTGGTCTGGTTTCTTTGACGGGGTATATTAATTGCCTGCTTCTATCTTTCCTGGGTAATTTTGTTATTATTATTTTTAGTCTTCTGGGTTTTTAAATCTGTATTATATTATATTGTTTGCAGAAATTTTCTTTATTCAACCTTTCTTGTGAATATATTATTAAACAGTGCATTTTAATTAATTCTCATCTGGATATTCCATATCTTAGAGCTTTATTAATGATCATTGAGTAATGTATTTGTGTGGATTATCTGTCATGCTACACGGTTGAAATTAATCTTATGTAAATAGTGTAAGGAACGTACAGTTTTTTTTCAGAACAGCTTACGCCGCGTTTGTGTGTGTGTGTGTGTGTGTGTGTGTGTGTGTGTGGGTGTGTGTGTGTGTGTGTGTGTGTGTGTTTAAAAATAAACATCACATCAATTACTTTGTATATTTTTCTGGTTCGGCTGGGGTAGGAAAATAGGAATTGAGTTTAATAAATTTAATAAATAAAATTAGATAACAAACCTGACAGTAGAATTGCGTAAACTGTAAATTCAATATAAAACAAAAACATTTCAGAATATTTTATGAATAATATTCCTCGGTCACCTACGATAACTTGGAACTTTTAACAACTTAAAGGTAACCTTCACTATTTTTTAAAAAGAAAAATTTGAGAAGTATACTTGGTGTGCAAAACGTTGTACGAAGTTGTACATACGAGAGTCAGTTGAAAAGTTCGAAGAGCGACCTATATACTTTAACATCTTCTTCTTCTTCAGCGGCGCAACAACCCATTACTGAGTCAAGGCCTCCTTTAACAGCCTCCGCCAGCTGTCCCGGTCAAGTGCAGCTGCTCTCCAGAACTGGCTGGCGAAAGAAACTGACAAGTTTCTGCCCATAAAAGTTTTACAGATGGGGTATGTGAATTCTCCGATCCAACCCTCAACCTGGAGGACCAGGAACTTTGATTTCGGGGTGCTCTTCACCTAGAGAGTTGTTTTCACCTCAGCTGACGAGCTCTCTCTGCCCGGTCGCAGTAGGCTAACTGACTCAGCCCATATGTACACTA
The DNA here is from genome assembly GCA_034769895.1 of Magicicada septendecula. NCBI lineage: Eukaryota > Metazoa > Arthropoda > Insecta > Hemiptera > Cicadidae > Magicicada > Magicicada septendecula. The sequence continues at coordinate 78,274,986 of CM068374.1, read as the reverse complement.
GATGCACACCCTGCTGCCAATGTGCACCATCCTGCTCGCCCAGGACCCAGGATACCCCCAGGCTGCCCTGACAGAACCCCCCATCTCTCGTTTGTTTAATGATCCAATCCGCCAAAGGGATTGGTTACCACAACCTTGGAGTGGATTGCTCGGCGTAACAGGGCCCACCGACGTGTAGGTGAGAGTGGAGTTGTGGTGGCGAGGCTGGTGCATTTCTCTTCTATGAAAGCATATGTTCGCATCACACCCCCTTTGAACCCCATATACTTTAACAGTATTAATAACATTTTTCGTGTTATAGTATTTATATTTCATTTGAACGTCGGTTAACTTTTTAATCTATCTGACGATTTATTAATTCATTACCAGCTGTTTTGCCACAAGTCTTTTGTAAAACAGGCAAAACCACTAATGTTTTGTTACAAAATGTCTAGAGCCAATAGAAATTCACAACGAAATAGTAAACCTGTTAAGAAAAGCTGCGCTTTCAGAAATAATAGTGTTCAAGTGGGCACTTGAGTTTAAAGTGGCACTACAAGTACTGAACACATTCTGCGGTGGCCGCCCAAAAAATGCAACAGCTCCAAATGCGGCAACCAGCCATCTTGTACAAAGTTTTTTTTTACTCCAAATTATGGAGTTAAAGTATGATACACGCTCTCATATAAGCTGAAACTACTTGTAAAGTTGCTGAAAATTATTTCATATTCAACGTTCGTAAGACAAGAGAGGATTGAAAAGAGGAGTCTGGAACCAGTAAGTCTGCGTAGACTAAGAGTTGGTTTACCCAACTAAAAGAAAACAACAAGAAGGTAAACAAATAATATGGCGGCTATAATTTCATAATTTCAGTTCCTAACACAGTAACGGTCAATATGAAACGATACAATCGAAGATTAATTTAACAACATAATACGCGCGTGCAACAAAGAGATTTGATAGCATAGATAATATATATCTAGTTAGATCCATTGCATCCAATTAATCGTTACATTACTACCAACACAGAATTCTAATAGGATACCAAAACTAATTACAATATCCGGCAGTATTCTCCAATCCCCACGTGTCGCATGAGCAAATACATATACTAATCTAATACACTGATGCATGCACCTCGTATGTCTGCTTTGATAGTTAATACCATGGAAAAGTTATGTTAATTACACTGATTCCAATTTACGTGACGATTTGTGTAAACCTCCCCCCCCCCCATCTGATACCAAGTTACGTGTACGTTTAATGCATCTCGTAGTTAGTATGAATCTCAAACTGATATACGTAACAACGGTGCTGTCTCCTGCCATATGATATGTTCAACTTTTGTGACATGGAGCTTCGAAAAGACAAAAATACTTAAGTTAAAATTTATCCCTTACATGATGTTCACCGCGCAATTGATGATTACATAATATGTCTTCTAGGCGGGTAACCATTGCATCCAAGTGGATAGGAAGATAATAAAACGGAAAAAGATAATTAGATACTCAATTAAACTGAGAACAATGCAGATTGAGATAAAGTTTGGAACCACATCTATGGACATTTTTTTTCTTTAGTTGCTTACTTACTTACCTGCAAACAATGTAGCATCCTTTCGTTTCTATGCCCCCCCCCCTCTCTCTCTCTCTCTCTCTCTCTCTCTCTCTCTCTCTCTCTCTCTCTCTCTCTCTCTCTCTCTCTCTCTCTCTCTCTCTCTCTCACCTACACACACACGCGCGCGCGCGCACGCATGCACGCAACAGAAATACACTGTCTATTTTTCTATAAACTGAAGCCCACTCCAACGGCCAGAGGCTTTGCATTGCGCAAACACAACAATTCCTTTGTTCGCTGGAATTGTTTTTAAACCTGCCCGCGTGCACCCCATCGGACAGTGTTACAACCACGAATCCCATTCAATTCCTGTGACGCCGGTGTTAAATTTAGTGTTTTATAAATTTCATTATCAAACATTCATAAGCGCAATGTCTAGTTATTAGCATACTAAACAACATCCCTCGCAAGATCATATGTGACATGGATAAAAACCATTATTTTAGATATATCCAATGCATGTAGAATGAATATGTAATCAAATCTTTTATTATGTTGATTATATTATAATAATCCGGTATTATCATTCTGTAATATATTCTTACTCATGTGTGATAATAGGCAAACCATCTACTCGGACTGCCTTCAATGTAATATTTTTTCACTTGACGCTTATATCCCTAAAATCTGGGAGCGCCCTTTGAAGATGTGAATGGCAGTTGAAAGACACAACAACAGGATTAAGTAAAATATTATTACGATGGGGACAACCCGACTAGAGAGTTTACCTGTTAGACATCGCCCATTACTTAGGATAATATATAAGAATATATAATATATTCACACGAATGAGCTGTTAATAGGTTATCCACTTTCTTATTGATTGCTTAATCAAATTAACTTTTGCTCTTTATTTATGGAAATCAGTAAGAAATTATTATTATATTTTTTATAATTCAACATGTAATTTGCATTATTACAATTATTACATGTAATTTGCCTAATGATTAAAAGATATGATTAGTTCTTTTCAAAGATACCCCGAATAAGATTTTAATATTTTGGAGAATAAGAATTGGAGAATTCGAACACGCAATTTAAATTAGTTACTGTTTTGTAATTGATCTTTGTGGGCTTGTTGAGGAGTTTCTATGCTGTTTCACAAATGAGAGGAAGCAAGCAGATTCTCCTTTCCAGGACTAAGCAGGAAAAGAAAAGTGAACTCTAACAACACCCGATGAATTTTATCGATACATAGACACGTTATACCATCAGTTCCGGATTTACCACTAGGCCGCAGATATTTTTTTTTTTAATACAAGTATTTTAACAGAAATATTTTGATTTTTTTAAGTACGATTTTTTGAATTTAAATGATCAATTTTTGTTAATAATACAAATGGAAGACAGTTCTTATTTCAACATTGCGCGCTTACTTTTAAGACATTGGCATCCTTGAAACCTAATCTGCGCATGCGAATTTTGAACGTCCGCTATATTGCCCCGAATTTACACGACCATGGTATCACCCTTGTTTGTTATCATTGTTTATCTGCGTGGTGACTGAACGGTTTGCGATTTGAGGTTATGTTGTTTTGAACGTAAACAAGGTTTTTAGCTGTGTGAGGTGGGCACCATGTTGTTTCGTTAATATTTATTAGTGTGAAAACTTTATGAACGTAGTATTGAATCTGTACAATAAACGTACTCATCATGATCATGAACATAAAAATTCACACGGCTAGTGGAGCCTACAAACATAAGCTAAAATAAATTAAAGACGAAGCTCACTTGGAAACAATGAAAAAAACTAACAAACTACACGTAGATAAATTTTTTTAAACTAAGCCAGTTTGTAATGATAGCCCTGAAGTTAAATCAAATTACATCAAATTACTTCTGCAGTACAGATATTACTTCAAAGTCACAGCCGGGGGGGGGGGTCTCAGAAAACTTGGCCTAGGGCCTCAACAACTTAAATCCGGCACTGTATACCATGTGTTCAGGTGTAATGCAGTGTAGTCACGTGTTTCACAAACACGTGTTAACTTTCATCCAATTTATAGGTCTATCTTGTGTTTACACGAGTATTACAGATGCGTGAATCGGACAGATAGTCTCTACACATGTAAACACGTATTGTACATCGACTCACTCCCACCCCACATCGGGCAATATTCCTTGCTTGTTAACTCCCTCCTTTCAAGCCCATTGTTATCGACTATCATATTGCAATACACAAACCAGCTTGCACGTTTTGACACGATTTCTTTGAAAATATTTGATAGTGCCTAATAATAAGTAGTTAATACTATTAAACTGTGTACCATATATTTATTTTCCAGCATCGTTTAAGGGATAATATAAATAATAATTAAATTATCACAATTATTCATTTCTAGGAAAAATATTAAAAAAACTATGATCTCTCTCTATCTATCTGCCATCTTGTATCTACATCATGAATTTATGTTTAGCAATAAACATAAAATATGCACTAATATAGATCATTCCAGTAATACAACGTATTAGCACTTACTTGAGTGTAACCTGTTACCTACTAATCTTAGCTTTACCAAAAAGTATCGCCGCACCAATATCAGTAAAAATATTAACCCCAAATTAGTGGTTTCTCAATGTAGACCTCCTGTTTATTCGATCTTCTAATCCTGAAAACCATAAACCCCAATTTAAAAGTTGGATCTTGTTTTGAACGTTACTTGCTACTGGCAGTTTTTAGGGACTGACGTCCAAAGAGTTTTAATAATTAAAGTTTTATTCAGATTTTGGTTAAGATTACCCTTAATTTGATACCACACATAGGCTTCTACGATTTTTTTACAATTTTGACTCCCTCATATATTTACGTTCTTCCCTCCTGTTTTTTGCGAGTCGAATCTAAAATACAATAAGGTCCTGTAAAGGAAAAGTATGGACGCGCACATCAAGTTTTACGAAAATCGGTTGATGAGTTCTAAAGTTATTGTCTTGTATCCCAAATACTAGAGAGACAGATAGCTAGAGAGACAGTCACACAAGTGTAACCTGTCGAGTTAAAACTGAGATCACACTTTGCTTGTTCAATAAGTTAACCTTATACACTAAGTTTCAATATACGTGTGTACCCATACATTATTCCGTGCACGTAAATTATACGTCTGTGTGTTTCGTATTTCTTAAAAAATAACGTGGTAATAGATCCTCTTAATATATTTTTTAAATTCATGTAATAAATTATAATTCTGAAACAATTTTACTCTTTTATCCATAATTCTGTAACAAACATTGGTCGGAGCGTGGACTAGTTGTACGCGACCAACCCTGAGTTTCGATTGGCGGCGCACGAGTTGCCATGATGATCCCGTAGACGTCGCCCTACGTAAACCAATTACGGAACCTTAATTACTACGCTGAGGGGATCCGAAACTCTCACCTCGCCGGCGAGTAAACACGTTCTCGCAAAACGCGATTGCAATTTCTAAAGGAGACGCGTTAACGATCACTGCAACTGGGCAGGTACTGTCTGTACACATCAGTTAAAGAAGACTCAAAATGTACAGTACGCTGCACAAACTCGTATTTAATAATTATTAAGTATTAAGTACGTATTCTTCTTCTACTGATAATTCCTATCCGTTTCGGATGTTGGATATCATACACACTATTTTAACTTTCTGTACTGCTGCACGGAATAAGACAGTTGTATTCATGCCAAACCAGGTCCTTAAATTTCTCAGCCATGAGATTCTCGTTCACAACTTCTCTCTTTCCAAATACTTTTCCCTGTAGTGAGGACTGCAATAAGTAAAATCTCTGTTCATTTCTCATGAGATGTCCCAGATACAGAAGCTTTCTTATCTTCACTGTGTTAATAACTTCCCTTTCTTTCCTCATCTTTCTAAGAACTTCAACATCAGTTATATGTGTGTCCATGAAATGATGAGTATATTAAAGCCACATTTCGACAGATACCAATTTTTTAGTTGTGGCTTCAGTCAAAGTCCAAGATTCTACACAGTAGAAGAGGACCGAGAATACGTAGCAGCATAAAAGTCTCATCTAGTGGATTACGTGTGTAAATACCTTACAATTACGTTTAAAATTATCCGTTAATTTTCTGTCAAAACTTTGTAGGCATTTAACCCGTCTCTTAACGAGGTTTCAAGTTGCTGCCTTGAAGAAAAAATTTTCATTGCGTGTTTACCTTCTTTATCTCTTCCTTACATTTTCTTATCATTTGAAGAGACAAACGTTTACCTCGCAGGTCTTTCTTAATGTAGGCCTACAGAAAGGAAAGTGAAAATCGTTAGGAGATAACGCAATAATTCGGTACTGCAGTATGACCGGTTAGTGGCAAAACCAAGAACTTGTAGACTAAGACTTGATTTGTTTGCCGTGTTAGGTCATGAAACAAAATCACACCACACCTTTTCAGAGTTTACCATGTCTTTGAGATACCTGAAAATGTTAAACCATGGTTTGTATTTGACTCATTTATAACTTTATCAAACCAATATTGCTTATTACCAAAAATAAATTTTCTAATCTCTTCGATGTCGACATTATTTATGCAAGTTTCAGTTGTTCATCGCAAAGAGAATTCTGGCTATTCTGAAAACGACCGACCCGCTCGAACAGACTTCTAACACGCAAAACAACACTCTCCGTATTGCTTCAAGCTTTTGAATAATCTCCTTAGGTTTCGCCCCGTTTCGAGTTTAGAAAACTATCACTTCTTGCAATTATCTTTTAACAAAATTAACTTTTAAATGCAATTGGAAACCGCTAAGAATGAAACAATGCTTTCAATTAACAGACACTGAGAAATTATTATTTACAACAAATCAATCAGTTCTCTCCTCTCCCGATTAGAACGGAAAGGAAAATTTCACTTTACCTTTTGACTGTCCCTCAACATTTTATACGACTAAACTATGGTAATGCTTACATAGATTTACATCATCTGTAAATTTGTAATACGTATCAACATTTTGTTGATACTATAGGCTTTCTTGATACTAAAAATACTTACGTAGATATACCTATCGTAGATTAACCGATTTATTTTCGCTGAACAGATATTTTAATCTGTTCGAATTTTAGCACAAAACGAAGGATACATAATACGCGTAATTCTAAACGACCTTTTCGTTTTGAAGACGGTATCATTTTTTTGTTACTTCATATTTATTTCATAATAAATAATATAAAATATATTAATTTAGATGTTATATATAATATATATTAAAGTTTTATATATATATTTATTTATATATTAATGAATTTTAATTAATTTTAATTTCAACAGTTGATGAAATGAAATTTTTTAGAAGCACACACGGTTACTGGGTAAGAAGATATTAGACAAGAACTAAAATTCGAATCTTTCCCCATTAAGATTTAAGACAAGAAGAGGATAACGTACCAAATGTTGGACGGCATGCCAAATAACCTATTACCAGTGTCAGCCTCAAGATATGAACCTAACGGGAAAAGGGAAGTTGGTAGACCGAGGTCAAAATGGGTTACGGAGTAGGTCAACTAGGGTAAAGTAGAGTTTTCAGTAGAGTGAAGAAGCTTTTAAAGATTGCATTAATTGACAATTTCATTAACAAATTAAATTAAATTGTTTACTAATAGTGATAGGCGGTTAATATTTGGAGCGTGTATGGCATTTCCAATATTTTGGTTGTAAAATCTCGTGAGATCTAGACAGACATGTGGGGAACAAGTTGAGTAAATTTAGACTTATCTGGAGGACTATTTAGAGAACATTAAAAAATAAAGTTAGACTAGAAACCAAAATTAAATTTTGTAAAGTTATTGCGGCAACTACGCTGTTGTACGGTGCAGGGTCGTGGACTCTGCAAAAGGCGAATGTAAATAAAATAATCGTGGCAGAAATTAGGTTTTTAAGAAAGATCAAAGGATGCTCACGCTTAGATATACTTCGCAATGAGAATGTACGTAATAAGTTAAAGTGTCATAATTGGTTGAAAAGTTGATGAATATAAAAATAGATAGAGAGAGCACGTCGTTAGCAAAAATTAGAATCTATACGAAAGGCCGCATATTTTTATGCTTTCCACGGTAATCGTAGGCCTAAAGTAAATGAATTCTGTTTCCTAAGGAACTATGTATATAGGATGAAATATGTAAATGCAAAGACACAAAAAGATTCAACTACATGAATGGTACAATATATAGAAACCTGACGAATAAATTGAGGAAAGATATATTAGTAAAATTTGATAAAATTATTGCTATGCCGAGTTTGTCGTATAGCAATGAAACATGGGGACACTCACAGGAACAAATGAAAAAAGATTCCAAACTGCAAACATGAAAATGGTACGGAGGATCGCAGGTTGCACAAGTAGAGCGAGGAATAGAGAAATAAGGGAACAGTTACAAGGTGCCAGCTTAGGTGACCAAAGTACAGAGTATAGAAATGAATGGGAACAACATTTACAAAGAATGAGCACTGAAAGGATGCCAACGATTCCGTATATATATATGAGCCATGACCCACAAGTACGGAGATTTTCTCAAAAGACCAAAAGGAAGTAGAGTGATAAGTTGTAACAGCCCATTGCTAGGCTGAAAGAAGAAGAAGAAGAAGAAGAAGAAGAAGAAGAAGAAGAAGAAGAAGAAGAAGAAGAAGAAGAAGAAGAAGAAGAAGAAGAAGAAGAAGAAGAAACATGATATACAAGTTTGAAAGCAATTTATACTTCACATAACATGATTAGAATTAAAACAGTCTGTATTGTAGTAACATTATTATCGTAATTACTTGTCTCAAGGCACCCAGACTGGGTGACTAACCGTAATATGATTCTAGATAACTATGAGCTGCTGCTACGGTAACAGTATCCTGATATGTATGCTAATGCTTCAGAGTGGATACACAGTACATAAGTACGCACGTAGTGATTAGCAATGCAGCCGCCAGGTTGTAAACAACACCGATGATTGGGATCAAATTCACATTTGCCTATCGAATAACGACAGTGCAAGTAATCCACATTAATGTGTTTAACGAGGGTCAGTTTAAAAGTTCGCGGAGCGACACGTATAGCTCAGCGGTAGAATTAAAATTTGTCATGTGTTAAAAGATCATATTTCCTGTAAACACTTGTTAATTTCCAAATAAGCCTGTCAATTTATTTACTGTTTATCAGCTGTTTAAAATTTACGTGTTACGCGTGTTTCGAAAAAACGGAAAAAATCAAACATCGTGCTGTAATTGAATTAATCGTTAAAAAGAACTAGCACCAACGTAACTTGACAAGTAAATTGTAAGTGTGCGTCTTCCAAAACGATGGTTTGAAAGTAGGTACATGACCTTAAGCGTAATCATACGACCACTGAAGATGATGCCTGCAGTGGACAGCCAAAAACTGCGACAACTCCGTATAACATTAAAAAATTTCATACATGGTGTTGGAAGACTTAGGATATGATTGAGAGTGGATGTGATTGCAGGATGTCATAGGCACCTCACATAGGCCTATGATATGTGAGTATGTGTGTATCTTATTTCATTTCGAGAATTTGATGTGGAAAAAAAACATTTTGCAAGCTGGAAGTTATCACAGTTATAGGGCGTCCATTGTGGGCGTCACCTTCAATGCTCTTACGACCATGTTTAAACTCGAGTGATCACTTACAAACCATTGTCTTTGAAGGCGAAGTATTGCCTAAGATATATATTATTTAGTTGTGGATTTCCATTGGTCTAGACCATTTTTAACAAAGTATTTGTGATTTTGTTCATTTTTCAAAACACGTGTGATAAGTAAACTTCAAACAGCTGGTAAAAGATGTATAAATTGGCAAACAGGTTTGCAAATTAACAGATATTTGTCGGATATATGAATTTTTCAACAGACAGAAAAGTTTAGTTCTACCGCTAAGCTATAGATGTCGCTCCGAGAAAATTTAATGGCCTGTGCAAGCCTGTCTCTACTGCTTGATTCATATTGTAAATTCCGAGGGCAATCCTTGTCATAATTCCTTAGTCGGTCTTTTCGATATACTCTTAGTACTTGTCTTAAACCCCTCATGCCACTAGACCGTATTCGGCTGCAGTTCCTAGCATGCACTGTCCATGTCTCACTCCAATAAAACCAGCACTGTATTGCCATCACTTTACAAATTTTAACAGTGTCTCGCCTGATCTTTCCTTTAATGTTCATGTGACAGTTCCACAAATGTGATTAAACTTCTTTTTTTTTAACGACTTAAGAAGTTAAATCTAAGGAATCTGAATTAATGCACAATATTTTTTTTGTTTATATGGTATAACATACGGCAGTATTACTCAATAAAAACTTGTCGCATAAATATGTCATGGTTATAGATAAGAAAGATTATATATTTTACTAAACAAGTATTTAAACTTCGTTTTTTTATAAGGAACCATGCTTTGATAGCACATTTTTTAGTTAAACAGATTTTCATTTTATTCAGATTTCGAGACCGTAAAATATATTTATAGACGAATTGGGCATGGCCTGTATCTAACCACAACTGAAGGCACAATAAATATGATAATGTTAGGGTTGTATAGAAGGGGGATGAACCTCGGTTTTACTGCTGCAGATCCGCCCCCGTAAAATATATAGGTAAACGGAACATAAAAAAAGATAGATTCAGTGATTTCAATATCAATAATCGTATCTTGTTTCTTATCTCTGATTCTTATTTCCAAAGTAGTATTAAATGCGTGGAAAAACAAAGTACCTAAGACTAACCGCAACCACATTGTCGTATTTACGTAAAGTTTCGTTCATTAAAGTACACGCCATCAATAAAACAGACGACAAATATACAATATACCTGTATGTTACACAACATCGGTGAATTTTAATTTTGATTGCGTCAGAAACTTTGTCGATGGACTTACTTGAGATTTTGTGATAAAAAGTAGCATATCGAGTTCAATAAATACAAATCCGAAATTCTAGCTCCATAAAATTTACAAAAACAATTAAATAACTAATTAATTAATCTTCCAATAAACCGTTCTGTACGCATTGTATTCTGTTACATCTATTACTAAGTCAAAATTGGTACAGAAATTAATGGATGGGCATAGAAATAACAGAAGGGAAATACCTTCAACTTTTACTCTTCACAGACAACCAAGTCATTATAACACCAGATGAAGAAGATGCAAATTACATGTGCAAATAATTTCGTTTCAATACGTGGACATCAAATAAAGAAATCGCATGTAAGCAGTGACAGGAAAATAACAGGCATGTTGAACTCAGTGTATGGGGCAGAAACATTATTAATAGAACGGAGTGCCTGAAATATAAATCAACTGTAGATAGTATAGTACTGTATGGGGTAGATGTGTGGACTATAACCAGGCAACATGAAGTGTCTCTCCAGCCCATTAACAACAATGGAAACAATTTTCGTAGAAAAACAGCTGATATATCCAGACGAAAAGGGTTTGAAATGGCAAGATAAGAAGGTTGATAGTGGTCTGAAAAATCTATAATGGTCTAGACTGAACAAGAGAACTATCATGGTACGGCCATGTAGAAGAATGAAGGCAGGTCAGAACTCGCATATTGCAGGAGGTAATAGAAAACGGCGACCTTCGGCTACATGGGACCATGATGTAGAACAGGCGATGGAGAAATTTTGACTAACAAATGAGAATGCGGTGGACAGACACAGGTGGAGTCTCAAATTAGAGGATACGTCTAAACCAATGGGCCTGTGTATCTGTGTTAAAATTTTACTGTTAAAGTCATGTTAATTGTTAAGATTTTCTATATATGTGTGCCGTAGACCACTCATGTAATATTGGGCTGGAGAGACACCTCAGATTTGAGGATTGGTCTCAAGTAAAAAAATGTAAGTTAAAACAAATACTGTTAAGGCCATCCTGCATACTGTTAAGGCCATCCTGCGTAAAAAAAAGGAGTTAATAGTAACGAATTTAAGTAAGCGAACAACACATCTATAGCCGAAAGAATTTCTTTAAAAGGACTTTATAGGAAACAGGAACGAAAGTCTGTGAGAAATCTGCTTGAGAGACATACGGTGTCATACGTTTGGAACATAAAACACTACGATAAAAAATGAGTAAAAGGAGACAGTTTGGAATGACAATGAAGCCACACCGTAACATCCCTGCAAGTTTTGGTAGTCGGGTCGGCGAAAATGATAAGGCTACACTTTGCTTTTGTTTGCCGGATTCTGTCACCGCTTTGATCGAGAGGTTACAATAGCCTATGTTTACTCTTCTACTAACAACTATTGTGGTTTCTGTCTTTTCTCTCTCTCTTTCCCTAACTCCTGCTCCCTCTCTCCACACTTTCCCTCTCTTTCTCTATCCCGCTTGCTCTCTCCCTCCCTCTCACTTGCTCTCTCTCTCTCTCTCCGCTCTCTCTCTCTCCCCCTCTCTCTCTCTCTCTCTCTCTCTCTCTCTCTCTCTCTCTCTCTCTCTCTCTCTCTCTCTCTCTCTATCTCTCTCTCTCTCTCTCCCTGTCTGTCACTCTCTCTCATTCCCACATTTTTTGGTCTCTCTTTTCCTCTCTCTCTAAGTATCTTTTACTCTCTTTTCCGATCCTGTGACTCCTTTTTCACTCTGAATATTCTGTCTTATGTATGCCGTCTTAATTTCTGTTTACTGACATTTTTAGAACGTTTTAAACTGGTACTGGGCGCATGTTGTTGAGTAATGAAAATATTTTGAAATGATATTTGGCATATGTTTACCGGTGTTAGCATTTTCCTTTATCGCGTCAAGGAAGAAACGTAACTAAAAGATTAAAACGGTAAAACTGAGTAAACTAGTTTCTACAGCACTTACCTACGAAACAAGTAGTCTCTTATTTAACTACTTTCAGCGTTTACAGATGCCTAAGACTGGTAGCTGCTGAAATAGATTTCTGAGATACGATGACACCTACTGTAATAATATACGTTATAAAATTCATGTTTCGAGTATCCAAACCACAATTGGTTTAATTAATGCATTACCTTCATTCAGTTCTGCCTTGTAAATCCTTCTAGCAGCTTTGTGACGCGTGTTATGTTATGTGTGATTCGGAATATATAAGCCACTTGAAATCACCCCAAATTACATAAAAAATGACCAAATCAAGTTGCAATCTAATGTTCTGTATGACGCCACAATGAGACTCCATGTGTAGCCAGTGCCACGTCATATGTTGCGCGGGCACAATACTGTAAGTCAACGTCCACCCACACACGACAAAGTGTACACCGTTCAAGTAGCGTGTACACGATCGGCTTTTATTGTTGTTATGTATTGCAATGTAATACAAATTTTAATGGTTAACGATCTCGTATGGGAGATATACGTGTCTCATGACAGAGCGGTCTTCCCAAAACGCGTCACAAAGCTTCTAGAAGGAGTTAGTAAACGGAATTGAATAAGTATTTAATACTAATATTAGTATTAGTATACGTTAACCTGACAGTAATCTAAACTAACCCGATATCAACAAAAGGTTTTAGGGAGGTGAATCCATTATTGGTAGTGAAACAAGTCCAATACTTTATTATCATTTATAGAAGTTCCATTGTATCAGTAGTGACATACGCATGCAAGATATATTTGATTATACTTTACGATATGAACAGATTATAATATTTGAAAGTAAATTTCGTTAAAAGTATACCAAGGTAAACTGAAAATTGATTCTGGAGGATACAAACGAGTTATGAACTGGATCAATTAATACACGGAACTGACATATTCCGAATGTTCATCAAGAGTTGACGATTACAATGGCAGGGTTTCGTAAGACGAACGGATGTTTGTAGAACAACTAAAAGAATCGCAGTCTGGAATGGCAGAAGAATCAAAAGGAAGGGCTAGGAAAAATGGATAAATGACGTAGAGGATGATTTGAGAATCATAAACGTGAGAGGTTGGATAAGGTTGTGTGATGAGGGGAACGGACTGTGTTGTGACGTCAGATAAAGAAGAAGAAGAATGCCATTATAGACACTAGTGCACAGTTCAAATGTGTGTGAGACTCTCATCCGCGTAAAACCACCTTTTATTATCACAAATCGTTGTAAGCTCGTAAGTGGATGTTTTCTCTTCTCCGTAATGTTCTAGCTTCTCAGGACACCATTCCCTCCACACTAGATTACCTGCACTCTCAGTCTCTGTTCCGCATGTTTGTTTGTCATAATAGTCTTGTAATTACTGTTACCCTGATATAACAAAAGTGCCTAAACTTATCACGAGGCTGTTTCAGACGTCTATCGGTCATTCTGCTCAGCATCGTACAAGGTTGGATATTGATACAGTTTCTAGCGAGTTCCAGAACTACGAAATTATTTCTCGATTCATTCCAAAAGTGACAGACAACTCTCGGGTCTCAGCGGCTTATAAACATAAGTGCCACCTGTCAGTTAGCTTCAGTTTGGGATCTGGCGATATTATAGTGCGTTTCAGGGCGGTTGGTGTTGTGACTTGAGGATTAGTATAAAGTGATTATTTAATTAACAAAGTTGTGTTAGTGGTTGTAATCACAAACAGAAATTACACTGTTCACATCACTATAGAATTTTTTCTTATTAGCGCTTCAAGCTTCACAGCTCATCATCAGATCGGAAATATACAGTGATAGAACGAGACAACATTTTTATACCTCCACTTATCCACAGCGCGTACACATTTTCGTAAACAAGCTTTAAGATAAACGCCCGTATTTTCTGGTTATTAACTTACTAGCGGGTTCAGTCACCCAAGTGGGTAGTTTTTGGATTTGTTTCCAGTACATTCTGTGTGTATGTGTGTGTGTACCTTCTTTCCTATTCGTAACTTTTTAAAACTTCTCTCACTCATTACTTTTAACTGTGAGTTCTTTTTCGTCATAATTTTGGTATGCAATATATTCCCAAAACTTTCCCTCCTTCTTTCAGTAATTCTAGCACACACAACAACATAGGAAAACACCCTTTTCATCCAGTCCTATCACCGCCTATTGGCGCGGTCACTGACCTTTTTCTGTTATTTACCATTACGAGGGAGTACCCAAAAATAACCGGAATTTTTTTTTTAAAGCTATGTATTTAATTACAAAACAACCTTATTACCTTCAAAGTACTCTCCATTACACTTAGTATATTTGTCCAATCTGCGATCCCATTCCTGGAAACATTTTTCAAACTCGTCTGTTGTGATGGCCGACAGCTCCTGCCTCGTGTTTTTCTTTACCGCTCCCACGTCGTCAAAACGTTGTCCTTTCATGTCCCTCTTCATTCGCGGAAACAAGAAGAAATCGCACGGAGCGAGGTCAGGTGAGTAAGGGGCGTGGGGCAAGGGAGTCATGTTATTTTTTGCTAAAAACTGGCGCACTGAAATGGCTGCGTGAGCAGGTGCATTGTCATGGTGGAAAAACCAGTCCCTCGTCTGCCACAAATCGGGCCTTTATTGTCGCACATTGTTACGCAATCTTTTTAAAACCTCCAAATAGAAAGCCTGATTAACAGTCTGACCTGGTGGGGCAAATTCAGAATGCACTACCCCTCTCACATCGAAAAAACAAATGAGCATCATCTTGATGTTTGATTTCACTTGACGAGCTTTTCTTGGGCGAGGCGACAATGAAGTTTTCCACTGGCTTGACTGTTGTTTAGTTTCGGGGTCGTAACCATAGCACCATGACTCGTCACCAGTAATGACCTTGGAAAAAATCTGGGTCGGCAACTCGATTCTCTTTTTGCTGTTCAGTCAGGACCCAAGGCACAAATTTTGCAGTGACCCTTCTCACCCCCAAATCTTCTGACAAAATTCTCTGAACCGAGCTCCAAATTATTCCAGATAACTTACTAATCTCTTCAGTGGTCCGTCGTCGGTCTTCAAGCACGATTGCATGAACTTTTTCAACATTTTCGTCAATTCTGGAAGTTGACGGACGTCCAGAACGAGGTGTGTCATCAATTGACATTTCACCTTCTTTGAAACGAGAAAACCATTGGCACACTTGAGTTTTTCCCATAGCACTATCCTTGTAAGTTGTTTTCAACATCACAACAGTTTCTGCGGCGTTTTTCCCAAGCAGGAAGCAAAATTTCACAGCAGCTTAAATCCGCCATGACAATAAACGAGGAGCAAGCGAAACAGCTTTTACAAAACGAATTACTGTGACCGGACACAACCTTTCCAGGCGACAACAATGACGGCACTGAACTCGGAACGAGTTGCGCTACACTCGCCTAGCGGGAGAAATGCGTACTACGTAAGCTCCGACAATCGCAGCGCTATTCCGGTTATTTTTGGGTACCCCCTCGTATTTCAAAAATAATCGGAACCTCCAATCGGAAAACAGTTTTTCTCTTGTAGTGTGCAACAGTGTTATTTCTGTAAAATGATCATTGTGTTAACTATACTTAGTGCGTAACTATAGAAAAGTGACATTTATTGTTTGTGCGTTGGAGAATCTATAACTTTAAGAATTATACAAAAGTGTCTTGTTTATATTAAATGTAATTAAAGTTATAATTAGCGGCATTATTTAATGTCAGTTATTCTGTTTCTACTGTACAACACAATGATCCGGACAACAGTCCTATAAATACAGTACATACACTTCTTGCTACAAACTAATTTTCGGTTGATACACTCACATGGAAACTTGTAAATTCAATAAGAAAAGTCTGTTTATTAAATAAATAGTAAGAATAAATTTTATTTTAAGGTACATAAAATTATTACTTGTAAATAATCACTTTACACTAAACGGAAAGTCACAATAACAACACTCCGAAGCACACTCTAATGTGGCGGGTCCCAAACTGAACTTGGCCGGCCCCTGGATGCTTATTTAAACCCCGCTGAAGTTCGACAAAAATCACGTAGTTACAGACGCTGTGGAACTCACTAGAAACTATTTCAATGTCTGATCTTGTACACTGCCAGGCAGAATGATCGACAAACGTCAGGAACACGTGTCTGGAACGCTCTACAGCGCTGCGTACGTATTCACAATGTGTGTAAAGTGTTACTAGCCACGTTTGTTATGTATCATCTCGACGTAGCGTGTTATTATTAATTTATTAAGCCTTTAACCTTAATTTTCAATCACAGAATAAAAGACTGAATAAAAAATTTCGATCAATAAATGAATTGAGTATCCGCAGCCTGACAAGAAATCCATAAGTAACTTAACTTGCCTATTGCAGTTTCAAATGAATACAACCTTTAACGAGATAATGTTTCATTTCGAAATGTCACATGCTAGCTCTGATTATACTACGTTAAACAAAACATCACACGTGTGTACATACATGTCCGTATCAGTTTGCAGGTAATAGAGAGGGAGAAAAGAAAGGGGAAAAGAGAAATGTGAGAGGTGAGAGGGAGGGGGAGCGACAGATACAAAGGAAAAGAGACAGACTCAGACATAAATAGTAGTCTAATAACAGATTTTATCTGAATAGATATTGAAACTCAGTAATGCAGACATTTAGCCTAATTTAGTATATTTGAATATACCGGCACGTAACAGCTATTTATTAATTAAATGAACGGGTTTAACCTGTGTAATGCAGGTGTTTTCAACCTGCGCTTTCTAACAAATTAAATTACTTTTGAAAGTATAATTTTCCTAATATTTCAAGCTGCCTAGATATTAAATTGAATTGCCGTATACAGATTACGGTGTTATTAATAATGAACTTAATGTTTGGAATTCAATTGTTTCTGAATGAATAATAAAATAATAATACATTTGTTTTCTTGATGTGGAAAATGATTTATGCGCCGTCAGAGGAGACCGTGTTTCCCCTGGTGTGTGGGACTGTCACCCACTAAAAAAGCCACCTCTAATTCAGGAATTTCCATCTATCCTTGTAGCACTTAGCGTATTATTTTATGATGGAGCCTATTGCGCTCTTATCGGGCTCCCAGTTGTCCCTTATCTTCCACTGCCAGTTAGGTGGCAGTTGGCCCTGTCTTACGTTTCTAGTAGGACACACTGAATAAATGCAGAAATGCGGTCCTATTCCGTTCCGCCTTGCAACGAAGTGTAAACACATCTACGTTCTCGGGGGTTTTCAGTATCATTCTCTCTCTTCTGAATCTGTGAATCTCCTATGAGTCACCGTATTGGCATGCTGCGCTTTGCACCTTTCCCATAGTGTAGATGGGCATTAAAGTTGTGTCAGATGGTAGTTAAACTCCACCATGTTAATGGTCAATCCATTCCTTCAAGTTTGCTATGAGCCTTACGGTTCATCTTTCTCTATCATCGCTATTCCATCAATCTTGCCAGTGAGTTCCCTAGCTTTATGCTTTGCCGCATCCTTTCCAATTACGTCTTTTCTTTCGAATAAATGCTTCCGCTCTAGAGCCAACAGGTTTACGGGAATCATTCCAGCTATGTCCAGGATAACTGGCTCTGGCTGTGCCCGGTAAGAGGATGATACTCTGGCAATAATAATATTATTAATAATTAGAAAAAAAAGAAAACACACTGAAACAAATAAAAGTGACAACACAATAAGGAATAAACTTCACACGACTGCTGTACCTCAGTGGTCCAAAGGCGCTGTGTCGACTGCTGACATTTATTGTAACTGCTGTTGCAAATGTATACCTGGGTCGTAAACCTTATAAAAGCGGTTTTATTGTATATAAATTGGTCGCTACAGGCGAAATTTGTCGGATAACTGGTACGATTCAGCTGATAACTGGTGTATGGGAGCAGCGTGGCATTTTCTGATTCTACAGCGGTGTCTATACTTAAATTACGAACTGGGTTTAGAGATCAGCCAATCAATTTACAGTTAAACTGCGGATGAAACAATTGTCAAGAAATGCTCCATGTTCTAGCAATCCTGCAAACTGTAATAGAAGTGGGACGTTTAGCAAGTAGCATCCTATTGGCGAAGGAAAACAAAAAGTATGCACCGGCTTAAGTTGCAAAAAACTTTAGTAATGTCAACTGGCGATGACTCAATTTCAGGGCGTCTCGAATTTTACACTGGTATACGCAATGACAAGGTAATACGAAATAACTTTGATTCTGCATGTATGACTTTCTCCAGTCAATCATAGAAATCCTCCTTGTTAGCAGAAATTGAGTATAGTCCTGTATGATGTAATTCGAACATTACTGCAATTCAAGATAATAAAATTAGGATTCTATTTAACCAAAATACACTTTGTTAAAAAAGTCAACGTAACAAACGTAGAAGACCACGGACAGACCACAACATATGACCAACGACCACCGACAGCGACAACATACGTATTGCTTCCATACGGCAGTATTCTCTCGAGAATTGTAGGGAAAAGTTAAACATAAATATCACCTTTAGTACAAATAACAGCATATTGTTACGACGGTCTACTTGATCGTCGTAGGTACAGTGGAAACAAAATACAAGACACCAATTACATCAATAATCAACAGCTTTAATTTTCACAGTTAAACAGTTCGTAATTAACAACACTGTCTCTTACAACAAATCAAATAAAAATTTTCACACGCAAATAAATGTCAACTAATATTAAAACACAATTGTATTACAATATACCACCCGATTATAAAACACAGCACTTCACTAATATCCACTTGAACGCACACAGTAATATCGCTTGTAATCGCCCGACAATAACTCTCAAACCGCACTGTAATTTGTCGCGACTACAACTGAAGACTAAGGCCGCTGCCGCCTAGTATTTATACAACGCTAACAGACCAGAAGATTCCAAACTGCGTATTAGCGCCAGTGTGTAGGACGTAATTAATTGCGGCGTTGACACAGTCCGCGCGGCTGGCGGCTTCCAGAAAAGCCTCTCGAATGCGTCGAGAGTCACGTACGCCACACACATTAGAGCGAGATTCTTCTGGCACATTCGGCAAACACGTAGACTGTTCTGTAATGTCGTAACAATATATTAATCTCTTAGAATGAACAACGCCCTTAAGAGAGAAAAAAAATAGTTGTATATAAGATTACATGCAACGACTGCCAATGTTTTATCTAGGCAAAACAGGAAGGTGATTTAGTAAGTGGTTTAAAGAACATTTACCCAAAAAAGAAATAATAACAAGTTTGACCTTTGGACAAAATTTAATAAATAATAATCATAATTCAATAGAAATAACACTGATTTCGATACAAATATTGAAGCTGCACACATACCTAATAAAGGTCCAGGTATAAGGATACTACTGAAGAGTTTGAAATATATTTCGAACCAGCCCAAATAGTGTTCCATCTAATGATTTGTATGATACCGCGATAAGAATTCGTGTATGGCCAGAACCATGACATAACTTGCGTAGGTACGATATTGTAAGTCAGTGTCCGTCTACACATGAGAAGGTGTAGAGTTCGAGTAGCGTACATGTAAACACAGGTTTTATTGTTAAAATTGGTCGTGCTTTAATAAAATGTTATTGCCACGAAATGGCAGAGACGAGCCAGTTGCACCACTGGAACAGCCTCGAATGATGCAGTCTTGTCACCTAATTACCTTTCATGTCAACGTTCTTAGCAATATTAATTAATGTGTGGCTTGAAACTGAAAACAAGAGCTGTAAAATATGAATTTCAAAATAATAATTAGTAGATCTACTACTCGCAAATGGGCATGGTTCTAAACTAAAACTGTTACAAACGGGTTTTTAGATTGTTTGAATTGCTTTCTACTTATTAGGGTACGGTTACACGAGCGATTCCTTCCGGCCGTGCACGCCCGTGGAGTTTGGAAAAACGCACAGTGGTGACACGTGCACGGACGGAAGTGTAGTCACACAGGCGGTTTATAATCGGACGGCAGCGTTGTTGTTTATTCACAGTCGGTGTGTGTAGCGTAATAGGTCATGGATTTTGCAGATAAAGTTTGGTTATTCGTGCTTCTGGTTAGACACCGAAGGCGTAAGAAGGTTAAGAGATTCTGGGTCCACCCTTTACAAAGTGAAAGAGCACACAAAGAAAAATTTTAACTTTTTCTCCCCGGAACAACCATACCACAAATTACGTCCCATGCTTTGTCTTTTAAATTTCTGTCATGGTATTGCCCATTGCTAATCTCAGAGAGACAAGGTCTTTTTTCAACTTCGGTAATCAGTAACTGTCTATATACAGATTTTCCATGGCGCTGAAAAGTAAAACGCAACTGCACAGAAACTACCCTCGTGCTTGTTGAAAACGGAACTAAAACGCAGCAGGTTGCGTTTCGATGCGGGAGACCTTCAAAACGGAGCAGCGTTGACGACACGTGCGTCTTTTCCACTTACACAACTTACTAACGACGATTTAATTGTACAGGCCTATATCCGGCTTTGGAAATTCTTTAACACAACAACAAACACTAAACGTCTTTAATTATATTTCATTAGGAAAAGTCCTACAGACAATTGCTTACCTGGCAATTACGAAAAATGTTTTATGCAATGTATTTACACTCACATTTTGAGTACGAATCTATATTACAGCAATGTATCAGGTATTATTTTAATTATATTCTACAGCCTATTTTACAACTTACAATTTCATTTATAATCTTACAAGATTCTTGTAAAAGTTGATCTCATAATGAATGTGTGTTTCAATGACTGTGCGGTAAAATTATGTAAAACGTTTTAATAACCCAGAGAACGATTTAGGAACCGGTTAGAATGTCTGTTTTGTTTTAACTGTTTTGAAAGTCGAGGTAACCCATGTGTTCTGAGAAGTGACAATTACATGCACAATTCATTGCCTACGCCACCTTAATTAAAATGGAAGAAGTTGTTGGTAATAAAATGGCAAGTTTTAGATTTATTAATATTCGTTGTAAAATGTTTAATTTTCAGTGTGCTCAGAGAACGCGCTTCTAGCAACCAGTGCAATAGTTACCCTTAAATCAGAGATCTGAGTGAGAGATAGAGAGAGGGAGAGAGAGAGAGAGAGAGAGAGAGAGAGAGAGAGAGAGAGAGAGAGAGAGAGAGAGAGAGAGAGAAAGAGAGAGAGAGAGAGAGTCTGTTACTACTGCGACAGCTCAGCATTATACACAGTACAGTAACCTAACAATGGGATAACTTTAACCATGTAAGCTCTATATCAAACCATCAACGTGTTGTGACTTAATTAGTCTAACAATTGGGGCAGTTGCACAGCCTTATCTTTAGTCGTTCATTCAGATCAAACAGTTGTCCACACATAATTGACGAACATCTGCCCACGTAATCCAGGTTTCAATTAAACCTAGATGGAATAAAATGGCAGGTAGGTAAGGAAATCAACAGTCGTTTAACAGAAATATTAATCTTACAACACATAAAAACTTTTAGTTCCTTTCAACATGGGAAATTTTCAACTGATCCTCGTAAACGTAGATGAATCAAGGCATAATTTTTCTAATAAACAAAAATTGCATGAAAATTTGACCAAACCTCGTAGAGAAAACCCGAGAGGTACACATAAGTGTAAACATAACAAATTATAGGTATGTATCCACACATTAGTAGAAATTTGGCTAATGGAATTGGTAGGTTTGTTGATGCAATTTACGCTACTAATAAACATTGAAAAGAAAAGCTAGACACGAGACGTGTATCAGATTCTACGAGACAATGGCAGTACCAGCAATGCTGTATGGATGCGAGACCTGGACTATGAGGAAGAAGGACTGGTGCCAATTATAAGCTGCAGAAATGAGCTATTTGGGATTGGTAAAGGGATATACGCGACTCGATCATATAAGAAACGAGGCATTCAGAATTATAAAATTAGCTGGAAACAACATCTGTGAAGAACGGACAATACCCGCTTACCCGCTTTCCGAAGTTAGCTTATGAGTATGAGCCGGTTGGAAGAAGATTTGAAGGCAGGCCATTCACAAGATGGCGGGAGTCATGAGGCCGGAACAGGAGAAATCCTACCCATGTAGTGATGGTGATGATGAAAAAACACTGAAAACGTGGGACTGCGTGTGACTTGTTTGTAATATACTAAAAGATACCTGTAGACAGATGTAAACAATATAGTTTACAAAACAGTGACAATGGAGCGATATAAACAATAAAACTTACTCAGTATGAACAATAATGTTATCAACGAAACCAACAAAACACTTCATAATACGGACTGAATACAAAACGTGTGATGAAGACATTGTTGCTGTGACAGATGTTCTGCGATAGCTTGACACGTTTCACATATTTTGGTGTGAACAATGACAATGGGAAAAGTGATTTACGCCCCAACATTCTGTACAACTTCGTGTGTAACTTTTAATATTACGTCTGCTGAAGGGATCCGCGTGTACTCGGAGAGAGTTTCGTTATTCTATTTGTGTACACACGTATACATTTGCGTACATCTATGTAAATATATTTAATTCTTGGAATTCGTTGTCCATGACGTGTCCGTTGATTAACTAAATATAATTATATCACTACCGACTCGGAACAAAAAGTTATTTATTGGTAAAAACGTATAAGTTTTACGTTATACCCTGAACCAGTTTTCGCTTATTATAAGCTTCACCACAAACACAAACTAGCTGCCTTCAGAACTGTGATACATAGATATAAATATCCCACTAGATGAAAAAGACTACAAAGACGAACTAAACAAGATAAAATATCTAGCAGAATCCAATGGATACAACAGAATAATAGTCAATAAAACCCTACACAAAACAAACAACAGACAAAGACAGAAAACAACAAATTCATAACACTAACATACACCAATAACCACACTGAAAAAATAGCCCACAAATTCAAAAAATCAGGATATAAAATTGCATACAAAACTACAAACAAAACAGAACACACACACACACAAAACACCTAGTGTTTACAATCTAAATTCCTCTGATTCCAGCAAATTCTACTAGGCTAGACAGGACGTTGCTTCAAACAAAGATGTATTGAACACACTAAGGCACTACACTCCACTACCGAATCCACCTTTGCACACCACCTCATTGAAACAAGCCACACATACACAAACATCCAAAATAACATGGATATTCTACACGTACACACAATAGGCCAAAAACTAGACACTCTTGAAAAATTGGAAATATACAAACAAACGAAAACACAAAAAAACGATATCCTAAACGAACAGACACAATTTAAATCACATGTATTATTCTAACATATCACACCCCACACACACAACATCGATCCCTTTAAAAGACGGCGCCGTCGCCAAGAACAAGACGGACAGCGCTCCCAGTGGCAGCCTCTGACGAAGCTTATAATAAGCGAAAACTGGTTCACGCTATAAGGTAAAACTTTTACTTTTTTAGCAATAAAAACTTTGTGTTCCGAGTCAGTAGTGATAAAATTATATATATATATTTTATATATAAGTCAGATAATATAAAGATAATTTAAAATATTTTGTTTTATTTTTAACAAAACTGGATTTACAATTATAGAATAATCGTTGTGATAATTAATTATCGGCAAGGATTTGTCGCCTTGGATTGTTACAGATTCACAGTGCCACGACACATTGCAATAAACATCTTAATTGGCAAAGAAACTTGTTTTCATAACTGTATATTTTGTAAGTTTTAAAATATATGATGTTTTTATTTATCTTAGTTTATCTCTTTTCACCACACAAGATCTATACAAACGTATCACAGACAACTTCGCGGAGCGACATGAACAACTTAGAACTAAATTTTTGTTTTGTTTTGTAAAACTCATATCTCGTGTAAGCGTCTGTTAATTTCCAAATCTAACTGTCAGTTTATTCATTGCTTACCAGCTGTTCGAAATTTTATGATCGAGGGTGTTTTGAAACCAAGGACTGCGCGTGAACAGACGAAATTAAACATAGTGCTGTGATTAAATTGTTTGTTAACAAAGGTCTAGCGTTTATGGAAATTCAAAACGAAATATTAATGTGTTAGGTAATTAAGTAGGCCTAAATATTGGATTTGGAAAACCGTAGTAAGTCAGGTAATTAATTTTAAATACGCTATATAAT
This sequence comes from Magicicada septendecula, assembly GCA_034769895.1. Lineage (NCBI taxonomy): Eukaryota > Metazoa > Arthropoda > Insecta > Hemiptera > Cicadidae > Magicicada > Magicicada septendecula. Next base: position 78,250,488 of record CM068374.1, on the reverse strand, counting down.
CACTATAATATTTAAAAATTGTTATTTTTAAAAACTTTACAGGCAAATGTAAAAATGTCCTCAGTTCACAAAGTGCATTATGTATATTTAAATAATTTGTATTCAAACAGGGTAATCGCAACATTGAAATTATAAATTATTAAACTTGATTGAATACAGGAAGAGAGAGAGAGAGAGAGAGAGAGAGAGAGAGAGAGAGAGAGAGAGAGAGAGAGAGAGAGCGTAAAACGGTTCAGAAAAAGAAAGGAACTGAATCTGTATATCAAGGTTTAATTAGTTTAGCGTGGATGACGACGTTTGGTCATGCAGAAAAATAAAGGAAAACGTGAGAGAAGAAAACAAGTAAGTGGAGGCAAAACGATGACAGTGAATTCCTCTGGGAAAGTCTCATCGGAATTAGAATCAATTTGCTCAAGCGGAAACTACTTGCTAGCTCAAGTGAACAGGGAAAACAGAGCGCACATCCGTTGATACTGTAAAATTACTTGTTTCATGAAGAGCTTTTAGAATTAACTTAGATTGTTCCTGTTCCTAGAATTTCAAATAATTAAAAGTGTCGGCTTTATTGTAACCTGACGAATATAGAATTTCAACGCATATTTTATGTTTTCCCCTTACATAAAATAGGCCCCAACTTAAACCATTCTATGACAATAATACATGAAGAACAAAATAATAAGTTTAAATAACTTGTGTACCATGAATATTATATTAGATTATAAAAAAGATAAGAATAATGTAAGGAAATTGATAAGAACTGGAATAATATACCTGTTTATATTAATAATAATAAGACTTTGACTTCAGTAAACGGCATTAAAACAAAACATGGTAAAAATATATAAATTATACTCGATACTGCAGTAACAAACTGGATCCTCAATAAAGAAAATTATTAATACAGTAATTAGTTTCAAAGTACTACAAGAATGAAATCAAATAATAAAATTTATTTATGATTATGAATAAAATAATGTAAATAAAGAAGAATATTAAAACTAGTGAGATAAGAATGTAATGATAAGTGAACAATGAAACTAAATGTAAGCCTACAAGTGAGCTTATGTACCACTATAATGTTTTGAACAAAAGAAAGAACTAAAAAGCATTGTAAAATCCATGAATTGTTAATAGAAAGTGAAAACTACATATGAAGTAGTAAATAGGACAATAATAACTAAATAATAGTGGTTATAATTTGAATTATAACATGAAGAAGGAGAAATATGAGACACTGAAACTTGTCAATAATTATATTTAAAAAGAAAAATTTTAATATAATCTATTTAAACAAACTATCTCGTATACACATTACTAGAATCTTTAGTATTAGTATAATATTCTAGTAGTGAAGTAATGTTTAACCATTAAAGAATGAACAATGTAAATAATGAAAACATGGACTAAACCTTCAGAATACTGATTCTGAAGCTAATAACAATTAGAATCAGAAGGAAAAACAATATTAAGTGACAAAATATGTTGTCAAAGTTTCTGTAAATTGTGAAGAATATTTTAGAATAATTATATAATAGGAAGAAACATGTATTTTCAAGATAAGAATGAAATTAAGGGTCACTATCATAGGTAAGCCTAGAAAACCTGTTTATGTTATTTATAGTAAATAATTGTTAAGTTATGTCATTATTATTGTGGTAAAAGTTGAATAATGTTATCAAGAACAATTTATCAAGAATAATTGTCTTATAGCAAAAGTAATTATTTTCAACATAAGAAAGAAAATAACGTGTACAGTACCATGGGCCAGTATACCTGGACAACTTATTTATGTTATTTGTAATCAGTTATTGCTAATAATTGTCTCTGTTAGTGTTATGAAAGTAAAAGTCGAGGATCAAGAACAATTTAGAATAGTTTTCTTGGATTAAAAATAAGAATTGTTAAAATATGAAAGGAAATAATGTTCAAACTACTACAGGCCAGTATGAATAAGTAACTTATTTACTTTATTTGTGATCATATGTTCTTAAATTTTGCTATTTTAGAGTTGTTTCAAAAGTTTAATTAGATTATAAGGAACAATTGTTATCAGTTATACCATGATAAATTTAAGTAATATTAAGGTAAAAAAGAGAATTAAGGTGTCAGGAACCAAGGTTTGGTTAGGCCTAGCTAGCCAAACATGATTTTTTATAATATTGTGACAATATTAATTATTGTAAATAATGTTACAATCGATGTTTTGTATGTAAATACCATTTTGTTATAGTAATTAAGTAGATAAGTCAAGAAAATTACATTTTAATGTAAAATTCTTAATTAATACTAAAGTTAAGATTAGTAGTTTGTAATTACTGAACAAAAACCTATCGTATCAAAATGTTCATCTCAAAGAGTGCAGATGAATGGCATCAATGAATTTTTAATTGGACATCATATAAGGGAATTACAGTGGAACCCCTCAAATCCGAACTTATTGGGGCTGTAGCCTGTTCGGATTCGGAAAAGTCCGGATTAGCCGAAAAATCTGCATACATAGTACTCAACACTATAATAGTTACGGTGTACGCGCCGCCCAGTAATGTTGCGTAGGGGTGAGACGAACCGCCGGAGGTTGCTGACCTTGACTGCCCGTGAATCACTGTTGCTGTCGGGCGGAAGTGCGCTAAAAATATCCCAGTCCTACTACAATAGGTCTAGAAATCTTTGTATTCCAGTTAGTCCTCTGGCGTTTGTTGTCCTGTGCGTTTGTCTGCTGTTACTGTTTCCATCCAGTGTACATAGTTTGTTCGAGTTTTCTTTTAAGGTTTATTGTTTTTGCATTTGAAGTGACCAGTGTAGATCGGGTTTTTTTAGTTTTCTTAAATTATGGCAAGCAAACGAATACATAGTTCTTGTACTTTATAAGAAAAACTCGAAGTGTTAATGCGACTAGACAAAGGGGAAAGTTTGACGAAGTTGGCTGTTGAATTTGGTGTTGGTAAGGCAACAATCAGTGACTGGAAAAAGAATCGTGCGAAAATTGAACAGTTTTGCAGTGCAACAACAAGTGAATAAACTTTGAAACAACGCCATCACGCAAAAGTTTCTGTAAATGAAGAAATTGACGAAGCAGTGTTTTTGTGGTTTACACAAGAGAGGCAGAAAGGAGTTCCTACTAGTGGTCCATTAATTCAAGAAAAGGCATTGCGGCTGAACAAACTAATGAACGGAGATTTGGCATTTACTGCTAGCAATGGGTGGTTGGATCGATGAAAGAGAAGGCATGGAATCAGACAACTGACGATAAGCGGAGATAAGTTATCAGCTGATAATACTGCTGCAAAAGAATATTTAGATGAATTCGCCGATTTGATTTCGTCGGAAAATTACTCGCCCCAGCAAGTGTATAATGCGGACGAGACTAGATTGAATTTTAAAGCACTTCCCACTAAAAGTCTTGCTTCTAAAGAGGAATCTTCTGCGCCAGGCTTTAAAATGGACAAACAGCGTCTCACAGTTTTGGCCTGCAGTAACGCCGCGGGAACAAACAAGCTACCATTAATGGTGATTGGAAAATCTGCAAAGCCACGAGCCCTTAAAAATATGAACATGAATTCTCTCCCTGTTTATTACAGAAATCAGACTAAGGCGTGGATGACTGGTAATCTTTTTAAGGAGTGGTTTGAAAAGAAATTTGTTCTTTCGGTAACAAGATTTAATGAAGAAAATGGACTGCCACCTCGAGCTCTACTTTTGATAGACAACGCTCCGTCACATCCTTTAGACATGCAGTTGGTGTGCAGAGACATAAAAGCAATTTTTCTACCACCTAACGTGACATCGCTGCTGCAGCCTATGGATCAAGGTGTGCTACAGAACATAAAACTAAGCTACAGAAAAATGCTTCTGCAAACTCTTATTGAAGAAGATTGTTCTCTTTCTATTCTTCAGAAGCTAAAGAAGATAACAATAAAAGATGTGATTTACTGGGTTGCAGAATCCTGGAACAATACCAGTAAAAATTTACTGCAGAGATCTTGGACGAAGCTTTGGCCCAGCCTCGAATTTGTGGAAAGACCACTTACAACACGAGATGATGAAACTGAGCTACTTCATCTCTTTCAAAAAGTACCAGGATGTGAGGGTGCTGAAAAAGGTTGTTTGGAGGAGTGGGCAGCACTAGACGACAATGAAGAATGTACCGAGCATGACATAGTGTCTGTGGTCCAGGATCAACATGACAATGTATCAGGTAGCGATAGCGAGGGAGAAGATGCCTCAACAAACGTGACTCTTTCTGACGCTCCCGTCGCTCTCAACATCGCGTTGCGCTACGTAGAACAACACGCAGCTGCTACACCCAATGATGTCATGTTTATGCGATGCTGGCGCAACATCGCATCCTCGGGAAGGTTTATGTCACTTCGCCAGATGAAGATCACTGATTTTAAGTGAAAAAATGTAGTGTAGTGTTTGTGTGTGTTTCTTTTTTTGTGTTTTTCCTTGGCCATTCAGCTCTGATGTTAATGAAATGCTGTATGACATTGTTGTTTTTATACAGTGTTAATTCCAATATTTTTTACATTTCAATCCTGTTTTACGTAAGTAGCAATACTTGTACATACTTTATTAATTTTTCAATGATTCTTTACATAAAATTAGGTTACATATGATAGTTTTATGTAATAGTAAATGTGTTTCTTATGTCTTTATGTGTTTTTTCAATTGTTGTTTTTCTTCAAAATCATGTTCGGATTTCCCGGGATTTCGGATTTCTGGGGTTCGGATTTGAGGGGTTCTACTGCATATCAATTATCAAAATTTTGATCAATTCTGAGCACCTGTAAATACTTTTGTGAAACCCTTTATTTTAGCCATGAAACCCGCGAAAAACGCTTCAAATCGTCTATTTTCACGACAGTTGCGAATTCATTCCGGAAATTGGAAGAGATTGACGAATCAGAACTCATCACCTGTCAGTCGGAGCGAGAATTGGGTCAAGGTGAGAAGGCAGTCTACAGTGAGTACTCGAAGGGGACACCACGCTCCTCCTGTGACGAAAATTTCGTGTTTAACCTAGTAAAGCCAGTCATATGTTTTAACCTTACAGTGCGAGTTAGGTTATGTACGATGACAACAATTGAAATCCTAAACCTATGACCGGGTCACCTTAACTGAATATCGTATCAGTGTTTGTAGTGGATAATATATGTCAATTAACAATACAGTGAATAAAAAATAAAAGTGAAATAAATAAAAGAGTGTACAATCAAGCAAGTATGGTGTTTATTAACCAATAATACACTATCTAGGACTTAAGAATTTTGCATACACTTTCAATTATTAGAGACAGTTATAGCTTATCAGATCACTGTAACTGTATTAAACCACTTTCACTATTAAGTCAACCAGAGCAGCAGAGCACATACGAGGAGGTCTATGGATACACCTGCAGCATATGATGTGAGGCGAGACCACTATTAAAAAGCACATGCAGTGGAATCGAGGAAGAGGACCCGAGGACGGAGGACACGGACAAAGGAGCAAAGGAGGACATACGGATGATTAACCACGTCAAACGAGCTGATAAAAAACCATAGTAATTACAGACATTCGAAAGACACTAATTAAAGTTAGAATGAAAGACATTCAAACAGTTGATTAAAATAACTAAATTGTACATAAATGTAAAAGCAGAGTGTAATTTAGAATAATATCTCGTGTATAAAATTTAGTAATTGAGAGTAACGTAAATGATAAGAGAAATATTTGATTTTTAAGTTAACGTAATTAATAAAGTTTTTGCTGATAAAGGAGAATGCATATGTAGTAGAAAGTTTTAAAGCCAATTAATATTAAAGAAATTGGAATAAAAGTAAATTCATTATTGAAGTAAATTAATCAGCAATTGCAAAAGATGAACACACAATGAGTAAGCCGAGAGCAAAAAATAATTATTTAGTTAAGAGTAGATAATAAGATTTATAACCTGTTGTATGTAATTTGTTAGCTATAAGTCGTGTGCGAAAGATCCGTACAAGCGATTTAATAATGAGTATTATTTCAATATGTGAAATGAAAGAATTCTGTTTAAATAAAAAATAAATAATGGAACAATTTTAAACTTATATAACGCATCATCTTCTTATTATGATTACACCCGTGAACTCAATTGATATGTTATATAATTTGGCGCTCCAAAAGCGTGGTGCTAACCAAATTAAAGTACATTCAATTTGTGTTGTTATAATATATATATATATATATATATATATATATATATTGTGTATATATATATTGTGTGTGTGTATATATATATATACATATATACACACGTGTAACATGTATAACACGTGGAAGCAAAAGAGACACTGTCCTATTTTTGAAAATAGCAAGTCAGACTGATGCAGCTTCAAAGGACTCTAAACTCTAAACCCCTCTCAAAAATAAATGTCTCTGCTAAAAACAATGAACAGTGTTTCTGTTCGTAAACATTGTAGTAAATCTTATTGTACAGTTGACATTTTGTAGAATTATCTTTTCATTGTTATGTAAAGTGGACACATACTTTCATTTAGTCACATTTTGCTACCTTCTTATAACACCACAAATCAGGCCCGGATTTCCCACTAGGCACACTAGGCACGTGCCTAGGGGCGGCAGGCTCGGGGGGTATATCAATTTATATATCATTGAATAACACGGTATTGACACTGGGCCTATCAATTGCGGTGGTCGCAGCGGAGAACGGTCGTATATACATGTCTGGATACGCTGTTGAAATTCTTGTCCGCTTTTTTGCCGATTAAAAGAGTTTGTTTCGATATCGCCTGGGGGGATAAAACGAAACTATGTAGGTATAAATAAACCTATAAAAAGAAAGTAGGCCTACATATATTACTTGTTATAAAACTAATCTATGTGTTACTAAAGTGTACACGTAAATAAATATTAATATTAGTTACAAAAAATGTAGTCTATTTCACAATTCCATCACATTTACCTTTTTGATTTAAGATCAAATGAGATATTTGCAATAGAGATAGTTGAAATTACTATTTTCAGCAACTTTTTTTCAGCAGTCAAGGAGAATTGAATATTCAGAAGTTACTTGGTGGTGGGAGGGGGGCGCTAACAATAGTGCCTAGGGATGGCAGGACACCTAAATCCGGGCCTGCCACAAATTCTATATTCTTATCATTGTTTAAATATTTGAGTTAGCGGTTAAGAATAGTGGAAACCCACTATTTATTCAGCTTACCTAAATGTATAGTGCTATGACAGATACGTAAAGCTCTCGAAAAGTCGAAAGTGTCATTCTACACGTTCTTGGCGAGTCAAGCAGGTGCAGCGTCTCGGTCAAGGCCATGCACAAACGTAGCCTTGAGACTGTTCGAGCACGAGGTATCTACACAAATGATCCCGGCACGCGGCCAAAAAAAAATGGAAAATTATTCTTGAACTTCTTCGGGATATATATTAGTGTCTACAGCCGGCTTAGAAGTTAGTTACCTAGCGATATTGTGCAGAGCGGATCAAGTTATTGTTAGGGATTAGTGGAAAGTGATTATTGTGTTATAATTAGTTCGTAACTCTAATAGTTGACATTATTATTGCGTGTGGAAAAATTTAACTTGAAAGATTGTCTGAGAGTACCTTGTTGATTTCTCGTATCTAATTAACGCTAGTAATTAGTAACTTAATTGATGTCTGTATTTTGTTTACACTGTACAATACGACGATCCGTGAGCTGTACAATACAGACAATACTTTGGGCTCTACGGAACTGATTACAAAGAAACTTGTCTATTCCTGTGACTCAATACATAAGTCTACAATTCCTAAACTACATTCGGAGTGTGGTGAGAGATTATTTGTACTTTCTTGCCTGTAATCACAGGCAAATTGCTTAAGACATTAACTTACTTAATCACCCAGTCTCTTGAAATCACTGATTGAGTATCTTAAAAGTCTAAAGCTACATTTAAAGAAAACGTTTCTCACGTTCGTCTTCACCTTACGCTATCATAAGATCGGTCACGTATTCACTTTGTGGGTAGTTTTTTATTCCAAGTACAAGCGACTAAATAATTGAACATTAATTAATGATAGTGATGATGGTAATTATCTCCTTACTTTTAAGGAATGTCTAATTTGATGTACAGGCAATTCTCAATCTGTTGTTTTAAGCCAAAAACAAAAAACATTCTACATACAAAATATTTTGTAAACTCGGATACGAATGAAATTTTTATGTTTTTATGATTAGACCCTAATTACTTTCTTCTGAAACTCATCTCTTCCTCGGTCTACTGACGTTTCTCTTTCTGTACAGTTTGCTATCTGCTACTGATAAGATATCATGAAATTTTAACGCTGTTTCCTACTATACTCCTTAATTATATCGTTTAAAGATTTGATTCCTAATTTGTCTCCGATTTTCTAGTTTCACTTGTCACGCGGGAGGGAGAATCCTTGGTCAACGTTTCGTCACATTTGATAGACAACTGTGATTGTGTGCACCTGCTAAATTCGCAGCTCACGTGATGAGTAAAAAGAAATCAATTCCATAGCAGTAAAGAATTTCTGGACTCAACCATTAGTGTTGATGTATTCACAGTTATGATTTCACAATGAATTTCTAAACATAGAAATAATAATGGCTAATATGGCTGTTATATATAATATTTTCCTAGGGTATAAAATTAAAATTTATAAAATAGTTATATTAAAATAAAATTATTGTAGTTTTTTAAAACAACTTTTTTTCTTCTTAAGCCCGTCTTAAGACAACGTAAAGTACCTTAATATCTGCTAGTATTGGAGAATTCATTGTCTAGCAGCTTCCCTTCCTTTCTTCTTGGCGTCAACCTTATTCTGGAAACCCTTAAAATTGAAATTGAATCCCTAAATAAATTTCTGTCTATTATTGACCCTACATAATAACTGTACATATATGCTCCTTAGTCTTCATTTTGTGACTGTTATTCAATAATAATGAACACAAAAATTGTAATAGGTGTTTCTATTACTGTTGTATTTATAAAATAAAATCTGTCTATTTGCACAGCTCTCAAAACATTGGGTATGTTAAGACAAACAATATCTGCCTTTATGAGTTTAAGACTTATATTAATTAATGTTGATAAGATCTTGTCTTATAAAATAACAAAAAAAAAATTAAACGGGCTCAGAAATTGAATAATTTTAACACTTTATAGTGTTTTAGTATCAACCGAAAGCATTGTTCTACTTTACGAAGTACAGAGACAGTGCAGGTTCTATCGTCACTATGTCGAAATACATAGCGAAGATAAGGTAACATTAAAATAGGTCATCCCGGTGCTCTTTGTTGTCGTATTCTATTATATACAACTTTGTCATAGTTGACAAGTATATTGTTCGAATATTGTTTCATATTGTTCTTGTCATTGTTATATTCTGTCGTCTGTCCAAACTTTTCCTTTTCAATTTCTCAGTGCAGTTTGCTAGTTGTATACGTTTGGTATTTGTTAACCAATATCACATAATATTTGAATATATTGCGTCCACTATACGTATGATGTTAAAGATCAGAAAATAGTTAAAGATTAAAAACAGACTATAGGCCTACGAAGTATGAATATTTAGACATCCTTTCTAAAAAAAAAAAAAAAAAAAAAAAAAAAAAAAAAAAAAAAAAAAAAACACTGACGTTAATAGATTAATAACTGGCCATACCCGAAAAAAAGTGTAGGGTATCGTTCGCCGAAGACCTGCCACTACAGTTTTGCATACACTGTCGCTTTTGGCGGTCTGAAGAAGATCCCCGAATCCCCGAGGGAGGGAGTTGAAAGGTTGCCGACGATTTTTTTATTTTAGCAACTAATCGCGGCCTAACAGCCCGGTATTTAGAAATAATTTTAAAAATATTGACACCGGTCGTGCAAGGTTTAGACGAAAGTTAACCAGTTCGTGTACATGACTGTATTCACTGGCATACACATAATCTCTTCAGTCCTGGTAGCTAGCTGGCTGGACAGAATTTAAAATTTATTTTCTGAATTAGGTGAGCAATTGTGGGAATGGTTTCCATGTGTCCAGTATCCTTGGCATGTTTATTTTACAGGAAGATTTTGTTACGGCTATGCTGAAATATTTTTGATGGCAGTATTGAAGTGTACGAATTGAGAACAGGTGTTTAGAGGTTAAGCGTGTCGGTGTGGATACAAATTGTAAGTATTATTATGTACACTGTTTTAAAATGATTTATATGTATTATTTTAATTGTTGGGGCACTGCACCGCAATGCATTATTTTATTTGGTAGTTCAAGAAAATGTGATGATTATGTGAAGATTAATACCAAAGGACTTAGAAAAAAAAGTTGTTAAAAAATGTTCATCCAGTAAAATTTTGGACTGAAGAGAATAATTTACTTGACTCCTTTTCGTGCCACGGAAGCATCTTCTGAGTGAGGCACGGCAGGCTGCCTTATGTGAGCCGTGTATCAGTTTAACCTAGAATTGAAAAGAAAGTATAAGCGTTACTCTCCGCAGTATAATTTACCGCAATCATGTAAAGGTTGCACAGAACGACAGTTTACTTAATAATATGCGTGCACGAGATCGTATTCAATCAGATCTCGTTATGAAGGCTGTATACGGCGGGGTAACCGTTGAGTACAGCAGCGGAGATTATGAAGTTACCAATCAACGCAATCGCGTGGCGACCAAATTATGCAACCAATTTTAGGCGAGGCTTTGTGCGGTAATCTCCTTTTAATAACTGGATCCATTCCATTAACACACACTGCCATTACAACAGATCCGTTACGTATTTCAGGAAGCTTAGTGAAGTTTGCTAGTGTAATCTCGCCTATTAATGACCTCCACTTATCATTTAGATAACGCACTTGTCGTTTCGTTACTGCGTTACCTCTTCGTTGAGCCACTATAACTACGTCAGAAATATAGACGGATTCGTACGCATGTTTTATGCACATCATACATGTGTATTTATTTGTAAGGCTAAACACAATTGTGCCAACAACAGATTACTGTAATGCTTTATTTATAGAGAGTCTTTTCCCGTAATTGTCTAAACATACAAACAAAAGTTCCATTTTTAAAACATAATTTTGACTTTTGTTTTTGAAATTATTAATTTGGTAAAAGGAAGATAAGTATGTACCTCGCTTATAGACAGCGGAAAGTTAAATAAAATTCCTCACAGAGTACGAATTTTTCTAGCGTTGTAAGATTCATTTGTTTCCTAACGCCTGTAAATTTCCAAATTTATCTACCAATGTATTAACTTACATGTTAGAATTACATGTTACACTTGTTTTGAAAAATTGATATAATAAAAATTGAAAAATTTTATATATAACTTAAGATATAAATTTAGATATATAAGGGTATAACTAAAGATATTTACAATAAAAAGTACATATCTAAAAATTCGAAAATAAGGTATTACAGTACAGTAGTTAAGCAGGTGTGTAATGTCACAGTGGAACGTTATAAATTAATGCAATATGTGTAATATATAGATAAAAACTTCAATTATTAATCATAGTTATAGATGTATGATAAGATATGCAATTGTAATACACATAAATGTAAGTAATACGTAGAGTAAAGAATGAACAAGGCGAGCCTTGGGTGCCGACAGTCTGTCGCCAGCGAAATAAAAATACAAAAGGCGGTTGTACTCAGTATGTCATAAACGCATAAATTGCTTTGTGTATGAAAACAGCAAAAAAACGACATTTACCGTTAGAAAAAGCCGGTCGATGTCCTTCATGAGACAAAAGATGACAGCCCAATATTTATTACAATTTTAGAAAGTAGCGTCGTTTTTAACAGCTAAGTGACCACGCGGTAAAAAAATAACGTGCCCGCACTGTTTAACCAATAAGAAAAAACGTCAGTTCTGCGCGCGTGAAAATAACGAGACAGGAATGGAGAATTTCAAATTCACCGGGGAATATTTAAAACTCTGGCCAATGAAAGTGTCTTCAACCAGAGTTGTGGTGATGGAATCAATAGCAAAACTATAAAAGGAGAGACGAAAGGAAGACAGGGGCTCTTTTTTTTAAGTAAATTCCAAGACGAGCACGCGAAACCTGCGTAGCTCTATACAAACTTTTAGTAATCTAGCGGAACGTCATAATAGTTTGTTATTTAAACATATAAATTAGGTCACTAAGAATAATCGGGAAGTAAAACGTTAAAGTATCAAGAAGAGTATTTAGTTAGTGCGTGTAAACTACGTGAAGGAAGAATATGTCATAAGTGCGCGTAAAGTACGTGTGCGGAAGATATTTCAGATGTGCGTAAGAAGTTGAGTTGAAAGTATATTTATTTATGTGCGTGACGTAAGTACAACGCGAGCGTATATTCAAGTTTAAGAAGTGCTAATCAAGTATGTGTAGTGACAGTGAAGTGCAATAAGCGGCGTGGAGCAGCTAATCAAGTCTGGAATCCTGCAAACAAGTAACACCTAAAAATCTTAACAATTCAGAATTCTAATATATATAAACATAGAAAAAATTAATATCTACCATAGTATAACTCATCTCATTTTCAAAAAACCCACGCGAGTTCAGATACTAACAATGCAATTTATGTAATATGACATACTAGAAAGGTATTATTAGTAATCACTGTATAATTAAGGGAATGAATTGAATATCGTAGTAATAGCAATTTGATATGAGTCATCTATAGATGTCAGATGAATAGAATATAATACTGTAGCTTGTTAACTGAAGAATACAAAATAACAGTAATAGTAAAGAAGCATAATACGTTGAAGCTAGTAGTAAAAGCATATTAAACGTATTAATAATGTTCTGTTAAATATCATAATGTTATGATAAGATGTCAATGCCTTAGTTGTAAGAAAATGGAATAATATAGTATATTGGTATCTGAACTGAACGAGTTTTTATTTCTTAATAAACCCTGGGATACTCTGCTCTGGCGCCCAACCGAATTAATGAATTACATAATAATGAGTAGACGTATTTAGTAACAGATATTAAAAAGTAAATCATAAATAAATTAAATCATTATAATCGACATCAAAAGTAAGAGCACAAATAAAGTTATATATTTGTCGCCATAAACGTTGTGCAGTAAAAAAAATAAAGTTATATTTGGCGCATCCAAACGTGGAGCTTTAAAGTGATATTTGGCGCCCAACGTGGGGCTTGATTATAAAATTAAGTAAGCTCGGTAAAATGAGATGAGTAGAGAATAAGAAATAGAATATAAAAATTTAAAATTAAGGTTAACTAGAAGTAAAACTAGAGAATTGAGGAATTTTAATAGACACATAAATAGTGAAGTAAAAATGGCAAGTAACTATAATACCAATGATAGTGATAAAGGGGAGTTCGAAGTTAATAACCAGATGGGAGAGACGGGAATACTTGACGAACTAACCGATAACGAAACCGCACCGGTTCCTTCAGAGGCAAGGGGACGGGCAGAAGAAAACGTAACCAGCGCAACACAACATACAATAACAAACATAGACATAGTCACAATGCTACAACAATTAAAACAACAAATAACGGAAACCAATAAACTGATAACGGAAACCAATAAACAGACAACGGAAACCAATAAACAGACAACGGAAACCAATAAACAGACAACAGAAAAACTAACAAAACAATAGAAAACAATAAACGGACGGAAAAATTGGAAGAAAAATTAACGCAACACATGACGGAAAAACTGGCAGAAAATACCAAGCAGCTAGAAAAAAGAATTGAAGAAGTTAAAGAGAGCATGCACGAAAACAATATACAATTAAAGACGGATATTGAACAGTACATGACACAACAGTTAAACGAGCACAGATTGCAAGTAGAACAACAACTTAGTGCGATTAGGCGCGAGAACCAAGAATTATCAACAAAAGTAATATCGGGAGCAAAGGAAGTGGTAAATGAAGAGATGAAAACATTTCAAACGCACGTGAACGAACAACTGGAGAGAAAAGAACAGATAATCCGGCACACGCGAGAAGAAGTCGCACTAGAAATTAACAAGCTAACTAAAAAGGTAGATCGAAATAATAAGAAACAAGAAGACCAAGTTCAGCAACACAGACAAGAAGTTACCCGTGAAATAAATGAGATAAGAGAAGTAACTACAGAGCAGATACAAAGACTCACAGAACGATACGAAAACAATTGTGTAGAAGTGGATGGACGATTAACTCAGGTAAAGGAAGACGTGAGAGCGAGATTTGCGCAGTTGGGAGCTGTACCAGTGCAACGCAGTATCACGGTGGAGCATCTGAAGAGTGTGTCGTTCAACGGGGAAGGGGAATACCCCATGGAATTCATAAAGGAGTTGGAGGAGATCCGGAAGGAGTATTACGCGAACGAGGGGGTAAACTGGGTCGCAAGACATCTAGAAGGTGAAGCAGCGATATGGTGGCGGTTAATACGAAATGATATTAATACATTTCAAGAGTTCCAGAACGCATTCATTGCGAATTATTGGAACCAAATGGTACAAGAAGAGGTGCGTGACCGGCTGGAATTCGGGAAATACAGATATGAGAGTGGATTGAGCATGGTTCAATACATGGAAAGATGTATATTACAAAATCGCCAACTGATTCCACCCATATCTGATCAACACCTAATAAGGAAATTAGCACGCCATTACCACCACGATATAGCTGTCGCTACTATCACTAGAGGAGTCAGTAACATTGCCGAATTCCAAATGTTATTGATGGAGTTTACAGCAATGCGAAGTATGAATACAGTAGAACGACCGCAGGTAAAACGAGAAGAAGAGAGTACAAATCGTCCGTGGCAGAATAGGAGGGCAGAAAGGCCGGCGGATAACGGTAATAACTCATGGCGGAACCGGGTGCAGAATAATAATGAGCACGGTCGACGGGACGTAAACAAGGGACCACAAAAGCTCGTATACGAAGCGCAGGTCAACGCCGTCGCAAGTACTAGTCAAGCTCAAGGACAAACAACAAGCCCAAATACACAATATCCTAATTCAAAATACTGAGTAGGGATCCACGTAGTGATAAGGTAGATTTAGTACGTAGTTATAAGGAAATTGGCACAACATTTGTAGACGTAAGGGATGACCTATTAGAAGAGGATAAAGAGACGATAAGATCACGAAGATTGAAATGTCCGGAAGTGGAGTTATATCTAAATGGGGTACCGGTTATTTCTTTACTTGATACTGGGTCCCAGATTAATGCAATTTCCAGAGAATGGTTTAATAAAAACAGAAATAAAATGGGAAAATTGAATATACTAAGACTAACAAATACAATAGTGAAAGGAGCGGTTGGTAAAAAATCGAAGCAAATTACCCAACAAATATTAGTAGAAGTAAAATTCGGTGCGTGCGTGATCGATAGTGTGTTTATTATAGTACCCGATCTAATAAGAGATTGTATAATGGGGATCGAGCTGTTACGAGAAGGTGGCTGTATCATCAATTTCAATAACAACCAGATAACATTTAAGAATCACGTCACGGAAATAGGTGTACCTGAAAGTTTAGAAATGCTAACACTGGAAGTGAACCAGGGAGAGGAACATACCACTACAATGATCCGGGAAAAGCTGGAGGAGGTGACTGGGATTAGGAAGCAAACGAAGAAGGAGCTGGAAGAGGTATTATTAAATAACCATAGAATATTTCGGGAGCAACCAGGTAGAGTAAATGGATATGAGCACAAGTTCGTCGTAACGGATAACACGCCATATTGCATAAAGGGTTGGGCTATACCAATAAAATATCAAAGTGCCGTTGACCAAGAAATAAGAAAAATGGAGGAATGCGGAGTGATAGAGCGAGCTGCCAGCCCATATATAATCCCTATCGTGACTGTCATCAAGAAGGACCAGTCGGTACGGCTATGTCTGGACGCTCGGCGAATTAATTCGGTGACTGTACCAGATTATGAAGGGGCTGTACCAATTAATGAGGTATTAGCGAACTGCGGTGACATAAGGGTAATGAGCAGTATTGATCTGACTAGTAGTTTCTGGCAGATGCCATTGGCCAAAGAATGTCGTGACTACACAGGGTTTTTATATAAGGGACGATGCTACCGCTACACTGTTACTCCGTTTGGACTAAAAACCAGCTTGGCGAGCCTGACCCGTGGATTGGACCATGTACTGACTGACGAAGTGAAGCGATTCACAATTATATATGTGGATGATTGCTTATGCGTATCCCAGAGCATTGAAGAACACATAGTCCACCTGCGATTGCTACTCGAAAACTTGAAAAAAGCTAACCTCACCGTGAATCTACGGAAATCAAAGTTCTTCAGACAAAAGATAGATTATCTAGGGTACGAGCTATCTACTAAAGGCATCAGTGCGTCACCAGAAAAGGTAGCTGCAATAATGAACTTCCCTAGACCAAGGAATCCAAAACAGCTAAAAGGATTCCTAGGATTAACAAACTTTTATAATAAATTTACGAGTCGTTATGCCGAAGAGACTCAGCCACTGCTACAACTGCTGAAGAAAGGAGTAAAGTTTAAATGGTCAAAAGAGCAGGACGAACAGTTCGAGAAGGTGAAACAATTGTTCGTAAACACGGTAATGCTCAGACATCCAAATCCTAACAAAAGATTCTACCTACAAACAGATGCAAGTAAATATGCGTTAGGAGGGCAGTTGTATCAAATTGACAACGATAATCAGATAGGAGTTGTTGCATTTACTAGCCGCGTTTTCAGGGGAGCAGAACTCAATTATTTTACCACGGAGTTAGAATTATTAAGTGTAGTACACTGCTTAAAGAAATTCCTAACCTATGTGTTAGGGCGTCCACTAACAATAATAACGGACAACAAGGCCCTAACTTTCATGCAAAAATGTCAGTTAACGAATTCAAGAATTACGCGATGGATACTCGCTATCCAGGAGTACGACTTCGAGATCCTACACTGTAAGGGTAGTGAGAACATCGTAGCGGACATACTCAGTAGATATCCCGAAGATTCACAGATGGACAGGCCCATGGATTATGATGAGGAATTAGAAATAAATGCGATGGAAATAAAGATCAACCCAAAGCTAAGGAAACAATTACAAAACATACCACAGTTACAGAAAAACGATGAGAAACTGAATAAAATCATAAATCAATTACAGAGTGATCCGCGCAGTAAACTACACAAGATATATACGTGGCTCAACCAAAAATTATACCGTCAGGAGAAGCGGAAATGGAGACTGGTACTGACGAAAGAGCTGGGTGAAGATTTAATTAAGAAGATCCACACAGTATATGGTCATATTGGTATAAAAAGAACATATGAACTAGCCAAAGAATACTTCACGGGGGACCACTTATCTAAATTTACAAAACGATTGATCCGAAACTGCGAAAGATGTCAAAAATGTAAGGATCACCACAGAAAGGGAATTGGTGAGACCAAACCAATATTACCAAAGACCCGAGGAGAGCTGGTCAGCATGGATTTCTATGGACCACTACCGACATCAACGGGCGGTGTAAAATATTTATTAATAATTATAGATAACTTTACTAAATATGTAAGATTATATCCCATGAAGAGAGCAACGACTGCCACAACAATTAATAAGTTAAAGGTATATATACAGGAGGTAGGTAAACCAACTGCTATATTAACTGATAATGGAGCCCAGTTCACCAGTAAATCGTGGGTGAAGAACTTAATCCACCTTGGGATTAAACCGAAGTACACTGCTATTCGGAACCCATGTACGAACCTAGCGGAAAGGGTAAACAGACAGCTACGGAATATGTTTCGAATACTGGTGGGTGGACACCACACAAAGTGGGCTAAATATATTCGATTGGTAGAAAAGAGTATTAATGAAACATATCACGATACCATCGAGATGACACCACATCAGGCTCATTGGGGTCGGAAACCAAAAAGAGTGTGGGAGATGTACGTTGACAAAGAACTGATGAAGGACGAAAGGAAGGTAAACCCAGGTGAACTCTACCAAAATTTGAAAAGAAAGGGTGAGAAGAGAGCGAGGAAACATAACGAAGGGAAAATGCAGCTGAAGTTCAATATTGGAGACCTGGTGCTGATCAGAACTAACCCGATCTCTGAGTTAACAAATAAAATCACTGCGAAATTTTGTGAGCTCTACGAAGGCCCATACAAGGTCAAGGAGGTAAAAGGGGGTGCAACATACGTGGTAGCTGAGGTCGATGACCTTGAATCGGTGCGAGGCATTTTCAACGTCAGGCAGATGAAGCCATACTACCATGGATGAGTCATTATAATTAATAGGGAATTTGAAAATAAATACTATTAAAATTCCTTAACATAAAATAAAATTGTACGTACTTAACATGAAAATTTATATGTAACTTAACTTAATATGAAAAAAATTTGTACGTAACAAATCTAATGAAAAAAAAATATATATATTTGTGTGTGTGTGTGTGTAAATCCATGTAATATACTAAGAATAATGTAACTTAAAGGAGATAGTGATTGTTCGAAATGTATGTTAACGTAGCGGGTAAGCTAGGGTGTGAAAAAGTAGTATTATTTAAGGTAGAAGTTAGGGTGGTAAGATGTGAATGACCGCGCCAAAACCCCGAGCAAAAGCGAGAGTGACGAGCTAATGGGACCGGTTTTGACCATTTTGTTAAAGTGTGTCACACCAAATTTGTAAACAAACGCTTCATTGAATGGTTATGCTGTAAGAGGCATACAAAATGATGTCTCAAATTCTCTAAGACAATTATAGAGAAATCATTTCGGGGGACAGATGTAACGTTACTGTGGAACGTTATAAATTAATGCAATATGTGTAATATATAGATAAAAACTTCAATTATTAATCATAGTTATAGATGTATGATAAGATATGCAATTGTAATACACATAAATGTAAGTAATACGTAGAGTAAAGAATGAACAAGGCGAGCCTTGGGTGCCGACAGTCTGTCGCCAGCGAAATAAAAATACAAAAGGCGGTTGTACTCAGTATGTCATAAACGCATAAATTGCTTTGTGTATGAAAACAGCAAAATATCGGTATGGAGAACCATACATGACTTCCATATTCTAAGATTTATATTTAAAATCATTTTCAGCCAAACAGCCAGGCTGTGTCTTACCTGCCTTTTTATTGCTGTATTAAATGAAAAATATTATATTACATTAAAATGAAAAAATTATAATTTTATTGCCTGGCAACAAAATTAT
Source organism: Magicicada septendecula (assembly GCA_034769895.1). Taxonomy (NCBI): domain Eukaryota; kingdom Metazoa; phylum Arthropoda; class Insecta; order Hemiptera; family Cicadidae; genus Magicicada; species Magicicada septendecula. The sequence continues at coordinate 78,231,316 of CM068374.1, read as the reverse complement.
TTTATTTTTAACAATTACCATTGTTTCAAAAAGTTTAAATAAATTTTCAAGTACTTTACTCTTGTTAAAACGTAAAAGGTTGCAGGTAAACTACCCCTTCCCCTTAACCGATCTTCACCAAAATCGAAAGTCATTGAGACCTCTACAATTCAGGGACGTATGCAAAAAATTATTTGATTCTGTTTGAATTTGCGGCTGTTATCGTTTGCCATAGAAAATACGCTTGATAAAAAAACGTTGCAGGTAAACTACCCCTTCCCCTTAACCGATCTTCACCAAAAACAATAGGTCTTGAGTACTCTACAAATCAGGGCTGTATGCAAAACATTATTTGATTCTGTTTGAATTTGCGGCTGTTATCGTTTGCCATAGAAAATACCCTTGTTAAAAAAACGTTGTAGGTAAACTACCCCTTTCCCTCAACCGATCTTCACCAAAAACAATAGGTCTTGAGAAATCTACAATTTAGGGCTGTATGCAAATAATCTTTTGATTCTGTTTGAATTTGCGGCTGTTATCGTTTGCCAAACAAACAAAATTACCCTTGCTAAAAAAAAAACCGTTGCAGGTAAACTACCCCTTTCCCTCAACCGATCGTCACCAAAAACAATAGGTCGCGAGTACTCTGCAAATCAGGGCTGCATGCAAAAAATTATTTGATTCTGTTTGAATTTGCGGCAGTTATCGTTTGCCATAGAAAAAAAATCTACAGACAGACAGACACACAGACAGACAGACACACAGACACTTTTCGGAAAACGACTTTTTTTCATGTTTTGAGTGTAGTAGAATCAGAATCTGCAATAATCTCGAACACGATTTTTTTTTGCCATCACCATACTTCCATTCCTTAAGGAATATGGGAGTAAAAAACGACATTTACCGTTAGAAAAAGCCGGTCGATGTCCTTCATGAGACAAAAGATGACAGCCCAATATTTATTACAATTTTAGAAAGTAGCGTCGTTTTTAACAGCTAAGCGACCACGCGGTAAAAAAATAACGTGCCCGCACTGTTTAACCAATAAGAAAAAACGTCAGTTCTGCGCGCGTGAAAATAACGAGACAGGAATGGAGAATTTCAAATTCACCGGGGAATATTTAAAACTCTGGCCAATGAAAGTGTCTTCAACCAGAGTTGTGGTGATGGAATCAATAGCAAAACTATAAAAGGAGAGACGAAAGGAAGACAGGGGCTCTTTTTTTTAAGTAAATTCCAAGACGAGCACGCGAAACCTGCGTAGCTCTATACAAACTTTTAGTAATCTAGCGGAACGTCATAATAGTTTGTTATTTAAACATATAAATTAGGTCACTAAGAATAATCGGGAAGTAAAACGTTACAGTATCAAGAAGAGTATTTAGTTAGTGCGTGTAAACTACGTGAAGGAAGAATATGTCATAAGTGCGCGTAAAGTACGTGTGCGGAAGATATTTCAGATGTGCGTAAGAAGTTGAATTGAAAGTATATTTATTTATGTGCGTGACGTAAGTACAACGCGAGCGTATATTCAAGTTTAAGAAGTGCTAATCAAGTATGTATAGTGACAGTGAAGTGCAATAAGCGGCGTGGAGCAGCTAATCAAGTCTGGAGTCCTGCAAACAAGTAACACCTAAAAATCTTAACAATTCAGAATTCTAATATATATAAACATAGAAAAAATTAATATCTACCATATTATAACTCATCTCATTTTCAAAAAACCCACGCGAGTTCAGATACTAACAATGCAATTTATGTAATATGACATACTAGAAAGGTATTATTAGTAATCACTGTATAATTAAGGGAATGAATTGAATATCGTAGTAATAGCAATTTGATATGAGTCATCTATAGATGTCAGATAAATAGAATATAATACTGTAGCTTGTTAACTGAAGAATACAAAATAACAGTAATAGTAAAGAAGCATAATACGTTGAAGCTAGTAGTAAAAGCATATTAAACGTATTAATAATGTTCTGTTAAATATCATAATGTTATGATAAGATGTCAATGCCTTAGTTGTAAGAAAATGGAATAATATAGTATATTGGTATCTGAACTGAACGAGTTTTTATTTCTTAATAAACCCTGGGATACTCTGCTCTGGCGCTCAACCGAATTAATGAATTACATAATAATGAGTAGACGTATTTAGTAACAGATATTAAAAAGTAAATCATAAATAAATTAAATCATTATAATCGACATCAAAAATAAGAGCACAAATAAAGTTATATATTTGTCGCCATAAACGTGGTGCAGTAAAAAAAAGTAAAGTTATATTTGGCGCATCCAAACGTGGAGCTTTAAAGTGATAGGTGAATGTCTAGCATTGAATTATAATTTAGACAAACTAGAAATATTGGAAAGACGAATTATTAGTAAGATATTAGCCCCATGAAAAACTTCAGAAGTTTGGAAATTAAGAAGTAATGATTAAATATTTCAGAGTATAGAAAATATAACAGAAACAATGAGAAAAAGAAGACTATAAATCTTTGGACATTTATATAGAATAGACGACAATAGGTTAACAAAGCAGATCTTCAAATATTTGTCGGTGAAGAAGTTAAAATCAAGTTGGATTAAAGAATTGCAAAAGGATTTAGAGAAAAATAATATAAACGCAGAAAAGTAATTGAAAGAGTAGTTTTTCGGCCAAAAGTGTTAAAAATGGAAAGAGTCCAGGGTAGGAGAGAGAAAAACGCAGGTTCAAAGAGGACTGAAGACAGGAAGAAGAGACACAGGGAAGAGATGTAAGAATATTGGAGAAAAATGAAAGAACAAAGAATGAAGAATTGAAATTGGCATGTGGTCCTTAGATGACCGATACAAAAAAAATTTAAAAATAATTAAAATAATTAAAAAATAACCTTTAAAAAAAACTTCGTGTGTAACAATGAAATGTAGCAAATGTATCAGTAGGTGCTTCGCCTTCAAACAATGGTTTTTAAGTTCAAACTCGAGTTCAAACGTGTGGTCGTACGAGGATTATAGCAGTGGACGCCCAAAAATTGGAACAACTCCAGATATCATTTTAAGAAGGTCATGCACGCTGTTAGAAGACCGGCGATTGAGACTGGAAGACATATGTGACATTACAGGCATCTTACATTAGTGCGTGTATTATATTTTAACTTATGAATATCTATGGCTGTACCGGTGGCGCTGTACGGGAGTGAGGTATGGGTACTTTCACAGAGAGACAAAAGGAAGGTTACATCAGAAAAAAATGAAATTTCCCAGGTTGGTCAAAGGGTGCGCGTTACGAGACAAAATAAGTAATGCACAGATAAGTAATTTTTAAGTTACAGGATACAATTACGGAATATAAGAACAACTGGTGTAAGCATTTGGGAAGAATGCAGCAAGAGCACCTTCCCAAACTTGCCTTGAATTATAAACCCACAGGGTATCGTAGTGTTGGGCGTCCGACGACGAGGTGGTTTCCGGAACAGGCAGTGCAGCCAAATCCATGAAGTGGAGATGATGATGACGATGATGAATTATGACTATGATGTGAAAAGGCTTTGTTCAAGCTTGCTGCCGTATTTGCAGCTGTTGCACTTTTTAAGTGTTCAGGTTTAGTGTTTGTACGACCAAATTCTAAGCTCTAGTGCCCACTTACAAACAACTGTTTTTGAAGGTGCAGCATCTACTAACACATTTACCATTTTGTTCTGTATTTCCATTGGCAATAGACTTTTATTAAGAAATAATTGCCATTATGTACATTGTCCACTTTACGCGTGGCAAGTAATTCCGAAAAGCCGGTAAACAATGAATAAATGGTCAGATATATTTATGAATTAGGAGGTGTTTACATGAAGTATAAATCTTGCAACATATAAGAAACGTTTGTTCTACCGATAAGCTATAGACGTCGCTCCGTGAAATTTTCAACTGACCTTCGTAATGTCGGTATGCTCTTTGCATTAATCTGTAAAATAAACAGGAAACAATTTGAACGACTAACCGTCTGTGTTTACTTAAAGGCAGCGTGTTTGCTTTGTAGCTCTAGCAGAGCTGTACGTTTGTAGCGCAGCAGAGTCAACGAGTGAGAAAACCACTTACAGTGAACATAATTGACAGAGAACTGTTAGTGTGTCTCGCGTATGCTTGCATGCACTATGTTGTAGTAGAACTGACTTCACTGTAATCATTCACTAAACATTACATCGATTAATACAAGTTAATTAAGGTTTAGAAAAACTTTTTACAAGTCATTGGTCACGTACAAGACACATTATTTTCATACACTGAGTTTTAAACTTCATTTATCTGTTAGTAAATAATAATAAATAATTACCTTTATCCGTCTTGTGACTTTCGTTTAAAAACGAGTAGTATACGTTGGAAGCAGAAGTATATTTAAATATGTATATTTTTATTCTAATAAAGGCAGAAAGAACACGTGCTCTAAAATCGAGTAACAACTTTTATCAATACGTTATAATAAATATATATTATTTCATACTCGAAGAATAGCAGGCGGTGTGTAAAGTCGAGGAATAACGGAAGCAAAGCAAACACTACACACATGGATTTTGACGGATAGCCACAGCGGGGATAAGTTGAGGATCCTGACGAATCGTCTCTTAGAAATTACTTGTTAAAATTCTAATGTTTTACAAAATAGCAGATCTCTTGACGCTTCGTAAAACCACCTACATTCATGCGTAAGATATGAAGACCAAGTGACGAACAAGTGTCGAGAAATGAACATTTATAAGTAGACACCCTGTCTGTACAAGGTACATCGGCAATGTCATGTATACACAAATTATCTAAACATATACACTGGAATTAAGGTGTACTTTACCAAACAGTGTAATGTGTGTAATTATGTTACATGTACTACAGACTGCGCTACTCTACAGATCCTCAAATGTCTAGGGAATTTTGTATTTCAACACGATTTGTGCTCTCACAAATAATGGCTTTCGATTGAATTGTGGAAGCAAATTGTATTATTTCATTCGGTAATAGTACAGGTTTGTAAACATAATATTTCACATTTTAGTTTCACACAGGTTTAGTAATTCCTGAAACGTTGCAAAACATCTTCATAGTTGCGGAATCGTAGTCATTCGAGTATATAATACAGTAGTATAAGTCTTTGTATAATGATATAATTAAGAATTAGAATATAACAATAGAAAAAGCAAAAACACTACTTCTTAAATAAACGAAACTATAAAAGATCCTCAATTTTATAAAATAACGTGTCGATGTGCATTAAATATAACTAAACGAAAATGTTTTGTTTCATATCTGAAAATAGGAGACATGCAAGAAAAAGACCCAGATTTGCAAATCTATAGAATCGGAAACCCTAGCGAATTCAAATATTTGGAAATCATTGTTTCAGAAGATGGAACAACAAAAAATGACATCAAAAATAGGATAAAACAGGGAAAAAAGACTATTCGTTTGCTAAACTCGTTACTTTGGTCGAACAAAATGAAACTTCAAACTAAACTGACAATCTACACAACTATACTGGTGCCCATTTTAACTTATGGCTGTGAATGCTGGCAACTTTCAGATAAAGAGAAAAAGATGATAGAAACTGTGGACATGGACTTCATATGAAGAGTGTGTAATGTTTCTAGAATGCAACATGTTAGAAACAAAGATATAAGAAGGAAAACAGGGCGCGTAATTACAACAGCAGAAAGAATAGAATCCAGAAGTTGCTATGGTATGGTCACGTAATGATGATGGAGGAGAAGCGATGGCCAAAGAAAGCATTGACTTACACACCACAAAACAGGAGAAGAAAAGGAAGACTGACAGCACAATGGAGAACAGGAATTAGAAAAACCATGAGAGATCGAGCTATTGAAGATGATGACTAGAAGGATAGGGAGAAATGGCGAACGAAATGCAGGATGTGGCATAGATTGGAGGACCCCCGCTAATAATAATAATTACTTTTTTTTCAGCATACAAGAATTAATACTGAGAAACATAGCGTATAATAGTCAGTGTACGGTCAAAAGTGTTTACGGTCAATTTGAAGTGTCTAAATTGACTGCAAGTAAACAAAATGCTGGAGGGAAAAGAAAATACCTACTGCACCTTTAGAGAATGGAATACTTCAAAAATGGAAAGAAAGCTGTTACAAGTCAGGAAACGTGGATGAACAGGATGTTAAGCGGGAGATTGAAAACGGAAACATAATATAATTAGTATTATTTGCTTTATATCGCCCCTTTTATAACATCTTAATAGTAGGGTACATTTGAAAACGATAGTTAAAACTACCGAACTACGGTACATTTTTCAGTGAAATGTTATACTCTTGCACTAAATTTATATTTGCTTATTAAACACGAGAAATATGAAAATGACACGCATAAAATCAATATTGTTTACATTCCTACGCTCACTTGATTATAGTACAAAAAATAATTACATATGATTGTTTTCCCATTAGAATTTCAGAATAAAGTGCTTTCCCGTTTACAGTATAATACCAAACGTTTTGAGACTGTCGGCGACAGAAGGTTGCATGCAGTGTTAATAAGAGAAGTCTCTCAGAGTAATCTTATGACTGCAGGGATATTAACTGTTGACACATCACTTTGGCAACTGGGTCACCGAGTTATTTGAATTTCATTACTTCAATTCTGTCAACGTGACTCTGACAGGTAAGTAGTACACTGTCTGAGATTCTAAACTCGCTCACTATTTTGTACGAAGTTTATCTATTATTGAATAAACTTTGATAATAGATAATTTTTCAATTTTCAGGAAATTTACAAAAATCCCAATTCCTCTACAATTTTTGTTTAGCTCATATGAAACCGTAAATGCTGGAAATTTGAAGCCCTTGGATTTTTGTTAAAATTTCCTTTAACCTCAAACCCGCCTGGTTTTTCACAATTTTTTTGACATTTTTGGTGCAAGTTTTGGGCGTTCCTGGCCAAACATTTTGAAATTTTCAAAACTGTACACTATATTGGTTTAGAATTTTCTTTAACTTGAGGTCTTACGTGAAATTCGTAACTTCATTAAACGTTTTGCCTTACTTTTTGACCCCTGGCTACTAAAATCTTGAGCCTACTTTAATATCCGACATGGACTGCTTTTTCAAAATTTGCAACCCCTCATATTTTTGTCCTCCCCTATTTTGGAGGGATCGATCTCAAAAACAATAGGATTCTGTATAGAAACGAAAGCCAATTTCTGCGAAAATCAGTTGATACGTTCCAAAGTTATCGTGAGACATATCCCAACAGACTGATAGATAGACGGACAGGCAAATTTCAAACGGTCGAGTTAAAACTGACAACTCGCTTCTCTTGTCCAATGGTAAGAACACATAAAGTAAACAGTACTACAAACTGACTTGGTTGTTGCTAGCTGGCATGCCTGTCGCAGAAGGAGTACTTCGGGGCTAATACCATACTTTTTTGGAGACGATTAAAAATAATTACTGTTGTGAGTGTTAAGGGTTAACTTTGTAGACGACCACTGGTATCACTACATTGCAAAAAGCTCTAAAACTTAATCCCTTACACTCAAAACAATAGTCGCAACAGCCAGTATGGTGTAATCTTTCTTGACCTAGTGTCAAGCGATTTATGGCAACGAACGTCGGTTGTCAGACAAATCCAGGACACTAGAATGGTTTCTCACTACCGATTAAGGGACACGTACAAGAAGACTGAATAATAACTCTGTCGTTCTGAGATAATTTCGTGTCTACAATGTTAACTATAAACAGCATACACAGCAGATGCAGAGAGACTGGGTTCCAAGACTTCACATAATTGTTGATTATTACAAAGTAAAGGAAAATAGTAAAAAATAGGTGGCATTACAAGAAGGCGCAAAACCCAAATTGAGCGTTCCATGAAGTAGCGAAAAAGAAAAAGAAAGTGTGTACATCTACCATTTGCTTGTCTTTGGTAAAGCATAGCACAGTGTTACATAAGCAATAATATTCAATAGCTATTATATTGTTTATAAGACAATATACATATACCTTTTTAACCAACATACATTTTTAACCAACTTAAAATAGAATAAGGTTTTCTTTTATGTATGTACACCGATTCTTTGAGATCGGCTGGACCGATTTTAATAAATCTTTTTATTTAAAAGGGCACGTTCCTGTGGTGGCCCTATAGTTTAAAATTGGTATTGGATAAGTGCAGAGGCACTACCAGCAGATACGTGTTTTACGTGTACTTTACACTAGTGCTTTGAAAATTCATCAATCGACTGGCATTGCTGCGTTACTAGGGTTACGTTTGTATCATTAGTTCCTCTACGACCCACTGGCCCTACACCACGTAAGTCAACCAAAGACAGTATTTCATAACTTTCTGTTCTATGCTAACTACTGAAAACGAATTAGTAGTAAGAGGTTTTCGAAAAAAGTGATCACATTATTTATCAGATTTCGAATTTTTGTTACTTTTTCATCAAAAACATTCATTACTTTTTAAATATATTAAAACGTACATCCAATAATTTTAAAAATATAACTGTGACTGAATGTCCGTAATTCCGACTGAATGTTGCTAAATACACCCTGCTTTGCTCTTATGTGTTAGGATTTGCTCGCAATGATATGCATTCTCTATAATACCTAGCGCCTATATAGTTATATAACCTATGTAATTTATAATGCAAGTAATTATTTTGATCTAAAAAGGAAAAAAGCTACACAAGCCATTATACTGTTTACAACGTGAATCGATGTGGAACCGTTCATCACCTTGATGAAATGAACCACGTAAAATCGACATGTTAACAGTTTCTCTGTTGGATCTATCGAGTTTGCATTTGCATGTCATCTCTCTATTCCGTATTTTCTGTCACCTACACTATCTTAGAAATATTTTAACACAATACAAAGTTGGCAAAGTTGGTCTACTGTCAAGATATAAATTGCTATTCTTTATTGTTATATAATATATTTAAATATATATAGCCACAGAAGTCCAATTCTTGGCCGTTCAATATTTATTTGAAATTCTCTGTGCTCCTGCAGATTTTTGTAACTTTCTTATATAATTACTAACCCTGCGTTATAGAACGGTAATGACAGTTGTTCAGCAACTACTACGACGTCTTAAACAAATAAATATAATTCGATTATACAGGGTCCGTCACGGGAACCGCATGTTTTTGTATTGGGTAGTACGGCCGAGCGGTTGGCATCAGTGGGTGTGGGTTGGCCTTGATTTGTAAGAGTTAGAAGCCTTGTTTGTTAGAGTGGGAAGTTTAGTTGCTGCCATGTCGTGGAACGTGGAGCATCGTACGTTCGCTCTCCGGCGGTTTTTCGTAAACAATGAGTCAGTGACGCAGACACAACGTGACTTTCGCACCCATTTTAATATTCCGGTCCGCCGACCTGTTCCAGACCGCAACACCATTTTGAGATGGTTTGAAAACTTCAACACAACTGGCTCCGTAATGAAGAAAAAACCACCTGGCCCTTTCAACACAGCCCGTACGCCAGAAAACATCGAGCGAGTTAGGACGTCTGCGATACAGAACCCTAAACGGTCGGTTCGCAAGCGTGCTGCGAGTTTAGGGATTAACGAGTCAACAGTGCGAAGGATTCTGCACAAAGATCTTCATTATCACCCATACAAAATTCAGGTATGTCAGCAACTTAGTGTAGGTGATTATGAACAGCGTCGTGTCTTTTGTGAAACCATGCTTGAAACCATGGTCAATAATGAAAACATGATTTTTCACATGAGTGATGAAGCCCATTTTCATTTAAATGGGTTCGTTAACAAAAAAAACTGTAGATATTGGTGTAATGAAAATCCTCAGATGTTACATGAGTCCCCTCTTCACAGCCCAAAAGTAACAGTATGGTGTGCAGTTGGGGAGAAGGGCATTATTGGCCCGTACTTTTTTGAGGAAAACAACATTACTGTGACTGTTAATTCAGAGCGTTACATTACGGTGCTCCAAACCTTCGTCTTCCCAGAACTTCGACGTCGCAGATGGGCAATGAGGAGAGTATGGTTTCAACAGGATGGTGCAACTGCACACACAGCTCGTAATTCAATGGCTGTCTTACGGGATCAGTTTCCAGGCCACCTTATCTCCAGATATGGCAATCTTCACTGGCCTCCTCGCTCCCCCGATCTAAGCTTATGTGACTTCTTTTTGTGGGGATATCTCAAGTCCCGAGTATATGTTAACAAGCCACGCTGCCTTGAAGATCTGAAGACGACAACCCAGGAGGAAATCGTTCGTATTCCACGTCAGATGTTAATTAACGCTACTCGGAGTTTTCGGGACCGACTACAATCATGCATAAACATAAATGGCCAACATCTGAGCGACGTGATCTTCAAAACATAAATGAACAATGAAATTCCCAACATACACTATGTATTGTCATAAATAAAAATATTTTTTAAGCCAAACTGACTAAGTACATCTTATTTGAAAACCATCCGATTCCCGTGACGGACCCTGTATAACAGTTTTGGCTAAATCTCTTCTGTACCTTCATGCAGGACAGACATGTTCTGTTCTTTTGGCAGACAGTCAAATGACAAACGGTCAAGTTAAAACTGAGAACTCGCTTTGATCGTTAAATTGTCTCCAGATAATGAGAATAGAAATATTTATTTGAATCTTTTCGCTCTGTGTAACCCTGCGGTTGCAGAGGCCAAAATGACTATTATCGGATCTAAATGTGCTTATAAATTATTAAATCACAACTGATTTTGAAGCCCTAGGCGTCCAGCAAGAATAACATGATTTCAGATTACAGCCTAGAATTGAATATCCAAGACCATAATTGATCTGATATTAATGGAAAAATTTATAAATTTAACCAGATAACAGGAACTCACGGACGTCCTCTAAAAAAAGGCAAGGAAAGAGTCCATAATAAAATTATACAAATTCATGATAGTTCCTAACCTTACTTATGGCTCAGAAACATAGATAATGTCTGCTAGACAAATATCGAGAATTCAGGCTACAGAAATGAAACTTTTGGGTTCCATAGCTGGATACACAAAATTAGATATGAAAAGAAGGCATCAGTTAAAAGCGGAACTGAATGTTGAAGAAGTAAACGAAATCATCAATAAGTATAGAGAAAACTGGAAGCAACACATTAGCAGAATGGGCAGTGACAGATTCCCCAAGGTAGCCTTATTGTATCAGCCGAAAATAGAGAAGCCTGTGAAGACCCAAGAAGAGATGGTCCGACCAGTTTCGAGCCTGAGCATACTAAAGAGTCTAAGCCGTGACGAAGAAGAAGAAGATAATTGATCAGAAATTATTTTAACTGTTTTAATACCCCTTGACATCTTGAGTAAATCTTATTTAAAAACGTTTTCCTTCCTTCTAAATTTTCCAGTTATTTAAGTTGACTAAACTACTGTATTTCAGCGACTTACTGCAGAATGTTATAAAAATACCACTGTCGGTATTTATTTATATGTTTTATGATAAAATACCCAATGTTGAATAAAGTCTTAAACTGAATTTACGTCGGCTATTTACAGAAGCGAAGTCTAAGTAAATAAAAATTATTTCAAAAAAATCGTTTTAAAGCTGACTGTTCGTGACGTGTAGGATTAGTGGGCTGGGTGAAATCCTTCACGCTTCACCTCAATTGAAAGGCCTTGGGCGCTTGAGATCCCAAAGCCGCGATTACTGCTGTGACACTTCACAAACGGTACCTCGTAGGCTTTCCTAATTGTCCCTTGCCCAAATTTCGCGCGGTAATAGCACGTTACACGGACATGTTTAACTAAGACCTAGTTAGGTGTACACTACGTATACTTTACACTCATCATCACTCACGTTATTAATTTGTTGAAATATCACTTCAAATTAAAAGATTTTACGCTATGAAAATCATTTCACACGTAATTGTGAGAGACACAAGAGTAAAATGCAACCAACGTAGAGATGCATACTCTTACGACGGTCACTAAGATCGTCATGTTGTTCAGTGGAAACAGAATAACTGACACCAGTGAAGTCACTAATTACAAACTTTAATTTGAAACAAACAACAGTTAGAAATCAACAAAGGTACTCTTGTACAATAATTCAAATTAAATGTGTCCAACACCCAACAATAAATGTCACCTTACTGCTGTTTCGTACTAATTAACACATTAATCACTTTGCCCACAGTCACAATAACAAACACTCCGAAGCTCACTCTACTATCACTGGTCTAAAAACTGAACGCTAAGCCGGCCTCTGACGCATATTTATACCCTGCAGAGGTTCCATAAAAATCTACCACTTCCCGGCAGACTTGTCAAGAAGAGTTACGTAGTTGTAACGATCTGGAATTCGCTAAAAGCTAGCTGTGTGCACGACCTTGATATATTGCACCTGGCAGAAACGCCTGGAAACCTTATTTCGTTCCACGCGGTTAAAACGTCTCATTGTTGTCTTTTCTTCTCAACGTTGCTATACGTATCTACATAGATTATGACTTGTTTGGTCTACAGAAAAATGGAAAGGAGACAGAGAGAGAAAATTGGGTATGTATTTATATAGTCTAAGTTTAAAAATTGCTTACAGTTATTTTTGTTATAATTAAATATTAATATTAAACAATATTTTTTATTTTTTACACGAATATACTTTTTATTAATTTTATATTTTTACACTCTTTCGAAGGTTTCCTTTATTGTCGGCTTCAGAAGAAAAAAAATAATTATTCTATTTTATTAATGTACTATTTATATTTATTACTATGTCAATAGTCCCGTACTTTCTTCGTCTGCGAAGATGGGAGCAACACAGGAGATAGTTGCAGGAGGATATTAGTCAGGAGAACTCTCCAGATAACATCGTCAAAGCAGGGAGGTAGAACACCTGGAACTATGTGACACGCTTCGCAAGTAGAGATTCTCCGGGCAAGGAAAGTGGACTTGGACAACACTTGAAGAAGAAGAAGATTACAAGCCAAACGTGAGTTCTACAGCTGAATAACAATAGGCCTATCCCAAAGTATGGTGTCAAAAAGAGCCATGATAGTGTTCTAGAAGAAGGAAGGGTGGTGGTTTTTTTTTTTAATGGGTGTGGTATAATACCCAAGCCTATATTTCCTGGAAGTGTTGACCCTTCCTGACATTTATTCAGCAAAGTTTTCCATCTACCCGCGTAAAAAAATACATAAATTGAAGACATTATTCTGTGAACACTTCAATCTAAATGATGTACTATTGCCATCATAGAAAAAATACAAATGCGACGTTTTGGCCTGCCAATCAATCAGCAGCCGTGTTCAGACTAATTATAAACCAGTACACGAAAGGTAATAAATAGAACTCTATCAACGAGTGACAGAGAGTCAATAAATTAATAATAACAAGTATTCACATATTATATGGTCAAAAGACTAAATAATGCAAATAAATACCAGGACAACACACACAACGTTCATAGAGTAGTAGCCTTATTTATTGCTTCTCATTATTAGTTTATAATTAGCCTGAAGACAGTTGCCGACTGTTTTGGTGCCCAAAACGTCTCATTTATTTATTTTTCTATGATGGCAATGGTCTGCCATTTAGATTCAGATGTCTACAATCCATCACTATAGACGAAATCACTTTTGACGAAATATTCTGTGAAGATGACAAAAAGAACACTGCAAAAATAAAATACAAATATATAAAAATATATTCATAAACAGAATTATCTTATTCCGATTAGCGCTTTCAAGCTACACAGCTCTTCGTCAGATCGGAAATAACGTTGAGCTGTGAAGCTTGAATAATTTCGCTAATCGGAATATTTCTATAGTGGTGTGCAACAGTGATAATTGCGTTTGTGATTATAACACAACTTTCTTAAATTAAATATATTCATATAACAAAAACAATGAAAAAAGAAGGCTATTATTTTTTGGACATTTATATAGAATTGACGACAATAGGTTAACAAGGCGTGTCTTCAAATATCTGTGGGAGAAGAAGTCAACATCAAGCTGGATTAAAGAAGTCCAAAAGATTTGGAAAAAATAATGTAAACGCAATACACAGTGAAAAGATGAAAGAATATTGGATAAAAATAAAAGAAAAAAGAATAAAGAATTGAAATTGGCATGTGGTCTCAGATGGCCGATACAAAAAAACATATTTTTTTTTAATTAAAAAACATTGTTTATTCTGAATATTTAATTCGAGATATGAGCTACAGTAACGTCCAATATGAAACACTGTAATCAAAGCTTAATTGTGCAACATAATACTCTCATATAACGAGATTTGATATCGGTAGATGATATCTAGTTAAATCCATTGCATCCAATTACTCGTGGAATTAGTATTAATACGGAGATCAAATATGACATCAAACTAATTACAATATCCGATTGTACTTCATCATTGTACAGATGCATACATGAGTGAACAGATTAATGCACCTACTCATGCCAACACTGATACATAAACTTCGTGTGCCCGGCTCCCATCACAGAAACGTAAGACTAACTTTATTGAACTCCACATAACCGCCCTACATAGGCTACTTATGAATCTCAACTCGAATCTGAACCAGTTTCGGCTGGATTGGAGTCTACTGTAAAATCTCTATTTATCGTAACATTCCAGCAGTACATAATCTCTACTTTTAGGTAACGTATGTGTGTTCTACAAATTCTAGTGTTTATGTATAAATCTTATAAGAATGTAACTAACATTTAGAGAGTGTCTTAAAATCAGTGATGAGCACTTTTCTTGTATCGGCCATCTGAGGACCACATGCCAATTAAAATTGTTTATTCCTTGTTCTTTTGTTTCTCTCCAATATTCTTTCATCTTTTCACTGTGTCTCTTCTTCCTGTCTTCAGTCCACTTTGAACCTGCGTTTTTCTCTCTCCTCCCCTGGACTCCTTCCATTTTTAACACTTTTGCCCGAAAAACTTCTTTTTCAGTTACTTCTGCGTTTATATTATTTTTTTTCTAAATCATTTTGGACTTCTTTAAACCAACTTGATGTTGACTCCTTCCCCCACAGATATTTGAAGATCTGCGTTGTTAACCTATTGTCGTCCATTCTATATAAATGTCCAAAAAATAAGTGTTCTTTTTCTCATTGTTTCTGTTATATTTTCTATACTCTGATATATTTCATCATTACTTCTTAATTTCACTGGTCAACAAAATTTATTTGTTTGTTTGTTAAATAAAAACGAATAACTGATTCCTATAGTAGTTTAGTGCTGATTTCAAATATGTTAACAGTTTTTTTCCTATCGGGCATATTTTTTTAGTAATTAACAGTTTTCTTTCGCAAAAAGAAAATTATGTGACGGTAATATAACAATAAGTTACATGCACTCTGTACTTACCTAAAATCTACTTCTTTTGGATTTTCTACTGTAATTGGCTATACGTAGATCCCTCTTTAGATTCCAGCAGTAGTCAGCTAGCATTTTTGGATTCCATTTTCCTTGGTAGAGTGTTTGCTTGGTGGATATTTCCTGGTGAAAGCGTTCACCATGTTAGTGCACGGCGCCAAGATTGTTAGGGAAAAATCCAAATGTGAATCTAAGAAATAAATTTTGAGTGACATATTACATCCAAGTTCTCTGTAGTTTTGATAAAGCTCAGTTACAAGTTCTCTGTAGTTATTCGCCTTATGGTTTCCCAGGAAGTTGTGAACCACAGTTTGAAATGATTTCCATGCAGCAACCTCAAATTCATTCAAACTTTCGTCAAATGCAGGATCATTCATTAGGTTTCTTATTTGTGGTCCAACAAATATACCTTCCTTAATCTTAGCATCACTTATATTAGGGAACTTGTTTTTAGAGACTGAAATCCTGCACCATTACGATCCATTGCTTTAATACAATTTTTCATTAAACCGAGCTTAATGTGTAGTGGCGGAAGATAAACTTTTTCAGGTTTTACTAGTGCTTGACTTACAACGTTCTTCTCCCCTACAGTCAGTGCCTCTCTCTTTGGCCACTGCTTTTTTTATGTAATGATTCTTCTACAAATCCCTACTGTCCCATTCACACAAGAAGCAACAGAATTGCCCAAGGTGTGCCCAAGTTGCAATCCAAGTAAAAGTGCTATCACTTTCAGATCTCCACAAATATACCATGAATATTTTTCATACTGAATCCTGCTCAATATAAGTTTCATGTTTTTGTATGACTCCTTCATGTGAGCAGCATAAGCTAAAGGGATTGGTTGGTATTTATTTCCAGTGTGAAGTAGGACTGCTTTCAAACTAAGCTTTGAAGAGTCTATAAATAGACGCCATTCATTAGGATGGTGCATATGTTCCAAAGCTTCCAGTGAAGAATCTACGACATTGCAGTACACTAACTCCTCGTACTGGGAGAAGAAATGTTCAAATTCAGACTGCCTGTCACGGAAAACACTTATTTTAGTATTCTGCTGTAAAAGATTCCATCCTTTCAATCTTGATGCCAGTATTTCTGCTTGACTCTTTGATAAATTTAGATCACGAACGAGGTCATTTAATTCTGACTGATTAATTAAGTGAGGTTCAGTATATGCATTTTCCAAAAAATCTGGGTCTCTTCTTTCTTCATCACCTGATAAGTCTGCACAAGGTTCAACATCAGTAACAAATTCATCTTTGTCTAAGTTCCATGTTTCTGGTGGTACTGGAATTGGAAGCTCTGGACTGTGTGGCACTGGCCTTATAGCAGAGGGAATATCGGGATATTTAACATTACGTCTAGTCTTAGCTGTTATCCCAGATGTTTTTGTTATACAAAAATAACAGTCCGTGGTGTGATCCTTCGGTTCTTTCCAAACCATTGGAACTGTAAATGGCATGTGACGAGATCTATTTTGTCAACCAGTCAACTGCGTTACACATGAAGCACAGCAAATATGGGGAGCCCAAGATTTATCCTGATCACCTAATTTACATCCAAAATACAGTTCATATGACTTTTTTATCAATGCAGTTATATTTCTTCTCTGAGACTTCAACGTTTCCTTGCCACATACGTAGCAGAAATTGTTTGGATGACTGATGCAATTGAGAGTCATTGTTAATATATGATAGCTAACACTGTATAAAAACGAACACTTTCCAAATATACACTAATATAATATACACTCACTCGCTTTACAGAAAACAAATTAAAACGCAAACAGATACAAAAACTAGCTGCAGCACTAAATCTTACACACACGAGAACTCACACTCGAATGAAGTATTCAAAAAGCTAGCTCTAGCCTGCATGATAGTTTATTTTTTTAATTTACTTATTGTATAATTTACAGCTCTGAGTCACCAGTCTGCAGAAATAAAATTATAAACAGTATGTTATGACTAATGGATGAAATGTTTACATTAAGAAGAAAATAGGAGAGATGAATACGTACATTCTTGTTTGTTTTGATTAGTGTGTAAGTAACATTAAAAAATGAATAATGATGACTATTCACTAACCCAAAGAATTATACTTGATATCAATTTAGTTGCTGCAATAAATAAACCAAAGCCATTTAGTTGATATTATTTAAGTTCACAAAATTCTATGCATATGGAGTTCATGCATAGTACTTACTGAAAAATAAAAAGGGCAGTTACAAAGAAACTGAGGCTGATAGAGAAATTCTGACTACATATTCAGAATCAGCACCCAACAATACATAAGAATTAGCAAAAATTGATCATTTAACAAACTCATTGTTGACCAGTGTTTCCAACCATCTGAAGTTTCTCGTGGACCTAACATTTTCCTAATAATTCGTCTTTCCAGTATTTCTAGTTTGTCTAAATTATAATTTAATGCTAGACATTTACTTGCATATAGGCATTCTTCACTACTGTACCGTAATGCCTTATTTTCGCATTTGTAGATATGCACATTTTATTGTAAATGTCTTTAGTTATATCATATGCTCTTTCCATTTTATGAATCCTCTCTTGTATAGCAGATTTTTCTAAACCATTCTCTTGAATTATTTCCCCTAGATGCTTAAATTTTCTAACCCTCTCTATTCGACCAATATCTGTTAGGAAGGATTTTGGCCCATTTTTAATGTTCGTGAAAAATTTAGTTTTTTTCTGCAGAATAAAAATCGATGACGTATCTAAGATTTCAACCAATCAGAGGTTCTAAAAATTATTCGAGTCGGCACTTCTGCCGTGACACTTTTGAGCAGTTCGCTTCGAGATCCCGTCACAGAAATTTGTACTAGCTGTCGCGAGTTTTTCGTGTCAGGACACGATTCGATAAGTGACATGGGACTTAGACACACGATACGAGTTTCCCGTATACGATGTCTAGGGTAGCAGAACTCAAACAATACCAATATTTTAAATAGATCAATATAAGTGATTTTCGCGCGAGTTCAAGATTTTCCGCATAGGACAGCAGAATCCAGCGGGATATTACTGATTGAAACGCAAGAACACTTGAGTGTCCGGATTGTGTACGAAAAATACACAAATCTATTAAATTACCCATATACGAAACCTTGAGATAAATTAATAAACAATTACTGATAGATATCCGCGGGCGTATGTATTAAACGCGAGTGTCAGCTACGCCAAGGTTCCGGCAGCTGGTCATCAACAGCTGATCGACGAACCTGGACGAGAGTGTGGAATTCTACATACAAATAAACCCACAGTAGTAAAAAAAGAATTATTAAACTCTTTATTTCAAAAACTGAATATTTAAATAAATAATGTATGTTTAAAAACTAAATAAGACAAAAGTATAATTTGTGTTGGTTAATAAATTTCCTAAGTATGTTAATACAAATACTTACAGTACTTCTCAGGTTTGAGTTTTGAAACAATTTTGTTTGAATTTAAATCAAAGAGATATGAAACAAACACAAATTAAGTATTCTCATAAATAATATACAAATTTCATGTAATATCTAACCTGTTTAATTTAATCTGTGTTGTCATAATCCTCATTAGTGTTTTTATATGTTATTGTTCAATAATTAACATTCTCAATAAAAAACAATAAAATATATTCTTGTTTTGAAATATAAAGTATTATTAGAAGAACAAGAAAAATGTGAGTGAATATGAATATTTAATAATTATATACTTTAATGTTACATGCTCTTATTATTTGTGTTGTATGAGGAAATATTTACCATTTCAATGTTTAATAGTATTTAATTATTAATCTTTAATCTAATATCTAATTCACATTTATGTTCTACTTGATCTTACTTACATTTTTTCATTGTTTATCACTGACCAACAACTTGTAGTTTGTTATGTAACATTAATATACCAGACTGACTTCAAGTTAAAACTATGTCCAAGTCTGCAAAGCCTGTCTAGATTTAATCTACTTTTATTACAAAATTATATTACCCTCATGCAGATAACGTGTAAAAAGAAGAGTTAATTTCATTTAAAAACTCATATTAAAATTATAGTTCTGCAGTACTGAACTTATGAAAAATGTAGCATTCAATATGGTGCATACGCTGTCCAAGTTTTATGAAGAAATGTTGATTATTAACGAAGTTATTCAGTAAAATGTGGATAACACGTGCACCGCTCAATCGTGCACTAACATTGCACTGGACATAATAGAGCATAAAAGTATGGGTATTTTGACATAACTCACTTCTTCACCCATATCTTACATCTAATTAACAAAAAAAGAATAAAATCCATTTAAAACTTGTCTAAGATCATCAGAGAATGTGCTACAGCACTCACATCCATTTAATAATGGCTTTCATTGCACGGTTCCGTTGCTATATATATATATATATATATAGCAAGGTACCGGATTTGAAGCTAATTGCACTTGCAGAAATAAATTTTGATTGGTTGATTTATTGGTTATACCATTTTTTTTATGTAAAACATATACAGTTATATCTGAAAATTATGAGTTTGAAAACATATAAATTTTGAAATATCTGAAAGCAAATTAAGGAGAGCCTTTAATTGGTTTATTCTTTATAAAGAGTTTTTGTAATTTCACTTCCCTGGATTTGCTGGGGTTAAGTTGAATCGGTCCTGACGACCTCTCGGCCTGCTCCTAACGCTTTCATACCGACGATGTCGATCTCAAGGTTTTCTAGTGGGCGTTGTGCCCGTCAAAGGTTCAGCTGATTCAGTTCTCGTTGACAGCCATTGGTCGCTGAAGATCACAAACTACGTGCCTGGCTTCGTGGTCTAATTGATCCGCTCCCTCGACGATACACTGACTTCCATACACTATGAGAGACTGCGAGAGACTCAATAGAGACTGCCATATGAAAGAGTGCTTAATACACGGCTCACCAGTGCTTTTGTACATCTACGTACATGACGTCATTTTTAAATGTTAAAACCTTTTATATTGTACGAGGAAATCATCCACGTGCCGAGGAACACGCTTTTCCGGTTTCTAGACATTTTCAAACCACGTGTTTTCAATTGAATGTGCTGGAACAGCTAATTACTTTGTCAGTTTAATAAATACCATAAATATTTTTTTAATATTAAAATAATTAGTTATTATTAGTTATTCCAATTTGCACATTAATATAAACGACTTATAATGTGTCTGTTAATTAGCTTACTGTTAATTATTTTCACACAATTCGTTACGCGTACAACATTTATTCACTTTCACACTACACTGCGCTGCTGTTTTTTATTGTTTATTATCGTCTTAAACTACATTAACATCCAGTACTTATTCTAATAACAATATTGTTTTATAACATTCACACCCTTTTGCACAGGACACCTATTAAGGGTTAGTGTAAATATGTCCCCATATATTCACACACAGTGTGAGCGTTTTCTCATTGCAACACACACACTCTCTCTCTCTCTCTCTCACACACACACACACACACACACACACACACACACACACACACACACACACACACACACACACACACACACGCAAACCCATATATACTGAGAGAGAGAGAGAGAGAGAGAGAGAGAGAGAGAGAGAGAGAGAGAGAGAGAGAGAGAGAGAGAGAGAGAGAGAGAGAGAGAGAGAGAATCATTCCGTAGAAATAATGAAGATTTTGCAATTAAAATATATTGTTACGTAATGCGGAAAAAGTGTTACACCATTACAAAACATTCTACGTGTATCTTGGATGTTCCGGCGGAATCCGGCTGTAATGTTGTGTGCGTACGTGATCTCAACATGAGTTAGCGAGACTTTTCTAGACTTCGTCAGCCGCGCGGACTGCGTCAATCCCGCAATCAATTACGTTCTAGTGTAGCGCTGATGCGTAGTATGGATGTTTCTGGATTTTCGGTGGGATATAAATACACGGAGTTACGTTCTAGTGTAGCGCTGATGCGTAGTATGGATGTTTCTGGATTTTCGGTGGGATATAAATACACGGAGGCCTACTCAACGACGCTTAGTTTTCTGTGTTAGTCTAGATATGTTCCAGTGCGGTTCGAAGTACTGTGGCGAAGTGTTGTGTTTTATGTTTGTGCGGGAGAATTGTAATACATTTTTATTTGATCTGTTGTAAGAGACTATCTTGTTGATTACAAACTGTTTAATTGTGATAATTAAATCTGGTGATTAGTGACTTAATTGGTGTCCTGTATTTTGTTTTCCACTGTATCACACGACGATCACTAGACCGTCGTAACAATATTTTCTTATTATGCATATTTTAACCTTAAAAACAATCTTCTTGAACACGATTTTAAAATATAGGGTGGATTAAAAATACTTTATATATATATATATATATATATATATATATATATATATATATTAATAACAAGATATTTTCTGTTATCCTTCAACAGATAAATTAGAAAAGATATCCATTTACACTTGGCACAACTCTGAATAGAAACTTTCTTAAATGGTAAAAGAGTTTGTATTGTACAAGTATTCTTGTTCGTAGTTTCCTTTTTTTTTAATGAAACACTCTCTATTATTCTCCAGGCAATAATGAAGTTCAGTTTTTTCTAAAGCTTCTGTTTTCAAATCGTTGCATGCAACAGTGAGCGTTAGAACCCTTATATTTACATTTTCTCTCTCTGCTTTTTCAACTAAATTAATCCTACAAATCGTTTGTTTGCTCAGTTTAACTGAGATGCACCGTAGCGTTTTCAAATATGTTCCTACACCGTTTCACGCTAATAATCTGCGTGTTTACTGTGCAAGCATAGCAAGCTGATACACAGTGTATAGCACATGGAGTCACCACGTAATTATCAGGATTTGATGGCGTCAGGTTTTATCTATGAAACTTACGTAAATAGATTTACCAGTAAGAGAAGTAATTCACAACTATTATACTCCCTGAGTTGTAGAACTCGCTCAGTGTTTTCAACGAAGTAGCTTTATTATTTGAAACATCAACATCATCATCATGGATTAAACGAAAGATGGTTTGTTCCGGTCTCAAATAGGCAAAGATTAGAGCTGGTCACTCCAGCGCTTCCTCGGACGTTCCACACCTCTCCGTCCCCTCGGCTTATAGTTCCAGAGTTGTTAGGGGATGCGGCAGTCATCCATTCGGCAAAGATGTTCCCACCAATTCAGCCGATACTGGGCGATCCTGTCGAGTATACTCATAATATTCAGTTCCTGCCGTATATCTGTGTGTTTTTTTCTATGATCATGGAGAGCATACACTGCCACGTGACTGAGAAATCTCATTTCAGCCGCTTGGATGCGACTGGCCTGCCCTTTCGTTAAAGTCCAATTCTCAGACCTATAAAGAAGTGAGGGAAGAGCAATAACCTTGTAGAATTGTAGGCGTGTTCCTTTACTTGCTGAGTTAAGGGTTCGCCTAATGGTCCTGCACATATGCAACTTATTCACAATGTCGTTGCATTGCATTATAAGACACACTGTATCTCAGGTATTCAAAATTGCTAACTTTTTCCAGGACAGTACCATCTACTGTATAACAATTTTTGCACGTACGGGATCAGTTCCACAAAAACCCATCACCTTGGTCTTATGTGTGGATATCTGCAATCCAGGGTCTTTGCAGATTCGATTTAACAAATGTATACCCATCTGCAACCTGAATAAGAGAATCCGACAGAATACCCTGATCGTACGCAAACAACAAAGTGTCAATTGTAGAGTGACCAATCATAAAATGTTCCGGAAATCACATCTGCCAGTTTTCGTATGACATCGTCGATATATAAATTAAAAAGAGATGATAATGGACACCCTTGTCGCACTCCAAAATTGATCAAGCCAACTCTAGGAGCTGTTCTCGGTTTTATTTGAAAGAATTTGATCATTTAATTACCACAAAAATTACGAAATAACCTACTATTTTTTGTTAAGTAAAGCAGTCATATATGTAATATGTAGTATAATAAACGCTATGAATTCCCAACAATCGGATTTATGTTAAACTTATTTTTTGTCGGACAACCTGCTGGATTTTTACAATTATTTTAATTTTTGACCCAATGTTTGGGCCATGACGTCAACAAATTTTGAAATTTCAAAAACTGTACATTATATTCAAATGTTTATTAAAATTATCTTAAATTTAATATCCTACATGGTATTTTGCAATTTTAACAGATTTGTGCCCTACTTTTCGGGCTCTGACGTTTCAAAACTTTTAAATTTACAAAACTGAACACTACCTTTATATTTTAGTTAAAATTCCTTTTAATTTGTTCCGCTATGTGCATTTTTGCGACTTTATCAAACTTTTTACACACATAGTAGCCCCGACACCCTAAAGTTTCTAATTTTTAAAAATGAACACAATACTTATTTTTGTGGTTACAATTTCCTTTAAGTTGATACCTCACATGAACTTTGGCAATTGTTTCAAAATTTTGACCACCTCACATTTTTATCTCTCCCCTATTTTTAGGGGATCAATATAAAAACAATAGCATTCTGTAAGGTAAAAATATGGATACGCCAAGTTTTATGAAAATCGGTTGATGCTTTCAAAAGGTTATCGTGACACATACCTCAAAGAAATACACAGACAGATAAATCCCAAAGAATCGAGTTATAAACAAAAAACTCGTTTGGCTCGTTCTGTTACATAATTTAACTAATATACTCGTACGTTCAGACAATTACCAAGAACAAAATATTAGGCATACAACTAACTTTGCTGTTACTACAATCCGTCACTCGCACTTAATGTTAACGGGTATAACAGAAAATATCATTCTAGAAATACGATCTGGATTTAGAGGAGGAAAGTCCTGTACAGAGAACATATTTATAATTACACATTTGATTTAAAAGCACAGAGAATTTATTAATGAAACCCATATACTATTTGTTGATTGTAGGGAAGTTTTTGATACAGTACATAGAGAAAAATGTATCAAGTATATTTCAGATTTGCGAGTGTTCTTAGTTGTTTGATTTATTTAAACTGTCATTAAAGTTATAAGTAGTGATTTCTCTGGTGGACAATTATTTCATATCTACTTTTATAAAGACGAAGGCCGTGCGATCGGCGTAGTAGCAATATTAGCAGCTTTTAGAACAGCATAGGCCTACTAAAAAATCATCTTAAAACGTAAGAAAAGTCCGGACGTTTCGAGAGTCTGACAAATACGTTGTATTACGTTGCACACAGCCAACCTATCCAGAGCAAAGCTTCTGACTCGATTAGTTAGCTCCGAATTACGAAAAGACTAGAAATATATGGTCGCTCGATCACACGCGCCCGCCCGCACGCACGCAAAGTTCAGAGAACGAAGTACGAAAACTTTGTCATAAACTGGTCAATTGTTGAAGAAAGGCGTGGGTAGACGAAAACTAGCGAGTTTACAGTGGCAACCGTTGAAAGGCTACGGTGTATCACAGCGGTGACAAAATGATGTGAGCTCACACCAAAAGTGTGAACTGACGGAATGATGAAATCGCGTCAAACGGTGGTATCATGACATCAGGTAGAAGTGACAACTCAGCACAGTTCAGTCCTTCACACTGAGAAACTAGTGACAGCAGTTTTAAATAAGTTTCTTCTTTTCTATGGCGTCACATTTCGGAGTCGGACCTTAGTCTTCATAATCATCCGCCTCCATTTTTTCCTGTCCTTGGCGATTGGTGTCCATCGTTTTATTTTAAGTAAAGTATCAGCATCCCTCGCCACTGCGTCAATCTAGCGATGCTTGGATCTTCCGACAGGCCTTCAACCCTCGATTTGACTAAACGGTACCTTCCTAGGTATTCGGTTGCCTTCCATGCTAATTATCTGTCCTGCCCATTGCAATCTATGCAGTCGGGTGGTGGAGTCCAGATCATCGTCTTTATACAGCTCGTATAGTTCCTCATTGTGACGCATTCTGTATATTCCATTGACTTTGTTTGGTCCATATATTCTCCTCAAAATTCTCCTTTCAAAGGTATTGACTGTGTTAGCGGGTTGTTTGTTAAGAGTCCAAGTCTCGCTGCCATATGTTATCAGTTGTCTAATCATAAGACTAAGAAACTAGTGACAGCAGTTTTCAATAAATTTCTTCATCCGTCCTTGAATGATCGTGTCAGCCTTTAGCTCCGTCAAAACATTTATGTGTGATTGTTTTGCTAGTTTTAAAGTCAGTCTTTAACCAACAGTTTTCGTTTATTCTTCTTTCATTCTGCAGGCGCACAGGCTACAGCACTCCACAGTAGCAGTTCCTCTTCCGCTGACACGACAAACTACAAAAACCATGTCTTTCACGACCGACGTCAACAATATGGGTATAAACTGCGGGCTATTTTGGCCGCGACCTCGCCTCTGGAGGTCATCTTCAGTCCATCAAAACGATTCACCTACTGACACGATGTTCGTCAGTTAACTACAGTACTGTGGCAAATGAATGTCACAGTACTGTGGTTAACTGACGAAAACGGGTTTAGTTGGTGAATCATTTCTATACACTGAAGATGGCCTCCCGAGGTGAGGCCGGATTAACAACATTAGTGGGTCGCGGCCCAATAGCCCGCAGTTTATACCCAACACTACAGAAACCAACTTCCGGCACAACAAACGGCGAGTGCGTTCCAACAGAAGAAGGCGCGGCGGTAGACTGATGGCATACCGATGTGACCTTGGGTGGGCAACACATCACTTCAGTCCCATGTGGCACATAGAAATGAACACACCGAAATGATCGTGTGTACATACCGCTTCACACACACACACACACACACACACAGAATGACAGAGTGTATCTTGAAAAAATTGAACGATTTACTTTAGGTTCGCAGATGACATAGCAGTGACTGCAGAGAGCAACGAAGATCTACAAAAGATTCTTGACACAATGGATCAAGTAATGAAGAATGAATTCAATATGAAAATAAATGAACAATAGACTAAAGTCCTAGTCTGTAGGCGGAAGGGAAAAGATCCAGTCAGAATAACTCTTGGAAATAGTGTTCTCCAGGCAGTTAAAGAATATCTAGGAATTAAAATCACAAGTGATAGACGTAGCTGTAAGGAAATAATGAGCAGAATTAACCAGGGTAAAATTGATTTCAACAAACAGAAAAACCTCTTCACTTCAAACACTACCAGCCTAAAAATAAGGAAGAATCTAGTAAAGACATACATGTGGAGTGTTGCCCTATACGGGAATGAATCTTGGACATTTGGAGAAAGTGACAAGAAAACACTTCAAGCATTTGAGAGCTGGTGCTACAGAAGAACATTCAAGATAAGCTGGAGGGAGAAGATGACGAATGAGGAGGTCTTTAGAAGAGCTCAGGAGGAGAAGCGCTTTCTACAAAATTTAAAAGGCAGAAGAGCTAAGCTTATAGGGCATATACTACGACACAATGGGTTGGTTAAGAGAATAATAGAAGGAACAATTGAAGGGAAGAGTCACAGAGGACGACCCCGTTTAGACTACATGAAACAGGTTATGGTCGATATGAACTGCTTATCATATTGCGAGTTGAAAAGAAAAGCAGAGAAGCGCGAAGAACGGCGAGCTGCTGCCAACCAGCCTGTGGGCTGCTAACTTAGAAGAGAGACTTTACCCCCAAAGTAATACATACGGCTACTTTCGTAAATGCTGTACTACTTTATTTGCATGACAAAGGCCTTAGAGTGAAAGGTAAGAAAAAGGAATGAGGAGGGGTCAGGAAAGAAAGTTCTTGGCTCAAGTAGCTCCAGCGGAGGATTTGATATTTTAAACAACGGGGTGATCGGAAAGATGACTTTACGGTTTCAGGATAAGTAGAAGGGTGAGCTACGAATCTCTGGATTGAGGAGGTTCGAGGAGGGTTACTTATACATATTTGAATAAAATATTATTACCTCTCTCTCTCTCTCTCTCTCTCTCTCTCTCTCTCTCTCTCTCTCTCTCTCTCTCTCTCTCTCTCTCTGTCTCTCTCTCTCTCGAGGAGGTTCGAGGAGGGTTACTTATACATATTTGAATAAAATATTATTACCTCTCTCTCTCTCTCTCTCTCTCTCTCTCTCTCTCTCTCTCTCTCTCTCTCTCTCTCTCTCTCTCTCTCACACACACACACACACACACACACACACGAACATGTATATCGTGAGGTTATCGGTAAATCTACCCCAAGTTCACGCCTGTGAGTTTATGGAAAACTGAAATAAAATGTTTTCAAGTGCAATGATAAATCATAAAACTGAATTTCAAGGTTAATTTTTATTATTAATGGGTTTTTAATTGATTACGTAGCTGTTATAAAATAAAAAGATAAATGCGTAAAAATGTCGTTTTTGAACCACCTTGATAATATCATTAAAACTCCGACTTGGGTAGTTTTACCACTAACCTCTCGATATGCGTTCATCTTATGGTGTTTAAAATTCATTGCTCTCCTGTCGTCCACATAAAAGAGAAATTCTTCTTTTTCTTCCTATGAATTATAGCCTTCCTGTTAATTCTAAATTAACTGTATACTTAACACAGATTAAAAATTTACATAAGGCGTTTACATAAAGTTTTAAGTAATAAAATAATTGACAAACGAACACAAAATGGAGTGATAAAAGGAGTATAATTTTGTGGGTGTCATTTCACGCGTAATTTAGACACTGTAATTTTATGCTGTACATGAAAGGGTTACGTACAATTTACATTTTACAACAATTTTTTTATACACACAATTTTTAGTTAAAAGGCCAGACAGAAGATTTTTAAGCCTCAGTGTTGCGGTTTCCGCAGACGCCGTGGCCGTGCAACACCATACCCGCATAATTTAGTTGGTTGTTGTCTTCTAATCTTCTTCTCATATCGACGGGAATTTGTTTACCAAACGCAGCGTGAAACAGTTTGTCTGCAAAAGATTTGTCAGTTCCTCTGTTCGTTGTTTCAGAAAGAACAGCAAGATCAGTTATAGAACAAATCCCGTTGGTGCCCCACATGAATTTTGTCGAATTTCTGGAAGCAGTGCAGCCAAACTGAGCCTTGAGCATTTCTTTATAATTTAGACCAGGGAAATTTCGCTTGGCCGAAACAATTGGTGTCTTCGCAGGGACCTTAATTTTTGAAGCAGGATATGTATAATCAATAATCGTTTCGTTTTCGTCGATTAATCTGACGTGAATTTGTTTACTAAATCTGACTTTTTTTCCTTGCGAACGTTTCGTGTTGACTGACGAATTTTTTTCAATCGGTTTGTTGTCATCGGATGATGTAATTTTATCGTGGTCTGAAACGGTTACTTCCGTTTCATTTTGTGACAGTATTTCTCGAATCAAATCTGGAACAAATAAAATTTTCTGACATTCTTATCGTTTTATATGGCTCGTGAATATTAAATTTAACTGAAATACATACATGGCCACGTTTCCCTCGCGTACGAAATCGCTTACACCAACACACTAAGTGTCAAAAATGCACGACGACATCGTGCCAAGTGTGTACGTACTCAGGATAGCGATAATTTTTGGCGACCACAAAATGAAAAGCAATGAGATTGAGAATGTTGATCATGGAACAGCGAGGAGTGACAACACACAATATGAGAAGAAAAAAAACAAGAAACAAACACTACGATAATTGTGATGATGGTGGTGGTGGTTTTCAGTAGTATGTACATTATGATAAATCTCAATGTAAACTTCTCTAAACACTCGAAAGTAATGTGTGTGTGTGTGTGTGTGTGTGTGTGTGTGTGTGTGTGTGTGTGTGTGTGTGTGTGTGTTGTTAACATTATTAATGTACACTTACCATTTACGCCAACGTCGTCGAATTTTATGGGCTTAACGTCCTCGTGTAGAGTAAACGGCCTGAAACAGTTCAACAGTTTTGTAACATGCTTTAATCTTTACTCTAAAAACTGTGTTAGTAAATAAAAACAAGTATAATCAGCGGACTGCAGTCAGCGGAAGATCCAAATTGATTGGATCTGCATAAAATAATGTCTGTAGGCTACAGAATAAAGTGTCAACGGACTTGGACGTTGTTGTCTTTCAGCTTCACTTCTCAATAGTGTTCAACGAAAACTGCGGTTAAGGGGACCAGGTCATGAAAAAATTAAAAAAAAA
The DNA here is from genome assembly GCA_034769895.1 of Magicicada septendecula. Taxonomy (NCBI): domain Eukaryota; kingdom Metazoa; phylum Arthropoda; class Insecta; order Hemiptera; family Cicadidae; genus Magicicada; species Magicicada septendecula. The sequence continues at coordinate 78,201,923 of CM068374.1, read as the reverse complement.
TCTGTTTTTAGTTTTTAGCATTAAAAAATTCTCCTTTTCTTCCTGTTTAAAATAATATATATATATATATATATATATATATATATATACATTGTTATACCAAACATAATTTTCATATCATGTTATATGTTTATTTCATGTGAAGTCACCCAGTGCGATGTCATTGACCTCCTGCTAACAAACATTTAAATATTTTATAATAATATTATTAGCTATAAAAATGAGGATTCAGGAAGCAAATAAGAGTGTTCTGGAAAGCAGTAAGGAAACAGAGTAAAGAAAAGGCAGCTAAAAAGGAAGAGAGATGAGAGTAATGAAGAAGAAGTGTATAGTCCACGTGCATTTGAATAAAACATTACAAAACTTTGGACGCGGTTTTCCGTAACTCAATTTTTGTCAGGTTTAGGTTTAGGTACACATAACTTTGTACCGGAACGTGGTAGAGACTGGAATTTTGTTTATTATGTTTGTTTCGTAACACTTATTATGATAGACCAACAATTTTGTATGATACCTTGTGTAAAATTTAGTAAGTACAAATTTTGCTTTTTTTAAGCACTATATTTGAAAAATCACCCTAAGTATTCTTTTACCAGTATTTAATTAGGTCTACGGCATGCTCTATGTATTTATCTTTTAGCTGAAAAAAGTTTCATAAAAATATCTTTAACGGTTTTTGAAATATGTGTACCTAACTAATAAGCGACTCTTCCATTTAAATAGCACTATTACATTAACGACTCGGAACACTAGGTTTTTTATAAGTAAAAGCATAAAGTTTTACTTTACAGCCTGAACCGGTTTTCTCCTTTAAAAGGCTTCTTCAGATCGATGCTGTGTGTGTGGGGTGAGATATGTTCGAAACTCGATTCCGTCGCCCACAACAAGACGGACAGCGCTACCAGCGGCAGCCTCTGAAGAAGCCTTTTAAAGGAGAAAACCGGTTCAGGCTGTAAGGTAAAACTTTATGCTTTTACTTATAAGAAACCAAGTGTTCCGAATCGTTAATGTAATAGTGCTATTTAGTTAAGTAACAGACACGTCATGGACAACGAAATCCAAGAATCTTCCATTTAATTAACATGGGATAGGCCTTCACGACCTTGTCCCCAGACAGGATACGAAATCATTGGTTTCGTTTTGACGAGGTCTATTTTAGGTCTGATTTGTCTAATGCAAATCTCCAATATGTCAGTGACCAGTTTAAACCATTTTGCCGTACTCCAAATTTATTCTACAACACAAAATTCTAGTGTATTATAAATTTCCATAATATTATTTGAAAAAACATACCACTGGTCCAAAATCGCCCTTAACAGCCTGTTTCGTATGCAGTGATCAACCCACATCCTGTACGAATTGTTTTACTCCTTTTATAGTTTTGTTATTTTTGTCCTTTTTTATTTTTTGTTTTTTTTTTTGTATTATTGTGTATTTTTATCTTTTTTATGTTATTTTATCTTCTTTTTTTATATTATTTTTGTTTCTATATACTTGTTCGTTTGCTATATGCTTGTTCGTTTGCTATATACTTCCTCTTGCACGCGTTTTTAATCTTTTTCACAATTTTTTGTTACAGAATTTGTTTTCATGGAAACCTATTGAATGTAATAATACTGTTATTAACAATTATTATTTTTTTTAAATATACCACTATAGATCAAAATGAAACATAAATCTGGCAATTATTACCAGTGATATTTAGGCCAATTTACGTTCGCTGTTCATCCGTAAATATTTACAGCTTAATAAATAACCTATTAGTATAAATACTCGTCTGTGACGCTTAACTTTAAGCACATCTTCCGCAATTGACCAGTGTACATTTTTTTCCTAAAGACTAGTGTTTCTAAGGAGTACAAATAATTTAGATTACACATTTTTAAACAAAATTATTTCTTAGACTTAATATTTCTTTCTTCATTCACGCACTTAATATTAGTGATAAATTGTAACTTTCCTTGTGAACACTTACGTTTCTTAAAGTCCTCGTACGTTTCGGTGTGTTATTCACCTTCTTCAGCGAGGTCAAAATACAGAATGTCTTGAAACAGTTGTAACGGATTTTTTCAGGTTGGTGGTATGTGTGGGGGTAGTTGGTGGAAGGGGGTTGGCGCTGGGATTCAAGTATTGTTAGGTTTCTGTATGATTCAATACTTTGAATCCCAGCGCCAACCCCCTTCCACCAATTACCCCCCACACATACCACCTACCTGAAAAAATCCGTTACAACTGTTTCAAGACATTCTGTATTTTGACCTCGCTGAAGAAGGTGGATAACACACCGAAATGTACGAGGACTTTAAGAAACGTAAGTGTTCACAAGGAAAGTTACAATTTATCACTAATAGTTTGTCAGTCACTCTCTCATTATTTGCAGTTCTCAATTTCCTTTAGAACGATTAACCCTAGAATTTGTTTCGGTCAATATGTCCAGAAAAAATGGCATTAACCGTCCATGTTTTCATACGTGAGATCAGAAAATACTGTCCCGATGTTTAATTTCTTTTGTAAAGAACAATAATATTTTAAAACATTTGAACAGAACAGTTTTTTTTTAACCAGTAACGATCAGTTGCGACGAAACAACGTTTTTACCTGTTATTACGCGGTCAATTGCGCCCCGTACTTTCACTTACTGACCGAATCTGTCATTTAGAAACGTTCCTATTCTGAACTGCGATGAGATTTTAATTTATTTGTGCGAGTAACCTCTTTCTTCCAGTATTCTTGTCACGTATGGTTAGGTTACGTTAGGCCAGATCAGGTCAGGTTAGGTTAGGTTACGTTACGTTAAATACGTTAGGTTAGCTTCGCATAGGCTAGGAATGGATAAAATTAAAATGGTAATACCTGTATTATTATAATAACATGAAAATTCAGTTGGTCGCAACTGACCGGGGTTTACAGGAATGGGTCGCAACTCACCACGGTCCCTTCAGTTGTTAATATGTTAAAACTCTTTATAACTTTGTGTTTTTTAACATAACTGGATTGCAGGCATTTTGTTCAACTGATGAATGTTCAATTGTTAACTTGTTAAAACGGGTGAAGTTAATGGACCGTTACGTTAACAAGTCCGTTTTATCCGTTTTAACAAGTTAACAATTGAACATTCATCAGTTGAATAAAATGCTTGCAGTCCAGTTATGTTAAAAAAACACAAAGTTATAAATGAAGATGTTGATCTGCTACAGCTACAGCTACTATTTCCACGTCGAGCTTACAGCATTTAAACATAACTTTGAATAACCAGATCTGACTGATTACAAACCAAAGCGGAGAAACAGGACAAGCGAGTCTGTTTTGTCTAGCCGGTGGATGGAAAGAAATGTACAGGGCCCTCTTTTATGATGAAAATAGGACTGGAACAAATACACATTCCATTAAAGCAAGTGAAACCTATTGTACGTTTATTTGTGAATGAGTGAAAACAATTTGTAGATTTCTTCTGAAAGGCGTTTTCAGTTGAAATAATATTTTTATTACTTGTTTACTTATTAAAGTAAAGGGAGTAGTCATTAAATTGATTTTTCTAAGATAAGGTGACGGACCGGCAGTTGGAATCACTGATATAAATTATAGCCGACTTATTTTCGAAAGAATGTTGTCTGCCTGATTGCGAGAGATTTCATATGGGATCGCCAGAATGGTGATTGTGATTGCGCCGGGCTTCTTAGTGCCTTACAGTATTTATTTGCGTTGGCCGATGAATGCCAATTTTATGCGGTTTTTGTTCGGATCACTAGAGTTTAAGGATGTGGGTTAGCTTCTTGCGTGACGATCTGCGTTTTCTGTCTGTTTTTGCTCCGACCGGTCCTGTCGTCTGGCTGCAGCTCCGTGGTTGGTTCATGATTAACTGGTTCCTGCCTGGAGCCTGACTGGTGTGGGTGGTAGGTTCCGTCGCCGATAGTGTCGGTCGCAACGATGTGCTGCCATGCCAAGGTAGTTTGAAGCTTCAGTTGCACAGCCTCGAGAACACCCGGACCCGGACTCCGGAAGAAGCGGCTGGAGGAGATTCTTTTGTGTCCGACATTGTCGCAGAAGCTGAGCTACACAAGTGTGGGAAAAACCTTCTACATAGGATCTTACCTGGCACGGCGCAGGAAAATGGATCATGGGGACAGCATTAGTAGTTGTAGCAGGGAGAGAACGAGGTTCAAGTCCCCTACATGGTAGTAGCATTCAAAGGCATTTGTAATGTAGATTGGTGTAGACTATTCCTCATATCTGAGACATATCAGCGTTCTCATACATCCAATAGCGACTGTTGTTCCCTTTTTTCGGAAACCAAACGTACTTAGTATTACTAAGCTACTTAGGCCAACTTACTTAGGTTACCTTAGGTTAATTTATTGGATTAAGTAAGGTTAGGTTAAGTTATTTTAGGCCAGGTTAGGGTAGAGTAATACTCAGATTACTTAGGTTACAATCACTTAGGTTCTCTTCTATTTGGTTTTCCATTCTCATCGAAATTATTCTAGTACAGGTTTTGTAATCTGAGTAAAAACAGTAGTTGTTCTAAAATCTTTACAATCATATATATTCATTACACCACTTAAATATATATTTAGCATTAACAGTTGTAAATTACAAGGTGTAGCACCAAATCAAATGTATATTAATTAATACAATGTATAATGAAAATCCACTTGGCTAATATAACCCTAGGGTTACAATAATCACGTACGTTAGTAGCGAAAGAGGCGACAGTTATGTGAGGGCAAGTTGTTTGACAATAAAACCGGACAAGTTGTTGGACGGCTGACACTTTGTGTAATTACACTGATGAAACACACACGCACACGTCGACGCCAACAGCCTGCAGCGCCACCCCTGTCACACCGACTACGTGCTTTACACCCCATTAGTTATTTAATTTATATCTATTCGCCCGCCCCCTTCACTCTACGCTATACACGTTACACTGCATTACATTGTTTCCTAGCGCTGTTTATGTTTGTAGCACCAGTTTTGTGAAAGATTAGATGTACCAAGTCTTGCTTAAGTTCAACCACAGATGCTGAATCCAGCAAACACAGATGTTTCATTGTTGCTTCGTGTACACAACGGTGCGTTTACTACAAATGAGTATAATCTCATTGAAAATCCCGCGAAGTGTAAAGTTCGTGCTGGAATACGTTTTACGCACGCGAAAAAATCAAGTATGGTGAAAATTCATCGCCAAATTACTCAATTGTAGCCGAAAATGTGATCTGTGACAGTAAATGAAATGGTGTCGGGGGTTCTCTGACTACCTTACAAATATTCGCAACATTCATTGGTCACTGGCGAGCTCGTGCACCATGTCAAAGGCAAAATTAGTGCAACGAGTTAAGTGCTAATTTGTCTTAAATATCGCGAACCGTTATGTACGAAATAGTCAAGAAAAGTTCATTGCCACAAAATCTGTGCCAGGTGAGTGCCACAAATGCTCACCAAAATCCATAAAATCAGAGAATGGCAGCGGTCTGGAAGTTTTTGGACCAGTATCGTGCTGAAAGAGACGAATACCTCATACGCATTCTCACTGGAGATGAGATTTGGATCTCGTACGTAAACACAGAAACGAAACAAAAATCATTGCAATAGAAGCATATCTCGTTAGCTAAACTGAAAATTCTAGCCAACATTTGCTGGCAAGAAAATTATGCCTACATGGGATACCGCGAAGTATCTTCCTTGTGAAATTCCTGGAACCTCATACGACAGTAAGTTCTACGGTGTATTGTCAGACACTAGGAAAACATGACGAGGGCGATACAGAATCGCTGACGCGGTTTGTTGTTCAGTCAAGGTTCGTAAAATGCAGGCAGCATACATATTTATAATTTATTGAGTAAACGGCAAGTAAAAAAACACATTCAATTAATTCAGCATCACCTGATCATACTATATTCCTTCCTCTTATTTCAGATATTTATATTTAAATATATTTAGAAGTATGGAATTATAAGCCGAGGGGACGGAGAGGTGGGGGATGTCCGAGGAAGCGCTAGAGTGACCAGCTGTAATTTACCTATTTGAGACCGGAACACACCGTTCTTTGTTTAAACCTTGAGGATGATGATGATGATATATTTAGAAAAAAATAAAAACAAAGTCTTCTAATAGATTCTACTGAATTCAAAGCACTTTAGTACAGTGTCTTCACCTTGTAAAATGTCAGCCACCTGACGTTGGCAATTATATTGATGTGTTGATCTTTGTTTTCCGCTATTATGAACACTTGTTCACCATCTCTACGGCCTTCTTTCTTACCCTTCATTATCAGTTGGTTCATATGATACCAATCACCTCTTACTAATATGCCCGGCGTATGCAAGTTTCCGACTTTAAAAAATTTCCAGTACATCTCTAACCGCATCTGCCGTACTCACTGCTTTCTATAGCTGTCCAGGGAATTCTTCTCTGCAGCCACATCTCGAATGTCTCCAAGCAATTGATTGTTGCAGTTGTCGGCATCACAGATCATATGTAGCATCTAATGATTCTTTCACGGAGTTTTAAGTTAATTGTTTCTTTCAACACATACGTTCTCATTTTTAAATACTGTACGAGCTATTTGAATAATTGCATCTATTACTAAGTTAAATATATACGTTTTACAAACACTGTGAATACAAAATAGGTAGTTAATGAAAGTGAATGTGAGTAAATGGCCCATATGGGTGAGTAAGGACTATGGTTTGGCAGAATTTCTGTAACAGAAGGATGTAGGATAAGAAGTTTAGAAATGAAGGGATTCTAGAAAGCCGTCTAAGATGGATACGGTGTCGTATGCTTGCAACATAAAAAACTACGACAAAAAATAAATAAGAGGCTCGGTTTGGAATAACAATGAAGCCACAAAGTAACATCTTTGTAAGTTTTGGTAGTCGGGTCGGTGAGAATGATAAGGCTACACTTTGCTTTTGTGTGTCACTGCTTTGATCGAGGGTCACAATATATTCACTCTTTTGCCAACTAGCCTTCTCTCTCTCTCTCTCTCTCTCTCTCTCTCTCTCTCTCTCTCTCTCTCTCTCTCTCTCTCTCTCTCTCTCTCTCCCTCTCTCTCTCTCTCTTTCTCCTTTGGTCCTTCTTGTTCGCTTTGTTCATTCTACTTTATTTACGTCGTCTTACATCTTTAGTAAATTTATTAAAATAACTGTCACTGGTATTCAAGTATTTCAATGTCACCCTTAACTGTTCAAAACATAAATTTCATTTAACTTTTTTAGTGTAACTGGGTGTTTGTTGAAGTATTAAAAGACTGTCAAGTTTTTGCAGGGCTGTGCCGAAACTTTTCACACAATATTTCGTACTTGATTACTTACACCATCGCTTTTCTCTTATGGTATCAAGGACACGATTAACTAAACCATAATTGGCAAAATTATAAGTTTACAATAAAAGGGTTTAGCAGGCATGATTCTATTTCAGAACAAATATAAATCAATAGAAAACGTGACGTTTTTTTTTGAAAACAATGAACGTTTGAAATTCTTACAGAACAAAGTACACTAAATCCAACCACAGGAACAATAAAAAACACTAATCGACCAGAACCAACCAAAAGCCAAAACTAACCAACAGAAGCAACCAACCAACACTAAGATACCTTACCAGACAGAAATCAACGTGGCTGACGATCAACGTACTGCTTAATTTTCGAAACATTCCTTAAGAAATGAAGCATATCTTGATAGTATAACGTAATGTAAAATTCAATTGTAACTTTCTAAACAAGAAATAAACAACAAATACTTTACAGGATCTACATAATTTATTCAGAAAATACTTGAGTCGTCGCGTCGGTGCAAAACCTCGGACTCTACCAACTCTCAAGTCGACTCACTCAGTATAAGTGATCAGTATCAAAAGTAGAGATGAGCCTATCTCTTGGCCTCCTAAAAACCCCGGATATTTGCCTAACGATACGTTTACAATGAAAGAACCCACTGTGAACGATTCCTGTTGTAAATATGATGCTAACACCAGATATGATTAACGAACTTGGCAGAAGATCAGTGCAAAACCACACATAGACACTTATATGTAAACATGTTTAAATCTTTTAAAAAATATTAACACTTTTTTATCTAATCTACTCATTACAAGTTGAAAATTTTTGCTATCCGGGCACCACCATTACTTGTGAAAATAGACATGGGACAGAGATTATAAAAAGAATAGCCCTAGCAAAGCAGTCGTTGCAGAACAAAAAGAATTTACTTACAAATAATCACTTAAGCATTGAGGTAAGGATAAGGTTCGCAAAAACATTTGTGTGGAGTGTCTTAACTTATGGGAGTGAGGCGTGGACCCTCAGCAAAATAGAAAGGAGGAAGCTGGAAGCAATGAAAAACTGGGTCTGGAGAAGAACGATGAGGGACGAGTTGGATGGATAAAAAAAGTAATGAGTAAGTCCTCGTAGAAGTAAACGAACATAGATCACTTTTAAAAAAGGTTGGAAGAAGAAGGGAAAAATCGATCGGTCACGTGTTTCGACACAATCAATCAATCATTTACCATAAGTAACATTTTTGAGGTACAGTTGTTGGGGGAAAAGTCAAGAGAACGACCAAGAGCAGCGTTCTTCAAAGACATGTGAAAGAAGATGAACTTCCTATCGTACTGCGAGTTAAAGAGGAACACTGATGGAGACATAGACGTGGCTAACTCGATAAGGCATGATGATGATGATCTACTCATTATGACCCATCTTCTCTTTCGATGGCCCATACTACGTTACCAAAATTTACATTACATTACATTACACTAACAATAACTGTCTGTTTAAATACACTTCACACAGCAGCAATTAAGAATCTACAAATATCTGAAAATTTGTTTGACAGAATTGATATATCTTGAGCCTCTGATAGAACAATAGGTTCAGTAACAACATGCTGTGTTGAACTGACTCTAACCTAACCTGTACAACTTAGAAACAGTGAGAAGCAGGTGTATTAAAAATATATTGACTAACCAAAATAAATTAAAGAAACGTAGAGTAAAAGAAAACTAAATGTAGAATATTAAAAGCAACAATCAATACTAACAGAACGAATTATAATCATGATTGTTGGTAACACTGCAGGACTGAGAACATGTCCCGGAAACGAACAGCTGTGGATATTGTGCGGTTGCTATCCGCCTGTTTTCCCGGACATGTAAATATCTTATGTACGTACAAAGGAAATGTACGTGGGAGGTGGAACGTTTGTAAATACGGCATTTTGTCAAGTTCGTTATTAAAAATTGATTAGAAACGCTAATTTTAATAATCGTTTAATAATCGTATTACCGCAGATTTAACTTTAATAAAAGGCCAGGCCAGTCGTATCCAAGCGGCTGAATTGAGATTTCTCAGGCACGTGGCGGGTATAGACCTACTCTCCATGATCATAGAAGAAACACAGATATACGGCAGAAACTGAATATTATGAGTATACTCGACAGGATCGCCCAGTATCGGCTGAATTAGTGGGAACATCTTTGCCGAATGTATGACTGCCACATACCCAAACAACTATGGAACTATAAGCCGAAGGGACGGGGAGGTGTGGGACGTCCGAAGAAGCGCTGGAGTGACCTGTGTGAGACCGGAACAAACCATTTTTGGCTTAATCCTTGTGGACGATGATGATAATGACATTATCTCAGATATCGATTACAGAGTACAAATTATTTATCACGTGTGTTTATAATGATTTCACGTTTTAATTAAATCATTCTTACTTTCGTCAATATTTAGCTGCTTCTATATTCAGGCGTCAGAAAATATAAGTACCCTCATTTAGAAAACATGGTCTGGGAATCTGAAAATTAGGAAAGATTGTGCCTTCAGAATGAGCACACGAGAAAGTTTTGACCGTCGTTACAAAGAAAAATATAAAGATTTCGGCATTACATTTTTCAATTCATTTTTTCCGGTTAATTCGTAATTTTTTATTTATACCTATTTCGTATTTAATTAAAATATTGTTATAGTGAAGAAAATGGTACCGTTTTATAATAACTAAGAGCAGCGTATTTTGTACGTGTATATGTTTATCAGACTATTAATTGAACGAGGGAAGAGAGTTCTTAGTTTTTACTCGACCATTTGACATTTGTCTGTCTGCCTACCTATTTAGGGTATGTTTCACGATAACTTTTGAACGTATCAACGATTTTTGTAAAATTTGACATGCACTTACGCAACAGAATCCGATTGCTTTCGAGAATGATCCCCAAATTAAGGTGACAAGACACAAAAATGTGGAGGGGGCCAAATTAAAAAAAATCGCAAAAGTTTTTTTGAGATACGGTATCAGATTAAAGAAAATTTCAACCAAAATATAAATTTAATATTCATGATGAAACACCAGAAAACGATGGTCTGATTTTTAGTCTTCATTTTTCTTTTCTTCTTCTTCTTCTTCTTCTTCTTCTTCTTCTTCTTCTTCTTCTTCTTCTTCTTCTTCTTCTTCTTCTTCTTCTTCTTCTTCTGTCCTCCCAGGGTTTAACAATTCTGCCTGTTGCGGCATCGCCATTTAATTCTTGGTCTTCCCACGCTTTTTCTACCTATCGGGTAATAATTCGAGGCCCGCTTTGGAATCATCCCTTTCTGCATTTTGGATGTATGTTCTTTCCATCTTTCATTATACACTTCTGCCTGTAATGCAACCGATTGAATGTTTAATTCCTGTCTAATGATTGCATTTTGTATCCTACTTCCCTTAATACAGCGTTGCAGTGGGCAAAGAAACGTCTGATGACTATCTATCTAGTATGTCTTTTCCTAAGTGGCCAATATTCTGAACCATACAGAAGTGTAAAAACTTATCACCGTATGGAATTTTAGCTACGTGTCTTTAAATGTCTCAAAGACATTAAATTCACCTGAAAAGAGCTGATTTTTAATTAAACTTAAAGTATTTGTAAATGAACAATTATATTCACATTGTAGGCTATATATGGGTTCCAAAACAGGAACAAGTGTGTACACGTACTCCATGATGGAATAAGAAAGAGAAGAAGAAGAAGAAGAAGAAGAAGAAGAAGAAGAAGAAGAAGAAGAAGAAGAAGAAGAAGAAGAAGAAGAAGAAGAAGAAGAAGAAGAAGAAGAAGAAGATGACGATGATGACTTTGATGATGATTCTGGCAAATATAGTGTTAATAAAAACGTTAATGTTGATACGAAAAGTCCATTATCAAAGTAGTTCTAAGAGTTTAAATAATAATTTGAATAGTGTGAACATAAAATATATATCAAAATTATTACGTTTACATCAAACGGCGTACAGTGTCACCGGCAAGCAATACAACCTTCACCCTTTCATTTGATGTTTTAGGGTACCTTTTCCTCGTAAATTCTAATCCTAAATTATTCTCTTTGTTTTACCAAGAACAAACAAGAAAGGAAAGATGAAATAAATTAAATGGAAATTTGTCTGGTGAAAATTGTATTATTCAAACGATGTGGTGTGCCGCCTGCCTTGGCGTCCTACCCCTTTTGATTTATATACCAACTGAAACAAACGTATTTCATAGTAGGCCTACGTAAATTTGAAATATAAAATACTATTAAATTCTTTTACTTTGAATTTAATTGCTTCAAATTGTTGGCATCAGGTAGTCTAATATCTTTGCCTAATTAACTTTCCTGTTTGTTTAGGTGTCTGCATATAAAATATTTAAATATTATTTAAATTTAATAAATAAACATGATCACGATGATCATCATCACCACTCCAAGCATTAGGCCCTAGACCTGTTCCGGAACCCATCTCCTCCTCGGTCTACCAATATCTATCTTCCCAGTAGGGTGATAACCCAAGGCAGCCACGGGTAGACGAATATCAGCCATGCGGTTCAAGTGTTCACATCACCTCTTTCTGTGGTCTTTAATCTGGTCTTCAATCTTCTGGTGCAACGATACAATGTTTAATTCGCGTATAACATCCTCGTTCCTTTTCCAATCCTGGAGAGAACATCCCTCTTAGACGTTTCATTTCAGCTGCCTGAATCCTCTGTACGTCTCTTTTACCAAGAGTCCATGTGTCACTAGCATAAAGGAATGTCGGTACAGCCACAGTTTTGTAAAATTGAATTTGGGTAGCCTTCCTGTTATATTTTAAAGGTACCCATGAATCGTTCCACAGATACGTCTAAATTTTGTTATCTTACTATCTCAACCAATATCGGTTCCATATAAGATATCACAACCCAGATAATTAAAATAACTTGCCTTATCCAAAATCTGATTATCTGATTATTAAAAATCTTATTATCTATTATACTTTTTATTTTCCTGACAAATTGTTTCACCCGTTACAGCAGCTTCAGAGGTTAGATTTGAATTGAGGGACTGAAGTGCTAGTGTTTAGAGGGGGAGGGGTAGAGATCTTGTATGACAAAGGGAACAATTGGAAAACCCAGGTAAACGGTTAGTAAACAAAGGTGAGTGTTCTCTTACAGTTTCGTACAAAACAAAGTACTGTGACTGGATAATTGTAAATCATATACATTAGGCTTTTAGGTGAAGACAATTTACAAGTCAAACCACTTGCCGTTAAATGTAATGTAAATATATAAAAAATACGAATAATACAATTACTAAGTGATCATAAATAATATACAGTAACCGTTTATATGTAATTTACAATAATCAATTTATAAGTAGAAAATAACAGATAATTTTCATTAAATTACATTGTAAAATATATCAAAAATGTATACGATATTAAACTAATATAAATAACACAAATTTAAATTATTGACAGAATTAATGTGATCAAGATGGGATGAGAAGGTCTGACTCACCATTTTCCTCGGGATAAATAAGAAATTCAGAATTCTTTCCATATAATTTTATAAATACATCTTACAAATTCTTTGCTTCTCAAATGTTTTTAAGTGAACCGACGTGAAGTAATACGGACGGTATTTACCGAATGTTGACTGATGTCATTATTAAGAAAACTCCAACTATATTTTATTAATTACAAATATTGTAATTCCTTTTTTCCTAAAAGTAAATTTGTTATTCCATAAAATTTTATAATACGTTATTTTTAATTTCGGCAAAAATTTACGAAAAGTTCGGTTACGCTACTATTTTTTTAGTAATATAAAAATTGTAGAGCACACAGTCATACGAGGGTCACTTGAAAAGTTCTCGGAGCGACAACTGTAGCTTAGCGGTAAAACTAAAATTTTTCGTGTGCTGCAAGATTTGTATTTTATGTAAACCCTGTTAATTTCCAAATCTATTTAACAATTTATTAATTGTTTAGAAGCTCTTGGATTTCGTTGTCCATGACGTGTCCGTTACTTAACTAAATATCACTATAATATTGACGACTCGGAACACTAAGTTTTTTATAAGTAAAAACGTGAAGTTTTACCTTACAGCCTAAACCGGCTTTCACCTTTAGAAGGCTTCATCAGAGGCTGCCATAGGTAGCGTTGTCCGTCTTGTTGTTGGCGACGGGATAGTTATTCGAAAGATTGAAGCTGTGTGTGTGTGGTGAGATATGTTCGAATATGAGATGAATTCAAATCGCACGCATTATTCGAACACATCTCACCACACACACACAGCTTCAATCTTTCGAATAACTATCCCGTCGCCAACAACAAGACGGACAACCCTACCTATGGCAGCCTCTGATGAAGCCTTCTAAAGGTGAAAGCCGGTTTAGGCTGTAAGGTAAAACTTCACGTTTTTACTCATAAAAAACTTAGTGTTCCGAGTCGTCAATATTATAGTGATATTTAGTTTAGAAGCTGTTTAAAATTGACGTGTGTTTTGAAAAGCGGACAAAATCAAACATCGTGGTTATAGGTTATAGGCTATACAATAAGTAGGCTATGTACTGGAACATGTAGTGACCATCGATGTACCCGCTAGCTAGTATACGAGATTTGATTAAAAAATTCGTGCAATTTTGCAGTTTTCACCGCTATAAGTGTCCGATTAAAAAAACTGTTTTTATGCGATGTTATTAGGCCTACACGTGTTAGTCAAAATCATCCAAAATTTTAGCGCTATTCGATACATAGTTTAGACTTCACAGCTAATTGAGTAAGCGTCCTTACGTGTATTTGGCAATTTTTTGGTCATTATACAACGCAAGATTGAAGAAAATGGATTACATTTTGTGAAAACTGTGACATTAAATACTCTGTTCTGATAAACACGTTCAGAAGGCTTCTGACGAGACTGCTGTGCGTGAAGATGCGGTTTACAAGCTTCAAAGACTGCCGTAATTGAGTTGAAGATCGTGGATGTCGGAAGAAGATTATGTTTTTTTGTTCCACGAAATTTCATCGCTAGGCGCAGTGGTAAATAAAGAGTACTATTCGAACATTTCACGCCATTTGGTATGAAGCTATTTGTAGAAAACGGCCAGATTTACGGAAGAATAATTTATAAAAATAGAAGCCCGATAATGGGCGCACGTCGTTGCTTGTTAAGAATTTCGCCAAGTTCGGCAAAAGAAAACGTCATAACCGTGACACGGCAACTGCCGTATTCACCAGATGTGTCCCAGCGCGATCTTTCCTCCCCCCAGTAGTGATAATTTTCACGAAAGGACAAAGTTTCAGACGTAAAACAAAAATCGCTAAGCGAGATCAAGGCTGTACCAAAAAGTGCACACTTTAAATATTTTGAAGATTGCAAAACGGCTGGCTTAATCGTGTTACATTCGACTGAGATTTCTTTGAAGGGGGCAAGTATAAGTGTCGATAAATGAAGGCATAATTTTTAAAATAAACAAGAACTGCATGAACTTTTTTGATCAAACCTCGTACATGAACAAAAGCCATGCTTGGGATCAAATTCACTTGTGTTAGTCGAATATAACAGTACAAATAACATTGTTTAAATACGCGCTACCAGCTATACGATTGCTTATTTTTGAAGGAAAGTACAGTATGTCAAAATTAAAAAATTAAATTAGGCCTACTAAACCTGAAATAAATTTTGTCTAATCTTTGAACGCAACCTTTCTGTGTATCCGACCTAACCCTTCTGATAATCTTGTGTAGTTTCGGTAGTTCAACACATCTACTATTTCCCGGGTGGCGTTAAAGTATATTCTAATGCCTAAACCGACAAGCGCTTTCGTTTTTAATCGACGAATTACAAAACAAAGCTCAGCAATGCGATAAAATAAATACATCTTGTCTAGACAGATCTAGTGTTAAGTATCTGATATTAGCAATACAATGAATACAACATACTACACTAATTTGTTTGTCACGATGTAAAGATATTTCACATACAAGTTCGACGTAATAAATAAACACTGTTTTCATTTATTTCCTACAAGATACATACTATTTAGAGGACTCATTTTTAACCACCTAAACAACATGACTCAGTTAATGCACGTGTACACACACACACACACACACACACACACACGCGCGCACACACACACACACACACACACACACACACACACACACACACACAGGAGCGCACTCACTCACGTCTTTTCATAAACATACAAAAATAAGATATGTATTTACATACGTAAAACATCCGAAAACAAATAAGGTATAAATATGAGGTCTAAGTACAAGTAAGACATAAACTCAAATTTTTTCTGAGGCTTTCACGGCCAGCATCAACGTTGTAAGAATTATCCATTGCCGGGCTACAGTCCAAAGTTGTTAAACGCAGACGTTTCGGCCGTACCTTCGACGGGCATCTTCAGTACAGAAATGCTGCAACACACTGAATGAGGTTAGGTAGTGGATTACGTAATGCTGTCAGTGTGTTTCGTAGGTGGTTACATAACCTCAGTCAGTGTGTTGCAGCCTTTCTGCATTGAAGATGGCGTTCGAAGGTACGGCCGAAACGTCTGCGTTTAACTGGACCACGGCCTTACAGCCCGCCAAGGAGTAATTATAAAGATATAAACTGTTTGACAAAGCTAAACAGCTACAAAAAGTATAGTGATTATAACATCCACTAGTTCACAGATAGAGCTTGTTGTCTCTCTACTTGTTAACACACGGCTGAGTCGTAGAAATTTTTGTCAGTATTACTAAACACAGTAATTGTAATATCTGTAACAAGTACTTACGATTATTACTTAAGATTATTTACTAAGCTTAAATAATAACATTTAAAATAGACTAATATTTAATAATAAGCTCATATTTTTTATTTTATTTTCGTATGAACCACTGTGAACTAAGTTTGATTCAACTCGTTCCTCCATTCTTCTCCTCTCTCTTCCTCCTATCCCATATCTCCTTCACTCTTGATCGATGTTTCTCCCTTCTTTCGTTAGCCCAGATGACATCTGCTCTCTTCTTGGACTTTTCCAGAAAACGTTGGGTATTTTTTAATTTCTTTTTGAATGGTAAGCATTCTTCAATGTGTTCTTGAGTAACCTGGAATTCTTCGATGTCGTTTTCCGTTTGTTTGAACCACGTATTGGGCATTTTGAGCTTTCTGAATCAGTTAAAAAGCTTACCCTGTGAGTCTGTCAGGATTCATTCTTTGAACATGTCCGTAAAATATGATTCTTCTTTTTTTTTGTAATTACGTCTGTAATTTTTTCAACATGTGTGTGTGCAGCTCATTATTGTGGCGTATTCTGAACTGTTCTCCATCTTTTATTGGTCCCAGGATTTTTCTCAATATTTCCCTTCCCGTGACGATTACAGTATTTTATTATTATAATAAACTTTTAAAAGTTAAATACACGTTCATTACAAAATACGTAACCAGACTGAATTCAAAAGGGTTTTTTCTACCCAACTGTTCTGAACTACGTCTAAACCAAGCGTTTTATTGATTTTTGAGTAAAGAACGCCAGGACCAAAGCAAACATTGCTTTCATGTCTCAAGGTCAAAACAAAGTGAAGAGAAGAGAGAGGTAAACAAATCCTTATTTCCTTTGCGGCGAAAAGGCTGAAGTGCGGCGAGTCTGTAAGGGAAAAGATAGGGTGAGAGAGTTAACTTCTAACAAAACAGGTGACTTTATCTGACACATAAACGAAAATAGTTTTATATCGTTAAGAAATATATTGTTACAAGCCTTTCCCTTGATATTTTTTTTTAATTATTCTTGTAACTGTAGTTTGATGTTTACTATCACATTCAAAACATTCATAAATTATTTTCTTATTGACAAGTTATGCTTAGAAAAATATTTTTGGGGATATTAATTTGTAAATATTGTTGTACCCTTATGAATAAATGTTAAAGAAGTTTTCCTTGTTGGAGAATTAATAGGAGAAACGTGTTTCATTCAGCTCAACAGAATATGTTGGCATGCCGATAAAATGTAGATAAAAGAGTTTCAATGAGTCGACGAGGTAAATGTTTATGAATAGACATGGTATAAATATTGATACCACATTAGTATTTATAACTGACACCACAAGTAGTGTCTACATTAATCAATAACCCACTATTATGCATATATTATAATATATTGTATACGATTATTAATAATAAAACTTTTTTACAAGAATGTATTTTATTTTGTAAATTACAGTGTTTCATTAGCAGTCAGCTATCATTGTCAGATATAATTAATTATAAATTAAGATAAATTCAGATAAATTATAGATAAATATAGATATATAGATAGATAGATATTCAGATAAATATAAATAACTATAAATTCAGATATAATAAATTATAATTAATTATATTTGATGATGATGGCTGAATGCTATTGAAACAATGTACTTAACAAAATAAAATATATTCTTGTAAAACGTTTTCTTATTATTAATAATAATATAAAATATATAACAAGAAAAATTAGAGCATTTATGAATTGAATTATAATATATACATAACGTACTGTACAGTCATTCGTGTGCGTTGTTATGTGCGTGCAACATGTCTTGCCACAGAAATAAAACAATTCTAGTGATCGAATTGTCGATCGGTACTTGGTAGAGTACTTGGATTATAGTTAAATTTAATAAATAAATATTTAGTACAGTTCTACAGGTACTTTTGCTATTCCTAACGATTTACGGAATCACCAGTTACGGTAGCTTCAGAAGTTAGGTTTAGATTCAACACAATAGCTTACTGTATATTATTATTTATAATCATCTATTAATTATAGTGCTATACATATTTTGTATATAGTTACATCTGTAACTGTAAGCTCTATCTATCTAGCTGTATCTGTAAGCTCTATATAAGTTTACTGTATACAATGATTATCCGGTAACGGTACTGTTTTGTTAGAAGTTAAGTCACCTTTGTCAACTAACCGTTTACTTGAGTTTTTCCAGTCGTCCTCTTTGTCGTATACCAACTCCGCCAAACTTGCGTTTCATTCGCTTACTTTAAACTTAACCTCTGAAGCTGCCGTAAGTGGTGAAACAATTGTCAGGACAATAAAAGGTAGGCCTATACGTAGAAGTAAACACAGATGTTACTTAATGTTATCAGAACTTCGGCTTGCAGGGCTATAAGGCCGTGGGTCCAAGGTTGTTGGGTGCAAACGTTTCGGGCGTGCCTTTGACGGCCATCTTCAGTGCAGAAGGCTGCAACACACTGACCAATGTTTCGCGTTCAGTAACCACCGAACTGTGATTAAGGCTAGTGGTTGTGGCATTGCATTGTGTGTGCGGGGTGTCTTTGCACTCGTGGCTTGATTGCAGCATCTGGAGCTAGTGGTTCTAAGAAGAACACCCATATTTATAAACTTTTTGAGTCTGCACGAAGGTGTTGTCTGGCACCAGCAGCCAACCAGAAGATAGGCAAATTCTTATTGGTTCGCCACAGCTCGCGTCCAAAGAGCACTCAATGAGAGAGACTCACCCCGCCGATTCATAGCAATAGATGCATGTTTCTGAATCTGGACAGACTCCATATCCAGGCGAGGGAAATATGCGCTCACCGACGACAGAAGTCTCGTCTCTTCAAAGAGTATGCGATGGGATTGGCGAGTGCGTGCTCCACTATAGCAGACTTCTCCGGCTGCCTCAGACGACAGTAGCGGTTGTGTTCATCAACGCCGGCATGGGTACTGCGTTTCGTAGTTCCGATGTACAACTGACCGCACGAGCAAGAAACTCCACACGCTCCGCACAACAACAGTGGGTCTCTGATGTCCTTCACTGGTCTCAGAAACTGCTGGATAGTCTTGGTCGGCTTGAAGATTGGTCTCACGCCGCGCCGGTTCAGCAACCTGCCAATACGATCAGTCACCCCATGGACATAGGGTGACACAGCGAAGCCAACATTCTCCTGAGACGCCGACTCCACCGGCCTCAAGCTGTTCTTCTCGGAATATCCGTTGGCCTGCAGCGCTTGCTCCAGATGCCGCAGCTCCTCGTTGAGATACCGGGGCTCGCAGATCCTCTTCGCCAGGTCCACCAAGGTCTTCAAAACTGCCCGTTTCTGACTTGGATGGTGATTATGGTGATTGGACAGCTTGTGGAGGTATGTGTTGGTCCTGTATACTTTGTGACCCAAGCTGCCATCGGCACTTCTAAGGTTCAAGACGTCAAGGAAGGCCAGTTGATTGTCCGCTTCTCTTTCTTCTCTTTAATTATTTTTGAATATGTTATTCACTAAATATACATATTATATAAAAATGTTACACGCAGATACATAATCAAACCTAAACGTTAATTAGGTAAACACATTTCACTTTCAGATATCACAAATATGAGCCATTTAAATTCAAAGTAATGAAATTTAATAATATTTCATGTATAAATTTACGCACGATGAAATTCGTTTGTTCCAATTGTACATAAATCAGAAGGAGAGAACGCCAAGGTAGGCGGCGCACCACATCGTTTGAATGATACAATTTTCATCAGACAAATTTCCATTTAATTTATTTCATCTTTCATTTCTTGTTTGTTCTTGGTAAGACAAAGAGAATAATTTAGGAATAGAATTCACGAGGGAAAGGTAGCCTAAAGCATCAAATGAAAGGGTGACGGTTGTATTGTATATTAGTGAGTCTGTGTGCCGTTTTGGTGAAAAAGTAATAATTTCGATACATTTATGTTGACAATGTTAAAATTATTGTTTACGCTCACAAAAGTTCTGCGACATGAGGCTTTTAACTTAAAGCGTTTTATCAGTACTTCATTTGCATTAATAATCTGCGTTACTAATCTTTCTGGATTCAGAAGCCTCCAATATATTCGTTTATAAATGTTGTTACGTCATTACAGAATACGCTAGGTGTTTATCGGATGTTCCAGTGGAATCCGGCTGTAATGTTGTGTGCGTACGTGATCTCAACATGCGTTAGCGAGACTTTTCTAGACTTCGCCGGCCGCACGCACTGTGTCACGGTTGCAGTCAATTACGTTCTGCTGTAGCGCTGATGCGTAGTACGGATGTTTCTGGAATTTAAGCGTGTATTAATATAGGCATTCAGCGGCGCTGAGTTGAGTTATTGTCGGGCGATTTACACAGTGCGGTTCGAAGTATTGTGGCGAAGTGTTATGTGTTTTATAATTGTGCGGAACAATTGTAATACAATTCTGTTTTATATTAGTTGGCATTATTATTGCGTGTGAAGAATTTTTATTTGATTTGTTGTAAAAGACTATCTTGTTGATTACAAACTGTTTAATTGTGATAATTAAGGCTGGTGATTAGTGACTTAATTGGTGTCTTGTATTCTGTTTTTTCACTGTACCATACGACGATCAGTAGACCGAGTAACAATATTTTAAGTTCAATTAAAAATCAGTCTATCGTTTTCCGAGCCTTCCTACATTAAACTACCATATTTTGTCGTTCCATTTTTTAATATAATGCACTCGTCATATTGATACTAATTACTGTTATTTCCTTACATGTACTTTCCTGTCGCTTCCTGTAGGCCTACAGTGTTCCGAACTTCTAAGCAATTTCTTTTTCTATGTATTTCCTATCTATACATTATCTAAGATTAACTTTCGCCTATTATTATACAGGAGGAAACTTGAGTCAAGGCCACAAATCGCAATGGAGTACTCACCAATTACTTTGGACATAAATTGCACTGAATCTTATTGGTAATAAGGTAGCCATGTATTTTTTTTGTTAACAACTTACGCTAGTACTAATATATAATACATTCGTGTACTTTACGCTATTAATAATTAACGGCGTGCTTCATAAAAACCATCCGTTTTGATTATGACATTGCAATTTTAGGAAACAACGAGGAAGAACTACAGAATGGGTTTCAGTAAATCAACACGATCCTAAAAGATAAATACGCTACAATGATACATAAAGAAAACAAAAGTCATTAAATGCTCCAGAACAGAAAAGTAGAAGGATGAGGTATTTCTTGACCGTAAGAAGCTATTCCAAGTTGATTCCTATATAAGTGTCTTGGGAGCCGCCTACATCCCATTGGAGATGCTCCAGTAATGTAAAAAGTAGAAATGCACAGGTAAAAGCGGCATTTTTCAAGAATAGATTTCTTCTGGTCTCCGGTAATGTGTCCCTGGAAATCAGGAAGAAATTTATGGAGTTTTATTTGGAAGATGTGCACATATGGCTTGGAAACCTAGACTCTGAGACAACTGCAGAGGAACTACCTTAAAGTTTGTTTTTGAAGTGTTGCGCTGGAAGAGGGCGCTAAGAATGTCGTGGACGAAAAGAGTGGCTGAATGATGAGGTTTTGAAGAGAGTGGGTGAAAATACGTACGCTGATTGGAGCCACTGTAGAGAGGAGAAACAACATAGTTTTCCACCTGCTACGCCATTGCATCTGCTTCACCGCCCCGATTGGTGGAATGGTTGAGGGGCGTAGTGGAAGGGAAGGTGCGGACAGCAGCTTGGATGGATTAAAAGAAGGATGAAAGTATGTGGTGGACAAGAGGCTGTCTGCAGAAAGGAAGATGTTGCAAGCCAGCCGACCTATGGGTTAAGGAGAAGAACAACAACAACAAAAAGAAGAAGAAGAAGAAGAAGAAGAAGAAGAAGAAGAAGAAGAAGAAGAAGAAGAAGAAGAAGAAGAAGAAGAAGAAGAAGAAGAAGAAGATGAAGAAGTACTTTGATGTTAGTAGTCAATTTTAAATCGTAACACACCAGTAAATGTTAGTTCGAAAATTATTCTAGAGAGTCATATTCAAGTAATTCATGTTGTAATTGTTTGATTAATTTTTCAATTTGTTTTTCAATTAACCTAATTAACATTATATTTCATTGCTTAAATCCCAAGCAGACGAATGAAGTACATCACAAATTAAATTAGTGTAAGCAAAGCTACACAAACGTGTAGCGGAATATACTAGGCCTAATCACCTTGTTTATCTTTCATTTAAACGCTCTATTATGAACTGGTTTGAAGGTTTCAGCCGTACAAACTCGACAGAATTGTACTGATGAACATAAAAATTCTGATACATTTTAATTACATTATGTAACATTTAAATTGCTTTTAATAATATGTCTATAATATTAGGCCCTTGATGTTAATTTGGGCCTGCATATATTTAATTGTGAGTGATTACTGACAGCAAGAAGGATTCCAATTGAGATGAGAAAGAGATTAGGTAAATGTTTTATTTGGAGTGTGCTTTCACATGGCAGTGAAAAACGGATCGTAATAGAAAGAAGAAAGATACCTAGAGAGCCTTGAAACGTGGTTGTGGCAAAGAATGATTGTGGCGAAATTGGCTGATAGAGCAAAAACAATGAAATATTGACGTGAATAGGCGAGGAAGAAAACTGCTGAAAGTAATAAGAAAGACAAAAAAATATCTTGGTTGGAGCATATATTGCGTAGAAACTGCCTCTAACCAAAAATCACAGAGGGAAAAGTAGAAGGAAAGAGAGGACGGGTAAGAAGAAACATTGGAATGGTTGAAGACATTAAATACGGAAAGAGATAAAGACGAATATAGATGTACAGGAAAATGACACCTCCAGTAGATATATTTAAGTCAGTAAATAATAATTCACTCATAAACAGCAAGGGATTAATCAGATGTTTCGGAAGGTTCATCTGCGAATTGTATATTGCATCGTCTATACATAAATTAAAAAGTGAAGGCCATAATGGGCGCCTTTGTTGGTATTCCACACAATTGATCAGGCCCGCAATTGAAGTTTGTACTTGTCTTCCTGTCTCAATTAAGATTCTGTTTTCTATAGACTTTGGCTGTGTGTGGGTCTAATGAAGTGTTGTAGGATCCCTTTCTTTGCTACTAGTTCCCACAACCTACCCCTATTCACTCTACCAAATGTCTTCCAAAAGACAATGAACGATATCTATGTGGGAAACTAAAGTTCTCTGTGTTTTTCAATAATCTGGACTATTGTCAAATGCAATCTAAACACAAACATGAATCCTTCCTTCAATCATACTGTATCACTGAGAAAATAGTGTTTTAGTCGTTTTACGAGGATAGATGCAAACAGAATGTGTTAAACAGGCTGACTCTTCTATAGTTATCACACTCACGCTGACACACTGTTGTTTGCCCATGACCTGCCTATCATAACGAACTCGGAAAACGGTTTGCAGATAACTGTACAGTCATTGCTTCGAAACTCTAAGGATTTCGGATTACAGAAGACCAATGTGATGACTTTTCATGGAGCTGATTCCGCACGAGGTGGTACTGTTTTGGAGCATGTCAGTAATTTTTTGAATACCTAGTCTACAATGGAACTTGCATTAGAAACAATTACGTAGTGAAGAAGCTACAGTAAGTTCAACCATATCTGTGGAACCATCAGCAAAACTCTAAATCAACGAAGAAAGAAATACGCCTAAAGTTCTAGAAGGTTATGACCTACCCACATTTCTCTATGGGCCTGATAATTGAATCGGTGAGAAGAAGGAAAATATTCCATATTTTGTCCAAAACCTGAGATAGCCATTTTGTTTAAAAACTAAAAATACATCTGTTGGCGTATATAAAGGAAACATTTCTTTATTTTTAATGTAGTTATCAACAGGATGAAAACTCGCGTGAGAGCAAGAAGGAAAACATTCCTGGAATGTGTTCCTTCTTATTCTCAATGTATAGTTAGTGTACTGTATATTCCTTCAGAGCGTGCTGCTGTTGTTTATGTTATAGTCTTTGTGATTGGTCAGTTATAAGGTTTGTTTTTTTTAATAGATTTTTATGTGGTAATTTGCTTTAAAATCAGTTTAAATTTTAACACCAGTTGTGAACCTTAGTATGAAAGCCTAGTAAAGAAAAGAACAGGATATGGTAATATAAAAGAACTGATGAAATCAGATAGGCTTAAAGATATGTGTTACTACTGAAGGGAGGTTCGTGGAGCAACAGACTAAAAGATTACTGGACCTAAATGTGAGTGGAGAAAGATGTGTACTGGGACGTTTACTTCTAATAACAAAGAAAATATTTATAATGTAGGGTACTATGGTAGACCAAAAAATGAACAACAAATGTATTTATGGGTGTTATAACTATAAAAGGTGGTTTCAAATAATGCACTACTTTCCAATCCGCAGTCGTAGCTTTTTTCCTTGTAACCAAAACTTTGCAGTTGTAAAAAGAGTTATTTACCGGCATCACCAGATTTACACACCACTTCAGTATGGTGAAATGATACAAAGGTATAAAACAACAGAGACATTATCCAAAGTAATGTCAATGAAAAGTCAACAAATATTAAATTTTAAAGAGTATTTCAATTTTCAAAAGAAGTACTAAAAGCCTTCAAGGTAGAAGTATGTTCAACGTAAGTAAATATCGACATTTCATCTACAAGGAAGAAAAAAAAGGACTTGTGCTAGCAGGCGACTTTATTGATAGTATTCACAATGAAGTGTTCAAGCTTTACAAGAGGGGGGTGATATTTTACTTTCTGTTAGCAATGTTTATGATAGGAAAGTTCCTATAAATGACAAGAAGATACAAGATGTGGCTAAAATTCTGCAGTACATATCAGATGAACGTAAAGAATCTTATAGAAATACTTTGTCGTAGTTTACATCAAATACACAAGAAGAGAATGGTGAACTACTAAGTGTTAAAGTGCTATTAATATTGGGAAAGGAAAACATTGGTTACCTTTACTCTTTACATTTTTGTTTATTTTTATAGTAACATTCAAAGTAATTAAAAGTTTTACTAACTGAGAATAGGAAGACACTGGCTATTTGTAGTTTTTTTATATATTTCTTTGTTATTTTCTAATATGCAAAACATAAAAAAGATTACTGTGAATCTAAGCAATGGTATGAACAACAGTAGAAAGTAAATAAAATATTCAATTACAATTTTTTTTAAATGTTATCTAATATCGGTTGGAACTGAGATCAAAAAAGAAAAGATTCCACAGACTTTATCATCATATAATGGTTTGAACGGTTGCTCAAATTATGCTAATATTGTAACTTGGGACCTTTAATCATAGTTTTATTGAGCAACTTTATAATTGTAAGTTTTTCCATACAGTCACTCATTTAGCCACAAATCACTTTTTTAATGTTTTCTAAAAATTATGATTAGTGGAATGTTTTCCTTCTTCTTCTCACCCATTCAATTGGACTATAACGAAATCGCAGGACAGGGTATACGTGACACGGATAGGGTATATCGCAAGGCACGTGACAGGGTATACTCTTCAAGATCGTAGAAGAAATGCAGATGTTAAGCAGGAACTGAATATTATGAGTAGCCTATACTCGACAGGAATGCTCAAAATCGACTAAAATGTTTAGAACATCTTAACCGAATCCCCAATAACAGTTTGGGGACATTTAACCGAGTCTGAATAAATATTTGGACTTCGGCGTTTCTAAACAACTATTGAATTATAAGACGAAAGGACGGAGAGGTGTGGGACGTCCGAAGAAGCGTTGGTGTGACCAGCTGTAGTCTACTTGCTTAGAACCGGAACTAACCGTTAGTCGATTCGAGGTATGTCTCACGGCAACTTTTGAACGCGTCAACCGATTTTCATAAAACTTGGCATGCGTGTCAAAACTTTTACCATGCAGAACCGTATTGTTTTTCAGATCGATCGCTCAATTAAAGTGAAGAGGCAAAATAGGGAAGCGAGAGGAAAAAATGTGAGGAGGTCAAAATTGTAAACAAACTCCCAAAAGTTCTTGTGGGCTATCAGATTGAAAGAAGTTTTAATCCAAACCTAAACACAATGTAAATTTTTGAAATTTCAAAATTTTTGGACGTCAAGGCCCAAAAAAAGATAAAAGTTTGATAAAATCGCAAAAATCATGTGGCGTACCAAATTAAAGAGAATTTTAACCAAAATATGAATATTGTAACGTTTTATAAATTACAAAGATTTTTTTAGGACTTGAAAACGGTAGAAACACTGAAAGGCATCGTCCGGAACATGACAAGTAGCAGTTCAGTAAGTAAACACGACAAAGTTGGAACAAAGGTTTTTGATATAAGGTCCCAAAAATGGGATATAAAACTAGACAAAAATCCGTAAAAATCCAGCCGACATCACACTAAAGAGCATTGTAACACAAATCAGACTGTTGGAATTTTTTGTGTTTGTAGTGTGGTTGCTCTACAATATTTGCTAAACAAATAATAGTGGGGTAATCAGGTTTTTCGTAATTTTGAAAAATGATCTAACATCAAAATTTATTTAATAATAAATTTCCTTCGTTGAAAATTGTGAGGCAGTTCTGCACCTCAAGGTACAGACGAGTTTACCTACTTCAAATACCTAGTAACGAAATTTGTTGTCAGAAATTACATTTTATTTGATTAATTTCGATGTTGATAGGAGTATAACCAAATTTGTTATTGTTTGGCTGACCCCGGTGACGATGTCCTGGAACCGTACAAGCTTAATGGTTTCGTACACACATTAATGGAGTTTTCCAGATTGTTCCTAAATACGATAAAATATTTGTTCATTAATTTTTATTTTACTCTGTCGTTATATATTTTTACATAGGTTAGCTGTAAAAATGCAAAATTATTCAGAGAGAGGGAGACAAAATACAATCTACCTGGAGAGAGGGAGACTAGGTTCTGGGGAGGGGAATGAGACTAGTTTGAAGATTGGATTCCCTAATTTTTTCAGGAAAAACAAGAAATTCAGAAATCGTCCCATATAATTTTATAAATCATTTTATAAACTCATTGCCTGTTAACGTTTTTGAGTAATCTGACGTGTGAAGTATGTTCAAATACGTAGTAGGTTATTTACCAAACGTTGAGTGATTGTAGTTATTAAAAAAACTCCTACTTTATTTTATTAAATTACAAATGCCGTAAATTCTTTTATTTCTACAATTATTTTTGCCTTCATTTTAACACGCATAATTGAGTTGGAAACAGGTCTACATTAAGGGATTATGGAATTTCGCTGTAATTTTTAAAAGCTGTGGGAAGGCTGATCGCCAGAGCCTCACACCACATAGTTACGCCACTGAGCTCATGCACCTATGTAGCACTGCGTTATTTTTATAAAAATTACATTAAATGCAATGCTAAAGGAAAAGTCATAAAAATAACAACACTTACGTCTCTGCTGCCCAAAGCACGTTTGGGCGGCAAGAAAATATAAACTTTCATTTACCTAAAACTATGAAGATATAAAATATTGAAATGTAATATAGAGATTTCTTTGGTGTCCAGAAACTTGTCTCTGGAAACCACGAAGAAATTTATAGAGAATTTCATTTGGAGCATAGGCACATACGGCTCGAAAACCTGGACTTTGAGGAAACTAAAGAGAGCTTGAAAGTTTTGAGATGAGGTGATGAGGAGGAGTATTATAGGTCACCTGCTACGCTATTCAAAATGGTTCACCACCTTCTGCCAATGTAAAATAGCCAGAATTTTCTTTTCTTCTTTTTTAACAAGGACTCCTGTTTCACTGTTAACTTTAGATATCTACTGATTTTAAAAATTTTAGATGAGTATCTATCCTCATTTTATTTTTTATCATGTATGGACCGTTCCAGAGATGTCTCTGAACTTTGCTAACTTATCTTTCCAATCAGTGTCACTTTGTATGAGATGTTATATCCCCCGTTCGATGGAGGGGCGTAGTAGGAGGGGAGGACCAAGGCAGGAGTACATGGATGGGGTAACAGAAAGAAGAAGGTATGTGGTGATCAAAAGATTATCTACGGAAGGGAAGAAACTGCAAGCCTACCAACCCCGACACTCTGAGGTGAGGAGAAGAAGAAGAAAGATGTAATGTGTTGGTATCCATTATATATTGTAATAATTTCCACTAATTAAAATTTTCCACATTTATAAATTAGCACTTCTGTTGAGCACTTTGTGTTTTACTTGATTAATGTCTGCCAGTATTAATATTTTGTTCAATAAAGTGACTATACTCGTCTATTTCTGTAAGCCTACAGTTTACTAAATTAATGTTCTATTAACATTACAATAAAATAAATAAATAACCTTTATATTAAGGCAAAAAAGTTGACTTGATGTATTCTTTCTGAAGCAATATAATGAACTATTTACGACACATTTAACAAAAAATTAACATAATTTTATTACAATAAGGTTTTATTGTATGGATATACAAGATCGGTATGTATAGTTTAATATTTAAAGCTGGTTTTGTTTATAGAAATCATTCTTTGATAGTAATTACTTCCATGTTCCTTAAGGAAATGGATGTATGATGATGGCAAAAAAAATCGTGTTCGAGATTATTGCAGATTCTGATTGTACTACACTCAAAACATGAAAAAAAGTCGTTTTTCGAAAAGTGTCTGTGTGTGTGTGTCCGTGTCTATAGATTTTTTTCTATAGCAAACGATAACAGCCGCAAATTCAAACAGAATCAAATAATTTTTTGCATACAGTCCTGATTTGTAGAGTACTGGCGACCTATTGTTTTTGGTGAAGATTGGTTGAGGGAAAGGGGTAGTTTACCAGCAACGGTTTTTTTTATCAAGGGTAATTTTGTTTGTTTGGCAAACGATAACAGCCGCAAATTCAAACAGAATCAAATAATGTTTCGCATACAGCCCTGAATTGTAGAGTTCTCAAGATCTGTTGATTTTGGTAAAGATCGGTTAAGGGGAAGGGGTAGTTTACCAGCAACGTTTTATGTTTTAAAAGGGTATTTTCTATGGCAAACGATAACAGCCGCAAATTCAAACATAATCAAATAATGTTTTGTATACTGCCCTGAATTGTAGAGTTCTCAAGACCGTTTGTTTTTGGTGAAGATCGGTTAAGGGGAAGGGGTAGTTTACCTGCAACGTTTTGTTTTAAAAGGGTATTTTCTATGGCAAACGATAAGAGCCGCAAATTCAAACAGAATCAAATACGTTTTTGCATACAGCCCTGATTTCTTGAGTACTCAACACCTATTGTTTTTGGTGAAGATCGTTTAAGGGAAAGGGGTAGTTTACCTGCCACGTTTTTGTTTTATCAAGCGTATTTTTTATGGCAAACGATAACAGCCGCAAATTCAAACAGAATCAAATGATGTTTTGCATATAGACCTGTATTGTAGAGTTCTCAATACCTATTGGTGTGGTGAAGATCGGTTAAGGGAAAGGGGTAGTTTACCAGCAACGTTTTATGTTTTAAAAGGGTATTTTTTCTATGACGAACGATAACTGCCGTAAATTCAAAGAGAATCAAATAATTGTTTGCATACAGGCCTGAATTGTAGAGTACTCAAACCTTTCGCTTTTGGTGAAGATCGGTTAAGGGAAAGGGGTAGTTTACCTGAAACGGTTTTTTATCAAGGGTAATTTTTTTCTATGGTAAACGATAACAGCCGCAAATTCAAACAGAATCAAATGATATTTTGCATACAGCCCTGTATTGTAGAGTTCTCAATACCTATTGGTGTTGGTGAAGATCGGTTAAGGGAAAGGGGTAGTTTACCAGCAACATTTTATGTTTTAACAAGGGTAATTTTTTATATGACGAACGATAACTGCCGTTAATTCAAACAGAATCAACTAGGTTTTTGCATACCTTTTTGAACTAAAGAGAACTCAAGGTCTGTTGATTTTGTTGAAGATCGGTGAAGATAAAGGGGTATTTTACCTGCAACGTTTTATGTTTAACAAGAGTAAACTACATAATTTTGAGAAACAAAGTATCCTGATAAGAAGCTCATAATAATCCATTGCAGAAACCTAGATGAAATATCTATAAATGAAGAGGCTAGTTGAACGGGGTGGAGGTAATTTTCTATTAATGAAAATTATAGTTGAAGAGGGAGGGGTGAAAATGTTATATGTGTACTACGTTATCGGCAACAAAGAAGTAGTTTTTGTTAAAATTCCTTCCCGGGCTGTTTAGCCGTAATCCAATGTTTTCTGCAAAACCAGACGTTTCGGCAGTGCCATCGACTTCCATCATCAGTGAAAATCGAGTGCAAAAAAGTGAGGTGTTATACGTTAGTGACCAAAGTACTGTGATTAAGGCTGACGCAATAGAAAGAAGTAGTTTCTATGGAAATATTTAATTTCGAATATGCTTTTAAATGTAGATCTTAGAACATGGAAGTCATGTATGGTTCTCCATACCGATATTTTTTTATAGTTAAACAAATTTTTGATATATTCAGAGTTTTGATACCGTAAATTATATTTATGGCCGGATTGGGTTTGGCCTGTTTCTGGCCACGATTGTAGACATAAAATAAACAGTAAATATGATAACGTCAGGAGGGATGACTTCCTTGAAACCATATTGTTTAGCCGATAGTAATGCACCAGATATTGACTTCAGTCTGCCATTTACCGTTATCGTTCTAGCGTAGATTTTATATGTTGTGTCCAGCAAAGAGATCCGCATATAATTATCCAATAAAGCACATCCCAAGAATTTTTAGCATCAGTAATATGTTTAAAAAATGCAAATATATTTGAAAATTCAATATCATCTAAGAGTCTACTAAATACGGCTTTCTGTTACATCTGTTACTCAGTTACACTGTATTAAGTATTTGCATGAGAAAGTAGTTAATAGAAACGATTACGACTACATGGTCAATGTACAATGTATGAGACAGTTCAAATAGATTTCTAGTTGAAAGAATTCTTGAAAAAAAGGTTATAGAAAATACAGGAACGAACAACGGATCTTATAAAACTGATTCTGATGTTTGGAACATAATAAAGCTACGACAAAAAATGAGTAAAAGGCGACAGTTTGGAATAACAATGAAGACGCACAGTAACATCACTGTAAGTTTTGGTAGTCGGGTCGGGCAAGAATAAGGCTACACTTTTTGTGCCGGATTCTGTCATCGCTTTGATCGAGAGCTCACTAATGTTTACTCTTCTAACAACTAGCCTTCTCACTCCCTCTCTGTCTGTCTCTGTCTCTGTCTCTCTCTCTCTTTCTCTCTCTCTCTCTCTCTCTCTCTCTCTCTCTCTCTCTCTCTCTCTCTCTCTCTCTCTCTCTCTCTCTCTCTCTCTCTACACACACACGCACGCGCGTGCACATACACATCACTTACCCTCTGTCTCTCACTGACTACGTTTCTCTGAACAACTTAGTTCACTTTACCAATTCTAACTACGTACGTACGATGCCAAAATCTTCTTCTGATTTTCTTCACAGAGTAGCACATTATCTGTATCTCGCCATCTTGCTCTCGGTCTTCCTACATCCTTTGTTCTAAAAGGTCTATACGTACTGTATATGCTATTTTAGGTAGCCGTCCATCCTCCATTCTGCAAAGACGTTGCCACCATCCCAGACAATATTTATGAATTGCATCCTGTAACTCATTCCTAATATCCTGATAACGCAAACGGTCTCGCCTTGTACAACGCTTTCCTGAACTTTGAATTTGGTTTATAATCTTTCTTGTAGATACCCACGATTTGCACCCATACATTAATATAGGCACTGATAATGTAAAATGTAATCATTGTTCCTTTCCTTAATTTTTCATTAGCGTTCTACGTTTTATGCCACACACCATCTGAAACTGATAATTTCGACATGACTTGACTTCTTGTCCTGTTCCCTTCAAAATAGTGAGCGAGTTCAGCGGCTCACAGAGCTTGCTAGCAAGCCTAATACAAACGACCAGAAAAATAACATTTCCGTTGCTGTTTGTAAGCCATCCAACACACGTTTAACCTTATATAATTTTTGTAACCATTCCTCAAACGCATAAAAATTTTAAAGCAACAAATTGTGCGTGACCCCAGACTAAATGCTTATTGAATTGTAACGATTGTTTGAACACCAATACTTATAAACACACCAGATTTTACGATATTAATTGATGACTTGATGAATCTTTGGGCACTTGGTGAAACATATTAATACAAAGGGTTTTTTAAAACAATATATAAACACTTGGTACGTTTCAGGTTTTTTATTTAACTCTGACAGCTGTTTTAGCTTATTAAGCTATTGTCAAAGAGATCAGTGAACACCTAAACTAACCAAAGAATGCAAGGGTGGTGGACATGTGTTTAGGGCGTGTATCCGGCCATGTATGGGGTGTGCTTGAATGAGGGGGTGGAGAAGCTAGTGGTAAGGTCAAGTCTCTGTAAAAACTAAGTATAATCGGAAGGCAAAATATAAAAATTATATAAAATAAATAACAACTTTTAATAAAGGGGATGATACACATAATTCAGTTTGTTCGTTTGTTAAATTTTGTTACTTTTGATTGCTTTTCTAATTTCTAGAATTTCTAATAAATCCATTTTCTTATCTTTTTGTATGTTGTGCAGTAGTGTTATGTTTTTTGTATCTATGAAGTGATAGTGTTGTAAGCAATGATCTGTAAAACCTTCCCACTAGCTCCTCCACCCCCTCCTTCAAACACACCCCACACATGTCTGGATGCACGCCCTAAACACACGTTCACCACGCTTACATTCTTTGTTTAGTTTAGTTGTTCACTGACCTCTTTGACAATAGCTTAACAAGCTGAAAAACTATCAAGTTAAATAAAAAATTGTAAAACGTACCAAGTGTTTATATATATTTTTTTAAACTTTGTTTAGAACCAGATTTTGTAAATTCATTTCAGCATCTTTCCACAAACTTTAAACGCTCCAGACATTAAGCATACGGTAGTAATAAAACTAGTATGCCACCCGAGCTGCAGAATGTTTAGTATATTTTGTACGATTGTGTGCTCTAAAAATATTGTATTACTAAACAAATAGTAGAGTAATCGGGATCTCAGTAATGTTTCCAATAACTGATAAATTATCGAACATCAAAATTAAATAATAAATGTACTAAATTCAAAATAATGAGCGACTTCTGCGGTCAGGGATCACGCTAGTTAATTCTTAGACTTATTCACTCGCCGTGTAAATGGTTCTTGCTTTACAAAATGTGTATTGTATACCAAAACAACCTATCGTAACATTACCCACGAAAACATTAGATACTTTTAGGTAAGTGCACTACTTCTTCTTCTTATTAACCATCTTCTTCTTCTTCTTCTTCTTCTTCTTCTTCTTCTTCTTCTTCTTCTTCTTCTTCTTCTTCTTCTTCTTCTTCTTCTTCTTCTTCTTCTTCTTCTTCTTCTTCTTCTTCTTCACACTGTAACGTATCGGTACTGCCGCGTAGTTAAAATATCGAAATGCAATGTGGGCACGGATAATGGGAAAGGAAAATATCGTTTTCATTTTAGTGGTTCTCATATATATATGTCTAGAATTTTAATCGGCATTTGATGAAAAGTATAATTACCGTTATTCTTTTTGACGAAAGATTTAAAGAGGATGGATCAGTAAGTATAGACACAATGTTTAAATCATTTGTATCAAAGTTTCGACAATATTTATTCTCACCATCAGCGTCTGTCTACGGACAATAGAGGATAATCATATACACAAAGAGATCAATCTATTCAGCATTGTCCATCAAATAACTGAGATCTCGATTTTCAATATACAGGTCCTGATGATGACAAAAAATGTTGTTGAAACGTGGAGACATACGATGTAAAAATTGTGTCTATACTTATTGACATATCCTCGCTAAACCTTCCATCGTTTATCCATTGACGGCCACTACTAATTCAAGGATGTTATTCTTTTTTAGAAAATAAACAGTTTGCGTTTTTTAAATGAGTGGTGTCCTGATTGGGACACACGGGAACACAAATATTGAAATATACAATAAATACTAAATTGTCAGAGAATAAAATCAATGTTGACATATCGGTAGAATTAATTATTAGACAAGTATTATAAGCGATCGTATTCTATATTTGTTGACAGAAATATTTTGTGTGAAAATTAGAAGACAGAAAATTCTTCGGAAAATTCTACTAAACAGAAAATCGAATTCTTATACAATACACTTCGATCGGTGTGTTGCTGAGTCATTTGAAGCGTTGTAAAATGTTATTTACTTAACCGAGAAAAGGTGAGAAAATTGGCGAAAACCTGGTGCACTTCTGCCACTTGAGTCGACCCTAAATCAACACGTTCCTGTTGACTCAGCAGAAAGAAAGAGGCAGAAAGTTTTCACCACGTAATTCTTCTCTAAATACACAGAAATTAAACTTTGGGATTACAGGACACGTTTCGTACGTTTGGAATTAGTAAATTGTATGGTATTTTATATTGTAAACTGTACATAAATATTGCTGTAACTGGCTAGACTCAGTGGGTGATCGCCCCCCCCCCCAACAGTGCTAGTAAAAATTTTAGCGAAATTCCATAATCACGTAACGTAGATCTATTTCTAAGCCAGTTGCGTGTTAAAATAAGGCTTATACTGTATTAATAACAGGAATTACAATATTTGTAAATTAATAAAATACAGTTAAATGTTTCTTAAAAATGACAATCACTCAACACTCAACATTTGGTAAATAATGTACGTATTTCTTCTTCGTATTCCAGTCCTCTTCTACCGCAAGGTGTAGAGGTTGAGCAACGTTCTCACCTCCGTGGTTTCTGCATGGTCTCTTCATTCCACTACACTCTCAACCCCTGAAGAAAAGGAAACACCTCATATTGTCCTCCCAAGTCACTCTTGTCCGGCCCCTGGGTCTTCTCCCAGCAATTTTTGCCTCATATAGATGTTTTGGAAGTCTATCCCCTTCCATCCTCTGAACTTGTCTAAACCAACGGAACTGTGCTTTCTTAATTTGATCTTTCAACTGTCTTAAATACTGTCTTAAATGTACGTATTTGTAATATTTAAAAATTACGCACACTCCAGTAAACGACGGTTGAGTCTAAAAATGTATTTAAAAAATTATATAGGAAGGCATCTGAATTTATCATTTGTCCTGACAAAAATGGAAAGCCCAACCTTTAAGTTAGAAGTTAACCTGCTCATCCCCCTCACTAGTTACACCAGTGGCTAGACTACTGTTTATTATGTTATGTTAAAATTTATGGCTTTTTCAGTGGTTTGTAAAATTCAGTATAACAAAGATTATAGAATTAACTCGTTAAGATACAATTATAAGAATAACATTTTTATATATGTTTGCGTTGGCCGAAACCGTCTTTTATTATTTTATGTTCTGAGATCTAAGGTTTAAGTACTTTTCCTGTTGAAAGAATCTGAAACCTTCCAAATAATTCAATTAATTAATACATATATATTTTGTAATAAACGTTATCATAAATAATAAATAATCATCTAAGTTTAAGCTTTAATCTGTGTGTAGGATTTCTTTATTCATCACGTAATGACTATGGTTACTTAATTTTAACGCCAATTTTGAAGAATAACCAGAGACTTAAAAGATAAGAATATCACTTGCTGGTTTCCATTTCATTGTACGGAGAGACCAGCTGAAAAGCGTCTTAATTACGTATTATATATTTCATGCCATATTCCACTTCACAGTGAGAATGGAACCCGACGTAAACTACGCATTACTTTTTTGGCTTTGTAATATAAAAATGTATGTAATTTTATAAAACGAACACTATATTCAGAATGATTAAAATTCCCCTTACTTTTACACCAAACATGGATTTTTGCGATTATTTTTTCACAATTTCGACTCTCTCACATTTTTGCCTCACAAAATTTTATTTGGGGGGGGGGTACATTTTTTTTTTAAATATAGGCTACGGTTCTGTAGGATAAAATTATGAACACGCATGCCGACTTTTAAGAAAATCGGTTTACGCATTCAAACGTTATCGTGAGATATACTCCAAATAGAGAGACAAACAGATGGGCAAATGCCAAATGGTCGAGTTAAAACTGAGAATTGCTACGCTCGTCCATTTATAAACTTATTAAAACTATAATTTCTCGTCTTTTTCTTCTCCTCAACCCAAAGGTTAGTAGGTTTCCAATTTCCTCCTTCCTGTAAGAATAATCGACACCTCATTCCTCTTGATCACAACATACCTTCTTCCTTCTTTTACACCATCTATGTACTTCTGCCTACGCATTTCCTTCCCACTATGCCCCTCAATCATTCTCTCGATCAGTGGGGTGAACCATTTTAAATGGTGTAGTAAATTACTAACTATATTGCTTCTCCTTTCGACAATGGATCCAATCAACTTATTTTTTTCTCCACTTTTCTCAGACCCTCCACATTCGGAACTCTTTTCGACCTCAGTATTCTTAAGGCCCTCCCACATCACCACATTTTGAAAGCTTTAAGGTAGCTCCTCTCTACTTTTCTCAAAACCCAGATTTCCGAGCTATAGGCTACGTGCATATACTCCAAATGCAATTAAATTTATAACTATAACTAGTTGGATACCCGTGCTTCGCTACGGTGATTATCAGAAAAAAACGGAATGTGAAATCAGAAAAAAGAAATAGGTTATTTGTGAAGCTTATATTCCGGTATTTTGAAATTAAGAGAAAATATTTAAGCTCGATCAATTTGAAGATGTGATAGCTTGAAATAGGTTTCAAGATGATCCTCGTGGTTATAGGTTAGATGAAAAAAATACTGTTTTGAAACTCCCCAAAACCCTAAAACAATGTAAAAAAATAAACATTAGACTTCCAGGAAGCGTACAGTTGAAAAAAAGCTGCATTATCGGTGTCACGGCTTTTAGCGTTTTTCGCGGATAGGCTTTAAAGTTTTCAAAACCCTTTCTTAGCGAGTACCCAGAAGTCAAGAGGAATATACGTGCCGATTTCAAGTTTGGATGCTTTATAGTTTTGGAGATTTCGTGATGAGTGTGTGTATGAATAAGTCAGTGGTATTTCGCCTTTATATATATATATATATATATATATATATATATATAAAATTTGTGATGTTTTCAATTTGTTTCTTCTGCAAGTAGATAATATTGTATATTCTTTTTAACACCTGACGCACCTTTCAGTGAAACGTGCGTCAGGTGTTAAAAAGAATATACAATATTATCTACTTGCAGAAGAAACAAATTGAAAACATTACAAATTATATTCAACTAAACGCTATAACTCAGCGTCTGTGGCTTAAGTAAATGTCTTTTGTTCTTTTATTCAATTGACATGTTTCGGGACACTTGTCCCATCATCAGAATATTTAAAAAGGTCTCTTTATACCATCTTACGATGGCACAGTCGTCAATATATTAAAAAATATTAAAACCACATAACACAAAACACAAATACATTACACAAAGTACGCACACGACAATTTTCGGTGTACACCACACGGTAACCGATAGCGCACTGGTTCATATTACACTCGTGTGGCGACAATATCGCAACGCAGTATCGTACAGGACATTAGATTTAAAGTTCAGCTGATCATTTAAAACATGTGGCCTGGTAACAGGATTATTATACGCTCTATATATCTCAAACTCCTCAAGGGCGTTCATGTAACGTCCTTTATTACAAAAGTGAAGGGGTATCAAGTTGGTATGAAAATTAGTATAGTTGTGATTTTCATCAATAAGATGTTTAGCGAATTTAGATTTTACATTTTCTGTGTTATGAAAATAAGTGGGTGGCTTATGTTCAACAAACCTCTTGAAAAAACCACGACCCGTTTGGCCCACATAAAAAGCATCACAACTATTACATATTAATTTATAGATCCCTGTTTTCTTTTCAAGGATGGTTGGTTCCCGCGTACGAAGGCTATTTAAAATGTTATTTGTAGTCTTATATGTGACAACAACGTTTGACTTGTTTAAAACAGAAGACAGAATTCTAGGTAGAAAGCTCATGTATGGTATAGAAATGTATTTATACACACTGTCCCCAGGTGCCCTTAGCGTGTTTGCGATGTTTTTTCGTCTCATATGTTTTTTAAGGATATTATTTACTACCGCTTTTTTGTAGCCATTGGTGACTGCGATATGTTTAATTGTGTTTAGTTCGTCTTGATAATCCTTGTCGCTGAGGGGCAATGATAAGAGGCGGTTAACCATGCTGTGGAAAGCAGCCATTTTCTGCGATACCGGATGATAAGATGTGGCGTGTATTATAGTGTCAGTTGTAGTGGGTTTCCTATAAATATTAAACTCCAATTTATTAATATTTCTGGTGACCGTCAAATCAAGAAAATTTAATTTTCCACTGACCTCGTGCTCCAGTGTAAACTGTATATTGTTATTAATACTGTTTAAATATGTGTGTAGCCTATAGCCTAACAAATTATATAATTACTGCAAGAAACATCGAGTTACTTATATAGAAAATGATATATATATATATATATATATATATATATATATATTAAATTTTCTACGCACATTAAAGTGTATGAAATCAATGAAAAGTAATGAACGAGAAAAAAATTTACATAACGAATAAGGAAGTAAGGCAAAATGGGAAGACAAACTTGGCCACGTGTACATTACAAGTAACGTGCTGATCAAATTGACAGTGTGAATAAAGTGTGTCGCAGGCAACGTGAGATTGAACACTTTGGACACCCCACAAAGTCTACATTATTTAATGTCACTGCCTTTACAAGGAAGGGAACCTCGGATGCCAGTGTTAAGAGGATTACTGGAAATTTATATGTATGTCAGCCCTTTAATGGAATTAGTTTCACTGCACTTCTTTGTAAAAAAACAACGTACGATATATAAAAACTGTAATTTTCATTTCCATTTTACTTACACACGTGTTTATTCTTTGTCTTTCTATGGTTTTTACTTACGACCAAGAAAAGATAAGCATGTGTACTTGGCTTGAGTACTCTGTATGACCTCCTTCGTCGATCCTTCTGTTCTTTAATTCACAATTATATTCCTCTGGACTCAGTCACGTATCAGTATGTCGCCAATACTGTATGTCTCACCACTTCGCCTCCCTCCACCGTTTGAATTTGAATCTAAACGACGGACATTCGCGATCATATAAAATATATAAGTGCAACGTTTCGGCCACCCAACCAATGGACACCCTTCTCAGGACAATTATAAAGTAATACATGAGAAGTAACAAATAACGAGTGTTACAGTGTGAAAAAATAATAATAACAAAAGGTCACATGATACATCATCAAAAGCCGCAACACTCACAAAACACAAGGACAATGCACACGAACAATTGCACGCTAACAAGATCAACAAAACGCTGCGACAGGAACGCAACGAGGGCAACCTTTATATGGTAAAAGTGAAAGTGAGCGGCAAACAACGACTACATACAAACCGCTAAGGCCACCCAACAATTGTCTATAGTGCACGAATGGAAGAAAGCCCCATTCGCCCCATTGGTTAGAAATTTCACTGCCAACCTGACCAATGCACTTCTTCTTCTTCTTCTTCTTTTTAGTTGCGTCCTGTTTTATAACAACGGTCGTACATGCTGTCACTCCACCTCTTCCTTGGCCGACAAAACCTCTTCGTGTTTGGTTGGCTTTTTCACTAGCCTTGTGTCATCCATTCTTGATATGTGTTCATTCCATATCCTTCTTCTTTCTGCAATATAAGAATTAATATCTTCTACATTACAAGTTTCTCTTATACAATCGTTTGGCAACTTATCGTACCTTGTGTTCCTAGTACCCTTCGTAATATAATTTGTCGTTTTCTTTGAGACATTGCTGTTTCTGGCTTGGTTTCTGATGTGTAGGATATTACTGAACGTATTGTGCTTTTGTAAACCCTAGTTTTTGTTTGTTTGCTTCTTGTTTGCGGTATTTATTATTCCATATAAGATCATTCATGCATCTAGCAATTCTTCTTGCTTTCATGAATTGATGTTCTGTTTCTTCAACTAACCTATTGTTACCTGTACGCCTTGTTCCTAAGTAGTCTATCTATATTACTTGTTCTATTATTCTATTATTTATTACAAGCTTAACCTTAAGCTTGTAAATGAAATTGTAATTGATTTTGTTTTCTCTTCCGCTTTCTTCATGTTATATTTCTGGCATGTTTTGTTAAAACCATACAAAAGTCTTTGTAAGTCATTTTCATTTTCCGCTATTAGAATAACGTCGTCTGCATAACATAATTTAAACACACTTCTACCCATCCTATATCCTCTCATATGCTTTACCTCCTTAATAATTTCATCCATAACTACATTGAGGAGTATAGGACTCTGCCTGATCCCTTTTGTTTCAGGTATATCATCTGATAATTCGCCATTGGCTTTTACTCTCATTGAAATGTTCATGTAGATCTCTTTTATTAGCTTCGTGATGTCGATTGGGACCCCTCGTTGTTGTAAAATCTTTAACACGTTCGACAGTCGGACCCTAACAAATGCTTTCTCAAGATCTATTAGACACAAAGTGCTGGTTTTTGGAACTCAATTACCTTTTCTTTTATTTGTTGAATACCGTGCAATGCAATTGTTATTTTTAATAATAAAGTGGTGTCGCAGTGTTATGTTACGCGCGTGCAGAATGAGGGGAAGAGAGAATGATAGGGAGAGAGGAAAGAAAGAGAGAGAGAGAGAGACTGACAGACAGACGGGGGAACAAACAGAGAGAGAAATATGACAGAGATAGGCGGACAGGCAGACAATAGACAGATAGACAGAGAGGGCAGACAGGAGACAGACAGAAACAGAGGCACAGAGAGACAGAATAGAAGGGAAAGAGCGTATACGAATGGGTATTGAGATTTTGATATCCAGGCATTTAATTTATTAGTACGTTCGAACGTACGTGCTGTACGCAAACACCATTTATTAATTAACTTAGCGTATGTATTTATTGTCAACCTACGCTTTCAAGCAAATTAAATTACTTCTGAAAGTATCAGTTTAGCAAATATTAAAAGTTGCCAAGCTTTGATATTAAATTAACTCGGCGTGTAGAAATAACATTGTGTTAGAAACTAAACGTTTATCTTAACATATTATATAGGTGGTGTGTGTGTGTGTGTGTGTGTGTGTGTGTGTGTGTGTGTGATGCTCAACCGTTTTTGGTCGCATATTAAACAAATCACGTACTATAAAACAAAAATAATTCAGAAAACAAAAACAAGTACAATGAAATCCCGGTTATAGGAATCCTGGTTGATAGAAACCCGGATTATCAGAAACGTCCAAAAAAATGTTAATCCATCTTTTTTTTAATTCGGGATGAAAACGTCCTACGACGTTGTCTGATGTCCAATATCCATTGTTGTCTGTCGTTGCAGTTTTCGTCGTTTAGTCCTTTATCGCTCATTGATCTTCTTATGCCCTCTATCCATGTTTTCTTGGGTCTTCCTTTTTTTCTGTGCTCTCCACGTATCCCACCTCATTGTTTTCTTTGGTAGTCGGTCTTGTCCTATTCTTTGTACGTGTCCGTGCCAGATTAGTTGTTTTTCTTCAATTCAATCGATGATTGTCTTTTCTACGCCCATCTCCTTTTTGAGCGTTTCATTTCGTAATCGCTCTAGCCTTGACGTTCTAGCAGCTCCTCTCAAAACATCTATTTCTGTGCCTTCTAACTTTCTTTTAATCTGTTCTTTTATTCTCCATATTTCGGATCCGTACATCAACGTGCTTTTAATCATACTATCGTATATTCTTTTCTTCCTGTCTTTTCCAATTTCTGTTCTCCATAGAATCCCATTCATTGATGTAATTATTTGTTTTGCTTTGTTTATTCTTCATTTTATTTCAACTTCATCAGTTCCTTCTTCATTAAAATTTATTCCTATGTATTTCTTTGTAAGTAACTCGTTGAGTTTCCTGCAGGTCTTCCGTTGTAATATTTTCAAATAATTACACTGCAAGTAGGTTTATTTTCACCTGGCGTACGTTTCACAGAAAAATTATTCTGCATCTTCAGAGGTTTGTTTGAATTGTAATTGAACGTTGTAAAACTTACTTGCAGTGTATTTATTTGAAGACATCCTAAGTATTTGTAGCTGTTGTATTGTTTATACTTTCGTTGTTTGCTAAGATTAAATCTGTTGATTGTTCTCCGACACACAGATACTGCACTTTTTCTATGTTCATCATTTTTCATACTCTTCCTTCAGTTTGCGTGTCTAATACATCTTTCGCATGAAAGACAACGATGACCAAAAACAACGTCGTTCAAAAAAGAGAACATAACAAATTGCACATTTCATATTCTAATGTATAAGATGTACCAAACTTCAGGTATGTTTCCATCATCAAAAAGATACAAAAACAACGCTTTAACGGTGCAACTACTCCACATGTTTTGTAGGATAATATAAGTATTACAGTTACAGTAAACGACTCAACTTTTATTCTATATTATATAATATTTTCACATAACTATATAATACTTTTGTTTCGTAATATTAACTTTTAAACGGCTTTAAAACTAGCGGAATTTTGTTTCTTTTCTTTATATTTCGACTTAAATTCGTTTTACAAAAAGTGCTACAACAATTGGTGTGAAATTTCTCCTGCTTCAAGATATTACGTCTTGACAAAATTTTCACTTCACTTTGTAACGTGCTCGAGCAGCTGTGTCAGCACAAAAACTAGGCTACATGGTAACATCTGGCCAGGAAGTTTCCTCATGTTAACAGAATTAATCTCACTCGAAGTTTTATATTTCTTTACTCACTTTAAATCCCTTTTGTTTTTTCGCATTT
This sequence comes from Magicicada septendecula, assembly GCA_034769895.1. Taxonomy (NCBI): domain Eukaryota; kingdom Metazoa; phylum Arthropoda; class Insecta; order Hemiptera; family Cicadidae; genus Magicicada; species Magicicada septendecula. The sequence continues at coordinate 78,159,114 of CM068374.1, read as the reverse complement.
TATATCAACGTGCCCAGCTCGCACAGTGCTCTCTGTCTCTCCTCTTTCTCTCTCTCTCTCTCTCTCTCTCTCTCTCGCTTTCTCTCCTACGTATTCTGTTTCTTACTCTTATTGCTCCTGTCTCACTTCCTCTGTCTCTTTCTGTTCCTATTTTGTCTGTTCTGTTACCATTACCATATACAAGTTTTCGTTATTTGTTGATACTGAAAACACATGTTATGCTTGAGAAATATAATTTGTCGTGGAGATAGATATTTACCAAATCTCTACACATGCGTCTGTAGCTGTAGTTTATGTGTTACTATTAACAAACACTGGTTAAAACGTTTGTGTACACACAGGAAGTCGGGTGACCTGACGATCAAGGCAGGAAGTGAATCAGCCGTGCGTAGGGTAATTTCGAAGAAAAGCTACACTATAGCAGTGAATGAACGGGACTACGATATTACACAACTGAGATTATCGTAGCATCTGACCAAACATATTCCAAATGTACGCAAACAAATTGTGCCAACACTAACCACAACAATTCACAGACTTGTGTACTCTATTTCCTGCCTCTGTCGGTATTCGAGAAGCATGTAACATTAAATATGGCAATAAGTATATTTAAAATGTTTTTTTTCTATCTAAATACCACTGTATAGGAATATTTTGTACACCTATATTACATTATATTTCATCATCACCCGTGGCTCTACAATCCTTAGTGGGTCTTGGCATGCTCCAAGAGTCGATTCCCTTTCTCCCTATTGCATGCCCTGCCTTTTTATTTTCTTATGTTCAACTTTCCGAGGTCCTCCTCTATCTGGTGTTTGAATCTACTTCGGGGTCTTCCCTTTTTTCTACTACCCATTGGTTTCTGGTAGAAAATATGTTTCGTAGGTTGTCCTTCCTCCATTCTCTCTATGTGTCCAACCCATCTTAGCCTGTATATTCTGATTATCCTGACAATGTCCGGGTCTTTGTAAATATGGTATAGCTGATAATTATAGCGCCTGGGCCATTTTCCATTTTCTTGTACTCTTCTACATATTGTTCTTAGAATCCGTCTTTCATAGCAACCTAGAAGTATCTCGCAATTTTTTATCATTGTTCAGGTTTCTGAAGCAGATGTCAGCACTGGGCCTGATAAGTGTTTCGTAAATTTTGCATTTCGTGCTTCTTGAGATAAAGCTAATGTCAGGTGCTTTTTTAATCCATAATATGTTTTATTTGCGAGATATATCCTTCTTCTTATTTCAGGTTGATCTTGTTAGCGCTCGCTGTTTATCTGGGAGCGAAGATGTATAAACTATTTTATTGCTTCTATATTTTTTGTGCCTATTTCAAAGTTTTGAAGGCTTCAGTTTAAAGGTACCTACATTACATTACATTTACCTATATTAATAGGTTATGCCTATGCAACCAATATTTTATTAAGGTTAATCAAATGAACTTTCTGACGCATAATTGAAATTTTATCAATCGATTGATAAAATCAATCGATTCGATAAACATTTATGTATAACCAAAGGTAGAACTAACACAGCTGAATGACATAATGACCGGATGAAACCGAACTTTGTTTGTGTTTGAAAAATATTGATTTATCTGTTTCATACAAATTCAATAAGACTTCAGTTGTAGTCCAAGAAATTTAATTCATTTTTTCGTGTCACTTGTCTTTCTAACCGTATAACTTCCAATAATAGTAGACAAATTTTTGTTATTAAATTCTGTAAGGAAAATATATTAAACAATTCAACTGGCGGAAGTATTGGTAAAAAAAATTCGCAGAACATCTTCAAAATTTCAGTTTATTAATTCACCTTGTAGCACGTTTGATGTTCTATGTGCACGGAAACAGAAAGCACTATCCGGTTCTCTGTACTCTACACTCACTCCGTAGTCTCCAATCAGACGCAGTAGTCTCTTTAAATCACCGAGCCGAGTGAGAGGGACTTCTGAACTACTGCAATATCTTAGCGTTAAACGCTCGTTACACACACCACTAAATACGTAACAATGGGAAAACTTTACACAGCAAACCACTGACGTCTTGTGAATTAATTGACAGTTACCACCGCTGCAAAGTCTTATCTCTAGGTGTGTTCCGTCAATCAAGAAAGTACACACCCGCAATTTAGTAAACCTTTTTGGCCTTTTATATTTCATGTTTAAATTCTTCACCTTGTGGGAACAATAACTTGACAAGTTTCATTATTTCAACATTATTATGTATACATTAATATGTTTAACATTTATATGGACAGCCCATCCGTACCTTTACTTGCCAATCCCGTGACATTTTATCCTATGTGCTTGTTTGGTGAACAAGCGAAGCGAGTCCTAAGTTTTAATTCCACCGTTTGGCATTTGTCAGTCTGTCCAACTATCTTCTCTCTGTCTGTTTGGGGTATGTCTCAATACAACGTTTGAACGGATCAACCGATTTTCGTACAACTTGTTATGCGTATCCATACCTTAACCCTACAGAACCGTGATGAAAACCAGGGGTGAAAAGAAGAAAAAATTTGATGCGGTCAAAATTTTGAATAAAATCTTAAAAGTTAATGTAGAGTATCAAACTAAATGGCATTTTAATCAAAACATGAATTCAGTGTACATTTTTTTACATTTATAAATAAGGTTTCTGGGGCCAAAATATGGGTTAAAATTTTGATAAAATCCCAAAACCTCATGAGACGTATCTAATTGAAAAGAATTTTACTAAAATCTAAGTGTAGAATTAATTTTTGGAAATTCCATGACTCATGGATCTGCGGTACCACATTTTGACAGGTTTCATACATTTCGTCTTTAAACATTGACAATGTGGAAAGTGATTTATAACTCAATAGTTTGTACGTCATCATGTCTACTGAAGGGATCGGACGCGTACATACTTTCAGAGTAGTGACTGTACTGTTTGGCACGTATCATTACAAACGGTGATTTTTATAGAATGTGTTCAACATCGACAATTAGTGTTTGAATCTGAACAGGTAGACGCTGAACCAACAACTTTCAGGTAAACGCTATTTTAAGAACTTTCAAGTAATGTCAGGTTAATGTCTCTGTGAGATCATTCGACATTTCTGTGAAGTTTTCTAAGTGTTCAAGATTTTGCTTCTTTTGCCGAACGGAAGAAGCACAAGTAAATTGTATATTACATAGCACAGTATCTATAATCTTTCTCACTCTGTTTCATTGACGTAAGTGTGCATTTAATTAGGAATGTACGTAAACCTTGTTTATATATATATATATATATAATATATATATATTAAATATATACATATATACATATATATATATTGTAGCGTGACAGATGTATGCATAATATTGAATGGCAATTGATCATTAGAATAATGAAGTTATAATATTTAAATTTGGAAGAAAGCACTAAGTTTAATATAAAAAGATTAATTCATAGCAACTGTGGAAAGAAATCATTATTATAAAGAAAATACAAGTTAAAATAAAAGGAGTTACTAGTGATGAGTCATCCAAGACCAGTCTCATAACCAAAGGTTTTCAAGGTATAACCCAGGAAGGTAAAATAGTAAATAACAAAGCAGTACACAATATGACCAAACCCACAACGAGGGAGAATAAATAGAATAGAAACCCTAAAATAAGCCAAGATCAACCAATACAGGTTGTGTATTTCTGAAATAAAGAAGAAGATGGAGAAGATCCCAAGAAACCTGATGGCATCAAGAAGAAGATGGAGAAGATACCAGTCCCAGAAGGCAGGAGAAAAGAAGACTGATGAAAGAAGAAGAAGGCAGCATCCTGAAGAAGATGTCTTGCTCTTATAAAAGACACCCAAATCCCTATATCCCCAAAATAAATATTTAAAAATAAAAGTATAACGAAATAAAAATCACATGTATATAAATTTAAGAGAGAGAAGTGTATAAAGTAAAAGTTGCCTGTGAACTAAGATGAAACAATAATATAGTACCCATGGAACAAATCTCCATTGAAAAAACGCTAACCAATTTATTATGTTAATAAGACTATACGACCATTTAGCATTAACATAATTATATAAGTGCAAAGTGAACCAGTGATAGTTTTGGGTATTATAAAAAATGAACCTTGTGTTTCATTCTTGGCAATCACAAACATTGGATGCAATGAAATATGCATTTTTCAATGACTTAAAATGTGTACTGTGACAATATGTTGTTCATAAGTCATGAATCTGTTTAAAATAACATTTTGTTTTACATGAAAAAAGAAAAACAGATTTCATTATACTTTTTGAACAATTCATACTATTTATTTGTTAATGACAGGGTGCAATTACCCAAAGACAATGTATAAAAGACTGTATAAAAACTGTAGAATCCTACTTATAATAATAGTTAGAAATAAGAATATAAATATAAGGTTTTTATGTATATAGTACAAGAATGTTTAAAAATGTTTTAGATATAAGGCCATTTGTTTGGGTCTGAAACAACTAACATCAGAACTATAAAAATAGTTACCACTTGTAAATAGTAGAGAGTAATTAAGATGTTAGTTAGTACAAAACCTTTGTTGTAAACCATATTTCCATGTTGGAAATGGGAATTTTGTTGCAAAATGTCTGATTTGAAGACAACCATTTATTTAAAAAAAATATTCTTTATTCTGTTTAACTATTATTTGTATTGTAACCAATACTAATTGTTTTTGTGTAATTTGAAAACATGTTTAATTTATAATACTATATGTAAAAGTCAGAGAGGGTATCACACATCATATATTGTTTGTAAAATATTTTGTAAGAAAAATTGTTAAAAAATCATAGGCCAAAAGAATGGAAACCAAACTTCATCAAAACAGAGAAATTAATCATTTAAATGCGAATAAACAAAAGGGGTTTAGACAAAATAAGCTTGAGATCAAGCCATATAATTGCACATACCATTCAGAAAGATTTTAATAAATTATATTCAGAATTATAAATAAAAATAAAAATGACTAAACTGAGAAATTTAGACATGGGAGTCATATATTCCAGAATAATGTTTCAGAATACAACTAATTCAATTAACTACCAGAAAATAAGGGAATATAAACCTTTTAATACAATATAGGATTATTAATATTAAATATAACTGATAAAATGGCTGAATTTACATTATAACAGGAAGTAAATTTTGGAAATGTTTTGACTTATCAGAGTATACCAAACTGAAAGTAAAATTACTATTTTTTGGACAGAAAACACTATAAAATGGCATTATTTAATCTGAAAATAACCAGAATGAACTGAAAGATTAATTTAAATCAAATCTAGTGAATAAAATTGACAAATAACCAAAGTTTAGGCATTCATATAGTGAAAATGTAAAAGTGCACACAGGATGTGAAAAATATTTGAACAATGTTAAGGATAATATTATATGGGCTAAGAGTTTTATTGAAACTGAAGGAAACAGTTAGTTGATTATTGGTATTTGAACGGATAACATAAACGAGAGTTTTGTGACGATCTAACCTATTTTTACAACGTTAAAGATCAGTGGCGAACAGTACGTTACTGTAAAGTCGAGAGTGAATTATAAAATCCTTCCAGAATATATACATTGTGACAAAAACGATCAAGAAACACTATTTAACACTAAACAATACATTTCTACTCTGAAAAACACCACAAAACACCAGAAAACTGTATAACACATTAACCAAATTAGTGTCGGAATTGGGAAAAGTGTTTTGACTTATAATTACACAGACATACTAAATACAACCCAGAATCACTACACCAGTCACTACACAACATTTAACAAGAGATTTGCAGAGACAAGAACAGGAATTTTGCCAGAAAATACATTATTTGGAACACTGCAGGAACGAGCAACATTTTGATCAACTTGACGGCGGCCATTTGCTTTGACGATTCCAGTGCCTTCTTCTTAGTACAACTCAGCTGTTTGGTGAAAACAATTATTATATTTACAAATTATTATTCAATGTCTGTGTTTATTAATAACTATTAATTTGATTGTAACGTTATACTTTTTAAATATTAGCCCGATTTCTCTGACTTTGGTAATAACTGGCTGTTTAAAGAACCCTATATAATTTTTATATCATATACTTGTAACTTTTTTCGATATCCTGAGAATCGATACTAATCGATAAGAGTCAATATTGCTATTACTTAATAAAAACATTAATACTTTTCAATACTTAATAGTTCTTTATTTCTTCAATAATACTAATTACCAATAATATAATTCTAATTGATAATCTACAAGGACTTTACCACCCATAAGTGAAGATAACCTAAAAAATAAAAAGGTAAACAAGTATCGATTGGTTTACAGACAGTCTTATGAGTGGTGATAGATTATTTAAATTATACTAAAACTTTAATAAAAATTTTCAGAAGAGCATTACACTGTTTAAAACTTCACAGCCCTATATTAATTAATTGATCATAATTAATTAATTAATAAAATTAAAAATTTTTTTTTAATTATTTTTTTTTATATAAACATAATTTTTTTTTAATTTCCTTCAAAACAATAAATTTTGTTTTGAAACTTTCGGCGAAGCTGAACAGATATATTCCTTCATCAACTTTACGCTACTCGACCGGTCTTGCTACCATTGAGACTCGACCAGCTGGGAAACTTAAGGAAGTGTTTCAGGCCAGTAAGACGTCGAGAGCCACACCAATTACACACCAATTAAACATATTACAATACAACTTATTTATTTATTTTATTACAAATTGGCTAGTCCAAAGAGTGGGGCTTGATTACATTGGAGTCTAACATACTACACAATCTTTATTACATCAAAACACATCTATTTATTTAATTAGTATTTATTACAAATTGGCGCACAACTTTAGGGGCTTTAATTAGCGATTGGAAGGCCAATACATTCTGCCCGATCACTAGTTGGAGCTAGGCAACAGCTACAAAGCCAGAGAATTTCAAGGGAAAATGCAACGACGTGCAACATCTAAGAAACGGGCGGCGGAGGCCGAGAAAGAAATAGAAGTTGACATGGACAACAAAGAGGCAACGCCAGTAGAGGTGGAAGAGGTATTACAATCGGTGTTGTCCAAACAAACTGAACAACCGGAGATACCAACACAGACAGGAGAGGTTAATATCCAGGAGAAACCCAAAACAATGGAAGACGTAAGGATGGAGAAAATAATGGAAATGTTCAAGATAATGGACCAGAATAGGGAGAAGGACAACCAAACAACAAATAAGAAGATGGAAGAATGGAAGGAAGACTTGAGTAAGAAAATGGGGAGTGATAACCAGTCCCTGAAAGAAGAATTAAGTGGGGTGAACAAGAACATGGAAGAGCTGAATGAAGACAACCAGTCCCTGGGTAAGAAGATTGATGAAACCAATAAGAAGATGGAAGAGAAGATGGAAGAAAACAGCAAGAAGATGGAAGGGAAGATGGAAGAAAACAGCAAGAAGATGGAAGAGAAGATGGAAGAAAACAGCAAGAAGATGGAAGAAGAGATGGGGAAAAAGTTAGAAGAATTGAAGGAAGACAACCAATTGTTCAAGGAAGAATTCAAGTCGACCAAAGAAGAATTGATTAATAAAATTGAAAATACTAATCAGAAAATCGATGAAACCAGGAAGAAGATAGAGAAGAACAACCGACAATTGAAGGAAGAGTTGAAAGAAGATAACAGGAAGTTGGAAGAGAAGATGGGGGAGAAGCTGGAAGAATTGAGAGAGGACAATCAAATTCTAAGAGAAGAGTTAAGGGAGGTAAATCAGGAGAATTTGGACAAACTGGACGAAAGGATGGAATTGTTGCGAGAAGAACTGAATAAAGAAATCACTGTTAACAAAAAAGCAATGAATAAGAAGATGGAAGAAGAAAATATAATGGTCAATCGACAGATTCGAGAGATTGATGGAAAGTGCAACCAGACCGAAAAGGAGGTGAATGAGTTTAAAGAAGTGGTGAACATCAAGTTCACAAATATTGAAGAACATAGTCGTAGGAAGGTAGAAGAACAGAGAAAGGAAAATCAAGAAGAATTCGGAAAAGTACGCGACCAAGTCACAGAACGATGTAACGATATACAAGAGACCGTGGCCAGTATCACCGGTCAGGTGCGACAAACCCGAGAGGAGATGGAAGCAATAAGGAACAGACCGACTCATTTCACTGGATTGCCTGTCAACGAAAGCCGAGAGTGGCTCAACTTCCGGCAATACAAACGCAAGCCGATGGAGTTCCTAGCTAGGGTAGAAGAATATTTGACCAAGCATAAAATTACCCAATGGAGCCATAGCAGGGAGATATTCGACGAGTCTTTCCGAGACATAACAGATAATTGGTGGATGGCCAACCGGAGTGAAATTTCCGACTACCAGCAGTTCCGGAAAATGTTTAAGACAAAATACTGGTCTGAGACCACCCAGAACTTGATCCGTGACAATATTTGTAATGGAAGATACAGGTCACAATTAGGTAGCGGTATGACGGCATATTTCTTGGGGAAGGTGTGTATGGCAAAACACCTTGAGCCAGCAATCCCAGAAGAATGTTTAGTGAATAAGATATCTTATCACTATGATGAGGACATTATCAGGGCCCGGAGAGGTAGTCAGATCAAGACGATCCAGGGAATGACCGAGTTATTGGAGGGATACGAGAACGAAGAGTATTATCGGCAGAGCAGAAAGAGAAATGAGAGACCAGAAGTAAGGCCGACTACCTACCCCAATAACGGCAATAACCATGCAAGTAACCGGAACCAGCCCAGTAATTACGACGGCCCTAACAACCAGCCGCGTAATAACCAGTTTAACGGTAATTTTAACGGAGTGAGGAATAATAACCCTTACCCAAATAATAGAAACAATTTTTACCAACATAATAATGTCCCATACAGTCAGAGAAATCCATATCCCAACAATAATGGTGACAGACCTTACCCACCTAACCGAAATTACTATAATAATAATATTAGTAATAATAATAATAGCAATAGTAATAACCGAGTGTCGCGCCCTAGGGTAAATTTTATAAGAGCAGAAGATCGCGGACCCAGGAGATATTATCAACCGAGGAGGAGCAGCTTCCACGGCGCCGACCGAAGATGGAGGAGTGCGGAACGAGACGGCCCAAGACACGAAGAGGGAAGACGAAGTACCAGCCTGGAAGATCTTGGCAGACAACCGAACAGGGCGTTAAACATCAACCAGGGTACAGAACGTCAGGAGACAAACCAGAGTTTCCCGAACGATGCCTCGGTCAATAATAACTCAAACAATGAACAAAATACTTTAAACGAGAGGAGGCAGTAATCAACAACGATGACCCGTTACTGCTTATACTTCCTGGGTTAGAAAAGGATGTTTTGCAACAAGCAAACAATGATAAAAACATCACTATTATCAGTAACCATTGTTTGAAAGACATACGAACTGAACTTTTGGAAGAGAACGAGAAGAGTCTCAGCAACAGTAATAATGAAATAATTTATATAACAGCGGAGGTGGAAGGCGTTCCCGCTAAAATAATGATAGACACAGGAGCTAATATTTCAATAATAAACTCCAATGAGTTGGAGAGAATACAAGGTACATGTGGAAAAACTTTGCCAATGTTACCAGTCAACAACATTGTATTGGTAGGTGCAACTGGCCGCCAGAACAAAACCATTAGGAAGCAAGTTTCCTTGAGTGTCGTTAGCCGTGATACAGCTTTAGACATGGAATTTTTAATCGCCACCGGATTACCATTTGACATCTTAGTCGGTTGCGATATTCTTCGTAGATATTCGGCAGTAATCGATCTTAATTTAAATAAAGTATCACTTTTCCCAGACGGAGTAACATGGACCGCAGATCTGGTAGGAGGCACAACTATACTTCCCAGCCCTATACATCAACAACTTCGTAAAATAAATGTTATTAGAAACAGCCCTCTTTATAAACCCATAATATACAATCATGGAGGAGAGGATTTATGGTCAGTTAAGATCCAGGAAATACGGAATTTCCAGTGCGGAAGCGATAACAAGAAAATACCAACACATCTGGCTGATCGTCTAATTGCAATATATGAGAAATACAAGGCGGTGTTTTCTGATGAACCAGGGAAGGTAAAAAACTACCAGTGCCAACTTCGTTTTAAAGAAAACGTAGAATTTAACCGGAGGTCATATCCAATAGCGCAGTCGCTCAAAGAAGCCGTGAGAACAGAGATAAACAAGATGATAGAAAACGACATAATTGAGATTAGTCAATCACCTTACACTAGTCCAATTATTGCGGTTCCGAAGAAAGACGGACAAGTCCGGCTCTGTTTAGATGCGCGTGAGTTGAACAAGACAATTGTGAATGACAGAACTTCTCCCGGTGAAATAGAAGAAATCTTAAAGCGTTTTCATGGTACTAATTTTATTAGCACCTGGGATACGGTCTGTGGTTATTGGCAGGTAGAGCTGCATCCACAAAGCCGCCAGTATGTAGCGTTCATTTTCGAAGGGCGCAATTACCAGTTCAAGAGACTGCCCTTCGGACTTGTCAATTCTGTCGCCATATTTGTGGCATGCATGGACCAGATTTTGGGACCAGAAGCGCTCCAATTTACCACCGTCTATGTTGACGATTTACTAATTACATCCGGAAACTGGGAGGAGCACTGTTACAGAGTGGAATTTGTACTAAACAAACTAGCGCAGAACAACATAACACTGAAGTTGGAGAAATCCAAGTTCATAGCGCGCGAGGTACAATTCCTAGGCTTCAACCTAGACGACCGAGGTATTACCCCATCAGCAGAAAAAGTGGAGGCAATTCAGAGGTTCCCGCAACCAAGAAACGGGAAACAATTGCAATCTTTCCTCGGACTCTGTAACTATTACAGGAAGTTTCAGAGCCGATATTCCGAATTGACCGCCAAGTTTCAACCACAGTTATCTGCCAAAAATAAATGGACTTGGGGTGAAGATCAAGATATTACTTTCCGATTGATAAAAGAGAAATTTCTGGAGAGTGTGATACTTCGTCACCCAGATTTTAAGAAACCGTTCTTTCTAAACTGTGACGCTAGCGATCTAAGCTTAGGAACGACATTATACCAGGAAGATGAGGAGGGACAACATCTGGTAATCAGCTTCGCTAGTCGCACACTGAACCAGTGCGAAAAGAACTACAGTGTGACAGAAAAGGAATTGTTGAGCGTGGTGTTCGCATGCAGCAAGTTCCGGACGTACATTCTCGGATATCAAGTCACGGTACGAACTGATCATAAATCCATCTCGTTCCTTCGTAGGTGCAAATTGAGTCACGGCCGATTGGCTAGGTGGGTACTCGCCCTACAAGAATATGACCTGAAATGGGAATACATTCCAGGAAAGAAGAACGTGGTAGCGGATGTGTTGTCACGTATAAATCTGGAAGATCAGACTTTCGAGGGAGAGAAGGAGAGCTTAGTAAAAATTTATAACATATTCACGACCAGCGCCGATTTACAAGCTTTGTTAATAAATATTCGAATCCATCAGCAGTCTGATCCTAAGCTGAAAAACATTGTGAGTCGTTTGGAAGCCAATGATGAAACCATTTCTAAATATTACCACCTTAACAAGGGGATTCTATTCATAAAAACCGCCTTAGACGATGAGACATGGAAGGTGATAATCCCACACCAAATCGAAAAGGAGGTCATCATCGATTACCATGTCAGGTATGGTCACATGGGAGCGTTAAAAGTGATACAAGCTCTAGAGGAAAATTGTAAGATCAAGAATATCAACCGCAAGGTGAGAACATACATCAAGTCCTGTAAGATCTGCCAATGTGCAAAAGTAAACAATGAAAAGACAGAGGGTATCATGATACCGATAACTTCCAACGCAAAACTGGAAAAAGTGTTTTTGGATATATGTGGGCCATTTCCCCGTAGCGGTGGTCGGCACAGATATAAATACTTGGTAATCATAATGGATCACTACACCAAGTATATAAAGCTATATCCGGTTAATCGGGCAACAACAGCAAAGGTTTTGGCGGTGATTATTGATTTGTATATCCCAGAGATCGGTAGACCATCTTCTATTATTACCGACCATGGTACACAGTTTAAGGGGAGGAGATGGCGAGACACTTTATTAGCACTTGGGGTCAAAACGTATAAGACATCAGTCTACCACCCAAGTAGCAATCCGGCTGAGAGAGTACTAAGAGAAGTGGGTAGGATATTGCGCACGTACTGTCACAACCAACAGAAAAAGTGGCAAGAGTACCTAGCAGCGACAGAAACATTCCTAAATTACGCCCACCATCCAGCTATAGGAATTCCACCGTACTCAGCCATATATGAGAAGCCGACTCCCCGAGACATTGAACAAATCATTGAATTTCCAACGAACAACAATAGGAAATTCAACCAGTTGAAGTTTTACAATAAGGTAGCAGAAGATCAGGAAAAACGGCAAGCCAAATACCAGAAGGCAATAGGGCGAATTGTAACATATAAAGAGGGTGAAAAAGTCCTCCTAAAAAATAGAGAGCTGCCTAGCACCTTAGAAGGCATAACCAAAAAACTACTATTACTATACACTGGCCCATATGTTGTGGTAAATGATAAGCATAACAATACATATGAGTTGAAGGAAATCGTTTCAGGAAAAATCAAAGGAGTGTACAATCAAGCTTCTATGAAGAAATATTATGAAGAATGAGTTGTGAGTTTTAGAATTTTGAATTTTTATTATAAAAATTCAAAAATAATGTAAGTACATCTTACAACCTAATATTTTAAGAAGAACATTCTGGAGAATTAAAAGAATTTTTTAATTTAATTTTTAAAAATCCTAAAATAATGTAAGTACATCTTACAACCTAATATTTTGAAAAGAACATTCTGGAGAATTATAAGAAGAAGGAATTTAGAATTTTTATTATAAAATTCTAAAATATGTAAGGACAACTTACAACCTAATAATTTGAAGAAAAAACTTTATGGAAGAAAGAGAAAGAGAGAGAATTTTGTACTCATTATTTATAAAAATTTAAAATTGAGTAAGTACTTCTTACTACAACCTGATAATTTAGAACAAAACTTTATGGAAGACAGAGAAAGAGAGGGAATTTTGAACTTAATTTTTAAAAAAAATTTAAATTAAGCAAGCACAGCTTACTACCACTGAATTATGAGAAAAACATTTTTGAAGAATTAAGAAGAAAGGAATTTTGTAGTTAATATACAAAAAATTTAAAAATAAAGTAAGACCAACTTACTACAACTAAGTTTGTGAGAAAACTTTATGGTAAATAATTAAGAAGAATTTGATTTTGGAAAAATACCAAAACATTCAGAAATAATAGTAAGATAACAGTACTATAAACAATTCTGAATGAAACAATTCTGGGAATAAATGAATTAAACAGAATTTGAATGTTGATAGAAAGTCAGAACTTTGAAACAAGATAAGATCAACATATTACAAGGAGTTATGAGAAATATTTTTCAATTAAATAAAAAGAATAGTTTGAATTTTATATTAAAACTAACCAAGTTCCAAAAAATAATTATGTGTCAATTATGATTGAATTGAGAAGAAAATAAAGTGATTAATTCAGAAAAAAGAATTAACGTTAATCCAGAATAAATGCTAGACATTCACAATAGCATTTGAAGGAGTAGAGAAGAATAACAAAAAAGAGTGTAATATGCCAGAGAAGGAAAAAATTTGGAAGCAACGAGACTAATTACCTATGAAACGATAATGAAAACAGTTAATTAAGAGCGAAGAAGAACAACTCATACCAAACAGATGGAGAAGATGATTTTGAACAAATGATAATAATAAGACCTATATGAAATGCAAAGAGAAGAAATACCACATGAAATATAATATAAATGAATTAATGCTAATGAATGCGAAGGCGGATTAATAACTTTATAAGAGAAAGGAAAGAACCAAAATGTTTAAATAAAATGATCAATATAACAACCTGTATATCTAATGTAAAGATACAATGTTAAAAAATTAAATATAATATATTAAGACCATTCAAATAATGAATAAGAAAGACTATTTATAAAGACCATGCTAATACTATGAATAACCAGAAGAAAGTATAAAGAGAATTCAGATGAAGAAGAAAGAGAGTTACACTGTAAACAGTAACCAGAATTATTAAAAGAAAGGTTTTCAACCATAATTAAAATAAATATATCAGACAAGTTAAGAGTTTTGAAAAAATATATATATAATGAGTATAATAATGATTATGAAGATTTATTAAGATAGAAAATGTGAGATAATCTGAGAGACTACGAAGTGGAGAATCCAAAGATATTTTTATTAGTCGAAAATGAGACTACTTTTTATTTATTTATTCGATGACTGACTGAAGATAATTCCAGCAGCATTATGTTTTTGAGCAGGGATGGATATGCCTCTGTAATCAATTTATAGAAGTGGTGTATGGCCAGCAGAGAAGTAGCGTACAGTGCCCCTCTGATCTGCCCCAGCCCACGTGATAGGGAATGTTAGGGAATTAATATCCCAAGGATACAACACGAAGTTGATATAGAAAGAAAATGTATTACAATTATAATATATCTCAGAAAACACTAACTATCCGAAAAGGATCAGTAGTAAGACAAGTAACCATATATATAAAATTAATAAAATTCTAATATAAAAAAGTCGATATAAAAATGGAGAAGAAAATGAATTATAAGAAATGATGAAATTATCGTAAGAAATTATTTCATCCATAAACATGTCTGAAATAATTACTTCTGGAGGAGAGCAATCTGTAGCGTGACAGATGTATGCATAATATTGAATGGCAATTGATCATTAGAATAATGAAGTTATAATATTTAAATTTGGAAGAAAGCACTAAGTTTAATATAAAAAGATTAATTCATAGCAACTGTGGAAAGAAATCATTATTATAAAGAAAATACAAGTTAAAATAAAAGGAGTTACTAGTGATGAGTCATCCAAGACCAGTCTCATAACCAAAGGTTTTCAAGGTATAACCCAGGAAGGTAAAATAGTAAATAACAAAGCAGTACACAATATGACCAAACCCACAACGAGGGAGAATAAATAGAATAGAAACCCTAAAATAAGCCAAGATCAACCAATACAGGTTGTGTATTTCTGAAATAAAGAAGAAGATGGAGAAGATCCCAAGAAACCTGATGGCATCAAGAAGAAGATGGAGAAGATACCAGTCCCAGAAGGCAGGAGAAAAGAAGACTGATGAAAGAAGAAGAAGGCAGCATCCTGAAGAAGATGTCTTGCTCTTATAAAAGACACCCAAATCCCTATATCCCCAAAATAAATATTTAAAAATAAAAGTATAACGAAATAAAAATCACATGTATATAAATTTAAGAGAGAGAAGTGTATAAAGTAAAAGTTGCCTGTGAACTAAGATGAAACAATAATATAGTACCCATGGAACAAATCTCCATTGAAAAAACGCTAACCAATTTATTATGTTAATAAGACTATACGACCATTTAGCATTAACATAATTATATAAGTGCAAAGTGAACCAGTGATAGTTTTGGGTATTATAAAAAATGAACCTTGTGTTTCATTCTTGGCAATCACAAACATTGGATGCAATGAAATATGCATTTTTCAATGACTTAAAATGTGTACTGTGACAATATGTTGTTCATAAGTCATGAATCTGTTTAAAATAACATTTTGTTTTACATGAAAAAAGAAAAACAGATTTCATTATACTTTTTGAACAATTCATACTATTTATTTGTTAATGACAGGGTGCAATTACCCAAAGACAATGTATAAAAGACTGTATAAAAACTGTAGAATCCTACTTATAATAATAGTTAGAAATAAGAATATAAATATAAGGTTTTTATGTATATAGTACAAGAATGTTTAAAAATGTTTTAGATATAAGGCCATTTGTTTGGGTCTGAAACAACTAACATCAGAACTATAAAAATAGTTACCACTTGTAAATAGTAGAGAGTAATTAAGATGTTAGTTAGTACAAAACCTTTGTTGTAAACCATATTTCCATGTTGGAAATGGGAATTTTGTTGCAAAATGTCTGATTTGAAGACAACCATTTATTTAAAAAAAATATTCTTTATTCTGTTTAACTATTATTTGTATTGTAACCAATACTAATTGTTTTTGTGTAATTTGAAAACATGTTTAATTTATAATACTATATGTAAAAGTCAGAGAGGGTATCACACATCATATATTGTTTGTAAAATATTTTGTAAGAAAAATTGTTAAAAAATCATAGGCCAAAAGAATGGAAACCAAACTTCATCAAAACAGAGAAATTAATCATTTAAATGCGAATAAACAAAAGGGGTTTAGACAAAATAAGCTTGAGATCAAGCCATATAATTGCACATACCATTCAGAAAGATTTTAATAAATTATATTCAGAATTATAAATAAAAATAAAAATGACTAAACTGAGAAATTTAGACATGGGAGTCATATATTCCAGAATAATGTTTCAGAATACAACTAATTCAATTAACTACCAGAAAATAAGGGAATATGAACCTTTTAATACAATATAGGATTATTAATATTAAATATAACTGATAAAATGGCTGAATTTACATTATAACAGGAAGTAAATTTTGGAAATGTTTTGACTTATCAGAGTATACCAAACTGAAAGTAAAATTACTATTTTTTGGACAGAAAACACTATAAAATGGCATTATTTAATCTGAAAATAACCAGAATGAACTGAAAGATTAATTTAAATCAAATCTAGTGAATAAAATTGACAAATAACCAAAGTTTAGGCATTCATATAGTGAAAATGTAAAAGTGCACACAGGATGTGAAAAATATTTGAACAATGTTAAGGATAATATTATATGGGCTAAGAGTTTAATTGAAACTGAAGGAAACAGTTAGTTGATTATTGGTATTTGAACGGATAACATAAACGAGAGTTTTGTGACGATCTAACCTATTTTTACAACGTTAAAGGTCAGTGGCGAACAGTACGTTACTGTAAAGTCGAGAGTGAATTATAAAATCCTTCCAGAATATATACATTGTGACAAAAACGATCAAGAAACACTATTTAACACTAAACAATACATTTCTACTCTGAAAAACACCACAAAACACCAGAAAACTGTATAACACATTAACCAAATTAGTGTCGGAATTGGGAAAAGTGTTTTGACTTATAATTACACAGACATACTAAATACAACCCAGAATCACTACACCAGTCACTACACAACATTTAACAAGAGATTTGCAGAGACAAGAACAGGAATTTTGCCAGAAAATACATTATTTGGAACACTGCAGGAACGAGCAACATTTTGATCAACTTGACGGCGGCCATTTGCTTTGACGATTCCAGTGCCTTCTTCTTAGTACAACTCAGCTGTTTGGTGAAAACAATTATTATATTTACAAATTATTATTCAATGTCTGTGTTTATTAATAACTATTAATTTGATTGTAACGTTATACTTTTTAAATATTAGCCCGATTTCTCTGACTTTGGTAATAACTGGCTGTTTAAAGAACCCTATATAATTTTTATATCATATACTTGTAACTTTTTTCGATATCCTGAGAATCGATACTAATCGATAAGAGTCAATATTGCTATTACTTAATAAAAAACATTAATACTTTTCAATACTTAATAGTTCTTTATTTCTTCAATAATACTAATTACCAATAATATAATTCTAATTGATAATCTACAAGGACTTTACCACCCATAAGTGAAGATAACCTAAAAAATAAAAAGGTAAACAAGTATCGATTGGTTTACAGACAGTCTTATGAGTGGTGATAGATTATTTAAATTATACTAAAACTTTATCAAAAGAGCATTACACTGTTTAAAACTTCACAGCCCTATATTAATTAATTGATCATAATTAATTAATTAATAAAATTAAAAATTTTTTTTTTAATTATTTTTTTTTATATAAACATAATTTTTTTTTAATTTCCTTCAAAACAATAAATTTTGTTTTGAAACTTTCGGCGAAGCTGAACAGATATATTCCTTCATCAACTTTACGCTACTCGACCGGTCTTGCTACCATTGAGACTCGACCAGCTGGGAAACTTAAGGAAGTGTTTCAGGCCAGTAAGACGTCGAGAGCCACACCAATTACACACCAATTAAACATATTACAATACAACTTATTTATTTATTTTATTACAAATTGGCTAGTCCAAAGAGTGGGGCTTGATTACATTGGAGTCTAACATACTACACAATCTTTATTACATCAAAACACATCTATTTATTTAATTAGTATTTATTACAATATATATATGTTATATATAATATATATATATTTTTTTAGTCACTTTTTGCTACAGTCCGTTTCTTGATATATATAATATATTTTATATTTATAATTCAATTTACCTCAAGATGTTATTTTTATCCTTTATTGGAACGTGTTTCGGGTACTATCTTGTACCCATCCTCAGCCTTCCGGTTTTTTGTCTGGTGAACAAACAAAACATATGTACTTCACCAGACAAAAAAAACGGAAGGCTGAGGATGGGTACAAGATAGTACTCGAAACATGTTCCAATAAAGGATAAAAATAACATCTTGAGGTAAATTTTATTATAAATATTAAATGTAATATATATATATATATATATATAGTTACAATCATAATATTGTTGTTGCGAGGTTTAATTAAGCTCCACGTTGGTATGCGCCAATTTGTTACCAACAACTCCTTTTGGGTTTCTTTGTTTAATTACGGTTACAGTTTATAGTTAATTTAAAAAATGTAAATTAACCAATTCGATCTGTTTATAAGGAAAATGTTTATTATGTTGTTGTAGAGGAGACCTCCTGCAAATCAATATTAATTTATATAAAAAATAACAATTATTTATTATATAGTTGCTGCGACTCGTATGTTGAACATAACCCTGTGTTAATCATTTACCAAGTGTTCTACCAGAGAATAACGCCATATTACGGGTATTATAGTTAATAATTCGGTAATTCTCTCCAACCCTATTCGGTCTGTATTATTTAAATTGACCCAAGTGTGGCGAAGAGAATACGTTAGTTCGGCACTCTCCCGTATTCACCAGCTGTCTGCAACGAGCGCTGTTATTAGTAATTGACTCGTTCTTATAGGTTAGTTCGTTTCACTTGACGGTTTTATCACCTTATTTATCTGTAAATTACTCCCCAATCAAAATACAATAACTATCTACAATAACACAGAACATCATCACGTACAAGAAGGATTCTTTATTTATATTATTTTTTAAATTCCAACAGTCGTCTTCATAGGTTATCGGATCGTAATATCGATCGTACAATGCTGAATCGATTTGTTAGTGGACTAGTGCTGTATAATACAATTTAAATATAATTTTCGGTTTATCTCTTATCCCAGGGTACATGTGATTCTTTTAACGATTAGTAAGGCCAGGTAATGCAAAATTAAGGTTACTAAGTATTACAAATTTTTATTAATTCTTAATGTATAAAATTAAATATAAGCTGGTTTGTTACCGTACAATGCGATACTCAAGGTAGCCACGTCTGTTTATAACTGAACGTAGATGTAATGGTGAGGTTACTCTTGACCCAAAAACCGCGTCCAGATTATCAATAAAGGTTTAAATGTGATGTCCAGGAGTGTAACAGGAGTTCAGTTCTGTTCTTCGTTCTTCTTCGCGATCCTAGTGGTTGCCGGTCCCAGTGGAATTGGTGTAGTATTACAACTTCTTCAATCTCTTGAAAGTGAGATTTAGTACTTCAATACCAAAGGTTCTTTGTGTATGTTTGGTTTATATTTGCATTAATTTTGACTTCTTGTCCATTCAAGAAGAATCTTGGTTTAATTGTAAATCGGGTTCATCATCATTCCTTTAATGGAATTAGTTTGAAGAAGGATTTATTAATTCCGCAACTTTGAGGAAGTGTAGAATTATATTTCCTGAAATCTAGTTCAGTAATTATTACTCAGTTCTGTTTTAATGGATTGGCTTTAAGACATTGGATTTATTAAGGTTTATTCATTTTTATTTTATTTTATGTTTACATTTGTCTACTGAACTGTTCCCAATAGCATATAACAATCGAATGTAAAGGTTTTTTATAAATTCTTTTCTGGATTCGTATTAATTCAACTTAACCCATTAGCATATAACAATCGAATGTTGAAATCAACAAAATTTCTTGCATTTCAGTTACCCTAACAACCATTACTTTCTGTCATTGGATAATATTTGATATCCTAGAGCCAGAATTAGAAAATATTACTACTCTTATTTAATAAAATACTCCATGCTTGGAATTACACCAAATCACATAAAACTCTCACTTAATCTGCCTTATTAAACCATATACATTTTACTACATTTTCATCTGACTGGACTTATTAAAAAGGTATTAATTTCCTTTTACAAATATTAAATTTAGGCCTATTGGTTTTATTACACCTGTTATAGTTTTACTTTGTTTTTAATTTAATTTTTCTTTACCTGACCTACTGTACAAATAATCACTGGCTTATGGCCACTTATATCAATTTTAATTTCCTGGTTTCAATTCATTATATTATTTAGTTCATCATTGAACCCTTCATTGGTTTTTAACATAATTATAAGAACTACTTGCCAACTTATTAACACTTATTGTCTTCCTGGCCAAGTTTACAAATATTATTTTAAACATTTTCATTAATGAATTAAAGTAAATACATTTAACAAAATATCATACTTAATAATATGTACTCATATTTAATTTTAACATGAATAACATGAGTACCCATGACTTAGTACTTCTTTAAAGCAACGGCTCTACACTTACTACACACAAAACATAAAATAAATATCCTGTAAACACTATATCATGATACAGTACAACACCAAGTACATTTTTAACACATTAAATATTAATTGAACAGTATATTATACTCAACTCCTACACATTAAACTCATCCCACTAGACACAATGTTTATTTTTTACATCTCATACTACTCATTACATATTTTAGATTTAGGTACACTTTTGATGTTTTATTACTTAGTAACCTTACTAGGTACCTTCAATGCATTCTTTAGGTGAGATGGGCCCTCTTGTATTTAATTATAACATACTTTGGGCATTGTTTTAAGTCATGTTTACAAAGTTTTTTATGTAACGTTGGGAACCTCAACTCTATTGTATACGTTACAATATATATATATTGATGGCATGTTGAGATCGTAGGAATCCAGAGTGACTTCGTGAATACAGCTTAACAAATCTTGCTATATGCAGATGATATAGTTAATATTCAAGAAAATACGGATGATTTACAAGAAGATCAATGTTTCAGTTGCAAGAAGTAACAAGAGGGTACTCGCTGGCAAATTCAGAGAAGTCGACTAAAACCATGACTTTTTAAAGGTAAACATCCAGTGAGGACTATAAACAACAGTCCTTTGGAACAAGTGAACCGTTTTAATTATCACCGATGTGAAGTAGGCTATGAGTCTGACTCTGATATAAAATACAGGATAAGTAAATTTAGCAGCACTAGTGGAACGACTCATATAGAAATCTTAGAAAATAAAACAAGAAACTGCACAAGAATTAAACTTTATATGACAATAGAGTGGGGGAGAGCGAAAGACAGAGAGAGAGAGAGAGAGAGAGAGAGAGAGAGAGAGAGAGAGAGAGAGAGAGAGAGAGAGAGAGAGAGAATGAGAGAGAGAGCAAAAGTAACGCTGACACTGCTTCTATACGTAATTGGACCAGATCACCATAGTTTTTTAACACTTGATTTCACATTGTGTCGATTTTAATTGAAACATTGTAATAAAGTATTATCATAGTATCCATGCGACACTTGTTCAGTTGGTTACGAAACAATATTACGAGAGAGAGAGAGTCTGGGGGATCTGGGGAATAAATTCCCCCAAAACTATTAAAAATTTCAATGATGTTCCAAAGTCACCTAACGTAGGCCTATTTCTAAGCCAGTTGCGTCTTTTAAGATAAGGGGTATAAATAATTGTGGAAACAAACGTTATTACAATACTTGTAAATTATTAAGTTAGTTAGTTACTAAGTTAGAGCTTTCTTAATAATAACAATCACTCACTTTTGATAACTACCGGACGTAACTCTAGTACTAAAACAAGGGACGCACCAAAAAAACGAAACCAATGCATATTAACCTACCTTTATCTTTTTCGCCCAGACAAATTTCTCCTAACAGGGTTGTCTATGTCATGACCGAACCGTCGTCTTTGGACAAATAAACTAGCAGTTTCATGACTTTAATTCGGAAAAATGAGAATATTTTATCCATAGATATTACATAAAAAATAAAGTATTTTAACAGAAACTGAAAGTTGCTTAAAACATTCTTGCATACTTAAACATCCTTGTAAGGTACAAAGGGGTAACTAAACTGGGAGTATAAAATATCATCTGAAAGAGTCATTTTCATAATTCTTATTAATATCTTAAAATAAACACACTGCAAGTAGGTTTATTTTCACCTGTTGCACGTTTTACAGAACTTATCATGTATCTTCAGAGGTTTTCTAAAGGTATATTCCAAAACTTCTGAATATACAGAATAATTTCCTACAGGAAAGTCAACAAGTTACTTACAAAGAAATAATTCTTATTAAGTATACACATTGTAAATAAACAAAATTTATTTTACAAATAATAATTTAGATAATAATTGGTTAATAAAACTTTTTTATTATTTTATTTGTTATTTTTTATGTCATTAATTAATTTTTTATTTGTGTAATGCTTTTTAATTGGTTTATGTTCAATTAATAAACAATACTGAGTAATAACTGTGTAAATTCTGATGAATAGTTATTTATTTCTTCGCGTTAAATAGATTTTCTTGGCCACATCGATTGTATGTAGCGGCCAATTCAGTATCTGTACTTCTTCTTCTGCTCGTTCCTTTCCTTCAGAAGTTCACGTTAGCATATTTAATAATTAATGTAATTTAATTTATTACTCAAATAATCCATAAAACAACGTTTCAACAATAATTAAGTTTATTAGGTTCAAAGTAATTGTTTGAATTGCCGCGACTGGCTCGAGTCTGATTCGAGATTAAGTTCCAGTTCGATTATTACATATAAATTAATATTAAATTAAATTAGTATAGTATAAGGGTTCTTTTAATTGTAGAAATAGTCAGGAAAGGCAAGAGAACTCAATACTTACAAATTATATAAAAAAACTTATTCATTAATAGACAAAATGTTAAAGTATAATGTATAGAAAATTTTAATATTACGATACAGATGTTTGCTTCGACGTCACTCGTTCTCTCCCGTCAGCCTGTGCGAATGGAACCACAAGATGGCTGCCTTAATGAGTTGATCTGCGATGTGAATTCATCTACGAGATTTTCCTTCAAATAAACGTCTCCGTTGGTTAATTCCTCTTCAGTGATGTTGTTCTTGGAATATCCACAAGTTGTAGAGTGTAGTTGTATTCATCCACTGGATTTTGTTCGGTAATAGTTGTGTTGTGTCCAATAGTTCCCTGCAACCGGGTTCTGGTTATCTGAGTTTAATTTCGTTCTTCAGTCTTGTCTATACGTAGTGACAGCTTGATTTAGTATCGTTTAATTTAGTTTAAGGTTTCAATGACCGTTATTATAGTACTCTTTACTTTAATTTATATTCTTTTATCTTTTGTAAACTCATCATATATCTAGGTTGTGTTAGTTAAAAATTTCCGTTCATAATTCTCTGAAAGGTATTCGACACGTCCGTTCTGTTTGGCTTTTAACAATCAACTAATTATATTTGTTCCGTCATATAGAAAATTCTATAAGATTTTGGTATCATTTCTCATTGTTCATGGATCAGCTGTTCCTATCAAATAATTCAATCGTATTGAAAAAAACTGTCATATTTTATATTTAATTGGCTATAAATTATTTGTTTAGTAGTTTTATGTAATTCTAATTATAGAAAAATATTCCTGCTTTTATTTTACAGAAGTTAATACTAAATTTGACCTGTTTTGGTTTGAATTAAGCTTCAGAATTACATTCTTTGAAATTTATCTATAGGCCTTATTTTGATTCACATAAATATCTATTAAATGGTTTACAATACGTTTTATGTTATAATTTTACTCACACTTGATTACTAATTAAATCCTTGTAATTTACCTTTTATGTCTGGCTATTATTTTAAACGTTTAACAATTTATTTGCATTTTACTAGTGCTTGCTTACTGCTTTTGGGCATTTTCTTGTACAATCACCATTTAAGTCAATTTTACATGCTGATTCCTTTAATCGCTATTATAGGTCGTTGTTATCATTAGGATAAAGTATTTGTATTCTGAAAACGATAATTTATATCAATTTAATCTAGGTTGTATAAATTTATATTCTCTGATTTGATTAATATGGTCAAAGTTGAATTTGTCTTGGTCATAAATTTTCAATTTTCCTAGCAATGTTATTATGAATTCATCTTATTAGTTTATATTTTTTGATTTACTATCTATGGGTCGTTTGAATTATTATTTTTCCTTTCCTTACTTCACAAAAATACAACATTAATTAACATGATTCAAATACAATAAGCTCTTACATACTAACATCTAGTATTTCCTACTATCAACATATTGTGTATGGTATACACTAAAAATAATAACACATAATAATTATATAAATAAACACATTAAAACTTTATATTAATGATTGTCTTTTGTTGTCCTTTTTTAAAACTGGTTTGGGGTGTTCCCCTTAATCACATTTATTTTAATTATAATTAATTTTACATTATTTCTCATTATTTGTATTGGATTCTCTTTTTTGGGCTAGTTATTTCATTTAATTTGGTATAGCCGATATAGTTTAATTTCTTTTTAATTATTTGTTTGCTGCTATAGAGTTTTATGTCTTTACAATAGGTTTTTTGGGTATTTTGATATTATTCCATTTTGATTCATTTGTTATGTTCTGTTGATCCTTACTACTCCATATTTTGAGGATTGTTATTTTAATTTATTTATTCTGGGCTGTTACTCCTTACTACTCCGTATCTTACTGGGTCTACTAATTATTTTATTGATATGATATTCATACTATTTGTTTTTTAACACTTTTTGGATATAAATTGACTACATGTAAATTCTTTGAATCGATTTGTCTAGTTCTGTTAAGTCCTTTTATTGATGAATGTAATTACTTTTCCCTGCTACTTTTTTTTTAAGTTGATATTACTCCTTCCAGAGGACTTCTTCCCTTCTTTTCCTACATGATCTTAATTTGTAGAATAAGGTAAAAACTTCGTTGTGCTACAACATTTATAATTAAAGTGATTCTTAATGAATCGAGATTCATTACTAAATATAGTTAATTCACTACGGACTCAGAAAACAAAGTTTTTTACAGGTAAAAACGTAAAAGTTTTACCTTATAGCCTGAACCGGTTTTCGCTTTTAAAAAGCTTCTTCAGAGGCTGCCGTTGGGAGCACTGTCCGTCTTGTTTTTGGCGACGGTATCGACTTTTGAAAGATCGACGTTGTGTGTGTGGGGTGTGATATGTTCGAATAATGCGTGCGATTTGAATTGTGTCTTTTCGTTTAGGATGTCGTTTTTATGTGTTTTCGCGTGTTTGTATATTTCCAATTGTTCTAGAGTGTCTAGTTTTCGGCCTTTTATGTGTACGTGTAGAATGTCCATGTTATTGTCGATGTTTTTGTATGTGTGGTTTGTTTCAATGAGGTGGTTTGCAAAGGTGGATTCTGTAGTGGAGTATAGTGCCTTTGTGGACCAGGATATGGTGTGAACAGTGTCAACGCCTCTGACCAAGATCGTTTCAGATTTGCCACGTCGGTTTGTTTACATCAGGATTGAAGTAGAACGGAAATAGTAAACACTTTAAATGCAATCAGTGGCGTAACTACTAGAGGATGAACCCCCTAACAGCAAGCTATTAAAATTTCAGCGAAGGTACCGTAATCACTTAACGGAGATCTATTGCTAAGCCAGTTGGGCGAGTTAAAATAAAGTATATTATTAAATATAAAAATAAAAGGCACTACAATATTTGTACATTAATAAAAGAGTATTTTAAAATAGCATTTTCTTAATAATTACGTTGACTCAACGTTGAATAACTTGTTTACAACCTTGGGCACATTTTATAAAATGTATTTATAAAATTATATGGAAAGAACCCTGAATTTCTTACTTGTCTTGAGGACAATGGGGAGCGCAACCTTCAAGTTAGTCCAATCCCCCCACCCCACCCCAAAGGACAACTCATTCATTAAACTGATCGTAAAGATCGTTACATTAGTGTAAATAAAAATAATCACTTAATATCACGTAACACAGACACTTGACGTTTAATTTTCAACACTGCAAACGTCACTGTAACACTTACGTTACGATCTGAAGGCAGGAACTGTCTGAACATGGCCGGCCGCCTTTACTATCTTCATGCCTGCCTAGTCGTATGTGTTTGGGTGACTACAGGTACTTTTCAATTAAAACACACAAAAGGCTTGACCAAAAAATCATTAGTTACGACAGATATAACTCTGTATGTGGAGGGGGGTAGGCGCGTATATGTGCCTGTTTCCGCCGGCATTTTGGTAAAGACAACCAAAAATAATAAAACTTTGATAACATAACTTTACATAATGGATGCTGGCCAGGAACGCTACGTTTTGACACGTCGACGACACAAATTATGATGAACAAAATATGTTTTTATAGTCTTGTAACGAAATCACTTTATTGTTGGTAATCACCACAATTTGACGCAATCTGGTCAAACTAATTCCTCCTTAGAACTGAACCCAAGTGCGCATCATTATCGTCGCTATCATCTAAAGGCCATGCCTTGTCGAGTTGGCCACGTCTCTCTGTCCACCATTGTCCTCTTCAAATTGTAGTACGATATGGGTTCATCTCCTTTCCCATGTACGAGAACTTGCTAATCACGTTTCTTATCTGTTCAACTTGTTCTCGCCGTTCTCCTCCAGACCCACGTTTCCATTGCTACCAAGTGCGCATACGTACAAAAAATGATGCACCCCAGTGTCGATGTATTTTGCTCCTCAAACGAGACCTGCTACTGCAGAAACCAACAGAAATAATGGAAGCGACCGGGATGAAATTATTAAGAAGGATACTGAACCGGACGGAGACTGAGTGCAGAGAAAAGGCTACATAAGGGAAAGTTGCGGCGTCCAGATTGGGCTCAGAGAACAGTGCACCCGTATGTGGAGAGGATGATTTACCGAAGACAGACCGTTCAAATAATTATGAATAGTGTACCCGCTGGAAAGAAAAGAAGAGGTCGTCCTAAGAGACGATGGCATGACGTTTTCGTGGAGGCAGACTCTGGACCTACATAAAAGAAGAAGAATAAAAACTACCTAAAGAAGTAGGTTTTCGAAACTACTGACGCACATCTTGTCAGTAGTTTCGAAAACGTTCCACTGAAGATGGCATCCAGAGGTGAGGGCAAAACGTCTGATTACATTACCAACACCTGCTAGCATGAAAGTTTCAAAAGACCACGACCTTAGAGCCCGGATAATAAATTAAACAATTATGACGTCGTCCGTGAAAACTTAAGAAACTAATAATTGCTTGTTCCGGTCCCAATCAGACAGACTAGATCTGGTCACTGTAACCCTTCTTCGTACGTCCCACACCACTCCGTCCTTGTTCCGGTCCCAATCAGACAGACTAGATCTGGTCACTGTAACCCTTCTTCGTACGCCCCACACCACTCCGTCCTTGTTCCGGTCCCAATCAGACAGACTAGATCCGGTCACTGTAACCCTTCTTCGTACGCCCCACACCACTCCGTCCTTTTGGATTATAAATAAATAGTTGTTTAAGGATGCGGCAGTCATCCATTCGGTTAAGATGTTCCAACCATTTTAAAAGATACTGGGTAATCCAATCAAGTATACTCATAATATTCAGTTCCTATCGTGTAACTGAATTTGTTCTGAGATCTTGAAGAGTATTCCCTGCTACGCGCCTGAGAAATCTCATTTTGGCCACTTGAATACGATTAGCGTGGGATTTAGTTAAAGTCCAATTCTCAGACCCATAGACAAACATGGTGAGGGCCTTCGTCTTGTAGAACTTTCTTTACTCGTTGATTTTAGAGTTCCCCTGATCGTCCCACACATATGGTTGAACTTGTGCAGCTTCTTTACTTCAAGTTTATAAAAATGTTTCCAATTTGTTTTCGTAGGAGTGAATTATACGAGCGAATTCTGTACGCAATCGGAGAATACGGTTTATTAAAAAATACCATAAGTATTATTAAATACATTCGTATTTCTTGTTGTTAGCACGATGCTTGTAAGTATTATCATTCACAAGCATTAATATGCATGCAACAATACCAAACAAAGTCAGCCAGCCGTTCCAGAATCCGAGGGTATAAGTCCTCTTTAAGTGTAATCAATCTTCGTCAAAGTCACGCTGAGGCAAGAATCGTGGGGAGTCACAAGTGCCTTTCTTTGTATTGTATCAACTCAAGCTATGTATGTATAGACTATTTATCATTTTATTAATTGTTCCATTTCAACTGTTTATAGCTGAGAGCATACACTGTTTATGAAAACACTTAATGACAAAATTATATCTGGTTTTGTTGTATAGACTGCATACACTTAACATCCTTTTAGGGTAGAAACATAAACAACCAATGTTTCAATAAGGAATATATAAATAAAAAATTAAAAAATATTGTACTGTAAGAAGTAAAAAGAGATACTTTACATATTTAACACATCTTACTACATATACATGTATTTAACGTGACAACGGTACTAACATCAAGTATTTCATAATTTTTCAAGTCTATTGCCAATTGTCAACTGCTTCGAAACTAAGCCAATTCATTTTTTACAAACAAAATTTGAGGATTTTAAATTTATTATTAAATTAATTCACGTTTTGTATTAAATTAGACATTTGCTGGGTCCTTCCTTTGAGCTTCAGATTTTATTCGTTTAGATGATTGGTTATTTTTGTAAGAAACGTCTCATTGCTTATTTCTTAAAATTATCAATGTAATTTTAGTGTGGTAGATTGCTCACTTTCCTTGTCACCAGTGCGTGTTGCTGAATTTTTAAAACTGAGTGAACGAATGTTTTTGAGTGGTGACTTGCCGTTTGAAAACAGTTAATAGATTATTACGTGAGGAATTTTCTACCGGTTTTGAGTTAGTGTCCATGGATCCTTCTGATTTTTTTTGCAATGTCTTCATAAAAGGTTATAGAATAAAGTTAAGGAAATTTTTTGCCCCGCTCTTAAATTTAAGGGTTTGTCTCAACCCTTTTTCGGGGGTTAAAAAAACAAAATTTAAAAATCCCCGGTATCCGATAGAGAATCAGATTCTAAAAAAAAGGTGTATACACTTTTTTCGAAAAAATGCGTTGTTTCCTAGTTACAAGGGTTCAAAGTTTTGCCAAAAAAACGCGTTGTTTAACATTAATCTGCAAATAACTCAAAAACGATACCATTTTGCAAAACGTTTATATGAATCAAAATTAAAGCTTATTAGTAAGAGAAGATTTTCACTTTGTTTGGTTTCGTTATATCAAGTGGTTCTTGAGATGCAGCCAAAACAATATGGTGAATCACCGTTTTTTTTATCAAATTACGTGCTTAAAACTGATA
This sequence comes from Magicicada septendecula, assembly GCA_034769895.1. Classification (NCBI taxonomy): domain Eukaryota; kingdom Metazoa; phylum Arthropoda; class Insecta; order Hemiptera; family Cicadidae; genus Magicicada; species Magicicada septendecula. The sequence continues at coordinate 78,129,453 of CM068374.1, read as the reverse complement.
TAACTCGGCGACAAATGGTTCGATCGTAACCAAATTAGTATCACATAAAAGCTCTGTTAATTTCATAAAAAATTCAGGGTTATCACTTGTGTATCTTACAAAATAATGAAGTTATCTAGGAAAATATTATAATTTCTGCTAATTTTTTCCAAGAAATTTAAAAAAGGACGTCCGCCATTTTGTCAAATATACATATTAAGCCGAGATACTGTAGTTTTCGGTTGTCTATTATATTAGCAATATCCTCAAATTTTTTGAAGCAAATATGTATTGCTGTACAGTAACGCGTAATGTCTCAAGAAAATTCAAGCTTTTGGATTTTCACCAAAATTCACTTTTCTTATTAAATATCTCAGTAACTATTCGTTTTATAGAAAACATGATATGATCTAAAAATAAAGTTTATACAAAAACAACAATTTTGAATTTTCTTTCATTCCTTTACGACTAAAACTCAACAAGTTACAGCAGTATAAATGTGTATTTTTCCGACATCGTGTAAACAATTTTTGATTTCTAGGGAAAATATCTAGTTTACAGTCAGTTTTTCGACTATAGTGCATACGACAAAATTTGTAGTTCTTTAAATTTCCTACAAAATTCATTTTGTTTAAAATTTGTTTCTTAAAAATTGACAGAGTTATGACCAAAAATGTAAACGCGCTCCAACAGTTAGATTTTGTTATCGTACGTTATATGTTCGGGTATAGTCTGAGAGGCTATTAATTTATACTAAACTAATTTTTTAAAATTTAGAATAAAATTAAGTATCACTATTATTATTATAACGTCTATTGTAAACAGTGGGCGAGCCGGCACAGTGGTAGCATCTCTGACTCACAATCAGAGCGTTGCTGTGCTTCCGATGTGGTGAGATCGAGTCAAGGTCACGGCTCGATTTGCTCGTCCACCCGCACGTAAGCGGACAAATGATACGTACGTCTTCTCGGGCATACCCGGGCCAGATAAGTAACAAGGGCACACAATATATACTACACACATAAACAACACTCTCCTCCCCCCCCCCCGCACGGCTTGCCCCCGGGTGTGGGTTAAAGGTTGGCTAATATCTCTCTGGCTGGGGTGGGGCGTGAGTTCTATCACGGCCGGAGGGCGCAACAGGTCTATGACCTAATGCCTGAAGTGGAGAAGAAGAAGAAGAAGAAGAAGTCTATTGTAAACAAAAGAATATCTGTTGTAATTTGTTTGTACTGCTGGTTTGTTATACAAATCGATTATTTAATTTAATAAAATAATATAATGTTTATGGTTCGACTTTTCTTTGATTAAATTTTATAAGCATGGATGAAATTTTTTTTTCGACTGAATTTTGCATCATGATCGCTAAAACCACGGACCCTCTAGCGGAGACCAGAAGAGGCCTGATGCGCTATCTGATGCTCACTGCTTACAGCTGACACGTGTTATTTGGAGCATCAGCTCAGCGTCGGAGTTGTTTGTTATTGTGCAAGGATTGTAATATTTTGTTAAATTTTTTTAATGTTGTGATGTTTAAGTAATTGTAGTTAAACATCCCCCCAAAACCTGTAGGTACCCAATTTCAGGACTTTAAAGTACATCCTTGGGTTGTTTCATGTTTTTAACCCTTTAGGGGTGGTATTCAACCCTTTCAAGCCCAACCCTCGAGTCGGATGTATCCCTTGACGTCAAAATCGTAATTATCACCCCCCAAAAACCTGTAGGTACCCAATTTCAGGACTTCAAAGTACATCCTCGTGTTATTTCATGTTTTCAACCCTTTAGGGATGGTTTTCAACCCTTGCGTCGGATGTATTCCTTTACGTCAAAATCGTAATCAGTACCCCAAAAAACCTATAGGTACTCATTTTTGAGGCTTTGACCGGCATTCTCTCGAAGTTTAATACACCCCTGATTATAGTCTGCTTCAACCCTTTAAAATACCCTTTGCGTAGAATATCATTTTGGACGTCAGAATCGTAATCAGCACCCCCCCAAAAAACCTATAAGTACCTAATTTCATCGCTTCAAAATGCATCCTCGTGTCGTTTCATATTTTCAACACTTTAAAGGTAGTTTTCAACCCTTTAGGCGTGAGAGCAGGCCAAAATGTTTCCTTAACTTTGTTATAGAACCTTTTAGGAAGCGATACCAAAAGAAATCAAAAAATTACATGGACACTGACTCGAAATCGGTAGATAGGCCCTTTTTCACGCCTCACGTAATAGACTATAAGCGTAACTCTGAAAAACAGACGCGAATTACTACGCCCCAAGGATGACACATCGGACAAGAACATCCTTCGGCGCCAGTTTAACTACCCGAGGGATGGAAGGTAATTACCTAAGTCTTGTAATATGATAAAAATAAAAGAGAAAACGCACATTCTCTAAAACTAAATAAAATGAAATTTACTGTAAGTTTATTATTGAATCGGTGAAATATTTTTCTCTAACACCATTCTCAATTAAAATAATATTATATTATATTAAATATAATATATTAAAATATGTTATATAATATCATATTAAAAATATGTCTGGCGCTTACTAACGGAGTCACTCTGGTCACTCTGTTCTTATATGAACTTGCAATACTGTTGTTCAACCATTCGACCATACAACAGAAGAAAATAATTCCGTAAATGCCCGCTTATAAGTTTAAGACAGCGTCTGCTTTAACTCTTTGAAGGGCAGGCAATAAGCACACAAAAAACCCTATGTGGGGCAGGAAATTTTTTTTTACTTATTTTTGTAATTTTCGCTTACTTTATCTTTTTAGGCATATAAATGAATGTTAAAAATTATTAAAACACAATAATTTTAAAAAATATATAATTTATTTACTAAAGAAAGGTGGTTACACTGTGTAACCACTGCCCCACTTGAGCAACTTTTAACTAATAACAAAGGCAGAAAATTCACAAATTTAAAATAATTTAAAACTTTCTTTACAACTGTTTAAGAGAATGAAAATCATTAAAACATGTTTTTCCTGATCTCAAACACAAAGCTACATCACACACATCACATTTCCATCTTGATCGTACTGGGTTTCTCTTAGAACTGCAGAGCGCACATCTTCGTGGTGAAGCCATATGTGTGGGTTGATGACTGCTAGATACCAGCCTAACATTAACATCTACACGAGCTTTTTTGTTTGTGACGTTTGCTGGTCTGTCTTCTAAGTTTACTGCTGCCTTCTTTGTAGTAACAATTTTTGGAGCGAAAATTGCCCTGTAGATTGCGCGCTTAAAATCTTTGTTGTTGTATTGCTGCATGTCCATCTCTTTGTGTATGATGAAAGCATTGGTGACACAACAATCAATAAAATGGAAGAATAATCGCATCCACCATTTTTTGCTCTTTCTATCAATTTTGTAGTCATTTTTTAACCTGTCAAATTTGTCTACAAAATTCATGTGGCAGTTGTACTCCTGAATAGCAAGTGGGCATGTGAATGTTTTCCTTGTTCCATCTTTTTGTTTTCTTTTTACCGTAGAAATTTCTGAAGGGTCATGAGCAGTGCTTAATACATTGACACCTTTACTGTCTTTCCACCTGTAAACAGCAGTTCCAGTGTTGCTTACACTGAATGAGAATTCTCCCCTCTCCATATTTTTCTCATTTTCAAGAGGTGGTAAACCTTTCCTTTTAGGATTCACTGTACCGCATGCAAAAGTGTTTTTATTTCTCAGTTTTTCATACAGTTGTAGAGATGAAAAAAAATTATCCATATAAACTATGTGGTTCTTACCTTCTAGAACATTGGTGAGATCCAAAACTACTCTTTCACCTAACCCACATTCAACTTTATTTTTACCTTTTCCAACATAAATTTGAAATTTCAAGTTATAAGCAGATTCATCACATAACATCCAAATTTTGTAACCACGTTTAATTGGCTTATCCCTCATAAATTGTTTCATACAGGATCGTCCCTTAAATTTAACCATACTCTCATCCACAGCAACGTTACGGTGTGGCTTGTAGCAGTCAATAAATGATTGAGATAAAAAATCAATGAAAGGTCGCAATTTGTACAATTTATCAAAATTTGGGTCATTTGACAAAGGCATCAATGAGTTATCATTTAAATGTAAATGAGTCAACAAGAAGCTAAAACGTTTCACTGGCATTAGCTTTGAAATATAAGAATCAGTAAGTCTTCGTCTTGTGACCAATAATCGCGATAGCTGCTTTTTTTATTAATGGACATGTACAAATTTATACCTAAAAAACATCGTATCTCTTCATCAGTTGTAGGTTTAAATGGCTTACACTTTTGTGTTGCATACAAGTTTGTATGAAAAACAATATGAGAAATCACTGTATCATTTACAAAAAGTGAAAATAATTTATAAGGATCTGGATTATCTATTTTTTTAACATGTTCAGTAACACCGCTATATTCACAGAACTGTGGAACACATTTGACAGTGTTTGTAGTATTCTAAATGATTTGATCACTTCCTGTATCACCAGATTCTTCACTATAACTACTAACATCATCTAAAGTAATAGGAATGTTCAAGTCACCTGAAAAAAATTCCGTATTTTCTGGTTCATTTTGGTGAACGTCAGATTCCGAATCTAAGTCACTAGCAATACTTTCACAGTCCGAAGGTATTCCATCATCGCATACGTATCTTAAGATTTCTTCTTCACTCAGATAATTTCTAGACATTTTGTAAGTTACCTTCCACAAGCACCTCAAGGGCAGTGGTTACACAGTGTAACCACCAAAAACCACTTTACTGTTCACACGTATGTATAACTTTATCTTTAGGCTTTTGTTCAATATTGAGAAAATATATTAAATATGACTAATTCACTTGAAAAAACAAAAATAAACGAAAACTGTAAAAGATGCAAGAAAAGTAAACTATGACACATAACCAACGTACTGCACGTGTAAACAAATGTTGCTTACTACAACAACAGATGACTCCTAATAGCTGATGCAACTGCCAGCACTCCAAGTGGCAGAGAAATGTACTTCTATGATGGTTTCATTGTGTAGCTGCTGCCCTGGAAAGGACTATTTAGAGAAATGCAAGTGGTTTCACTGTGTAACCACTGCCCCGTTACGCCCAACATACAGATGGTCACACTGTGTATTGCCTGCCCTTCAAAGAGTTAAGAAAGGGTATTTAACAAATACCATTTGGTTAGCCAAAAAACATTTCAGACGACACTATTGAATCCATAGTGTCTCAAACATTTCTTGTAAACTCGTGAATTAATTGCGTAAAGAAAGTACCAAAGCAAAACTAAATATATATATTCATTCGTTCGTTAGATAAAGATTAATCTTCAATTCAAGTATTAATAAATGATTATTAAGTTCGTCAGTTGTATATATGGATAATTTAGAAATAAGGGTGAGTGACCACGCCCATAGGCGGTGATAGGAAAGGACGAAAAGGTTGTTTACCTAAGTTGTTGTTTGCATTAAATATAGAAAGAAAAAAGGGAAGGTTTTGACAATATAACGCATTGTGAAACCGAAAAGTAAATTGCAGTTGAAAGTGTAAATGAGAAAGGTTTTACAAGGATTGGTTTTGAAAAGAATGTACACACACACACACACACACACACACACACACACAAACACACACAATGTGCTAGAAAGATACGTAACTGTACAGACATGGGTGACTGAACTCGGTAGTTAATAACAGCCAGAAAGGACATTTAACTTATACTGTAGCTTGTTTATGAAAAATGTGTACAAGTGGAGGTATTAAAAAGTTGTTGGTCCTATTATCGTTATTTCCGATCTGACGATGAGCTGTGAAGCTTGAAAGCGCTAATCGGAATAATTTTTCTATAGTGGCGTGCAACAGTGATAATTCTGTTTGTGATTATAACCACTAACACAACTTTCTTAATTAAATTAACCACATTAAGAATATATTAACAACCAAACAACCAACAACCAACTAAACAAACTAAACAACCAGTATCAAATAACCAACTTTCTGACACTCAATCAAGATTAAATTAAGTGTACGATAAGCAGACAGACGAGTAGTTACGTAACTTTCTTGTTACCTACCTTATTCCGTTAACTGTAGTGTTTGTATTCCTTAGAGAGGTTTACTGTCAATTGTTCAATATACGTCCGTCCGTGTCCCGACGGATAACCGTCCTATCTTTATTTGCAACTACTTGATCTTTTTCCGACGGCGATGAGTCAGACGCATTCACTCTCTGATATGGTAGCAGTGAATACAACATACAACTTAGAGCCTCGTTAATTTCCTGCAACGAGTACTTTTCTTAGTTCTCGTATAATTTTAAATAGATTATTTCCTAGATTACCCAATACTACATTATTTCATATATATTTAGCTGCAACTAGTTCAACATCAGACATATATATGAGACTGAATTAAATGCCCCTATCTGTATCCTATCACAACTTTCACTTTTTTCATATTGTTCTAATATTATAACAAAAGTTGCCCGTAAAAGACAAAGATAATTTTATCATTGTATGTTTCCGTATGTTCCAGCAAAATATAACATGGTAGTGTCGACAGATAATACCAAATCAATGGCAATTTCATAAGATCCCATTCGTTTTGTAAACTAGAAATTGTAAAGCAATTTATAGAACAGGTCATAGACTTTGAAAATTTAGGGACAGATATCTGTAGTGACAGAAATACCTACAAGGAAGCAAGAAGACAGGCAATTAAAGGAGCTCGTATTTCTGGATATTTAAGGGACGTAACAAGGAAAAATAAATATAATACATTTTAGGTTAGTTGTCTCCAAGTCGCTTATATTAATATATGTAGACGTATTTACCAGATATCCGTCGTGCGACTTCGTTTTTATAAAATTTCTTGTTCGCGTATGTGAATTTCCGCTGTTGTAAAAGTGCACTTTTACTGTAATGATTTTAGTATTTTAATTTTTTAACGATCTAATGAGTGATCAAGTTTTCTGAAGATGGCAATTCGTTGCCGAAACGCGTCATAAAGGACAAGAAAAACGAAGTCGCACGATGGATATCTGGTAAATACGTCTACATATAAAAATAAATACCTTAGGTTTGAAGGTAAAGTGACGATAGAGGCCTACAACTTGATGGTACAACTAGTGCTGACACACGGGTCTGACACTCGGTTTCACCTAGTAGAACAAACAAAACATAAGGACGACTACTTGGAGGATCTTTACCGTGCTCATAATACTTTACCATACAATTTCGTTGGACTGTAACAAACGTTTTGTTACGTTGTTTCATGAAAACACAATATTTTAAACAGACTGAACATTAAAAATTTATTATAATAATTTAAAAAATAAAACAACAATTAATTGTACTAATTGTTTTTTTGAAAATTTTCTTTTGTATTGCATGTGCTACATGCTCTGAGGTTGGGAATCTGCATATGTTTGCTTTAAAATAAAAACGAATTATTCATTCAGCATTTTCTCTTAATTCAGTCAACATTAGTATCAATAATAGCATAATACACATACACATTAGTAAAATTTGTCCATTACTAACTATAAATTATAAAGTTCAAGAATGAGGAGTTTATTCAAAAGTCACGATTTAACAGTAAACACAAAGATGAGACTTTTACGCTGCTACGTATTCTCGGTCCTCTTCTACGGTGTAGAAATTTGGACTTTGACTGAACCCACAACTAAAAAATTGGAATCTTCCGAAGTGTTGCTTTACCGTAGAATACTGAACATTTGATAGACAGCACATAATATGAGTAATGTTGAAGTTCTTAGAAAGGTGAATAAAGAAAAGGAAGTTATTAACACAGTGAATATAAGAACGCTTCAGTATCTAGGAATCTCATGAAAAATTAACAGAGATTTTACTTATTGCAGTCCATACTACAGGGAAAAGTACTTGGAAAGAGAGGAGTTGGGCGACCGAGAATATCACGTCTAAGAAACTTAGACCTGGATTAGGATTGGCATGAATTCAACACTGACTTATTCCGTGCAGCAGTTCAGAAAGTTAAAATTGTCTGTATGATATCCAGTATCCGAAACGGATAGGAACTATCAGAAGAAGAAGGATTATGAAGTTGTTCAGTTAACAGCTTATGAAACAGATTGTTCATGCAAACAATTTGCATACGGCTATTTACATGTACTGACAACTGCGTGAGCGTTCTCTGTGTTAGTCTTGCGTTCTACCTGCTTAGTCCGTTACAGATCTTAATGATGACCACCGCATAAGGCACCAATATGTGCAACATACAATTTAACACATGTTACTTTTCTGCAACGAGCAATTATTTAGGTTTTCCTGTTGTCTTAAATAATTTCATTACAATATATTTTTTTTAAATATCTTTCAACGAACTCAGTACACTACAACGTTAATGTCCCTCTTGTTTTACAGTGTTCAGGTTAACCTCATAACACTGTGATTTAAAACACTTATAACGATAATAGTAATGAGAAGAAAAAATTAAATTTCTGTTCGTAAAATTATATGAATCACGTAACAAAATAAAAGCGACCGACGACACTCTTATTTTGCGGTTGATACTCTGACACACCCAGAGAGAAACCCCGGGGGAGGGGCTCTCTTCGATCCTTCAATCGCCTATTTGAAGTAACTGCTCGGTGTTTCTCTTCACGTCCGGGCGTTTTTTTTCTTTTCCCAAGTTCCCTCGAGATAACTTGATTTATGTGTGCACCAACTCTTGTCACTTTTACAACCAAAATAACACACAGTTTACGCGTTTCTTCAATAATTATAAAAGAAAGATTTTCATGTTGGCGTATTGTAAAGTAATGCCCATTTTAGCAGCTGATATTTAATTAGTACGTTTCTAGAGTTAGCTCATAGACTATTTAGGTGATGAAAAAGTTCCCATTATATTACATTATTGCTACTGTTAAATAGAACGTGTGTCGTCTACACCGATGTACTCTGTACTAGAAGACTTTTCTGGACGCCTGAGTAAGCAATGCCACACCGTCTCCACTAAATCGTCAACCCATAGTTTTGCTCATAGATCGTGATACAGACACCGATCCACAATCGTTCCTGGACCACTTGGCCCCTGTAAGATAGACTACCACTTGCAATCTAGTCTTTAGACTGTACCGTCTGAATGGAGTAGCCCAGTGGCTGGGATCATCTACACTTTATTTTAAAACATATTTCCATATTTTACAAAGTAATATGCACTAATTTAGAAAGAGGAATTATATAAAATAATTTTATGCGTATTTAATAAACATATATCCGTTGACATACGATAGTGGGAACAAATGTATACTGTCTACTTATCTCAGGTAGGTAATTTGCTATATCACTATAGATTTGATATTACTGGTTTGATATAAAGTCTATATGATGGTTTGAACAGAGATGTATAAGGATATTACGGATGAGAATACTTAGTCCAGAGTTTAACTGATTTCAAATACAATAGACTAAAGTATTAATTGTTAGTACAGTCATTGTCTAAGTAAGGCTATATGATAAACAAGTAGTAATTCTGCTGGCAGATGTTTGCGTTACATTATCACATATAGAGGGTATTTTTTCTTTTTTATTACTATTGTCACCAATGATGCCCACTTCTTGGGCTCTGAAGTACAAAAATTTCAAATTTTAAAAACTAAACATTACGTTTTTATTGTGGTTAACATTTCCTTAAATGTTAAGGACCCACATAGGCTTTTTCGTTTTTTTTTCACAATTTTGACCTCCTGTTAGGTTTCCATTTTGGGGAGGCTCAATCTCAAAAACAATAGGGTACTTTAGTTTACTTTCAGGAAATTTTAACTCCACGTAAACGTAATGTTTATTTTTGAAAAGCTCAAAGTTTTAACGTCAGGGCCCAGAAAGTGGGTGAGATTGCTGACAAAAGTAAACAAGAAAATTCATATAGGTGATCAAGTTAAAGAGAATGTTAACTCTCATTCTCATAAAAGACATCAAAATGTAAGATTAAATGCAACTGTAATCCAAATGTAAACGTTTCGAATGTTTAGTGTTGACTGATTTTGTGCTCTACAGTTGTTATATTACTAAATAAATACTAAAGCCTACGGGTAAAGTATTTTACTAGTAGATAAACAGTAAAATAATTTGTTGTAATTTTTCCTGTAATTAAAAATTATCTAATATCGAAATTTATGTACTAAAAAATGTACCTCGTTTGAGTTAGTGAATGAACAGCTCAGGGAGCATACAAGTGAAGTAACTGAAGTACAGAAGAACTGTTAATTACTATTTTCATTAGAGTTCTTCTATGTGGTGCTCTAGTTACAATCGGAAGGAACTGAGGTAGTTCTGTTGTGTTGTAGCATAATCGGAAGAAACGAAGGCGCAATCAACGCCAGGAAAGGCGAGAGCTTTACATGTTACAACCCCGACTGCTTTCTCAAGTCGTGTCCAATATCACAGCACTGCAACGCCAGTTGCCTGACTAATTGCAGATGCATATGCACTATATACAGCATTATACTATAAACTTACTGAACAGATCGAGGGCTATTATAATATTAACGTTCCCGTACTTGATATGCACAAACTAGTTCTCATAGAATCGGTAGCGACCAGAATACCTTTACAATGTTACAGACAAAATCGCGGTTCAATTTGTGTATTTCCATTCATATTTCAGTAGTGACCGACCAAACACCGAAGTTTTCGGTTCCCATCCGCTAGTTGTAAAGTGTGACGTAGTATTCATCAACTTTCCATCGTTTGTCAATCGTCGGGACTGTGCCCCGAACTACCGTAAGACGTCGAAAGACCAGGGAAAGAGGAAGCGAAACCACCCGACACTGCAGGAATCGAGCGAAACCGTGTCGCGAACGATTCGGTTTGGACAGCGGAGTGTGTAGCCTGTGCAGACTCGTCAATATGACTATCAGGAGGTCACCTGCGATCGCCGGAAACCGCCGGTGTGGACAAGACAGCACACCGGGCACGTTCTAAAGGTTCGAGCTTCAAGGCACTTTACAGACTGGCCTGTAATAGCGGACAGTCGAGCATGTGGCCTGTCGACGGCCTAATCGAGATCACCACACTGCCTAATCGAGTCTGAGAAGTGGTGTCATCGTGTAACGAGGATGAAGGTGAGGCTGGATATCCAGGTCTTTGACGCTAATGAAGAACTCACTAATGTCGGCAGAGATTTTAACGACGGCTTACAAAAATTAGTGTAATGATACAAATAAATGCCTGTGTGTACAAATGTAATAAAGACAGACTGTAACTTTAAACATTTTATATAATAAAATATTTTTCTATTTTTTAGTCTCTCTCTCTCTCTCTCTCTCTCTCTCTCTCTCTCTCTCTCTCTCTCTCTCTCTCTCTCTCTCTCTCTCTCTCTCCCTCTCCCTCTCTCTCTCTCTCTCTCTCCCACTCTTACAACGGTCACACCGATCGGCGTGTTGTTCAGTGGAAACAGAATAACTGACACAAATGAAGTCACTAATTACGAACTTTAATTAGACGTAAATAGCAGGTATAAATCTTAAAGCATTATTATACAATAATATTCAAGTTAAATTTCTCCAACACACAATAATAGACGTCACTCATTACAGTTCCGCACTAAGTAACGCAATGATCATTTCGCCACAACACTTCTATCCGCACTGGTTTATCACTGAACTTCTAAGCCGGCGGCTGACGAATATACACCTCGCAGAGGTTCCAGAATAAACTTTCATTCTCCGCGTGACGTGACCAGATAATTTGCATAGTTACAAGTGGTAGAACAATCTGGAGACTAGATCAGTGCACGACCTTGACACAGACACGCTAAATGCATCTCGTCTGGAATAGCTTCGAATGAGCAGGCTGCACGCGCTGTGCTAGTCGAGAAACGTGTAGAGTCACAGTCTCGAATGTTCAAGAGCGTTACGTAATTGTCTTTCATGTCAACGAACATAGCTCTCCGTCTCTCTCTCTCTCTCTCTCTCTCTCTCTCTCTCTCTCTCTCTCTCTCTCTCTCTCTCTCTCTCTGACCAAATACAGTCTGCTACTGTGTGTGTGTGTGTGTGTGAATCGGTTCAGGAAAAGAAATGTAACCTGTTCATCAGAGCTTAATTAGTTTAGCGTGGGTACAATGTTTGGTCATGCAGAAAAAAGTGAAACACGAGAGAACAAAACGAGTAAGTGGAAACGAAGCGAAGACAGTGAGTTCCTCGGGGAAACACTCTTCGGAATGCGAATCAGGTTGTTCAAGCGGAAACTATTTGCTGAAGCGCCCAGAAAACAGAGAGAGGGTTGCACATCAGCTCGGCGTGTAAAGATACTTGTTTTATCAACAGCGATCAGTGTTAACTTTGATCCTTAGTACGTCTAAAATTGTACGTACTTAAAACTATCAGTGTTAGTCTCACCTTCCTAATGCGTCAGACTCGCATTCAAAGAAATTAAGCAAGTTCTCAAAACGTGTACGTATATGCTGGTCAAGTATACAAGAAATATGATGATATAAGGAACATCCTTGGAACGTATAACCTAAACGAAAGGATAAAGCAATACAGACAGGACTGCACAGAGCGTGTTGAAAGGATGCATAAGAACAGGATACCAAAACAAATTTTGGTTTATAATCAGAAAGGACGCCAGAATATTGGAAGACCAAAGGAAAAATGGTCGGACCAAGGAGTGTGCAACGGACGTAAGGCCCACAGCCTGAAGAAGAAGAAGAAGAAGAAGAAGAAGAAGAAGAAGAAGAAGAAGAAGAAGAAGAAGAAGAAGAAGAAGAGAAGAAGAAGAAGAAGAAGAAAATATACAAGATATGTGAAAGAAAAAATCTTATAGTGTTCATTTTTTAGTAAAGTAAGTAGCCTGTATCTGCAAAATGCACTACCTAAAATATAACAATAATAAAACATATTATTTAACAAATAAATATACTTGACTAAAGTCATTTTCCGGGCTATATAGCCGTTGTCCTCTTGTCGTAAATCCAAACGTTTCGACTTCAGCTGCGTCAATTGGCTTTAGTGAGTATTCTGTCTGCTCCTCAGGCGACTGACCTTTGGTAAATATGAAAAGAAACTCAAATATTTTATATCGTAATAAAAAGTAATCTACAAATCGTAGTGAAGGTAAATTAACTGTAAAACGTAAACAATCTATACGATTGCTTAACGAAATTTAGTTTGTAATGCTTAATTCACCCTTCAAATGTCAAATGTTATATGCAATTTGTTAACAATTAACAAAGAGTGCTGACACTCTTCAAAGAAAACATTTACGTACAAGGAAAAATGTAACAATATGAAACTAATAACAACAATATATTTCTCGTCACTGACAAGTTGTGTCTGATAGAAAATAACAATAAAGAGTAACGCGTTGACTTATTTTAGTGTCATCTCGCACAGAGTGACAGCAGTGGCTGGCTGTTTCTGCTGCGCTTACCTTAAAGTAGAACAGCGCATTCTAAAACACTATTAAATGTTAAAATTACTTGGGCTCTGAGTCTGTTTCATTTTTTTTTTAATTTTAGACGATCGGGTGTGATTAAACTTAAATATTTAGATTGGCATCTTCTTCTTCTTCTTCTTCTTCTTCTTCTTCTTCTTCTTCTTCTTCTTCTTCTTCTTCTTCTTCTTTTTCTTCTTCTTCTTCTTCTTCTTCTTCTTCTTCTTCTCCTCCTCCTCCTCCTCCTCCTCCTCCTCCTCCTCCACCTCCTCCTCCTCCTTCTCCTTCTCCTTCTTTTCTTCTTCCTCTTCTTCTTCTTCTTTCTTCTTCTTCTTCTTCCTTTTCTTTTTCTTCTTCTCCTCCTCCTTCTTCTTCTTCTTCTTCTTCTTCTTCTTCTTCTTCTTCTCCTTCTCCTTCTCCTTCATCTACATCACCTGTTCCGGTCTCTATTTTCAAGCCATCTTTTACGTGACCTTCCCACGTCTCCTTTCCCTTTAGGCGCATATTGTTAAACATTTTGAGATAGCCTTTCGGCTTGCATTCTACCTAAATGTTTAATGATTAAAGTTATCCGGGCTGTTTGGTCGTGGTCCATGGTTTATTTCCAAACCAAACGTTTCAACAGCTCCAATGGCTGCAATCATCAGTGGAATATAAGAAAAAGTCCTGAACGTAGGGTGTTCACGTCAGCCCCACAGTACTGTGGTATAGGCCACAAGTGGAATTTAAAAAAAAATCCTGAACGTAGGGTGTTCACGTCAGGCCCACAGTACTGTGGCCTTTACCACAGTACTGTGGGCCTGACGTGAACACCGTACGTTTAGGATTTTTTTTTTTAATTCCACTGATGATGGTAGCCATTGGAGCTGTTGAAACGTTTGGTTTGGAAATAAACCATGGACCACTGCCAAACAGTCCGCATAACTTTAATCATACAACTGACACCGGCCGTGAAAGCCTTAGGACTATGTTAAATGTTTAAATGTTCAATCCATGTCAGCTTACATTCCTTGATTCATGCTTCACAGAGAATATAGCCAATTCATGTCTTATCACATCGTTTCTAATTGTAACGTTTCGTATACATCCCTTTACGTATCTCAAGAAATTAATCTCTGCAGTGTGTATACGACTTGCATCTTTTTTAGATAATACCATGTTTCGGAACCGTGTGACAGAGTAAAGACTGTCATAACCTTATGGAATTTCACTTGAATTTCCTTTCTTGTTTTTAAATTGATATAAATTACAAAATTAATTACAAACCTAAAGTCAGCTCTTATCTCTTTGACAACCAATGTTAGGCGTTTCCTAAAAAGAAATGAATTAAAAAATAACCGACAATAAATAATATAAAATATACAACACTGTTTTCCTGTTTAACCCACAGCGCTTTTTTATATCTTCCTAACACCAAACGTTGAGTAACATTGTCCTCAGGCTTTCACGGCCGGTGTCAGTTGTATGATTAAAGACATCCGGGCTGTTTGGCCGTGGTCCATGGTTTATTTCCAAACCAAACGTTTCGGCAGCTCCAATGGCTGCCATCATCAGTGGAATAATAAAAAAATCCTGAACGTAGGGTGTTCACGTCAGGCCCACAGTACTGTGGTATAGGCTATAAAAATCCTGAACGTAGGGTGTTCACGGCAGGCCCACAGTACCGTGGTATAGGCTGATAAAAATCCTGAACGTAGGGTGTTCACGTCAGGCCCACAGTACTGTGGTATAGGCTACAAAAATCCTGAACGTAGGGTGTTCACGTCAGGCCCACAGTACTGTGGTATAGGCTATAAAAATCCTGAACGTAGGGTGTTCACGTCAGGCCCACAGTACTGTGGTATAGGCTATAAAAATCCTGAACGTAGGATGTTCACGTCAGGCCCACAGTACTGTGGTATAGGCGATAAAAATCCTGAACGTAGGGTGTTCACGTCAGGCCCACAGTACTGTGGTATAGGCTGACAAAAATCCTGAACGTAGGGTGTTCACGTCAGGCCCACAGTACTGTGGTATAGGCTATAAAAATCCTGAACGTAGGATGTTCACGTCAGGCCCACAGTACTGTGGTATAGGCTATAAAAATCCTGAACGTAGGGTGTTCACGTCAGGCCCACAGTACTGTGGTATAGGCTGACAAAAATCCTGAACGTAGGGTGTTCACGTCAGGCCCACAGTACTGTGGTATAGGCTGAAGCCTATATGGAATTTTTATTATTCCACTGATGATGGCAGCCATTGGAGCTGCCGAAACGTTTGGTTTGGAAATAAACCATGGACCACGGCCAAACAGCCCGGATATCTTTAATCATACAACGAAACGTTGAGTGTCTAGCCGCTGAAGATGTGTCACCATAGTACTGGTGAAACGTTTTGTTTTAACAGAAATCAAACGACGTGTCTACAATGATATGCAGAATTGTTGTTAACGCAAATCACGAAAGATTACGAGAGAGCATAAATGTATGTATTTATTATCATTTGATTCTTAGTAATGATAAAAGAAGTAACATAATTAACATTTTAGGAGCTATTGGACAACTCCAAATGCTGCACCTAGTTACGATGACCGTACGTCCCAGGTTTTCCGGAACAGTTTTGGATTTCGAACCTATGTGCAGGTGTCCCGAAAAATTGTTAAAAGTCACGGATTTACACTTTAAAATATTTTATCGTTTTATAGCAAAAATTGTGCTTAATTTATGGAAACATACTGTAGCAGCCGTGGTCTATGCTCTGCTGAAGTTTACTCCCCGTACGTTAATACACGGAAAACAGTTTATAGATAAAAGTATATACACCCTTAAGTTTTAGATTACAAAATCGGTCCGCAACATATTTTTTTTATAAATTTTAATCGGAATCGGAAAATTATGTTTTTTTTTGCTTTCTTAAAATATCTCCGCTGCTAATAATTGGATCAAAATAGTTGTAATTAAAAAAATTGCAGGATAAAATTTCAAATAAAACTGAACTTGTAAAAATTATATGCGATAGTTTTTATGCAAATCGCTCGTAAAGTTAGCAACAGGCGATTTTAAACAAATTAATCTTAATTTTAAAAATAATGGATATAAATGAATGAAATTGTATACATTTATAGCACTAATGTACCTGAAATTCCATACCAAATTTCAAATCACTTTGTTAATAATTAACGCCAAATATAGCCTCCACTAAAATAATATATATATTTTTAACATTGTTACGAGAAATTCCTCATAGCTCCCGTCTAACATAGCCTACCTCCCCGTCAAACTCAACCGGTGTCATATTTCCCGGATTGCAACTGAGAAAGTACAGTCACCGTACACCTAGTTTGCAGAAAGTTTTCTCACAGCAGGTTATTGAGTTAAAATGTGACAAACGCTGGTGTGCGAAGACTATGGTCTCAGCAATGTCATCCACTCTCAATCGGCGGTCTTCCAAAACTATGTTTGAAATTTTTTTAACGATGTCTGGAGTTGTTGCACTTTTTGGGCGATACACTGCGTGGTGCATTTACTATACTCGTACGGACGCGTTTAAACTTGACTGCCCGCTTACAAACCATTGTTTCTGAAGTCTCAGTATGTCCTAACACGTTTGTCATTTCGCAGCAAATTTTCTCATGCGTTAGACCTTTTTTGTAACAAACAGTTAAGTCACACCACGATGTTTGGATATTGTCTATTTTTTACAACACGGGTTGCACGTAAATTTCCTGTCTTGTCTCTTTTGACCAACTCTCGTTCTTTTCGACCACGACGCTATTAGATTTTCCCGGCCTAGGGAGTCTTTCGTTTTTTCGTACTTCAGCTTTACTATGTAATTCTTTTTTTCTTATTTCCCTTCCATAATATCTGGTAAAGGCTCGGTCAGGATTAAAGACGATAAATGGTCAACGGTTCTATAGGCGGAATAAGAAGATATCCCAACGCCAGTAATAGTGGAAGAGCCTAGGAGGTGGATCTCTTAATGAAGCCTAGAACAGGATCAGAACTTCAAAGATAGCACTCATATCACTGGTCTTATTCTACAGGCTCTGGTAACGCCCTTAGAAGACATTTAACGTATTCGAAAGTTACAAAACAACAAATCGGATGGTTAGTGTATTCCTCTGAGACCTGAACAGGTGATTCGCCGTATCGGATGCTAAATCTGAAGGATGTTTATAATTACATCCCTTCTTTCCTGTAAACCAGTGGTTCTCAACCTTTTCCAGTACTGGACCCACCTTGATGGATACTACACTTCAGGGAGCCCATAAGTATAGGCGCTAGCAGAATTACTTTTAAAGCCATCAGCCAGTTTATAATCATATTTTTGTTAACATCGAGTACTTAAAGATCTCTCTTACCTTTAAACTGCAGAACTGTAACATACTTTTTAAATATTATAAATGAAGTCGGATATTACAAACGTTTCATATGTAACAATAATTCCTTCTTAATTTGTGTCCTCATTTTTTATTTTTACGTTTATCTAAAACTTTATATTTTGTTTTTCATCATTTATATTAACATTTGATTTTTTAGAATCTTTAAAAATACCCGTCTCACGATGCCCTATCTACGGTTTGAAAAGCAAACGAAGTATTATTAAAAATAATTAGATAAAAATGTTTTCAATTCCGAAAGTATTGATATTTTTATAATGTGCGTGTTCCAACTTGCAACGTACACGAACATCGCATAATGAAATCCTTACTGTAAGAGACGGCAAAACCTGCACTGAATATCACTGTGCGCTTAACAATTTTTCATTCCAGCCGACAGTATAAGGGGCTTATAAATTGTACGACAAGCAGACAACGCGAGGGAACGAACATTTGGATGGTTATTGAATATCGCCTTCAATAGAGGCATCTTCCTTTATATCGAAGACGAGGTGAGCTCTCTTTGAAGAGACTACTGAAGAGAAACTTTCAGTGCGTTAATAAAGGTAGAGAGAATCCTGCCATTGTTTGAGCTCACGTGCTGAGTGCTTACTTGTGCCGGTGAAATAAAAGATTATTTAAACTTTAGCAAAATTGTATACTACTGGATGAAGACTATTGTCTACTCTACTGAATACTATTCTGCAGAGTGTCAAATATCAGTCGATTCTAATAACAGTGAACATATTTACTAAAAAGTATTTTCAAAAGTTATTATAAATTTGTATTACCTTAAATTACACTTAACTGGTAAACAAGGGTGATGTAAAATACTTTGTTATTCTGTTATTTTACTTAAATATCTATTGTAAACAACGAAGTTGCGAATAAGAACTTATAATCAAGGCTAATAATATATGTAGTCTCAAAAAAAATTGCAACTATCATTTAAATTTTTATTGAACATGAAAAGCAAGTTCTCAGTTTTAACTCGACCCTTTTGAATTTTCCTTTCTGTCTATCTATGTGGGGGGTATGTCTAACAATAACTTTTGAATGCATCAACCGACATTCATAAAACTACTTGGTATGCAAGTCCATGCCTTTAACCTACACAGCCCTGTTGTTTTCGATATTGATCCCCCAAAAATTAGGTAGGTAGGGGGCCAAAATTTTGAAAAAAATCGCAATAAGTGGAATGTCAAATTAAAGAGAATTTTAACCACACTCTGAATATAATGTTTAGTTTTAGGAATTTCAAAATTTTGTGGTATAGGTCTGAAAAGTGTACTAAAATTTTGAAAAAAATTGTACAAATTCGTGTGGAATACCAACTTAAACAAAACTGTAACCACAATCTGAATTCCGTATATCGTGATTAGGCTTGAAAATAAAAAATGTTTGAACACTACCAGCCAAAAAAGTATTATAATTTTTAAAAAAATTGTAAAAATCCATGCCGTGCACCGGAATAAAAGGAATAATGTTATCCCAAATCCGACTGTACTGCTTACTTTGAATAATTTTACGAGCATCACGAGCTAAAAATGAAAGTCAAAATCTGCAAAAATTGTAAACGTCTTAGCAAGTTATGCTGATCAGGGAGCTTACTAGTTTTAATAATTCGAAAAATGTTTAATTAAATGTTTTACCTAGATATTGCGAATGTCATTATCATTATATCCGTCTTGGTTTCCGAGGCTAGTGTTGGAATTGTGAGTTGTTGATTGAGACCACAGTATAGGGCAACCAACCCTATGCCGGCTAGATATTTTTATCGACCTCCTCTGGTCTAGATCCGTCGTGTTCTGATATAAGACCACCTCGAAGAAGGTGTGGCTCTTCATCACCCACCACGATCTTGAGTAAATAATCTTGAGTAAACAAGAGGCTCATTTCAACAGCAGAAATGTTCTGAGATCAGTTAAAAGGTGTAATAGAGAAGAGCATATAAGAAATGAGGAGATAAGAAGTGATTTAGATATTTTTGCAGTTAATGAAATGATTAAAGAATAGAGAAGAAAATGGATTCAACACATAGGTAGAATGGAAGAAAGTAGAATACCGAAGATGGAGAAAGATTACAACTCTAGAGGCAGAAGAAAGTTGGTAGACCTAAGAAAATGTAGACTGTGGAATAGAAACAGGCCGCTAAAGCCTAAAACCGTTAAGATGATGATGATGATGACCTAGATATTGCATCATTATATTTGAAAATTAATGTTTAGTATAAATAAATGAATGTTTACCAATAAAAGATGCTTTATTGGTAAAGTTTATTTCAGTTTTTTATGTAATTATAATGTTATAAAGTTTGATTACTTTATAACATTATAATTACCTAAAAAATTACAAATAAATAATTTTAGCAATAATAGTAACTACAACCAGACTTTTACGCCGACTTACAGCCGCTCGCTAATGAGACCTGGATCCACCAAAACACTCCTGACACCAAATAACAATCAAAACAGTGGACCGCTGAAAACGAACTAACTCCAAACAAGGCAGCGATAAAACATTTATTGGTAAGATTATGCTGACTGTTCTTTGGGAAGTGGTTTAAAACAGAAAAATGTTCATCGACTAACTTGGAAAGGAAAAACAGATAGTGTCGTGTATTATGCAAACTATTGCAGCATTCAAATGGATAAATCAATAAAAAAGGGGCTCCATTTAAAATAGGAAAGTGCTTTTTCATCAAGATAATGCACCGGATCGCATATCAATTATTGTTATGACTAACATCAAATAATTGAAGTTATCTCTGTACTTTTTATCTCTTTCCTAACCTCAAACAATGGTATAGTGGGAAACGATTTGGGGTAACAATCATGTTAGCAATGCTCTAAATGACAATTTTAAGGATATTCAAACTTTCACGGCTGGAATCAACATTATTAAAATTATTTTCCAGCCTGTTGGGCCGTGGTCCTCCTCTTATAAACCAAAGAAGAGGTTTCACATTTCTTATAAACCGCTTTGATTGCAGCTGCGGCATTCATCTTCAATAGGTTTTCCATTTACCGTTTTGCTCCTCCGGCGACTGACGAATTTGAGAGTCTCGACAAATCTGCTTATCATTATGGCATAACCTATCAGTCTAGCACACTTCTAAGAACAATTTGTTAAGCCAATTGGAGATTATGTATAAAAATAAAAATTATGTTAAAATTAATCTACAAAATTCTGTTTTCGTATTCAGACTCAACCCTTTTACCCTACTCACGTAAGTTCTTTACCAACAACATATTGTAATACGCTAACCTTTCACGTTAGTCCAGAAAACTACTTCTACACTGGAGGAATTGTGTTGCAGAGGCGACTAAAGGGGTGCAACAAAGACTGATGCTGGATGGTCACAAGTAGTTTCAGGACGGACATTGTAGACAATATTTGAACTGTTGTTTGGAGTCATTAAAGAAAAGATAAGATTTGTCTGACGACATTAAAGAATAACTTAGTATACCTAAGGTAAATTATAAGTAATGGTTATAAATTATAAGTAATACCTACCAGGTAAAATTTGGAAATTATAAGTATAAAATTTCCTGATGATTACGCATAGCCTACATTTCATACATGCTGAAAACTCAATAAAGCATTGAATGTTTAATAAAGCATTGAGGTAGAATAACGAAAACGTTGAAGACAACTGGAGACAAAAATTACGAAGATAACAAGTAATGAAATACTGAATGTTTTTCAGGAGTACTGAATGTTCCAACTAAAATGGTTATATATACGTGAACAATTTCTAAACGTTAGAGTTATCTGAAAAAAACAAAATCTATATGAATGGTACAAACTAAAGTATCGGTTTTAGAGTGTATGCTGTAATTTTGGGATTCACATATTTTACAAAATGTAGGAAAAATTAGGACGTAAAGAAAATACTGTTACGGCGGTGTTTCCGGACAGTGAAAATAGAATAACTGATAACAGATGAAATTGCAATTACAACTTTAATTACAGTTAAGGGAAACAACTCTCATACTCTTCAAGTTAAAGACTGTCCAACACACAAACAATAAATAACTGCACAATACACACTAAGTAAATGCACAAGAATCGGATTTCACTAATCCGCAAATCACAATAGCATTCACTTCGAAACACACTTTAAAATCGACAGGATTCAGAACTCTATTTGGCCAACCGCTAGCGCTTATATTTATATTCCGCTGCTATTCGAGAATTATCTTCCATTTTCCAGGCGACGCGTCGCGACTAAACTGCGTAGTTACAGACACTGTAACGCTCTCGGACCTTGTATCAATATCAGACCTTGTATAATACCGGTAGAATAATCGATAACGTCTGGAATACCTGTTTGGAATGAGTAGAATTAACACTGTTGCACACCACTATAGAAAAATTATTCCGATTAGCGCTCTCAAACTTTAAGCTCTCCGTCAGATCGGAAATACAATCAGATTGTTATTACCGATCTGATTATCGGAATAATTTGAAAGCGCTAATTGGAATAATTTTTCTATAGTGGTGCGCAACAGTGTTAATTCTGTTTCTGATTATAACCACTAACAAAACTTTATTAATTAAACTGTTTGGAATAATGACCGTTGCCAGGTGTGAGTGTCACGTAGCCACTTTTCTTATCTATCACCTCAACGGAGCAATACAAAACGCTTAGTCTTTCTTAATGGCGTAGCCAATGTTTGTTCAATAGTCGTAATAACTGATTGTTAGTAGTAATAATAAATAGTGTAATAATCCTAATTTAAACAGTTCAGTTAGAAAGATTCCATGAGATAATTAATTGTAAATTTCTTACAAGCATATCAAAAGAATATTCTTCACTGCAGTAGGATTTCTTAGTGCAGCAACATAAAGTTTATTTTTTATAGAGAAACATTTCAATGCAACTATATGCAACTAGCGTACAGTAGCTCTATGTGCAACTAGTCCGCTAGCACTTTGTCATATGGACGTACTATTGTGTGTGTGATATGGAGAGTCACATGTAATGACTATACATACAAAGTTACAGAGCGCAGATTTCCCAAACATCTAAACAAAATAGGAAAGGATAGACGTGTATAAAGTAACTACTCACTTTACAAAACCGTCAGAAAGCAGAAATAAAAACGACAATTATTATTGTCAAAACAGTTTACTAATAATAATTATTATTATAAAACCGGCCGACCTTTGACTACATAAAGGGTGTTGCTGCGTTTGGAAAAGTGTTATTAATACCTCAGACCCCTCTGACTGCTGCTTCGTAAGAGAAGAAGGCTACAACTGGGATACAAATATTTAATATTTAATGTCATTTTCGTAGAAGAATGTAAATAAAAAGACTTGAGTCCTAGGCCTACTAATTATAACGATTGAATGAGTGCCTCTAGCGATTCCGCTTACAAAATGCAAACGAAGATAGATTAATATCTTTCAACAAACACTTTCTTTCTTTTATTACCTACATTGTATGTATTCAGTTGGGCTTTACCATTTTTTATAACAATTTTGGATAGCTTCGTGGTTTATTCTTATAGCAGGCAGACCGTACACAGACAGCCATATAACCGTGGTAGATGTTTTCATTATACACATCTGCTATTCAAATATTATAATTAACTTAAAATAAGTCAAGTTAAGACATACGTAATCTACACCCTTACGGGTTTTTAATACAAAACCACTATGACATTATGAAGAACAACGTAAATATTGTCTGAGTCTACGAGGTTGTACAGCCCTAGCACCTACTACTAGAATCATTTGTTTCGCCCCATTGTTAGGTCTTACAGAGCATTCTTTCTCCACGCTTTCTTATCTGGGCTAGTCTCTACATTTCCTGATATCGCATCCGTATATCGTCTATCATCTGTCTCTCCTCCATCCTCTATTCCACCTCCCATTCGTCAACGCCTCCAGTGCTTCTACCATCACATTACCTTGTGTTTGGCGCATACACTATCCCAACCAATCTCTCTTCCTGCCCCTCATGATATGCAACCTCTTCGTATCTCTCCTTACTCTTCCAATCACTTCCTCATTTGTCACTCTATCCTTCCAGGAAATCCTTTCCATCCTTCTCCATGTCCACATCTCGAAGGCCTGTAATCACCTCTCCTCTTCGTTCCTCAGTGTTTAAGTTTCTGGCCCATATAGGTCCAAACAAACACTTCACCATCGCCTTTCTCAACTTTACGTAAAAGTTACAGATTACATCATTTTTCTAATATATATGACTAAATTTAAAAAAATAAAAGTTTTATTTGTTATTAAAAACAATGTATGTTTAAGTGATGCCATGGTGTCATCCTGTTGTTTTTTGGCCAAGGGAGGTCTCAAAAGGCATGCTGCCTTCACGGTTTCCTATTCTGGGCTAGTCGCTTCATCTCCTGATATGGAATCTGTAGACTCCTTTAATAGAATAGTTTAATAGTTTAAGATAGAATACTTTAACGTGAATCAAATAAGTTTAAAAACAAAAACTTTCCCTATCTTATATTCCTGATACAAGCTGAATTCAATTCCATTTGACATCAAAATGTTTATCTCGCCAATGAGCTTTGCAATATTTCATGCGAAATTAAAACTAAAAAGACATTCTTTAACAACCTGTGTTTTGACAATGTTGATAGAACCTTAACATTAAAAAAGGAAATTGTATTTAACAAAGTTTCCATTATTTAATGAGTTAAACTAAATGTTTAATGAGTTATATTTAATTTAATGTTAATGAGTCAAACATCCACTACACTGATGTAATTGTGTCTCCGTCTATGCCGTATTTTTAATTTCAACTATTCGTATTCAACAAGCAAGCTCAGAGTCAACTTGTTTGTTATGTTGTAATGTTACAGATACAAAGAACAGAAATGAAATGTCTGAGATCAGTTGAAAGGTGTAATAGATGAGATCACATGAGAAATGAGGAGATAAGAAGTGATTTAGATATTTTTCCAGTTAACGAAATGATTAAAAAATACAGAAGAAAATGGATTCAACACATAGATAGAATGGAAGAAAGTAGAATACCGAAGATGGAGAAAGATTACAACTCTAGAGGCAGACGAAAAGTTGGTAGACCTAAGAAAATGTAGACTGTGGAATAGAAACAGCCCGCTAAAGCCTAAAACCGTTAAGATGATGATGATGATGACCTAGATATTGCATCATTATATTTGAAAATTAATGTTTAGTATAAATAAATGAATGTTTACCAATAAATGATGTTTATTGGTAAAGTTTATTTCAGTTTTGTCATGTAATTATAATGTTATAAAGTTTGATTATTTTATAACATTATAATTACCTAAAAAATCGAAACTAAATTCAACTATTTGTCAGTAAAATAAATGTCTGCTTTACAAATATAGCAATAATAGTAACTACAACTAAACTTTTACGCCGACTTACAGCCGCTGATGAGACCTGGATCCACAAAACACTCCTGACACCGAATAACAATCAAAACAGTGGACCGCGGAAAACGAACTAACTCCAAACAAGGCAGCGATAAAACGTTTACTGGAAATATTACGGTGACTGTTCTTTGGGAAGCGGTTTAAAAAGAAAATGTTCATCGACTAACTTGGAAAGGAAAAACAGGTAGTTTCGTGTATTATGCAAACTATTGCAGCATTTAAATAGATAAATCAATAAAAAACGGCTGCATTTAAAAAGGAAAGTGCTTCTTCATTAAGATATGCACTGGATCGCATAACAATTGTTGTTATGGCTAATATCAAAAAATTAAAGTTATTTCTGAAATTTTTATCTCTTTCATAACTCAAACAATGGTATAGTGGGAATAGATTTGGGGCAAAAATCATGTTACCAATGGTGTAAATGACAATTCTGAGGACATTAAAACTTCCACGGCCGGAGTCAACGTCATTAAAATTATTTTCCAGCCTGTTGGGCCGTGGTCCTCTTCTTATAAAACAAACGCTTTTGTTGCAGCTGCGGCAGTCATCTTCAATAGGTTGTCCGTTTACCGTTTTGCTCCTCCGGTGACTGACCACTTTGAGAGTCTCAGCAAATAGGCTTGTCATTATGGCATAATCTATCAGTCTAGCACACCAATAAGAAAAATGTATCAAGCTAATTGGAAATTATGTATAAAAATAAAAACGCTGTTCAAATTAATCTACAGAATTATTTTTTCTTATTCAGACTCAATCCTTTTACCCTGCTCACGTAAGTACTTCACCAACAAAATATTGTAAGCCGCTAAAATTTTCAAGATAGTCCAGCAAACTAACCTTCTTTCCTATTATTTTCCCAATCTGTAAGTTTCACCATCCTCGTCCTCAGCGTTACGTAGTGGCCAGCATACAAATCTTTCTTTCCATGAAGGTTTCTTAGATACGGTAATTCTACGTTTCACCAAGAGACCACAACGCATGTCATCGTCTCTTACTAAAAATTCCACATATTTACCATTACAATGAGTACTTAAAATGAGGTAAAAGGAATTTGCAAAACATTATACATGAGATAATGATGTCAAATACTTATTTGCATAAGTTCTTATTGTGTTTATACTACTGGTTTGACACGTTAAAATGTGCAGGAAGTGTTCTGTAATTATAATTATACTTGTAGCTGCAACGTGATTTTTCAAAATGTTAGAGATCAAAATGTTAGCAATGTATTGTTAGTCGTCGTCAAAACAGACACGTGAATTCACTTATAAATAACGTAAGGACGCACTCACATATTTTTAAAAACATTTACATACAAAACAGTGCTTAAAGGAAGTCATTTAGATCATACAACTTGCCGTTCATGAGCGTCCTTCTATTTCATATACTAATCAGAACAATGGAGTTTTATGGCAAAGAATATTTTAACATGAATCAAATAAGTTTAAAAACAATAACTTCGCCTATCTTATATTCCTGATACAAGCTGAATTCCGTTCCATTTGACAAAAAACTTTTATCTCGCCAATAAGCTTTGCAATATTTTATGCGAAATTAGAACTAACCAGACTTTCTTTAACAACCTGAGTGCTTTGACAATCTTGATAGAATCTTAACATTAAAAAAGGAAATTGTATTTAACAAAGTTTCCATTATTTAATGAGTTAAACTAAATGTTTAATGAGTTATATTTAATTTAATGTTAATGAGTCAAACATCCACTACACTGATGTAATTGTGTCTCCGTCTATGACGTATTTTTAATTTCAACTATTCGTATTCAACAAGCAAGCTCAGAATCGACTTGTTTGTTATGTTGTAATGTTGTGAAATCAACAGCCTCAGCCATGCTGTTATTTCATTAAGTTTGATATAATTGGTCCGTACAGGAATGGAGGCCTAATTTGTGAAAATGGGATAAGGCGGCGGGGAAAAAGTGGAGAATTGTGTGCAGCATATAATGGTCTCAGCGTTGACGCCTCCATTAGAGTACAAAGATAGAAATTTGGTTGGTGTAGCGCGACCTACCGGACGATCTAGGAGTCGGTAGAGAGACAATGTCCTCAGTGGACTCAAGCAGCTTAGAATGAACATTTGCCTTTCACAGGACGTGATAAAAACAAAGAAAGCGAATGTAAAATTGATATTAAACTGGGTAATCGAATTTTAGAAATGGACGAAAAATGTTTGCTACCTGGGGACCACCATCACTTGTGAAAACAGATATGGGCTCGATATTAAGAGAAGAATAGCTCTATAGAACAAAAGGAATTTACTTACAAATAATTACTTAAGTATGGAAGTAAGGAAAATTTTCTCAAAAACATTTGTGTGGATTGTCTTAACTTACGCGTGTGAGGCGTGAAGCCTCGGCAAAAATAGAAAGGAGGAATATGGAAGCAATGGAAATGTGGGTCTGGAGGAGGACGACGAGGACGAGTGGATGAATGAGAAAAGTAATGAGCAAGTCCTCGCAGAAGTGAAGAAGATAGATCACTTTTAAAAATGACTGAAAGAAGAAGGGCAAAATTATCGGGCACCTGTTACGACACAATCACTTTTAAGTAACAATTTTGAAGGAAAGGTGTTGGGGGGAAAACCAAGAGGACAATTAAGAGCAGCGTTCTTCGGTTACATGGGAACGGAGATGAACTTCCTATTGTACTGCGATTTAAAGAGGGCAGTCATGGAGAGAAAGACGTGGCTAACTCGACAAGGGCATTTAGATGATGATGATGATGATGAATGCTCAGGACCGACATGGAAAGGCAACAGTGGCTGTGCAGCCCCAAGGTCAGCTACATGCGTCTGCTGTGCTAATGAAGAAGAAGAAGAAGAAGAAGAAGAAGAAGAAGAAGAAGAAGAAGAAGAAGAAGAAGAAGAAGAAGAAGAAGAAGAAGAAGAAGAAGAAGAAGAAGAAGAAGAAGAAGAAGAAGAAGAAGAAAATTGGTCCGTAAAATTTAACTGGTCCGCAAACCATATATTTAACAACAACACTTTAGAGCGTATATTTTATAACTCAATGGGAAAATCAGATGGATCTCAAGCTTAGAGTTTATATTTAAATCAACTGCCGGAATGCAGAGATACAAACGACAATTTTTGTTGACAACTCAACTGTACTTTGATTCGCAAAGGTTTCTGCTACTTACGCAAGTGTTATTAAACCAAGTGGCCGCTTTAGAAAGAAAGGACTGAGGGCAATGGCTGTGAGAGAGGGAAATATTTAATATTTGTTGTCGCTCAAAGGGGAATCCAAATGACACGATAAGGCACTCAACTGATGAGGAGAGGTGGAAGACTACCCTTTAGCAATACTGTTACTGTGTTCCGATGTTAATAGCTTAATTAATCCCGTTTTTGTGCCTCTTACGATATTTTATATAACGTAATTAAATATTCTTCCAGTTTATATTTTATAAGTAATGTAATTATTCTTTTAAAATAAAATTGTGAAGAACTCAACAATAATTTTCTCATTTTCAGTTTATGTACTAAAATATATTTTACGAAATAAGTTTAAACTAAAATATGGATTTAGTCGAGAAAAGAATAATTAAAATGTAGATAAAAGTTTTAGCACTGCTGTGTGGATACGAGATCTGGACTATGGACTATAAGGAAGAAAGAAGGACTGGTGCCAATTACAAGCTGCAGCAATGAGGTATTTGAGATCGGTATAGGAATACACGCTTCTCGACCATTTAATAAACTAGTATATTAGACGAAAATTTGATATAGTTTCTTTAAATGGACTCATTCAGAATTATAGAAATTGCTGGAAACAATATCTTGAAAGAATGGACAATGCCCGTTTTCCGAAGCAGGCTTATGAGTATGAAACGGTTGGAAGAATATCTGTACGCAGGCCAGTCACAAAATGGCAGGAGTCATGAGGCCGGAACAGGAGAAATCCTATCCATGAAGTGATGATGATGATGACGACGATGAAAGTTTTAATTTTATAAATAACTTTTAATTTTAAGTCTGGCTTTAATTGGTACGACCACGTTAATTATAAGCTTGTTATTAGCATTTTTATAAGCATTTACATTTGACATTTACATTTATAATATAAACTTTAAATACATGATATCGCATCGCAGAGGATGTAAAGAACGTGTGGCTCCGTAACGCTTTGCACGTGTAGTGTGAACGCTGCACATCCTTCAACATGCCCCTTACCAGACGACGGCGGCTACTCCTATACCACACAGCTGGGGTATAAATATTCAATTTAGAAGTGGAGTTAGTTTCATTTTGGACCAACCGAAACATCTTAGAGTGCGTTTCGGAGTGACTGTCATTGTGACTTGCGATTTAGTGATTATTGTATTACTGTACTTAATGTGACACTGTAATAAAGTGACATTTACTGTTGTGTGTTGAGCATTTTTAACTTTAAGAACAAAAAAGTGTGTTTTTTTAATTACAACCCTAATTAAAGCTACAATAGCGACCTTATCTGGTGTCAGTTATTATGTTTCCACAGTACAACAGGACGATCCATGTGTTAACAATACACTGACGCAGTTACAAAATAAAACACATAAATAAAGTTTGTATACTATTTACGCATACAGAAAACTTAGTAAAGCCTACATTCAACTTAGTATAATTCTTCTTTTTCTTCTACGCCTCAGTGATTAGGCAATGTGCCTGTTCCGACTTCACATTATCAGATCCATTATTTTCTTGGCCTTCCTACATCCCTTCTTCAGAAGGCTTGTATTTGTTTACAACTACTGGAATTCTATCTTTATCCATGCGGCTTAATTTTCCCCTGTATTCTTCAATTTCTCATTTATATTATATATATATTTCATTCTTGCCGTATATCTTCATCTGTTATATGATCCCTTCTTGTGCATCCTTTAACCCTTCTTAAAAATCTCAACTCTGTATCTCAGCGACTTTATTTTGTATAGCTTTGTCAACGTCAAAACTTATATCACAACCTAAATAATTTCAATACTTTATCCTCAATAATAATCTTTGAGCGTACTGGAAAGTTTCAGTAGTGACCCTTAACTTTTGTTTTATTGGTAGATATCTTTAGGTTGTAGTATTTTCGTCTAGTTCATGTAGTCTGTACACAGGGTGTTGCAAGTCTGCTTCATTATTTTGTACTACAATTAGATCATCCTCATACAGCAAAATATTTAAGTGGTAATTCCTTGTCACCTGTATGCCTTGATGGACTTCAGTCTTTCAGTTCTGTATGAGGTCCTTAATATAGATGTTGAAAAGAGTTACATACTACACCCTTGTATAACACCTCGGTTTATTATTAACTTAGTATAATTCCTATTCAAAATATTTTTAAAGAAAATTATTTTATTAATAACAAAAATGTGTTAAACTTACAGTGACAAACAAATTCTTTGTTGCTAATTTTGTAGTCGCCGCTATTTCGTAAACTCCATAGATTGGAATTAGGTTGGTACTTTTGTGAAAGCGTAGTAACATAAAACAGCAGTGAACAATCAATACCACAACTACTGCCGACCTCCTACATGAATAAATCAAACGGTTTTGTCTGAACGATTGCAAACTTGTGTCCAACATATGCAAAGACTTTTAGTCCCTCTATATTATGTTTATAAAATTGAGTTTCCTGAATCTTAAAACAAATATAAATAAGGGTGAATTTAGAAACCATACAGTGGTATGCTCCCTGAGCTCTAGAACTCTCAGTTGCGTAGCGTTCTGGATTCTTCTAGATTGTGTGTGCCCTTCAAGGAGTTTACACGACTACTCTAGCACCATCCAGGCCCGCTAGCTCGCTACACTGTAAGGCGGAGGAGGTAGAAATAGAAATCTAAGCGGCCCAGTTCAGTTTAGACCTGGAGATATTCAAGTGCGGATCTAAGTTATTGTGGCGGTTTAGTGAGACGTGATCATTGTGCTAATTAGTGCGAAACTATAATTGAGACATTTTTTTATTGTTTTTGGACAAATTTAACTTGAGTTATTGTATAAGAGTGCCCTTGTTGATTTATAACTGCTGTTTGTGTCTAATTAAAGTTTGTAATTAGTGACTTCATGGTGTCAGTTATTGTGTTTCCACTGTACCAAGGGCGATCCGATGTGTCCGCCGTATCAATATAAACCTCATTAAACAAGTTGTAGAAAGCCGAGTTTGAACATTAATAAAATCAGATGTAACTTTTTCTAAATGAAAATATACTTATTGATATTTGTTCAAGGGTACAAATTTCTTTACTGCACGTTCGCTTTATGTCTTGCATTTTTCAATCTGTTTAAAAAATTTTTAATTATCTACATTTAAACCATTATTAATCGCTTACAAAATATTTTCCTCACATTTTTCTTAACTACTGAAAAAAGTATCTTTTTTGTTTTCAGTAAATATATATATTTAAAAAAGTAAAAATGCTTTTACCTTTTTCATATGATACGTCACAAAAATGTATAAGCAATAATGAATTTATTTTTTAGCGGCAAAAAGTTATATGATTTAAACATCTGCTTTGGCTTTAAGGTGAGAAATGAAGTTATCTATAACACAATCTAAATTCTCCAACTCTATACACTTAAAATATATTCAAAATAAACGTAAATATGTCCAACATAACATTTTCCTTCCCTTGCTAATGGTTCATACTAATATGATAATATTCAATTCAGTAAATTAAATTAATAATTTTGTTTTTAGTTTGTCTATTTAAATGTTTCTACTTAGAAAACACCTATCATTAGCATCACTTTAAAAGAAAAAAATAGGTCAAAAAGAAAAGGCTCATTTTAGGAATTTTAATTATATCTACAATGAAACACGATTTGCAAGTGGTAAAACCCAGAGTCTGTTTAATCTGTTTCCCACATAAGAATGTATTACTATTAATTGAATGCATTGTTCTAGTTCAAGATAATATGGAACAGCTGCTGGCGGTTCTGCTGAGCACTAAAGTAGGTCACCGCGTTTGTCTTTATTGCTATTTTCTATTGGAAACAACTTTGTCACTGATGTGAAACGAATTGTTATTACAATATTGTTATTGTTTTTCCTGTGTCGTCCACTGAAACATTTTCTTTAAGTTTTTTAGTTTTTATATTCGCTATTTGACGTTTATTTGGAAAACGGCATTCATTGCATCAGTTATATAATATTTTTAAAAACAACTAAAAAATCGACAGTGTAAAGCATTGCAAAAATATAAATACTTAGTACTAATACTTTCAAAAAGATAGAATGACGGAAATAAAAACGCATCTAAAACTATGGTTTACCAACAGAATTCTTATTTGTGGAATGTCCACACTGCTAGGAAAATATTATTTAAGCAAAATATGCTGAAGTAAGTTATATCGTAAGCTGCATAAATGATAGTTCATTCTGCTTTACTTCTGCCTTACAACAAATGCCTTTCATTATACATACACATATTACAACATATACATATTCATTTGATACGTAAATGTTTCCAATCACAACGATGCACGCGCGCGCGCGCGCACAGTAATACTGAACTTGACACACTGGTACACTGATGACCTGATTGCTGCTCCTCCACGATACTTCATTATTGACGATATGCTCTCAGACCAGCTTCATTCTCTTTCAAAACATCAAAATTATCTAGCTTTAAAACGTTACTAGTAATTTATAAAAATGCCATTCTTACACTTACTTTACCTAATTAAAAGCACGTAGTTTGTATTACGTAACACACGCTACACTGAGACGGAAAATAAAGGATCGTTGCTATGTAACACTTCAGATACGGCAACTCTCGAGATTGTTCTAGACACTCATACCAGACGTTTGTCGATTATTCTGCCACCATTCGGTCAGCGCATTGAGTACAAGGTCAGACATTGACATCGTCTCAAGAGCGTTAAGATAACAGATTTTTCACAAACCTCAGCGGAGTATAAATATAAGCTCCAGCGGCCGGCTAAGTTCAGTTTTGGAGCATTGATATTAGAGTGCGGATCGGAGCGGTTCTTATTGTAATTTGCGGTTTACTGTAAAGTGATTAAAAAAGGTGACATTTGTTGTTTTTTATATTGTTGTGCGTTGAACAATCTTTAGCTTGAAAAATTGTAGAACTGTATATGACTGTCTTTGTTTATGTTTAACAGTAATTAAAGTTATAATTAATGATTTCATCTGGTGCCAGTTATTCAGTTTCTACTGTACAACACGATTTTCTGTGCAACAGGCGAAAAAATATGTTAGGAAAAAATCAACTCCCGTTAATCGTAAACAAATATGTGTATGGAAGTATCACATACCTTATTATTTTTATTATTACGCTACAACGTCTCGCAAGATCTTGTATCATCAGAGCCACCAATTATTTAATTCATCTCTCTCTCTCTCTCTCTCTCTCTCTCTCGCCCCCATGGCACTACAGCCCTTGTTGGGCCCTTACCTAATTCAATTTTTCCCCCCATTCTTTGGGGGGTAGCCATCCTCCTCCAGGAACGCACTTTCAGTATTTCTTTTGCATCTTCATCCACCGCGTTCTCCCATCTTCTCCTAGGTTTTTCCACAAATCTTCTTCCGTGGATTCTAATATTTCATAGTTTTCATGGTATTCTGTACCCATCCTAGCTACGTGACCACCCCACCTTAGACCTGTAGTTTTATGTATTGTGTTAGCGGTGGTTCTTTAGACATTTGATACAATTCAAAGTTATATCTTATTCTCCAGCCGTATACGTCTTTAACTGGTCTCAGGATTCTTCGTAATATTTTTCTTTCAAAGATATTACGTGAGTTTTTGCTGCTTTGGAGTTTCTTTGCCATAGTCGTTGTCGTTGTTTCCGTTCAATCCGTGGCTTTCTTGAAGGCTCCGCGGTGTGGTATTTTATCCGGGGGTAGGTTACCGGTCTACCGTCCAATCTCCAACCTGGAGGACCAGGGATTTTTCTGTTAGGGTTCCCTTCCTTTAGCCGATGCGTCCCAGTTTACTGGCGCCGGGAACTCGCCATTCACCCTCTCACGTCTGCTACATTACGTACTCAGGGGCTACGCGACTTTCGTCTTCGAGAACGTGAGAGTAGGATTTGTGGGTAGGGCTGAGTTCTCTTCCGAGAACCTCTGACTCTTTTGTCAGAAGCAGTCGGTGTTTCTCAGAGTTTTAGTGTTGTATAGTAATCGCCATCCTATACAACCTCCGAGACCTGTAACCCACCTTTAACCCCCATTTAATTACTGATCACTTATTTTAATGGAGAAAATAGAACTACACTTTTATCAATTTTATATAATAAGGGAAATTCGAAAATTAACCTCCTATAGGGTGGTAAAAGCACCACGGGTATATGCGGGGAGGGTACAAACCAGTCGTAAGACTGAAGGCTACGAGGGTGGTAAAGAAAACGAAAATAGAGAAAACTATTGTATTATAGCTATATACAATAGTTACATACATATCTATATCACTTTACCACGTAATCGCTATCCACGGACATACACTACTGTGTCGTTGCAGCATCTTTTCTAACCCCTCGTTGCAGTGTACCCAGCCTAAAAACGAGGTCCACATTGGTTTTAAAGCGTTGCGTAGTCAGGCAGAACTTCGTCTTGACGTGGCGATGGTACACTTGAGCGGACTCGATCTTGGCTAAGTCGCCATCGGTCCCTAATCCTGTCTGTGAACGTCCATGAACTGACTCCCTAGTACGAGAGGTCTCACTTGCGCATCACTAAGGACGGCGATCAAGTCACATCGACGACTATACCCATCGATGTATACTATATGGATCGCGTGCTGCATTCACTGAATTCCGTCCGACACCTGCACCAATTGGGGGCAAGGACACTGCGTATGCTATATACTGTACCTGTACAAAGTCTGACTTTATTGCTTTGTTATAGCTTTTGTTCCTTTAGCGGAGCATATTTTGCGTTAAATTGTATAGCTCCCATTTTAACAATTATGGGAGGTTTTTAATACGTTCTTTTCCAAAATAAACACATTTGTTTCACTGTAATATTTCAGTATTCTGACATATTATTTCAGTTTATCGCTAAGTTCTGTTGCGTTCATAAATACTTATTTATGAACATTTAATGTTGAAGCCAGACGAATGAAGATAAGAATAAGGGAAACAAAGAATAAAAGACGTGAGCCGTAAACTATCAAATGTTTATTGCGTAAAAGAAGCTGGCGTATACGCTCGCCATGGTCGTTAAAGTGTTCAATTAGCAATCCTAATTTACATTATTTTTTAAATTTTATTTAATTAGCTACGTATTAACTGTATAAAAATTGTTTACATTAAACATTACTAAATAATACAAATTGATTTAACTTTTGGGGGAACCAAACTTAGAGAAGGCAGCTGCAGCGGTTCTTTCCTTAGCAATATCATACCACAAGATTTTATAAAAAATGTCCTATTAATGTGATAAGTTTAACTTCATGGCTGTCTTCAGAAAAATCAATGTTTGAAATATGTTTTCTAAACACTGTGCCGGCAAAATTTTTGCAAGCTGATATAATCATTTTTTTGGTATTAAGTTTACTGTCAGATATAATCAATAAATTATACATATATTTTACAATTTTTAAAACGTCTGATGACGCTCTAATTAATTTTACGTTTGACAGAAAGTCAGTAAAATGAGTGTAAACCCTCAAGTTATTGTCATCTGTTATCAGTTAGGCAAAAGTAAAAACAAACTATTATAATAATAAAATCTTCGTAAGCATAATTTTTCAGTAGAACTGTCCCAAATGTAATAATTGTAAGGTGTCAAAACAAGTGCATTACTGACTGATTGACTCGTTTAGTACACGTGTTAACTTAGCGCCAAACGCTTTATTCTCCCGATGGTGGGGGAAACTGTACGTGCTTCGGAACGTTTTCTGCCGTTCGCTTTGCCTGTCAGCACGCGATCCATATAGTATACATCGATGACTGTACCTCACTATACCTTTGAACCGACGGTGATTGACTGGTCGGGACGGCTGTCGTCCACACCCGGCTGTTGGAGTCACGGTTCTGGTGACCCGGCAACGACCGGAAGGTTTCGCTCCTGTCTTTGCGTTGACTTCGAGCCTCGTCGTGTGTCTCTATCCCCAGCAGTTTGTGGCACAGTCCCGAACGTTGTAACCAACAGACGACAGAGTTTCATCATGCATCTTAAAGATTGGGGGAGGGCAATGACATGTTCCATGGTTTTTATTACAACTGGAACAGAAATCAACAAAATGAACCGCGGATTTGCGTGTAATTTGTAATAACACCCGGATGCTGCTGCGCTCGTGCTGAGTTGCTATGACGAAAAGGTTGTATGTCAGCTAATCGAATGTAGATTTTGAATATCCCTCGTAATTATATCAAGACTATAAGGAGTCGTTGATTTCTTAAATTATAGGTGACGGAACGTATCAATTCAAAAGTTTTACGACATAAATATACTTATATTTTATATTAGTAAGTTTACATCAGGTTATTACAAGGGAGGTCTACATTTTTAAAGCTTCATAAAATATGTAACATAGGTATAGACTTGTGTCTAAAAAGATAATAAAGTTTACTGATACTTCTAAAGAGCTTCATCGTCAGGTTAGCCGTACGACAGTCGAAAACATGTCACTTATGATGGCGTTATCCCGGAGCCTCAATCAAACTCTAAGTGATGGTTTCGGTGGTTCGGACATTTTAAAAAAGTTTCCATAGTTTCATCATTGTGTTGTCATATTGTTTGTTTCTTGACCTTTCCTTACTCTTTGTGTCCAATGCTGTATGATGGCCAGAAATCAGCCACGAATCCACGACCTTTGATGGAACGAGCCTTGATGAAATTTTTTTAAATACGTTCTACTTACAAAAGAATTTTAGGTAGAACGTATTAAAAAAAATGAACGATAGTAGTTAAGATAAAGATTAGTGCTGGTGTTTTATTTTGATAAATGTTTAGTTTCGTAGTTGGACCGATGAAGGGCACAATTTAAATTTTTGTAATAAATTAGTAATAAATTTTTGTAATAATTAGGTTTTTCTTTTCATATATTTTTTCGGTAAATAATTTTTAGACCCAAGAGGTTACGGAACGCCGTTTCGGCGCGTTCCCCTTTAAATCAAGCCTTGACTATAAGAACCCACGATATAAAAGCTTTAAACCCAAAAGCTTTAAAAATAACCTCTAAACACGCGTACATTTAGTAACTTAACACCAGTGACATTAGAAATACATTTTACCATGCTCTATAATAATGGAGTTCATTAAATCAAAAATGCAATACTATATCGTACAGATAATTTATAACACTACGTTATAATGAGAAGTAATATAATTTATTACCCGAGTGTAATGTTATTATTACACTGTTTCCGACCACTAAAATTTTTCGTCAACTTCAAGTTTCAGAATCTAAATATTAACGGAGATTTATAACCTAAAGTAGAAAGCAACGCATTGGGAAGTTAATTATTGTTCGCTTAAAGCAACTTGATTTATTTCATAGTAGAGAGCGCAGACACAGATATCGAATTCCATTATTCATTAATTCTGTCTGTATTGTTAAGGTCTAAAGGGCTGCAGAATTATGCTGGCATAAATTTATCTTTTGTTACTACGATTTGTTCAACATTTCAACTCTTACAGTTGTACAATTTAAACACTATATTTCAGCAGCTTCTCATTTTCTTTTCTTACCATTTGTGTATAAATCTTTCCTTTCTTTTTCTTACATCTATATCTGTAAGTTACTTTTCTACTTTCATGTGGTAATATGTGGTAGTATACATTAATATTGTTACGACGATCTCACTGATCGTCGTATGGTACAGTGAAAAGCAAAATACAAGATAACAATTAAATCACTAATCACCAGCTTTAAGTATCACAATTAAACAGTTTGTAATCAACAAGACAGTCTCTTGCAACAAGTCGAATAAAAATTGTTC